>OZ030013.1:72575188-73222188 GCA_964023405.1 Apodemus agrarius | reverse complement strand
AAATAATAACATTTAACAGAAAGAGTGCTATTCCAGGAATCTCCCAATCCACATATCTTTCATAGACAAAGGATAAAGCTCATTAAATATATACCTGGTAACATTTCTGGTTTTTTGGAGACAGGGTTTCTCTGTATAGCCCTGGCTGTCCTGGAACTCACTCTGTAGACCAGGCTGACCTCAAACTCAGAAATCTACCTGCCTCTGCCTCCCAGAGTGCTGGGATGACAGGCATGTGCCACCACTGCCTGACATTTCTGATCTAGTTATCTTGTATATCTGGAATGAGTTTCACTAAATTAATTTAAAGACCTCTAAGGACTTTCAGGACACATGTCTGTTTCTTGATTTAAATATGTGAATGGTTCTAGGTGCCTATAGGTTCTAGTTAGTATAGCCACTGAATGTCCAGCCTCCCCAGGGGTCCTCACACACCATACAACCCCAGGGTCATCTCAAAATGTCCATCTTAATATGTCCATCTCTCTCCCACTGTGTTTTCCACCCAGATTCTCAGCCAGGTCTGTCATGGGAAGAGCTTCAGGCTCTGAAGGCTGGGAGGGAACTCAGCAGGGTGTGGCCAGGCAGGATTCTTGGGCTGAGCTGACTGGTTGCAGGAGGAGGGGACACTTCCACAGCCACCCTGACACCACAGCCCAGGGGTTGGTTACTGGCTTCTGTCTCCAGCAGCCACACAAGCACCATGAAGAGGCTGCTGTGCTCTCTGCTGGGGCTTCTGTGCACCCAGGTTTGCTGTGAGTCTGGCTGTCAGCACTCAGGGCACCTGAGAGGATCTGGCTCAGAGCATGGAGGGGTGGGGAGAGCAGCTCAGGAGTCCTGCAGAGCTCCCACCTTCTCAGAGGGCATGGGTGTGCTCAGGGCTCTGTGGACACTGCAATGGCAGCCATCCGTGTCTCTTTCTCTGTTTCTAACCAGGGGTGAAAGGGCAGCAAGTACAGCAGAGTCCCGTGTCCTTGGTTCTGCAGGAGGGAGAGAAGGCAGAGCTGCAGTGTAACTTTTCCATCTCTACAAACCAAGTGCAGTGGTTTTAGCAACGTCCTGGGAGACCCCTCATCGGCCTGTCCAACATTCCTGGAATGAAGCAGAGTGGAAGAGTCATATCCCCGACAGTCACTAAGAGACGTCACAGCTCTTTGAATATTTCCTTCTCCCAGATCACAGACTCTGGCACTTATTTCTGTGTTGTGAGCACACAGTGCTCCCCAGGCACCTGCAACCTGTACACAAACCCTCAGTGGAGTAGGAGTGTCCCTTCCCAGTCACAAGACATCAGGAAACCCCATACTATCATTTGCATAATTTAATATTCCTTTCCTACTGCCACTTTTATCCACAGATATTTTTTGCCTTGAGGGTTTGGGATTTTCATCTTTGTTTTCCCTCCTGGAATTTCTTTTTTTTTCCTTAAATTTCATTGTATTGTTATTATTATTATTATTATTATTATTATTAATCATTCCATTCATTTACATCTCAAATGATATCCCACTTCCTGGTTACCCCCTTCAGCAACACCCCCATCCCATGATATCCCACTTTCTGGTTACCCTTCTGCCACCCTACCCCCACCCCCATCATCCCACATCTGTTCTTCCCCCTCCTTTTTGCCTGTATGAGAGTGCCCCTGCCACACTCTCCTGCCCCACTGCTCCAGCTTCCCCCTACTCTGGGGCATCAAACCTCCCCCAAGACTAAAGGCCTCCTGTCCAGTTGCTGTCAGGCAAGACTGCCTATATACTACAAATGTCTAAGTTAGAGTGATCAGAGGAACAGACAGGACAGGAGGACTGCAGGGAAATAAATATTCAACTGCAATGCCCTGACTCACCAGGAGGCAAATGCAAAAGGAATGAGAAGCAAAGAAGTTGATTGACCTTAGTCGAAGTCTGAACCATGTCCAGGTCTGCCTCATCAGAAGTGTCTCCACGGGTAAAGGTCATCCTACACATGTGGCTGTACCTACACTGCAGAAGGAAATGGAAACCATCACTAAGTTCTCATATGTTACAAATCAACGGGGTGTAGACTTAATGAGTGTGTTCCATCTAAGTCCCATCAGGCCCTTGAGACATTGCGTGTGCTGGTCTATCCTGGACCATACACATGTGTGTGCTTTAGAAACATGCTCAGTTGCTACATGGGTCTGTGACATGCAGTTGCCCTGTGGTGTTTCTCATCCCAGGTTTCCTTATTATTCTGTCAAGTTGTTCTTGAAGGCAAACAATATTCTTCTCCAGAATTCAATCATCTTTGGCCTTATTATGTCTTTGGGTTTATTGTTAGTTGCATATATGTCTATAATTTAATAATTCCCTAATTAACTTATCACATTTTCTCTAATATTAAACCAACATTTTGATTTAAAGTACCTTTTGCTCAATGATAAAAGGTCTGGCATGACACTGTATCTGAAATTACTGGAAGCAAATGAGTCATGATGGACTGGGAAGAAGGCTCGGGGCATAAAGTGCTTGCTGAACAAACTAAGACCTGAATCTGTAACTTTAATATTTTCAAAGTCTTCTTTTAATGATGGTTCTTAAATGCTTTAACTTCCCTTTTAGCCCACTATCCACCAGAGGTAGTAGAAAAGAAAGAATACAGGGGAAGTGGACTTGTATTAGAAATGGTACTTTTGGAACCACTCTCATCTGTGTTGTCTGGAAATCAGCAGTTTAGTTCACAGGTCAGCAGAGGCAGCTCAATCCACTTGCAAACACTTCTCTGATATATCAGCAGTCTAGTTCAGTAGAGTAGGGATAGCAGCAGTGCTGATGTGACCTAGCAGAGATAGCTAGCCTTCAGCCTCAGGACTAATCAGCAGAAGGGAGGAATGCCAGGACAAATTCTCAGCTGTGCCTCTCTCAAGGAAGAAAAGATCAGCGAAGAGGCAAGACCAAAAGCATTTAGCTATGCAAGCAAGCCAAGCTCAGCCTCCGTCACTGTCCATTGAGTTCTATTTATACTTCCTTCAAATATCACATGTCCTCCATGGGTCTTGCCTCAGCACGTACATCCGTCTCAGCTGACACCACTCTGCCAATCAGCCCAAATCTGTGGAGGCAGTAAGAAACTGCAGTGCATCACCAGAAGTTTTTTGGTGCCTTTCTCTCTATGGAGTCCCAACAAATGAAGCTCAGCTATGCAATGGTGAATCAATGCATGACTCTTGTTAGCAAAGAATCCTTCATCACATGTCCTTTCACATGCTTGCTCTAGCAGAGCATCTTTTATCCTGTGTCTGCTTCAATGAAACATTCCTTCACAATTCTGCCTCAGTCTTTCACCTGTGCCCACTTCAGCTAAATGTTTCCATACATGTTTGCCCCAGGAAAACACTATCCAACTAATTTTCCAAAGAACTCTTAAGTTTCAACTTCACAGATCTCTAGAATCCATGTAAAAGTGGATCATGTGTTAGATATAGGCATATCTCAAAGGCTTGCTAGCCAGCCAAGCAAGCTGAAATGATAAATTCCAGGTTCAGTGAGAAACCCTGTCTGAATAAGCAAGGTGTAAAGAAACCATGGGAAATATCCAGTGTTGATCTCTGGCCTCTATATGTACACATACAGATAAGCACAGGCACACATGCAAACAGAGAGAGTGGTGGGAGATTGCCAGACACCAGCCTGCCAACCTCTTCCTCTGCTGCTTGACAGTTGTGAGGTGAGCATTGTGTCCTTGACATGATATACTGTCTCACACAAGACCAACAGCAATAAGTCATAAAGACTAATCAGTCATAGACCAAAGCATCTTAAACTGTGAATCAAAATAAGCTTGCTCTATTAGAGGTTGATTATCTGAGTTGTCTTGAGGTATCTTTTTACAGTGACTGAAGCTGACTGTCACAGGAAGGTGTCAAAACACAGAATTCACAATGTTAAAACCCTGTTTGATTTTGTTTCTTCCTCCAATGCATTCTAGTACAAATCCAGTGAAACAAGTTCATGTTCAAGGGGCTCATTAACTTATAACTTTAAATTTGTCAGTAAATAAAACATCTCCTTTCTAAAAAATCTTTGTTCCTTTCTAAAAACCCTTCTGTATATTCCCAAAGCACTTGCTAATGGGACGGATGGTAGCCATATTGGGAAGGAAGACACATGAAGTGTTTTTACCAGATAAACCTGGATAACAGGTAGAATTTCTTGAAGCTTATCCTCCTGCCTCCTTGAAACATTTCCTGGAGACTAGGTGCAGGTTTGGGCATGGGTGACTGATGTGGGAGCAGCAGACTCTGCTGTGGGACTGAGCCTGGCCAAGGTGTGGAAGGGTTTTCATTTGCACAAATATGTAATGAAGCATACAAACTCACTAGTGTGGTAGTGTGAGAGTGTGGTTAATAAAGTGAATAAAAGGAACTTAGTTTGATGAATGAATTCTTTAATACCATTTCCATACATGTTAAATTATGTTGTGGACAGCTGGTTGCACATTAGTGATAAAATACAGAGTTGCATGGCCTTTCAGAAAGTTATTGGCAGACTTCTATAATTGTGCTAACAGATAGTCACAAAAATCAAAAGATGGTACATGCAAGCACTTTATCTGTTTTAAGTTTTTATTTATTTGATTTTATTATTTAAAAATGTCATGCATATGTACAGTATACCTTGTTCACTTCTTTTTCCCTTTCCCATTAAGACTTCCTAATACATGTCTCTCCCAACTTACAACTCCTTTGTTGTTGTTCTTGGTAGTGGTGGTGGTGGTGGTGGTGGTGGTGGTGGTGGTGGTGATGGTGATGGTGATGGTGATGGTGATGGTGATGGTGATGGTGATGGTGATGGTGATGGTGGTGGTGGTGGTTTTTCAAGACAGAGTTTTTCTGTGCAACCCCGGCTGTCCTGGAACTCTCTCTGTAGACCAGGCTGGCCTTGATCCACTTGCCTCTGCCTCTGCCTCTGCCTCTGCATACTGGGATTAAGAGTGTGGACCAACACTACCTGGCCATGACTTATTTGTTTGTTTCTTTCTTTGTTTCTTTGTTTTAATAGCAAATTGAGTCCAGATACACATAGAAGTATGTTAGCCACCTTCCTGGAGAGAACAATGACTCTTTTTTCCTCAGGTGCCATCAGCTGCCAATAGCTCCTCAATAAATCTTGTGCAGGCAGTCATTCTTACATTCTTTCTACTCCCTCCCCAACAATGTGCCTTGAGTCTTGGAGGAGACCAATAAAGGACTCCCCACCATAGCTGATCACTTAAAGGCACTTATTCAGCACTTTGAACAGTTATTATTCCTTATTTTGACCCACTGAAGTCAGAAGCTTCTCTGACTGGGGTTGGGAGCAGCAAAAATCTATGGTTAGAAATATTAATATTTAGGTGATAGTTTGATAACCTGAACATTTAACAAAATGTTAAATCAATAGGTTTTCCTTTGTGCCTATGACCTCCCCAGAAATGACTTCTGAACATGATTACAGTACCAGGCATTAATTTTGTCCTGTGTAGCTTTGAATCCAACCAAGAGAGAAATTAGCAAACAATGTGGGTCTGAACATTTTTTCTTAGAAATAAAAGTAAAATGTTGAGTTTAGACCATGGGTGACTCACATGTTGTTAGAGAAGACTTGGGTTGCTCATTCATAGTTAGAGAAGATATGGCTGGTTAAAGGGGTGTCTTACGTGGGCATTCAAGACTTCACAGGGAGCCTGCAGGAAAATTGACCAGAGAAAGCAAACAAATGAATCCTGTCTGGTTTCTATTTTTTAGGGTCTTAAATTGGTCTAATTCTTACAGAATTTTATTCTTTATATCAAAAAATCAGTTTTTTTTCTGTTTATCCCCACAGGACAGAAAGTAACTCAGGTGTCACCAGACGTGTCCAGGCAAGAGGGAGATATGCTGACCCTGGGTTGGTCACCCTAAAACTAAACAATTCAGCACCCACATAAAAATCTTGGTACAAGCCACTTGCCAGTGGAGAGGTGATTTTCCTTATTCAATGGAGTTCTTATGACCAGAACAATAGAATAGTCATTTCTCAGTGTACTTCCAGGAAGCAACTAAAACTCTCTGCCTCACAATTTCAGCCCTGCACCTGCCAGGTTTAGTGAATTTCTCCGACACTCTATGGGAACTGAATATGGGGCTTAGCCCATAGTGTAAGGGGAAACCATCAGGATCTGCCTAAGAGAAAGTCTCCTTTTGTGGGAGTCCAGATGAGATGCACACCTACAGACCCCAAAAGGATGATGGTGGCCATGGTATCACAACCTCTACTCTGGACTGATATGGAATTCTACCTTAATTCCAATATGAGTCTCTCATCTTTTTTTTACAAGGAAAACAGAGAAATACTAGGCAGCATTTGCCTTAGAGTTGCTCCATAGAATGGTCAAACAAAAATATCCTTTTGAAATTTGGGGGGTTGACATACCTTCAGCCACTAACTTTTTAGCATAAATGAGAGACGGCCTCAAGTCCGTGACTAAACAGGCTCCTGAACTATACAAACAGAAGCATGTTGCCCTCTGAGAGGCTTCACCCAGCAGTTGATTCAGACAGATACAGACACCCACAGCTAAAATGTAGATAGGGAACTCTCATGGAAGAAGAGGAGGAAGGATTGCAGTCCCAAAGAGGATAGGAACTCCACAGGAGGACAGAGTCAACTAACTTGGCCCCTTGGTGGATCTCAGAGTCTGAACCACCAACCAAAGAATGTGCAGAGGCTGGACCTAGGCCTCCCTGCATATATGTAGCAGATGTGCAGCTTGGTCTTTGTATGGGTCCTGAACAACTGGAAAGGGGAATATCTCAAAATCTGTTGCCTGTATGTGGGATATGTCCTTCTAGCTAGGCTGCCTTGTCTGTCCTCAGTGAGAGAGGAAGTGCCTAGCCTCACAGAGACTTGAAGCAACAGGGTGGGGGGATACCCAGGAGTGTCGCTACTAACTCTGACCCGTGGAAAAGAGCGACAACACAGCGTTCTTCTCAAAGCGGTTTATTCAGGATCCTTACAGCATGAATGCAGGAAAAAGGGTGGTGGCTCCTTCTGCCCCCAAGCACAGTCCTTTTATCTCCTCTAGCTCCACCCCATCAGTCCACTTTACGTAGTCTCTGTGGATAGGTCCATGTAACATGGCCAGATACTGCATCATCGGGTGCACCTGTGCAGTTCATCTGGAAAGGTGTGGCAAAGTCAGGAGCAGGAGGTAATCAGGTGTTAGTCATGAGACTTAACTGGACGGAGTCTCAGGTGTCATCTTGGGGCTGCCACCACACCTGCTCTCCACATCTCCCCCTTCTTTATTTAATAGAGAGCAGAGGTCAGACAACCATTGATGGAAAGCAGGAGGCACCAAGATTGGCGCTGGGCCTGCCTGGTGGCGAGAGCCTGGCCGATCCATCAACCCATTCCCATCTCTGGGTGTCTCTGCCAGCCTCCAGAGACCCCTGTCTTAGGTGGGTGTGGCCCTGGGAAGGTGCCCATCATTGGCTAACTGCCCAGCAATGTCATATAACTGGTGCTTTAAGCTTGTAGGCTCCTTCTGGAGTCCCGGCTGGAATGGTTGTGACAAGAATGCTCTCTATGCAGGAGTGCTTATAAGGCAATTAGAACTTCTTTATGTATTGGCAGAGAGAATGTCTGGCTTAGGTTGCCCCCTGGAGCATCGTCCCTTACCCATCATTGGGAGAACAAACAGCATAGGTTTGACCCCTGTCTTAGGTTGGTGATGTGTCCAGGGAGTCTTACCCGTCACTGACTACTTCTCTAACATGCCAAGCCACACTTGAGGAGACTCCACTGCTGCAAAAGCCTGAATCATCAGGGCTTGTGTTCTGCGCTTCTTGAACTGCATACGGCACATGTACCAAAAGGCCAAGACACTAATAAGCATCAGGCATAGGGCAAGTCCAGCTAGTCCAGCCCATTCTTTCAGTCGAGATGCGGCAACGGTGATCCATTCTGCTAACCCCCCAGTGAGGAACAGATCCACTCTGGTGGAGCTGATGTGAACAATGGACTGACTCAACTCTCACACCAAACCATCAAAACGCTGGGACCAATTTCCTGTAAGATACTGGGAGATATTGTGTGATAACTGAGCCCCACAGCAATCAAACATGAAAGGGGTTGCTAGCCATCACCTGGGCTGGATTTTGATAGGTCTAATTATAACCTGCAGAGGAACTATTATAACTTGTGCTAATGGCAAAGGCTTAGGAAATACAGATAAAAGCCCCCAATGCAAATCTTCAGTCATCACCCCAGGAAGCATCAGCATCACCAGGAACATCCATAATAACTTCCCCCTGTTTATCTTGGACCACTCTGGTCAGCCTCTCTGGAACCCACAGTGGTTGTCGATGATCCTGGGGAAACACACAAACAGACCCTCTCGCCCAAACCAACACTGAATCAGGACCCTGCCAAATGCCAGTTAATTTGCATGACCCCTTGAGAACAGAGGTTTAAGTCCTCCTGTGGTAAACTTAGAACAATGCCCTAGCCAATCAATGTTTTACAATTATCAGGATGCAAAGCAACAAACAACCTTCTGAATCCATAATAATTTTGTATGGAGTAGGCAGGCCAGATTTTAATGCCTTCATAAGTTCTCCATAGCCTTGTTAACCATTCATAGATCTTTAGTTTGAACTGTATTCTAAACCACACCTGGATAGATCTGTCAATAATGCTGTTTTGGGCCTGAAACTTCCTAGGTGGGAATTGCAAGACAAAAGCAGTTCCTCACAAGCCTCGACAGAGGCAGCTCTGAGCCTTTCATTTACTCAACTGTAAATTATTTTCTAATCTGAGCCTATTGGCCAAGACCAGGCCTAACACTCACCTGTCCTGCAGGGTAGTAGCCTGCAACTGGACCCCATTGTATAAGGGTTGAATAACAAAAGGAACCTGAAATTTGAAGGTTCCCAGAAAAATTCTACTAGCTGTTTTTAATAGTCATATCTACGAATTTTTGAAACAGTTTAAAAGTAGCCTGTTTGATACCAAATAAATTCCCATTGAGATCTCCTTTTCAATCTTTAGGAGTTAAATTTTGCTGTATACCACTGTATACAACAAAGCTTGTGAAAAAGTGGCAACAGGCCTATACTGGCCACAGTGGTTTTTAACTTTTATCATTCTTGAAATCATCTTAATTTCAAAATATAAGTGAGTCAAGAATTGTAAGCCTTCGTTCAGACTGCAAACTGCAGCCAGTGGTACATTGGCAGTTGTTAACCATAATTCTTAGCTGTGTCCTGGTATCAATATGGACGCTTACCACTACCGCTCAAAACCCAATTTTTAAATGCATTACTTTCACATTACAAAGTTTGTCTGCAAGTTCTTATGTTTGAATACCTCATCAAAGAGACATTGTTTTAAGTCTTATCCCTTATAAAGTCTAATTTGTAGGATAAGAGTCACACAAAACATACCAATTTAGAAGAATCTTTAGAGGCCTATTTTTTCTGGGTTGAGTCATGCCACGTGTTCTCGTTTAAGAAAACTCCAACCCTGAGTTACCAGTTTTAAACTAACTTTTTGTTACCAATGTAATAATTTTTAATCATGCCCAATAACTTATAAGCCAATACTCTATAGTCAAGACATGCAAAACATATTTATACCTTTAAGACCAATTAGAAACAAAAATGAAGCAAATACATGAATCTTATAAATTTGAACCAAATAAGTTTTTCTAGCTGTAATTTCAAGAGAAAAAAGCACTTTGCATCCAATACGAGAAATAACCATCAACCTACATTCCTTAGAACTTGAGAAGCTGCTGGCCCTTTTAAAAGCAGCTTTTCTCCAGCTGTGCTTGACTCCTAGCTAAATGCAGGGCAACTTAAATCAGCCTCTGCTGTGAAAACTGAGACTGGATCAAGAGATGGACCTCCAGCAAAGTTTTTATCATTTTTTTAAACATGAAACATAGAACAACAGTCACTCAAACAACAAAACAAGGACAGACACAAGTGGACAAATTGGTGCACCAAAGACATTACACAGAGAGGAAAGAGCACTTTAACCAGTACTAAGACTATCTCCATTAGGGTCCATAGAGGAAACAGGATGTCTCCATGTTTCCCCTTGTCCCCAGGAGAGTTTTGAAATCCATTTTCCTTTTCTTGTTTTTCCACTGTTCCTTTCTTAAGCCCGATTCCTTTCGTTCTTAACAAATCTTTGAGGGCCTGGCGGGCCTACTGAGCTGATGATGAATTCCCCATCGTGCTTGGTGCAACTTGTCCCAAAACCGGGAGCCTTATTGTCTCAAACTGAGAGCCTTATCGTCTCAAACCAAGAACCTTATTGTCTCAAACCGAGAGCCTTATTGTCTCAAACCGAGAACCTTATTGTCTCAAACTGAGAGCCTAATCGTCTCAAACTGAGAGCCTTATCGTCTCAAACCAAGAACCTTAATTGTCCCACCTACCTGGGAACTTACCGGCTAGCTGCCCTGACCGCGATGAGTTCTGAACGAGGTTCCCTGTACAGGTCACCACTTGTCGCTTCTAACTCCAACCCACAGAAAAGAGTGATGACACAGCGCTCTTCTCAAAGCAGTTTATTCAGGATCCTTACAGCATGAATGCAGGAAAAAGGGTGGTGGCTCCTTCCACAACACTGTGTTCCTGGGGACAGTGGGCTCAGTCCCTGGATTTAGGAGGCTCCTGATTCTTCCTGTTTCTGGACTTTTGAGATTGTGATTGCAAAGCTGACCTGTGCAGGTTGAATCTTTACCTTTACCTATACCTTTATGCTCTGACAGGTACCTACAAAGACTTCAGAACCAGAGACTGGAATACCAGTGGAGTCCTTTTATCTCCTCTAGCTCCACCCCATCAGGCCACTTTACATAGTCTCTGTGGATAGGTCCACGTAACATGGCCTGATACTGCATCATCTGGTGCACCTGTGCAGTTCATCTGGAAAGGTGTGGCAAACTCAGGAGCAGGAGGTAATCAGGTGTTAGTCATGAGACTTAGCCAGAGTCCCAGGCGCCATCTTGGGGCTGCTGCCACACCTGCTCTCCACACAGGAGGGCCCCACCTACTCAGAAGAGAAGAGGAAGGGGGAAGGGAGAAAGATTGTGGGAGGGAGTGGCCAGGAGGAGGGCAGTGAGCAGAATAAAAAGTGAATAATTAAAATAAAATTAAATTAAGTTTAAAAAAAGAATAGCTCCAAGCAACACTGTGTTCTTGGGGACAGTGGGCTCAGCCCCTGGATTTAGGAGGCTCCTGATTCTCCCTGTTTCTGGACTTTGGAGAATGTGATTGCAAAACTGACCTGTGCAGGTTGAGTCTTTACCTTTACCTATACCTTTATGCTCTGACAGGCACCTACAAAGACTTCAGAACCAGAGACTGGAATCCCAGTGTGAGCAGAAGCTGTGCTGCCTATCTAAGGCTTGGAATGAGAGGAAAGGGAAGAACATGAGCACACCTGCTTTGCCTCCTCAGGAAGCGGGGAAACCATGGTCTGTGAGCATCGCTCACCCCACAGTCAGACTAAAGGGGGAGAACAGTCAACACTGAGAGAATACTGGCAACCCCAGACTCATGGCATGTATGCATCTGGTCACAGATACAATTCCTAGTGTTTTGCTTCAGGTCATGTCTCATCACAAATTAATTTACTAAACAACAAATTTTCAATATGGATCCTGTTGAATTCTTTCTAAGAGACCAAGCTCTTTCTTTTATCAGATATTATCCATTTGTCAAATACATCACATAGAATGGCAAAGCACTATTTAAAATGCAATAAATTCCCAATCTAGGTATTGTAGCACTCTTAAACTTGACCTTTTTCTCCCAAATTAATCACATCTCAGGGATAACTACTATCTACTGACAAGGGATCCTGTACCAGCTCTGTCAATAACACCAAGCAGGGCCATGTTGACAAAAGGACACTCTGCCACGATGATGTCCCAGGTCTCCATGGACATGCTTAGCTACAGAAACTGTAAACTGGGATGTTGACTGCCTGTCAACATTGGAGCTGAAAAGCAAAGAACAGACTTCAGGCACTTTGAACTAGTCGATGTGGCACTCAATGCTCTGTTGTCTAAATCTGCATCAAACAACCAGTACCTTTCAGAGACTTTCTCTCTAGTTTCTTTTCATTTTCCCTTTTGGCATTTTTGTGGTAATTTCCTCGTTAAAATCATTAAATCAAATGGAAGATTCCAGACACTCTTAACACAATAATAGCAGATCACAAAAGTTCAGTCACCAATTTTGGTGGTGTTAATATCTACTCAGGGATTGCAGCACATATGCACGCGCACACACACAGAGAGACACACACACACTACCACCACCACCCTTCAACACACACAGGAACATGCTTGGTGTATACTTTCCAGGAGAATTCTTGGGGTATACATGTATATATGTATGTACATGCCACATTTTACAGAGACAGGTTCTAGCACTGTATCACAGATATGTTTGGTGCACTCATTCTGAGATGATTTTACAAATTTAAAAGTATAGCCTTTTAGAATTAGAACCAAATACCTTGAATCAATGGAGTAGAAAGTGTGGTATCAGAGCAACCCTGGTACATGATCTCCTAAGCACGATTCGATTCTTCAGGCAAAGGTGACATGATCGAATGTCTTCATTATTTTAATAGCTAGTAAATAAGCTCAATGTTGGATTTTCAAATAATAATATTTTAATTTCTTTTACAAGTCCACAAAACACAGACGACCAAAAGCTTGACTTTTAGAAGTTGCTTTATTAGCTGCAGAATTTAAATAGGCCCCAGGGACAGGAAGGAAGGAAGGAAGGAAGGAAGGAAGGAAGGAAGGAAGGAAGGAAGGGAAGGAAGATGAGATGCTGTCCTTATTTTGGATATAATTGACTTTCTTAAGACAAAAACCTGTGAGTTTTGACTTCTCGTAAAGTTTATGAGATTTTTTTAAAAAGGAAAACCCCTATGTTACATTGGTGACCTATAGCCCAATTACAAGGAGAGCCCTTACTTCATGATGAATCCTACTTTAAACGTATCCCCCAAATTATTCCACTGAATAACGCTGAAGGGAACCAACTGTCTAGATGTCTCCTTCCCTCAGCTCCAGCCCTCAAAGCTGCTGGCTTCCCCAATTCTCTGTTTTCAGTTACTACATAACTTAATTACCAGGGAAAGTCAAGGAGATAAAAGCAACAGTTTGTGGTGAGCCATGCCTTTTCTTGTCTGTGTTCAATCCTGTGGCCTGTGAACCTAAGGCAATCCATTTCCTGGTTGGGGCATAGCATAAGAATTGAGGTAATACATATACTCAGAACTCGGAGCCAAGACGGAGAAGACATGATTATGCAGAGGGACATGTGTCACACACTGCTCTCTTGCCTGCTGTGTGCTGATGTTTTAATATCTCCGGAATAGGTGATTCACATTCAACCATTGATATTAACAAGGAGGCATGGATCCCAGGCAGGTGATGCTTCAGACCTGGTGGGGCAACAGGGATTAGGGAAGAGCGAGCATACTGTGCCTTCAGTTAGGTTTGTCGGTCATTTCCAAATCGGTCTGTCTGTCAGTCTTTTATTCACTGCACCAAAGCATCATCTGTTTTCTGATTGTTCCCACAGGATCTAGAAAGCACCTCAAGTCCCTTCAGACACATTCAGATGGTGAAGAAGTCGTCACCCTGCTCAGAAGTCATACCACCTTTCTTAGCACAAACAAATTTCCAGGTGAGAAATTATTTTCCTAATCTGTTCTTTTAGTGAGAGTGCAAAGACCAGTCTCTGATCTGTCTTCTTCCAGAAATCAGCTAACTCTACTAGCCTTGCCATTTAGCTTTGCCTCTGGAAAACACAGCGAACTCTTTCTGTGCTCTCCAGGCCCCACAGTGTTTGATGTGAGAGTAAACCCTGGACAAAAACCCAGGAGCTCACTTGAGCTAGCCTCTGCTGAAGTACCCCACTGGAGATGCACACCTGCAGACTCCAGGCAAGAGGGCAGCTCGGGCCACGGCTGCTTTGTCTGTGGTCTGGATCAGACGATACTTACAAGTGAAACTGTCTTTGAAAACAGTTGTCAGGAGTAACTTTCCTCTACTACATTTTGTCTTAAATTCATGCATCAGAAGTAGACCACACAGAACGTGCGTAAAGATTTTTAAAGGTAAAAACTATCCCGTAATAAAGTGTCAGTTTCATTTAAAGATGCTCCCAGCGCAGATCTGGGTGTAGTTGTCGGGATGAGTGGTTGACCTCATGTCCCTGCCCCCTCCCCACCAGGCTTTGTTTTAACTGTGTACAATCAAAGATGTAGGACCACAGTGAGTAACGAGAGTAAGAGATTAATTAAAAAGTTGTAAATCGCGGGTTCCAAGATTTAGTGGGAACTCCATGCGAAGCTCTTTTCCTTGCCCAGATTTGCAGAGGACTTGGACTAACACACAGGAAGGAAAGCTGGAGGATAACAAACACTCAGCGGAACTGTGACCCGCAAGGATGTAACGAGGACCCTTGCAGTTCACCAGGACAAACCTCCTTCAGTCCCGTTCGGAGGATGACCTTGGGAAGCTGTTACTCGGCACCACTGTACGTGGGAACACAGGCTAAGACTAAGAGACACTCAAGGAGGAGGCATCGTGGGAGCGGTGGAGGTACAGTAAGAGAGCTGATGGGCTGAGCATGTCGCTGAGTGCTAGCATTCTCTTAACATGCACAAGGCCTTGAGAGCCGAATCCGTCTCCGAGAGATGAAAAGATAAATAAATTTTAAAAAAAGAAAGAGAAGCTGATAAATTGATAAGCACATACAGCAGTGCCTGGCCACCAGGCCAACCTGCAGAAACAACAGACAGTGGCTGCTGTCCCACACCCACCATCTACTCTGCACAGTTTCTTTCATGGCCAGTCCTAACGTGTAAGGGAGCAACTTTGGGGACGTATCATTGCCAGGTGTTTGAGACAATGCAAAGCTGCCACAGTGCCCACTTGTGAACTTGGCATCATCCTGCACCCCCCTCAACAACACTTATACTTCAAATGAAGAAAATAGGGACATTGGGCTTCCTGTTTACGTCATGACGCTCCCCAAATTGGCGACAGGAAGACATGAAGTTCATGTCTGTGGATGATACTTAGTCTTCTAGCAAAGTCACGTTTCCTGCTGATGTTCTATGGCCTCAGTACTGAAACCTAGTAAGATGTTAACTTTCCGTAGCACATCTTATGCTAAGACGTGTAAATGAGTGAAAGGTTAGGAAAGCACACTTAAGTACGTCCATAAATACACTTGCACTGAGTTTAGTAAAGAAGTGGTTTCATAGTGATCGTGGTCTTTGTTTCTGTGAATACTCAAATGTCTACAGCTAGATTTTACACATAGCTTTTCCTTCTCTTAACTGAAGCCCAGAGTCACTCCGACACTGGATTTATTTTTTAAATAGAAGAGTGTCCTTAATCAGGAAGGAGATCATAGATTCGGTGAGGAGTTCCTTAAGTTGGCCACTGTGATTTAATCAAAAGGTGTGGCAGACATGAAGGAAAATCCAGTCTTCAGTGTTTGTTTAGGTGTAGTTCTTCCAAGTAATGCCCCTCTCTCCTTTCCCCCCCCAAAAAGCATACTTGTAAACAGGCAGGAAAAGTTGTTATGTCTTCTGGGAAATGTCCTTAAAAAAAATACTTACTGTGGACCCTGAGCTCCCTGAAGGCAGCTGCCATATTGCCTGCAGCTTCCCATCCAGCTGGTGGTGGGGAAGCCAGACCCAACAAGCATGCCAGGTGCTGAGACCCAGCCGGCGGTGGAACCAGGTACCCGAGACAGCCCGAGTTTAAGACCTTCGGGGACTCAGGCCTGGAGCTGGAGTTGGGCACAGAGTAGCGGCTGCACTCTGCACTCGCAGGGCGGACCCTGAGCTCCCTGCAGGCAGCTGCCATATTGCCTGCAGGTTCCCATCCAGCTGGTGGTGGGGAAGCTGGACCCAGCCAGTGTGCCAGGTGCCCAGACCCAGCTGGAGGCGGAACCAGCCTCCCACCCAGCCGGTGGCGGGGAAGCCGGACACAGCCAGCTTCCCAGAAGCTTTGGACCAGCAGGCAGAACCAGATAACTGAGATATCCCAACTTTAAGACCCCTGGGGAAACAGGATAACAGACAGCAAACCCTGAGCAGGAGCAGTGCAGAGCAGCCGCCCAACAGGCGGAACCAAGTACCTGGGATATCCTGAGTTTAAGACCTCGGGGGACTCAGGCCACCTGTCAGCAATCTGTGAGCAAGACCCCTGCAGGACAATGGTTCAGGTATCCCAGTCGCTGGGAAATAGCCTTACAACCCCACAGGAGGGTCAAGTACCAGCTAGTATCTACAGGACCAACTAACACCAGAGTTAACCAGATGGCAAAAGGCAAACGTAAGATCGCTACTAACAGAAATCAAGGCAGTATGGCGGTATCCGAACCCAGCTCCCCGACAGCAATAAATCTTGGATACCCCGAAACACCAGAAAAACAAGACTCAGATCTAAAATCACTGGTCAGGATGCTGATAGAGGAACACTTAGATAAATCCCTTAAAGTAATACATGAGAAAATAGATCAAAAGCTAGAAGCCATTACAAGGCAAACACAATTAAATCCCAGATATCTCAACACACCAGAAAAACAAGACTCAGATCTAAAATCACTGGTAAAGATGCAGATTGAGGATCACTTAGATAAATTTCTTAAAGTAATAGAGGAGAAAATAGATCAAAAACTAGAAGCCCATACAAGGCAGACACAAAAATCACTTAAAGAAATCCAGGAGAATATAGAGCAAAAAATGAATCCCAATAAGGGGGAGAAACAAAAATCACTTAAAGAAATACAAGAGAACATGGGTCGACGAGTAGAAGTCATAAAAGAGGAAACACAAAAATCCCTTAAAGAATTACAGGAAAACACAAACAAGCAACTGAAAGATCTGAGCAAAACCATACAAAATCTAAAAACAGAAGTAGAAACAACTAAGCAATCGCAAAGGGAGACAAGGTTGGAGATAGAAAACCTTGGGAAGAAATCAGGAGTCATAGATGCAAATATCAACAATAGAATACAAGAGATAGAAGACAGAATCTCAGATGCTGAAGATACCATAGGAACCATGGATTCAACAATTAAAGAAAATGCAAAATGCAAAAAGCTGGTAACCCAAAACATTCAGGAAATCCAGGACACAATGAGAAGACCAAAACCTAAGGATCATAGGGATAAATGAGAATGAAGATCTACAACTTAAAGGGCCAGCAAATATCTTCTACAAAATTATGAAAGAAAACTTCCCCAACCTAAAGAGAGAGATGCCCATGAATATACAAGAAGCCTATAGAACCCCAAATAGACTGGACCAGAACAGAAATACTTCCCGTCACATAATAATCAAAACCCCAAATGTACTACACAAAGAATATTAAAGGCAGTAAGAGAAAAAGGACAAGTAACATATAAAGGAAGACCTATCAGAATTACACCAGACTTCTCACCTGAGACCATGAAAGCTAGAAGATCCTGGGCAGACCTCATGCAGACCCTAAGAGAACACAAACTTCAGCCAAGACTACTATACCCAGCAAAACTCTCAATTGCCATAGATGGGGAAACCAAGATATTCCACGACAAAACCAAATTTGCAAGATACTTATCTACAAACCCAGCCCTACAAAGGATAATAGGGCAAAAATACCAACACAAGGGGGAAACAACACCCCAGAAGAAACAAAATAGAAACCCCATCTCATCCAACCCAAAAGAAGAGAACCACTCAAATACAAATAATAATAATAATAATGCTCAAAATGTCAGGAAGTAATAATTACTATTCCTTAATATCTCTTAATATCAATGGACTCAATTCCCCAATCAAAAGACACAGACTAACAGACTGGGTACGGAAACAGGACCCTACATTTTGCTGCATACAGGAAACACATCTCAGTGTCAAAGACAAACACCACCTTAGAGTAAAAGGCTGGAAGACAGTTTTACAAGCAAATGGTCCCAGGAAACAAGCCGGAGTAGCCATTCTAATATCAGATAAAATTGACTTTCAACCTAAAGTCATCAAAAGAGACACAGAAGGTCACTTCCTGCTTGTCAAAGGGAAAATCCACCAAGAAGAATTCTCAATACTGAACATCTATGCGCCAAATGTAAGGGCACCCTCATTCATAAAAGAAACTTTACTAAAGCTTAAAGCACACATCGCACCTAACACAATGATTGTAGGTGACTTCAACACTCCACTCTCCTCAATGGACCGATCAGGAAAGCAGAAATTAAACAGGGATACAGTGAAACTAATTGAAGCTTTGGACCAATTGTATTTAACAGATATATATAGAACATTCCATCCTAAAGCAAAAGAGTATACCTTTTTCTCAGCACCGCACGGTACCTTCTCAAAAATTGATCATATAATTGGTCACAAGACAGACCTCAACAAATACAAGAAGACCGAACTAATCCCATGTCTCCTATCGGATCACTATGGAGTAAAAGTGGTCTTCAATAGCAAGAACAACAACAGAAAGCCCACATACACATGGAAACTGAACAATACTCTACTCAATGACACCCTGGTCAAGGAAGAAATAAAGAAAGAAATCAAAGACTTTTTAGACTTCAATGAAAATGAAGGTACGACCTACCCAAATCTCTGAGACACAATGAAAGCAGTGCTAAGAGGAAAACTCATAGCCCTGAGTGCCTCCAAAAAGAAACTGGAGAGAGCATACACTAGCAACTTAACAGCACACCCGAAGGCCCTGGAACAAAAGAAGCTAACTCACCCAGGAGGAGTAGAAGAGAGGAAATCATCAAACTAAGGGCTGAAATCAATCAAGCAGAAACAAAGAGAACCATACAAAGAATCAACAAAACCAAGAGCTGGTTCTTCGAGAAAATAAACAAGATAGATAAACCCTTAGCTAGACTAACCAAAGGGCACAGAGATAGTATCCAAATTAACAAAATTAAAAATGAAAAGGGGGATATAACAACAGAAACAGAGGAAATTCAAAAGATCATCAGATCCTACTACAAAGGCCTATACTCAAAACAACTGGAGAATCTGGAGGAAATGGACAATTTCCTAGACAGATACCAAATACCAAAATTAAATCAGCATCAAGTAGATCAGCTAAACAGTCCCATAACCCTAAAGAAATAAAAGGGGTTATAGAAAGCCTCCCAACCAAAAAAAGTACGGGACCAGATGATTTTAGTGCAGAATTCTACCAGACCTTCAAAGAAGACTTAACACCAATACTCTTCAAACTATTCCACAAAATAGAGACAGAAGGGACACTGCCCAACTCATTCTTCAAAACCACAGTTACGCTGATACCTAAACCACAAAAAGATCCAACAAAGAAAGAGAACTACAGGCCAATTTCTCTTATGAATATTGATGCAAAAATACTAAATAAAATTCTTGCCAACCGAATCCAAGAGCATATCAAAACGGTCATTCACCATGATCAAGTAGGCTTCATTCCAGGGATGCAGGAATGGTTCAATATACGGAAATCCATCAATGTAATCCACTACATAAACAAACTCAAAGAAAAAAACCACATGGTCATCTCATTAGATGCTGAAAAAGCATTTGACAAAATTCAGCATCCTTTCATGCTAAAAGTCTTGGAAAGAGCAGGAATTCAAGGCCCATACCTAAACATAGTAAAAGCAATCTACAGCAAACCAGTAGCCAACATCAAAATAAATGGAGAGAAACTTGAAGCAATCCCACTAAAATCAGGGACTAGACAAGGCTGCCCTCTCTATCCATATCTTTTCAATATAGTACTTGAAGTTCTAGCGAGAGCAATTAGACAACATAAGGAAGTCAAAGGGATACAAATTGGAAAGGAAGAAGTGAAACTATCATTATTTGCAGATGATATGATAGTCTACTTAAGCGATCAAAAAACTCCACCAGAGAACTTCTACAGCTGATAAACAACTTCAGCAAAGTGGCTGGTTATAAAATTAACTCAAGAAAATCAGTAGCCTTCTTGTACTCAAAGGACAAGCAGGCTGAGAAAGAAGTTAGGGAAATAACACCCTTCACAATAGCCACAAACAACATAAAGTACCTTGGCGTAACTCTAACCAAACAAGCAAAAGATCTGTATGACAGGAACTTCAAGTCCTTGAAGAAAGAAATCGAAGACCTCAGAAGATGGAAAAATATTTCTTGCTCCAGGATTGGCAGGATCAATATAGTAAAAATGGCCATCTTGCCAAAAGCAATCTACAGATTCAATGCAATCCCCATCAAAATCCCAACTCAATTCTTCATAGATCTAGAAAGAGCAATTCTCAAATTCATCTGGAGCAACAAAAAACCCAGGATAGCTAAAACTATTCTCAACAATAAAAGGACTTCTGGGGGAATCAATATCCCTGACCTCAAGCAGTACTACAAAGCAATTGTGTTAAAAACTGCATGGTATTGGTACAGCAACAGGCAGGTAGATCAATGGAATAGGATTGAAGACCCAGAAATGAACCCACAGACTTATGGTCACTTGATCTTTGATAAAGGAGCCACAACCATCAAGTGGAAAAAAGATAGCCTTTTCAACAAATGGTGCTGGTTCAACTGGAGGGCAACATGCAGAAGAATGCGAATTGACCCACTCTTATCTCCTTGCACTAAGATCAACTCCAAGTGGATCAAGGACCTCCACATAAAACCAGACACACTGAAACTATTAGAAAAGAAACTTGGGAAGACCCTGGAGGACATGGGCACAGGGGTAAAATTCCTGAACAGAACACCAATAGCTTATGCTCTAAGATCAAGAATTGACAAATGGGACCTCATAAAATTACAAAGTTTCTGTAAGGCAAAGGACACTGTCAGAAGGACAAAACGGCAACCAACAACGTGGGAAATGATCTTCACCAACCCCACATCCGACAGAGGGCTAATATCCAATATATACAAAGAACTCAAGAAGTTAGACCCCAAAGAACCAAATAACCCTATCAAAAAATGGGGTACAGAGCTAAACAAAGAATTTTCACCAGAAGAAATTCAGATGGCCGAGAAACACCTTAAGAGATGTTCAACATCATTAGTCATCAGGGAAATGCAAATCAAAACAACCCTGAGATTCCACCTCACTCCAGTCAGAATGGCTAAGATTAAAAACTCGAGAGACAACAAGTGCTGGCAAGGATGTGGAGAAAGAGGAACACTCCTCCACTGTTGGTGGGATTGCAAAATGGTAAAACCGCTCTGGAAATCAGTGTGGCGGTTCCTCAGAAAATTGTGCATGCCACTCCCAGAGGACCCTGGCATACCACTCCTGGGCATATACCCAGAGGATTCCTCTGCATACAACAAAGACACATGCTCCACTATGTTTATAGCAGCCTTGTTTATAATAGCCAGAAATTGGAAGGAGCCCAGATATCCCTCAAAAGAGGAATAGATACAGAAAATGTGGTATATTTATACAATGGAGTACTACTCAGCAATTAAAAATAATGAATTCATGCAATTTGTAGGTAAATGGTTAGATCTGGAAACTATCATCCTAAGTGAGCTAACCCAATCACAAAAGAATACACACGAAATGCAATCACTGATAAGTGGATATTAATGAGCCCAGAAGCCCTAAATACTCAAGGCACAATTAGCAAGTCAAATGACTCTCAAGAAGAAAAAAAGGAGAGGACCCTGGGCCTGTAAAGATTGGATCCAGTATTGTAGACCCAGAACAGAGAAATCGTGGTGGGGGGGGGAAAGAGTGGGGAATAGCATGGGGGGGGAGAGGAATTATGGGACATATGGTGGGGGGTAACTGGGAAAGGGGAAAGCCTTTGGAATGTAAACAAAGAATATAGAAAATAAAAAAGAAAGAAAAAAAACTTACTATATGAATAGAAATTGTTTGGGAGAAACCATTCTAATAGTTCTTAAAGAGAATAAAGGAAACTTGCAAGCAGACTTTCTAGAAACATATCTTTAGTTGAGTTCATTTTAAAAAAGTAAACTAAGAAAGGGGAAGTTGAGACTGGAGAGATGACTTGTTAGTTAAGAGAACTTGTCACTCTTGCACAAGACCCAAGTTCATTTGGCAACACACACGGTGGCTAACAACTGTCCATAACTCCAGTCTCCGGAGATCCAATGCCTTCCTGTGGCCTCTGTGGCCTCTGTGGACACCAGGCATCCATGTGGCACACACACAACATGCAGACAAACACTCAGCATTTATACACGTAAAATAAACAATTTTCTTTAAAAAATCACATTCAACAAAAAAAAATCTATTATTTAAAAAGAGGGTAGAAATTGTGAGTTCCACAAAAAGAAAAGATAAAAAGTCAAAGGATAATCTGGGAAACGATATTTACAATGCATAGGTTTTGAAGAAGACACACAAAACACAATGTATGAACTTGGTCGAGTCAACAAAAATCAATGAAAATATCAAAACACAGCTATTTCAGAAATATGTTTATCCAGTTACTCAAAGGACTTAGTATCATTACTCACTAGACAAATGAAAACAAACTTCTGATTGGTCCCCTCTCTGCTGCTGTCAGCTCCCTGAGTCATGAGGAAATGACATAGGAGCTAAGAGAAACCGATGGCTTCTTCCTATAAAAGAGCACGTGACCGGATCCTCCATGATGGAGCCAAAAGTTTCAAATAGCTTTTAAAGGGACTTGGTGAAAACTATTCCAAACCTAAGTACAGGTTGTTCAAATATCAACAGACTTAAAACAAAACAAAAAGTTAATGTGCTCACCTGTTACCAGGGCTGAGTGTCTACAGTGTCACATCTGCATTCCTGTGCTCTCAAGTACTAAGGGGCAGATTAGGAGCACGGCTCCCGATCAGGGTTTGCGTTCCTTGTCTCGGTGTAACTTCACTCATATGTGAAATTGTTATCTGTTTTCCTGCTTTGGGAATCCGGCTGTAGCAAACTCCTCCATAGGGAAAATGTAGTGAGTAGCTCTTTCCTGAAGGACTGTCAACATGATGGCCAACTAACTTTTGTGACTATACGCTGGCTTTGCTGCCCTCTAGTGTCCATAGTTCAAACTGTTTTGAGGCCGGGTGCAATAGGAGCTGTCTTTGGAGAAAATGCAGCCTTCATTGCTGTCATGTATGAGGGCTCAGAGGGACTGACTGGCTGATGAAATAATGTCCTGTTACATGGGTTAGTGGGGCCTGGAAGTAATGCCCTGTCCTGTAGATAAGTCTTGGCATGACTATACAAAGCAGAGAGGATGTTTGAGCTTGTTTTCTCCCCCTCCACCCCTTCTCTTCCCCACCCTCCCCTCTCCTTCCACTGCTCCCTCCCTCACTTTCTCCTTCCCTCCCTCCCCCTTGTTTATTGCTAACTTATGTCCCTTGCTCTTCCCTTTTTGTATTTAGAAAACATCCTGATAAACGGGAGCAAGAGTAACAGAGAAAATAAGCGACTGCAGGGAACATTGTATAGTACACACTTTGTAACAAGCAACCAGACCTTAATAAACCCCCAGACCTTAGCACAACCAACTCCATGATGGACATACCATTTAGGCCATAAGACTCAGCAGTAGGCAGCACCACCTGCCAAAATGAAAACGAAGACCTAATCCATCAATGCCCATAGTTGTGGGAGTCTCTAAATGCACTAACTTTGCTTTTCGGCTTCTGTACTTCTGCTTCTGGCTACCAACCTGTTCTTGTTCATTGAAGTCTGTCAACCCAGGATATGGATTTGTGCTCAAAGGCTCATCCGAGAAAGGTGCTGCACTTGATCCTGAATACCCATTGCAGTCACTGGCCAGCTAATAAAGACTTTCTACTGACTTAAAACCGTGTCCCACAACAACTTGACATATTAGGATTCTAGAGCACAGAAGCAATCAGAGGTCCAGGGAGGCCATTTCTGCCGGACAGGATGAATGAAGTAAAGCAGCAGAACCAACTGACAAGTGAATTTGGAGAAACAGGAAAAGTCAGCTCTGTGCACACGAGGGCTTCCTATGCTATAGCTATGGGGACCTGGTTCTGCTTCATGCTAGAGTGACCTAGTACCTGTGTCCTGTCCCCAGAACTATGTGCTGTAGTGATTCAAGGACCTGTGGCCTGTCCCCAGATCTTGCCCTAAGGCTTCTGGTGAAGTTTCTCCATCCATGAAAACTGTAGAGAGAGAAGTAAAGTCTCACACTGCCTGCCTAGAATCAGTGTAAATGTATGCAGACTCACTAAGACATGGACGAGTTTAACAGCTGTATTCCACAAACCTTGGCTACTAGTTTTTCTGTATATATAAGGAACTTCAATTGCCCCTAAATTGATGCATTTGAGAAATTATGACATGGATATTTGAAATAAAATCTATCTGGTAGTGGCTTTCCATAAGTTCATTGAAAATTAGTTATTTTTAAATGTGTTCAAAATTGAAAAATGTAACAGAGTCTTTCCAGAAAAAACAAAACAAACAAAAAAAAGTGCTGGGATGGGAAAGGCAACGTTTTATTCCATTTTCATGGCATTGGTTGTAGCCTTTGTAATGGTGCTGGATAGTTTTCATGTCAACTTGACAAGGGCTGGTGTCATCTGAGAGGAGGGAATGTCAGTTAAAGATGCCTCTATGTGATTGGGCTTCAGCTAGCCTATAGGGCGTTTTCTTCATTAGTGTTTGACAGGGAAGGGCCCAGCCCTTTGTCGGTGGTTCCACCGCTGGGATGGCAGATCTGGGTTTTTTTGTTTTGTTTTGTTTTGTTTTTTGATATATTCTTTATTTACATTTCATTACCCTTTTCCTGGTTCCCCGCCCCCAAAGGTCCCATATGCCCTTTTCCCTCCCCCTATTCCCCCATTCACCCCTTCCCACTTCCCTATTCTGGTATTCCCCTACACTGATGCATTGAGCCTTTCCAGATCCAGGGTCCACTCCTTCCTTCTTCTCTGACATCATTTAGTATGTGGATTGTGTCTTTGGTGTTCCAAGATTCTAGGCTAATATCCACTTATCAGTGAGTGTATACCATGGGTATTCTTTTGAGACTGGGTTACCTCACTTAGTATGATGTTCTCCAGCTCCATCCATTTCTCTAAGAATTTCATGAATTCATTGTTTCTAATGGCTGAATAGTACTCCATTGTGTATATATACCACATTTTTTGTATCCATTCCTCTGTTGAGGGACATCTGGGTTCTTTCCAGCTTCTGGCTATTATATATAAGGCTGCTATGAACATAGTGGAGCATGTGTCCTTATTGCATGCTGGGGAATCTTCTGGGTTTATGCCCAGGAGTGGTATGGCTGGGTCCTCTGAGGCTGATCAAGCCATGGAGAGCAAGGCAGTAAGCAGAACCCCTCCTCGGCCTCTGCATGAGCTCCGGCCTCCAGGTTCCTGTCCTGTTTGAGCTCTGGCTTCCTTCCTTGATTGGACTACATTAACTCTTTCCTCCCCTCCTGCCTTTTAGCCTCGGTGTTTCATCGCAGCAATAGAAATCCTAACGAAGACAAGCTGGAACCAGGATTATGGGGTACTGCTAGGCCAAGTTGAGTTCTAAACAGCTTTACAAATAGTACTGGTGGGTCTAAGAGCTGCTTCTGTATCCACGGAGAGAAATCATTCCATTTCCCAAAGCATCTGCAAAAAAAAAAAAAAATTACTTTTGAGAAAAAAATCAGTATCTTTAGAGTCTAGTTTGGATTGTCCTCAAATCTAAACAGATTTGTCTGATGTTTTATGATCCTTCAACAATTAGTTTGCTCTTTCTTTATTATTTTCTTAGCAACAATCAGAGTATCTTTTAACTAAAGACAATGGTGACTCTCATCTGCCATTTTCTCCTGAGGACACACTGCCTACTGAAACAAGGCTTCGACTGACAGCTTTGCCTAGACTTTCGCATTTGTGATTCTGAGAACCTCTATAACTCTGGTCCTAATGGTTCTGTCCTCCCAAAGATCTTTGTTTGGAGACACGTGTCAGGAACTCCCCCATCCAACTGCTGTTTAAAACACCTAAGTAGAACTTACTTAGGACTTTACACACATCACTCACTGACCATATCTCCTTTGTCGGCCCGGTCAGCATGCTCCTCCTTCTCCTGTGCAGAGAGATTCTCCCACTCGCTTCACAATCGCTGTTTATGTTTCTTACTTTTTCCCCCACTCATAAGATGTACAATAAAAACAAAGTACAGCAGAACTCCTGGGAGGCCTATAGACGGTCGGGTCTTCAGAGGAGCAGACAAGCTGGTGATCTGTGTACTTATGAGACCTAGTTAGCTCTATAAAGGCTCGCTTTCCTGTTCATTATATAAGGACAGCTGGCACTGTAAAAAGCTGTTGTGATAAATGTGCGTAGTCCTTAGTCATTACTGATGGGCCTCCTTGGCCATAGTATCGAGAGGAACTGCAGGCTTGTCACTTGCTGCGGCGTACACTTTCTTCCATTCTTAAGCTTCCTAGTTTATAAAATGAGGACGGTAGCATTTTCTAGCTCATAAGATTAAATAGTACTACTTTATTCATAAAATTAAATCATCTGCTTAAGATGCACTCTCATCAGATTTTATTGCTTTAATAGTAAAAGAAAATCTCAAGGCGTAATTTTTCCACCTTTGGCCGCCAGGGGGCAATGTTGCATAGACGGAAAGTCTGTACAGAGGAAGGGAAAAAAAACTGTCACTCTAGAAAGCCCTTATACCTTGCTGCTCTCAGAAGTGCAGTTCTAAGTAGAAAGGGCACAGAGCAGTCATTGCCAAGGGAGCGTCTCTCAGTTTAGTATCCAAGCCTTGTCCACAGGGACATTTCCCTGAATACATCTCTCAGCCTTCTCACTGCCTAGCCATGTTCCCAATGACCATTCTGCTGCTAGGCGCGTTCTTCTCACTGAGTAAGTATTATTTCAGTCCTTGCTTTTGTTTCCACAGACAGAGCAGGTTCCTAGTCAGAATCTACACCAGGGACATAGTATCATTACAGGTAGGTCTATTCTGGTCTCACTGATACTCCATTGGTATTACAGGAGGAAACAGTGCCCAGTCCGTGGACCAGCCTGATGCTCAGGTCACCGTCTCCGAAGGAGCCTCACTAGAGCTCAGATGCAGCTATTCATATGGGGCAACACCTTACCTCTTCTGGTATGTCCAGTATCCTGGTCAGAGCCTCCAGTTTCTCCTCAGATACTTCACAGGAGACACCGTTGTTAAAGGCAACAAGGGCTTTGAGGCAGAGTTTAGAAAGAGTAACTCCTCCTTCAACTTGAAGAAATCCCCAGCCCACTGGAGCGACTCAGCCAAGTACTTCTGTGCACTGAGTGACACAGTGCCTGAGGCTGCAGGGGGAGCTGAGCACAAACCTCCTGAGACTTTCTGTGCTCTAGGGACACCTAGAATGCTTCATAACAAAGTCCCTAGTAATGAAAATGAGCTGTATCATGGGTATTCCAAGTTTTGTTTTGGGGGGGGGTCTGTTGTTGTTGTTGTTGTTGTTGTTGTTGTTGTTGGCGGCTAATATCAGTGAGTACATACCATGTGTGTTCTTTTGTGATTGGGTTACCTCACTTGGGATGATATTTTCTAGTTCCATCCATTTGCCTGCGAATTTCATGAGTTCATTTTTTTTAATAGCTGAGTAGTACTCTGTGTAAATATACCACATTTTCTGTATCCATTCCTCTATTAAAGGACATCTGGGTTCTTTCCAGCTTCTGGCTATTATAAATAGGGCTGCTGTGAACATAGTGGAGCATGTGTCCTTGTTATATGTTGGAGCATTTTTTGGGTATATGTCCAGGAGTGGTATAGCTGGGTCCTCAGGAGGGGTCCTGGGAGGTGGGGGGGCACCCTCATAGAAGCAGGTGGGAAGGGGGACAGGATAGGGGATTTAACTAGGAAGGGGGATAACATTTGAAATGTCAATAAATAAAATAACCAATAAAAGGAAAGAAAAGAAAGAAAAGAAAATGAGCAAAGCAGAGGAGCAGGGATGTAGAGAACTTTGACTCCTAAAAAGAAACAGAAATTTATCATATTCCTCATTTTACTCTGGCATCATGTCGGAATTAGGCTAAGGGAGACTCTCAGGTAGATGTCCTAATGTGTGGAGGCCCTGCACTTTAGAGAGGACTACAATACAGCGTGACCAAACCCAGCCTCCCAATCTCCCCCCCAGTCATCCAAATGCTTCCTAGATCACCAACATTTGTGTCTCAGTGGTACTAACAATGGCATTTCTGGCTATAACATGAGTAATCAAAGATTTTGCACTCACCTCTCACAAATAATTCATTAAGAAATTAGTTTAACCCTACTTTAAAAATTGGTCTGGCCACTAACCTCTGCTACCTGCTTTCCTAAGTTGTGATGGAAATACCTTGCTGCACGTTCTACTCCCGTCTACTCTGAACACAACAACCAGCGAGGTTCCTTAACACAAGACGGCGTCCCACTTGGCTCAGATCCCTGCAGGGATGTCCTGTTTTTCCCAGGGTAAAATCAAAACTCCTCATGATAGCCTGCAGTAGTCTCTGCAGCAGACAAAGCCGTGTCCCATATATTTAAAAGACTCCTTGAAAAATGTCAATCCTGACTTCTGAAGACAAATGAAAATATCCTATAGAAACTGTAGTAAGATAGGAACACCTTGAAATAAAAATGAACGGTGAGAATTCATTCTTAGACTTCTAAAAAACACATTTTTGTGTCACAATGTGTCACTAACACTCTACTGTATCTTTTTCTTCCTCCCTCCTCCTTCCTCCCCGACATGGTCTTGTCTACTTCTCTCTCTCTCTCTCTCTCTCTCTCACACACACACACACACACACACACACTCATACACACACATCTATTCTACATATGAGTAAACCCCAGAGTGTTTATCTTCCTGCATTTAGCTAATTAGTAGTGTGATGATTCAATGATTCTCAGGGGTGAGGCAGGAGCCAGCAGGAGAAGGCAGGAGGATGGAAGAAGGCAATGGAGGAAGAGTGAGAATAAGAACAAAATACAGTGGTGTGTGTATTTGAAAATGCCATGGTATACAAAGCATAATCCATTGTCTTCTATCCTAACTATAAAAAAATAAAAATGAATAGTATAATTTAAAAAAAGGGAATCAAGAAGGCATCTCCTCATGCTGGAGGAAGAGACTCTCCAAGAAAATTGAAACCTCAAAGAGGAAGAGAGAGTGGCTGAAACAGTAAATCTACAGCAAATACAGGGGAAAAACTCTTATTAAACTAGGTATATTAAGATAAAATGCTATAGGTAAGCTGCCCATATTTAATACACAGTGTGATGAGTTTGGGCACACATGCACACCCTGAGTCCACCATCGCTGTCTTTCCTCTGGACATGTACTTGTTGACATCATTGCTATTTCTACAGTCCTCTGTAGAAGTGTCTCTTTCTACTGTCCTCTTGGGCCTTGAGCTCACATCGGTATGCTGGTGACTCTGCCCTTGGCTGTGCAGTCTCTAACGCTGACTCTTGCATGACTGAAATGCTGCAACCACTGGATGGTAACCCCTCTATTCCACTCCCTGGAAAATGCCATTCTATTTTTGTGTCTGTGAATTTGACTATTTTTAGATGCTCGTGCCAATGGGCTCAGTAAGTATTTGCCCTTCTGTGACTGACTTATTTCATTTACTATAATGTCATCAATTTCCATCCACTTCATCACAAATATCAGAATGCCCTCCATTCTCAAGGCTAAATAGCACCCCATTGTCAGCATGCCGCATACTGTTCATTCATTTGTCGATGGACTTTCAGGGTGTTCAGATTGCTTCATTTCTTGGCTACATTTTAGATGATGAAGCACAGAATCCCAACACTCTATCATGAAGATAAAGGCTCAAAAAGAATTGGACTTGAACCTGAGATGCACAACTCTAAAACTACTGAAAAAGATGTGAAGGAAAAGCTTCATTACGTTGATCATGGAAATGACTTTTGTGTCAAAAGCACAAGCAAAAACATCAAATCTAGGCAAGTGCAATTGCTGAAAATGTAAAGGCCTCTGTGGTGGTTTGAATAGATTTGTCCCCTATAGATTCATGAGTTTGAATGTCTGGCCATAGTGAGTGACACTATTAGGAGATGTGGCCTTATTGGAGTAGGGGATATGCACTTTAGACATCTCAAAAAGAGAAGAAGGAAGGAGAGGACCCTGGTCCCAAAAAGACTGGATTCAGTTTTGTAGGATCAAAAGATACAGAACAGAGAGATGGTGGTGGTGGGGTGATTGGGGAATGGGCAGGGAGAAGAGGACTTATGGGATATATGGTGAAGGGGGAACTGGGAAAGGGGAAAGCCTTTGGAATGCAAACAAAGAATATAGAAAAAAAATTAAAAAAAGAAATAGTTCTTTTGAGCGATTCCGATCTCTGTTTGTTAGGATACCAGCAGTCCACTTTAGTATCAGGATACCAAATATGAATCAGCAGCAGTGGCATGATCCAGCAGAAACAGCCAAGCCTCCACTGAATCCTCATGAGTCAGAGACTGACCAGAACTGGCTGGGATACCAGGAGAAGTTCTCTGCCATGCCTCTCTCAATGAAGTGATGATCAGCAAGGACAAGACACAAGTGAAGCACCACAAGGCTAGCATCATATTCAGGCATCCTGTCAGTATCTGCCACAGGTCTTCCTCAGCAAAACACCATGTGGATCTGCCTCAGTAAGATACCACGTGAGTCTTTATCACATGACATAGCCAGAAACTTCCACTTCATGGAACTATCACATCATTCAGCAACCCAATTTCTAGAAATACATCTGAAAGTGCTGAAATCACACTCTCAGCCTTAGTCTCTTCATTTTCTGTATCTAAAGAGTCTGCATGCCCCCCCCCCGCAAATACAAATGTAAAAGTTCTCGTTGAAATATTTTCTAACCAAATGTAAACACAGAAAGCAGGAAAGTAGAAAGGTACCATGGGAAAGGGTAGAAGAAAACCTAGACAGTATAGTAGGGCACAGGTGCTATGAAAAGGGAAAATGGAAAATGGGAAAAGGGTTCATGTGAGGCTGAAGGAGGGAGGGCAGCACAAAGAGGGGGCAAGGAAGGGGCAATAAGGAACACTAAGGATGGTTCAAAATGTTTAAATAGTGAAACATTATTTTATTTACTTAAAATATGCACAATATACATGTACTGAAAATATACAAGATATGTACATGTATGCATATATACATGCATACACATGCATAATATATATGTACATATGCATATATATAATTTAAAAGAAGTTAAGCTACTTGGAGTGATAATGTTCCCCCACAAGTAATAGAGACTAACAAAAACTTCACTGCCAGACATGAGAACGTTCACTCCCCTTTCAGTTGTGAATAATGGAATCCCAAGAAATGCAGACAAACGACACTATATGGACTCAGAATGTTATATAATATATATAAAATATATTATAACTATTATATGCAAAACAATAAAAATTAAAGATGAAGATATCGTGAATTTGAGAGGAAGTGGAAAGGGGACGTAGAAGAAGCTGGAGGTGGCAGACGGTATATTGGAAATGATAAAAATATAGCACTAATGCCTGAAGTACTCAAAACAAATAAAATAACTGTAAAAAATATATTTGCTAACCAAATTCAATTACCTAGCAAAAATATCATTTAGCTTGACCAAGTAAGCTTTATTCCAGGAATTCAAGTATGATTCAATGTATGTAGGTTAATAAATGATATTGTGACAGCTAATCTTGGTTATCAACTTGACTACATCTGAAATCAACTAAGACCCCAATAGATGATCACCTGTGAAGAATTTTTTTGATTGGATCCTTGGAGACTAGAAGACCACATTTTCTGGTGGCAGCCTATATAAAAGAATATGGAAGAAGGAAGTGTTTAGCCTTTCCCTGCTCATCTTTGTTTTATCTGGAAAGCTCATCTATCTTGCCTATAAGGCATTCCTCAAATGACATTCGAGCCTGCTTCTCTGGGATTCCAGTGAATACTGGGGATAAGCTAGGATATCCAGACTCACAGCCTGAATGAACAACTACTGTGTTGTTGAAATTTTTTATCATGAGATGGCTATTGTTGGAGTAACGGTCACAGCCTGTAAGCCACTCTGACAAATCTTTCAACAGATATAGATTTATTTTAGCTGTACTGTTATCTAAATAATCCTGACTATACAATAACATGTCACTTTAATGGACTTAAGGATAGAAATCACACAACCATCTCCCTGTATAAAGGTATTTGATAAACCAAACATCCTTTCATGACTAAAGAACTAGGAATAGGAGCTTCTTCCACATAATAAGGACCACATATGACAAATCTAAATCCAGTGTCATACTGAGTGGTCAAAACACTGGAATTAAATTCAAGAGCAAGACAAAAAATATCTTCTTGCTCTGTTCTTAGTTAACCAAAAAACAAACAAACAAAAACAAAAAAAAACAGCTAGAGCAATGGGAGAACAAAATAAAACATACACACAAGAAGAAAAGAAAACCCAAATATCCTTATTTACATACAATACGATAGCATACACAAGAGATCATGAAGATCCCATCAGAAAACTCTTATAACTGATAATTTCAGCAAAGCAAGTGGATACAAAATTGACCTACAAAGACTAGTGTTTTTCTATGCACCAAGAGTGAACATGCTAAGAAGTCAAGAAAACAGTCCCTTTTGAAATCGTTTAAAAATAAATAAAATACATAGGAAAAATATACCAACAAAGAGCAGAATAACCACAGTGAAAAATTTAAAACAGCAAAGAAATAATTGGAGAAGACAAGTGAAGATATGAAGCTCTCCCACTCTCATGAAAAAAGAACCGACACAGATAATATGTTTATATTGTCAACAGTCACCAACAGAGTCAACAGAGTAACTTCAACAATGAAAGCCTTCACAGAAATACAAAGAGACAAGCCTGAAGTGCATTTGGGGGCACAAAAGACACCAACTAGACAATGCAATCTTGAGCAAAATGAACAAGGCTAGAGGTATCTCAGTAATTGTGTCAACTTACACTAGAAAGCCATAGGCATAGAAACATCATGGTACTCACACCAATATTGATACAAGAATCAAGGAATATAATAGATGACCCAGATGTAAACTCACACAGATACAAATCTGGTATTTTAAAATGCCAATAAATAAGGAAAACAGCAACTTATTCAACGGTTCCTCAGTGGTGCTGAGATTAGTGGATACCTACACACAGAAGAGGGAAAGCGGGTCCCTCTTTTGCTTGAAAAAAAATTCTGGTTTGTGAAGAAACATGGAAGACCTTGAGACTTCAGACTAGAAAAACAGCTGAACATTATAAGCAAAGCATCATGTGCCATCGTGGTAGGACCTGGGAAGACAGTTACACTAACAGCATGGATGTTAGAGGCCTAACTCAACAAGTTTCTAAAGGGAGCAATATTAGAAGCTGGAGGCCTTTCTTGTGATACTTTAGCTTGTCATATTCTAGAATGTGGATGCTTTCTAACCTCATTTTAAGAGATCTTGCCTAAGGCAAAATTAAAAAGTAATGTACTTATTTCTTTGAAGGAGGAGGTTTGGAAGCAGATGAATATTGACTGTCACAAAGGAATAACTCTTGTGCAGATCTGCAATGAAAAAGAGCAAGTGGGTCAAAAGGAAATACAAATATACAGTTTGAAGAGGAAAAAGTGAACAGAAAAATCTAATGCTTATGCTGAAAGAGATAAGAGGTTTAAGGAAAGGCCTGATCTACACTGGCATAAAGGGATGGGTACCCTCAGGGCAATATTCTATACAGATGAGAGTGAACTTGTGAAAGGAAGAGGTCTAGGAAAATTTTTGCTCTTAAATAACCACAAGTCAAAGCTGCTGCAAATGCCATTCAGAGGAGTCAAAGTTCACCACAAGCTCATAGCAAATCTTGGAAGTGTCATCTACATGGTGCTGGCTTTAGAGTCACAAGAAATACATGGTTAAGAGGAGCCACTGAGGCCAGGCAAGGCATGGCAGGACAATCCATGCATGAACGTTCTGAGAGTATAAGAGGCCTATAATGGCTATTGCTGGTTGTCAACTTGACTATATCTGGACTGAGCTACAATCTAGAATTAGGATCACCTGTGATCCTAATCTGGAGGCTGAGAGATACAAGTTTATGACCTGGATCTTAGCATGGAGATCTTGAGGCATAGTGGCTATGAATTGCAGAAGATTAAGACAGGGAGATCTCTGAGTTCAAGGTCATCTGGGATTAAAGCCATGGTGGCACACACCTTTAATCTGGGCCACACCTGCTGGAGACTTACATAAGGACATTGACGAAGGAAGATTTACTCTCTCTCTCTTCTTTGCCTGTTTGCCTTGTGGGACTGAGCAACTGCTACATCCTTGGACTTCCATCCACAGCTGCTGCTGACCATTATTGTGAAGCTGGACTAAAGACTGTAAGTCATCAACAAATTCCTTTTACTATATAGAGACTACCCATACGTTCTGTGACTCTAGGGAACCCGGACTAATACATGGCCCTAGGGAGCTTTTGCACAAAGCTATAAAAGTGAAGCCTGCATTGCTTTGAAGACCTCAAGATGTTGTACATGCCAGAAACATGTGATACCTGTCAAGAGGAACTGCATATAATAACAATCAGCTGAAGAGACTAAGCTAGACAGGCAAAGTTATCTAAGCATTCTAACCTCAGTCATGGAGCTACAGGATCAGGGGGTCCCCCTGTTGCTTTTCTATCTTGCATTGGCCCAGTATTTCCTCTCTGTTCTCCCAGTCCTCTCTTTTAGAATGGCAATGCATATTCTATGTATTGTATGTTGGAAGGAGGGAAAATAGGAGGCGGACGAATAATAAATAAAGCGAAATAAGTAAGTGGATAAATTTTAATGCAATACTAAGAACTAAAAGTATAGCTTAAAAACCAAAAGAGTAATAAAATTATAGATGCAAATCAGTAACATCAACAAGTTTATAATTCTAGAGCAGGTCATGGACTCTTACACAGTAGTGAACTCAGAGAGAGTATGGGAGCACTTTGCTTTAACATCTGTTTTAAACTATCAGTTATAGCAACAATCTGCTACAAACTCATGCTTTTATACACATGAAGAATTATACTAGGCAGAGGACAATGAAAAGTACCTCACAGTGCATCCAAATGTTGTCACGTAAGGTGGGGCCTTACTCATTGTTACTTGAACTATTCCACTATGTATTTAGGCCACTGAATGAATAAGCACAGTACTGCTCAGCTACACCATGGGTCAAGGCTAAGAACAAATGGTGAGTTTGAGTGAACCACGATAGGAGCCAGCCTGTGGATGAGCCTGAAGAAGCATCATGGAGGCAGTATGAGGAGGATGTAGCCCTTCCTATCTTGATATTCCCATCTTTCTTTTAACCTTATTATACTCCAGTGTGACACTCTAGTGACATGCTGACTTTATGAACTGCCAGAAACATTAACAGTGTGACAGAAAGGTGTTCAGCTTCTTTGTATTTTGTTTGATCTAGGTGTAAAAAATCAATTGTGTGTGGCTAGGGAGGAGTACATCAGAACTCCCTGTACTTTGTGTTCAATTTTTCTGTAAATCTAAGTTTGCTCTAAAAGTAGCCTGTTATCTTTTGGGAGAAAGTGTGAATAGGTACGTTTTTAAAAGAAAAATCAATCCTAAGATTTATCTTATAAAAATTATTACTTCAACCATCTCTCACAATTTCTTGTTTTCCTCTATTGTCTCACTTTTAATGTATACTATGTTCTTGCCATGCATAGACTGTGAAGCATGCATTATGAGATACTTCTACATGTGTAATATTATTTAGTTATTCATGAAAAAGAGAAGTAAATCCTCATAAGTAAAGTGCTATGAGTCACCTAAGAGAACACACTTATATATGGGGTAGACACTATATCCAACTCTCAGTTCTGTAAATTGAGCTACAGTAGACATCAGTGGAAATTTTAAACCTTGGAACTTCATCCATGTACTGGAGGCTGTCACTATGACTCTACTGAGTCAACAGTTGTTTCAATGATCTAGCATGGAAATGTGGCTGGAGGACCTAATTCTATCCTAGCTTAATGTAAACATCTAATGGAAGACTGCTCTTTTTCCAAAGGAAAATGGAGTGGGAGTGGATCTGGGGATAAGGGAGGGCCTAAAAGAAGAAACTGTAGTCAGGATGTAATATACTAGACAGAAGAATAAATAACTTAATTTAAAAGAAAGCAAAGCCCCATGACCACATGATCACATACCCTGTACCTTATGGAGAAAGCGCTGAGTTTTTTCATCCATGGAAAGACAATTTAATCCCAGTGTTCTCTATTTATTATGTCACTGAGATGTTGTCTTTCACACACATGCTGAGAGTGAAGGATAGGCAGGACAGAAGTCTGGTTTGTGGAATGAGGAACCTGGGGAGCATTGTGAAGCTACAGAACACATATTATCTCGGGTGTTCAATTACATGGCTAGACACATTTCCTGACATCTGTGGAGGCTGAGCTGCAAATCTGATAGAGGGGAGCCTGGAACAGTACTCTCTAACCTTTGATTGATTTGTTCCTCAGAGATGGTCCACTTCCATCTGCAAAGCTGTAAAAGTCATGTGCTTTATAGCTGCTGCTCCTGGGGCTGATGAAAGAGGAAATCATTTTTCTTCTGTCCTGACACATCTCTCATCTTAAGCTGCAGTCACATCTTTGCTTCTATCCAATCTTGGTGCTGTTTCCTCTTTATTCTCAAGAAAGCATTCAAGCCAACCTGTATGAGAGGAGAGGAGGATAGTTACTAAATGTGCCCATTATTCAGCCGTGAGCCTCTCTATAAATGAAAGGAGACACTGGCAGTTTATTCCTGTGCTCTTGAGTTTTCATTCATTTAAACCTCTGCTGAACAGCTTCTGGGGACTTATCTCTCCAATGGTCACTTTCTATAGCATCAGGCTCTTCTCTGGGTAAGTTGTAATGTCAGAATTAGAAAGGAAGAGGTGTATGCCACATATTATCAAAGACATATTTATAGGGCCAACCAAGAAAGAATTGTAGAGAAAACTCAGTGATAGAAGCAAAATTCAGAATGGAATTTGAGCTCACTTAGGGGATGATAGCAGTTAAGATAGGGGATGCTTGGGAATGCCCTATTTCTATGCAAAGTTCTATGAGTGCAGGTATAACGTGGAGTGTGTGAAGACATGAATGGGGTACTGGAACAATGAGGACTTGCTTCTTTCAGATGTCCCTTTGTCCAAAAGTGACTCTCTGGAACACTTCTGTCTTGAATGCAGATGTCCCTTTTCTCTTTATCCTTTCCTTTACATGTCAGACTTTAGGCTGTATATCATCAAAGATCATATAGTCCGTAGAGGACAAGTCTCAATGTTCCAAGGCAGGTAAGCCTACTGTGCTCCTCTCCTGGGCTTGCGTATTCACACTCTGTTCTTTCCATGGTCCTCCTCTGAAATAACCTACACAGTTGTGACTGCCTGCACAAACCTGTAAGAGATTGGGCTTTTCAAAACTCCATCAAGGATATGGAAGGAGCTCATGAGGCTTCTATCCTTTCCCTAGAAGCTATTGATAGATGACAGTTGCCTGGGGAGGGACAGGTGCCATTTTCTTAAGTGGCTTAACCACTAGTACGTTGTCCATACTCTAATAAGTAACTGCCTTACACATACTCATGCAAACAACTTAGATAAAAATCAATGGATCAGAAAAGAGAGAGGGGGGGTAAGAGGGGAGCTATTTGGGAAGATGTAGGGTTCAGTAGGAATAGGAGGGGATGAATGATACTAGCAGGTGAATATGATTATAATATGTTGAATATAAGCATGAACTTGTCAAAATACATAAAAATTAATTTTAAAAGATGAGATTTTCCAAGTTAAGGATACAAGAGTCCTGCAGCAAATTATATGTGCAGCTTCTCAGTTATTCCAGGCACAAAGTCCAAAAAGCTGAGCCTGCCTCAGGTGATCCAGAGAGATGCAGCCATGTATGACTGGGCTCTGGAAGGCACAGAGTGATGAATGAGGCTGTCTCTGTGTAATACCCTCATGATAAAAATGGATGAAGAGCTGGGAAGAGAGTGAGAGAATATACAAAAGCATCTTCTCAAAGCCAGAGTGCTAAGAATCATAAGCACAGCACTGTCATTTGGACATTTTAGACATTTATGAATCCCCCTAAGGAGAAACCCTAATGACTATTTATTGACTTGTACATGTGAGCATGGAACAGGCTATTGAACATCTGAACATTCTGCACTTACACATTCACAAACACTGAGACTTAAATCTGAATAAGTAATTCCTGTGAATGCTAATTTTTTTAATTTTTAGATATATTTTATTAATTATATTAGAATTCCACATATGCAGGTAATGTATTTGAATTATATTCATCCCCCATTCCTCTCCATATCTCATCTAGAATCCACTCCCTAAGTCCCCTCCCAAATTCATGTCCTCTTTTTTTTTTTCATTACCTACTCTAATTTGTGGTTTTTCCACATACTTATGAATGTGAGGCCATCAATGGGAGCATAGTTGACCTATTAGGAGCCACACCCTTAAAGAAAACTGACTCTCCTTATTTAGGAGCCATCAATTATCAATAGCTCCTCAGGTAAGAGTAGGAGCTTGTCAGCCTGTCTGGCCCCCATAATGGAATGCCATCTGACTCGATCTTGTGCCATCAATCAACTCAGCTGCTCTGAGTTCATGAAAATGGTGATCCTGTCATGTCCAAAAGACACTGTTTCACTCTTGTCCTCCCTAACCTCTGGTTCCTATAGCCTCTCTGTTCCTCCACTTCTGTCATGTTCCTGAATTGGAGTAGGAAGTATGATATGTGCATCTCAATTATAGTTGAACACTCCATGGACCCTTCTCTGCATTTAGACTAGCTGTGAGTTTCTGCATTAATCACTATCTCCTGTACCACCCCCCAAAAAAGTTTTTCAATGAGGACTGAGAGCAGCATAGGTATTAAAATAAGTGTTTAGAAGGCAGTTTGATATTATAGCCAGTTAGTTAAGATAATAGTACTAAGTTCAATGACTTTTCTCTGCCAGTATCACATAGTTCTTTCCAGTATTGAAAACTAACCGGTGGGGAGAAAGCTTCCCAGTCAGTACCAACGGTACTTTCTCATGTCATCTGACTAAACTCTGGTGTCTTCTATGATAGGGTCTTACCATCAAATTCTAGTAGGCAACCAAGAGTGCTGGCAAGATCCTGTATCATTTGAAGCATCTCTGAGACAACTCTGGCAACTAGAAGGAAAGTCCCAGCACTGGACTATTTATTAAGCAAGCTATGGTTCCTAAAGGACTTTTTAGTATATTTTGTTTATTTATTGACAATTTCACACCAGCATGCAATGTATATTGATCATATTTACTTCCAAATTCATTCCTGCCACCCCAAGTATCTTCCTAACATTCTTCTGTGATGGTTTTAATGAGAATGTCTCTCTAGGCTCAATGTTTGAATACATGGTCCCTAATTAGTGGAACTTTTTAGGAAGGATTAGGGCCTTATTGGAAGAGGTGTGTCATTAAGGGTAGACCTTGAAGCTCAAGCCATTCCCAGCTTCTGAACGAGGCTTGTTCTGTTAGCCCTCTCTGCCTCATGCTTGTGGATCAAGATGTGAGCTCTCAGCTACTGCTCCAACACCATGATTGCCCACCTGATGCTGTGATCCCCGCCAAGATGGTCATGGACTCTAACAAACATTCTGAAACTGTAAGTTCTAAATCAACTCTTTTGTAAGATTCCTAGGTCATGGTACCTGTCTTAGTGAGGGTTTCTATTCCTGCACAAATATCATGACCAAGAAGCAAGTTGGGGAGGAAAGGGATTATTGAGCTTACACTTCCACACAGCTGTTCATTACCAAAGGAAGTCAGGACTGGAACTCAAGCAGGTCAGGAAGCAGGAGCTGATGCAGAGGCCATGGAGGGATGTTACTTACTGGCTTGCTTCCCCTGGCTTGTTCAGCCTGCTCTCTTATAGAACCTAAGAATACCAGCCCAGAGATAGTACCACCCACAAGGGCCCTCCCTGCTTGATCACTAATTGAGAAAATGTCCCACAGCTGGATCTCACGGAGGCACTTCCCCAACTGAAGCTCCTTTTCCTATAACTCCAGCCTGTGTCAAGTTGACACACAAAACCAGCCAGTACAATACCTTATCACAGTAATAGAAATGTCACTAAGACACTCTCCCATCTTCATGGTCTTTACATATTCTTTTCTTTCTTTTCCCCTTGTTTTTGTAACCCTTGAGTACAATTAATGCTGCCTGCTGGACTATCTAAATCTCATTGGCTTGTTATCATGGAGATCTTATGCAGGTCACCCTAGCTGTGGTGAGTTCATAGCCACATCATGTCCTAAAACAGTATTTCACAGCCTTCATCTCCATCTTCTGGCTCCTATATTTGTCCTTCTACCTTTTCAATTGAGGCTTAAGAGTGTTAATACAGATGTTACACCTACAGATAATTCCTGAACAGAACACCAATAGCTTATGCTCTAAGATCAAGAATAGACAAATGGGACCTCATAAAATTACAAAGTTTCTGTAAGGCAAAAGACACTGTCAAAAGGACAAATTGGCAACCAGCAAATTGGGAAAAGATCTTCACCAACCCCACATCCGACAGAGGGCTAATATCCAATGTATATAAAGAACTCAAGAAGTTAGACCCCAGAAAATCAAATAACCCTATCCAAAAATGGGGTACAGAGCTAAACAAAGACTTTTCACCTGAAGAAATTCAGATGGCTGAGAAACACCTTTAAAAATGTTCAACATCATTAGTCATTAGAGAAATGCAAATCAAAACAACCCTGAGATTTCACCTCACACCAGTCAGAATGGCTAAGATTAAAAACTCAGAAGACATCAGGTGTTGGCGAGGATGTGGAGAAAGAGGAACACTCCTCCACTGCTGGTGGGACTGCAAGCTGGTACAACCACTCTGGAAATCAGTCTGGTGGTTCCTCAAAAAACTGGACATGATACTTCCGGAGGACCCAACCATACCACTCCTGGGAATATACCCAGAAGATTCCCCAGCATGCAATAAGGATACATGCTCCACTATGTTCATAGCAGCCTTATTTATAATAGCCAGAAGCTGGAAAGAATCCAGATGTCCCTCAACAGAGGAATGAATACAAAAAATGTGGTATAAATACACAATGGAATACTATTCAGCCATTAGAAACAATGAATTCATGAAATTCTTAGAGAAATGGATGGAGCTGGAGAACATCATACTAAGTGAGGTAACCCAGTCTCAAAAGAATACCCATGGTATGCAGTCACTGATAAGTGTATATTAACCTAGAATCTTGGGACACCAAAGACACAATTCACATACCAAATGATGTCTGACAAGAAGAAAGGAATGAACACAGGTGCTGGAAAGGCTCAAAGCATCAGTGTAGGGGAATACCAGAACAGGGAAGTGGGAAGGGGTGGATGAGGGAGCAGGGGGAGGGAAAAGGGCATATGGAACCTTTGGGGGTGGGGAACCAAAAAAGGGAAATGAAATGTAAATATAGAATATATCCAATAAAAATTTTTTGATCCAAAAAAAAAAAAAAGAATCACAGTCACTTTTTCTCAGCACTTTGTCCAATTAGGAGTTACTATATTAACTGTACCCCATTGTAAAAGGAGAGTTGTCTTGACAAGCCACAAAACTATAGGTAAAAACATAAATATAGGGAAGTTAACTTGAAACATCCATTTAGCAAAATGATAGTAACACCACCACAACCACCACTACCACCACCACCCTGCTGTCTATGGCCACCTTTGCCATTGGGTTTTGACAAAATGTATAGTCAAAATAAAAGTATGACATCTTTCCTGTGGAACAGATCTCGTGTTCAATCAGAAGGCAGTTGTCAACCAAGTAGCAACAGTACCACTATTGTATCAGTAAATACATCTTTCCTGGCAGGTTGGTATTGTTGTATTCAGGCTTCACCACAGGGTAATGGTGGTTTCCATAAGTAGCCTACAAGGCACCTTTGGCACTCTGAACATGTGTTATAACTACAAAACTAAGGTCTCTAATTCTGGTAGAAAACCAAGAGCAAATGCTACAGCCCATGTTTTGGAAGGATGCCTTCCCTGACCAATAGGGAAATATCCTACCACTGCAGTTTTCATTTAATAACTTATATCTTCTGGAGGAAGCATTGTCTCCCCATGTATGGTACCTATGTTCAAACTACCTTTTTTCATGTATCTATATGTATGAATACACATCTATGTATAGTTATATAGTTATTATATAGTTAATTATATAGTTATATAGTCATATTATCATATAGTCATATAGTTATGTAGTCATATAGTTGATAGTTATATAGTTATATAGCTACATATATATAATTAGTTTCATAATTTTATTCTAGAAAGGTAATAAGAATCTTAGAATAGAATTATTTGGCTTCAGGTTAGTCTATACTATCAGTGTAGTCATAGTAGCAGGATCTTAGTTAGCTAGCCATATCCACAGTCAAGAGTAGAGAGACTGGGTGCATGCATGTTTAATACTCACCTATCTTTCTTTATTCTATGCAACCCAAAACTCTAGATCAGGGAATGATGCTGCTCACAAGTTGAGACTTCAACCATTAAGTAATACGTAATAAAGACAAGGCTTCCACAAATATGCACACAGATCAACACCATCCACACAGTCTTTCATTAAGGGTCTTTTCCTTGGTTACTGTGAATTATATAAAATTAACAACTTGAACTGTCACACCAGCCTACTTAACCTGACATGTCACTTTTAAATCATAACCTTCTGCCACTTATCCCAAGTGTCTCACATTACTGTTTTTTGTTCATAATATAAAACACAATCCTATTGAAAAGTTCTCCAAATTCTTAAAGTTTTCAACACGTTGAAAGCCCAAAGTGTCTTAACTGTAAGCTTCTATAATCTAACAGCTTTGCTTTATAAAATTGAGTGCCTTTGTGTTTGCACCATATGTTTATAATCGGCATGCCCTCTTGATGGATTGTTACCTTAATCAATATGAAGTGGCCATCTTTATTTTGCTCAATGGTTTTGAAGTCTGTTTAAACAACTATTAGAGCAACAACACCTGCTTTTTTCCTGGGTCCATTTGCTTGGAATGCCTTTCTCATCCTTTCAGTGTAAGGCAGTGTCTGTCTTTTGTAGCTAGGTGAATATTGTGGAGGCATAAAAATGGAAGGTTCCTGTTTTTATCCAATCTACTAGTCTGTGGTTTTTTATTAGTGAATTGAGAATATTAATATTTGGAATTATTATTAAAAGTTTTGTATGAGTTTTACATTTAATCAAATATAAAATGGAAGTTTTCTGAGTTTTTTTTAACCCAATCTACTAGTCTGTGGTTTTTTGATTAGTGAATTGGAACTACTAATATTTGGAATTATTATTAAAAGTTTTGTATGGGTTTTTTTATCATAAAATTTCTGTCTAATTTTGTCTTTGTGTTTTTGTAAAGATATCTTAATGTTACTGAATTCATTCAGCCTATTTTAACCTATTTTTATCATGGGAAGTTTTATTTTTCCTTCACTTTTGACATACAGCTTTGCTGGGTATAGTGGCCTGAATCTGTAGCTGTTGTCTCTCAGAGCTTTAGATATATCTGTCCAGACCCTTCTGGCCTTTACGGTTTCAGTTGAATGAACTTCTGGCATCCTGATGGTCCTGCATTTGTATGTGACTTGGTGTTTCTCTCTGGCTGTTTAGAACATGCTTTCTTTGTGTTGTGTATATAGTGTTTTAGCTACAATATGGCAAAAGGAATATTTTTGATCCCATCTGTTTGGAATCCTAAATGCCTCCTGAATCTAGACTGGAATTTCTTTTCCTACCTCTGACATTTCATTTATTCTTCTAAAACCACGGACTGTGCCTTTGGAGCTATATTCTTCTTCAGAGTCTACAAACTCTAAATTTTCTCCTATCAGCATGTCACCTATAACTTGCAGTTCCCACTGGTACCTTTCTTTGTCTTTGTTGACGGCTCTGGTTCTTCCACCTTGTCTTCAAGTCTGCAAAGTCCCTCTGCTGATCCATCCTACCGCTGACACTTTGCACAGAGTCTTTTGTACCTAGCATTTCAGGTTGGCTTTCTTCAGTATTGCTATCCCTTTATTGAACTCCTCTTTCAAATCTTAGTCCCCTTCTTTATTTCATTGATGTGTTTGTGTTCTCTACCAGCAGCTTATTTTCTTTGAATTCTTTCAACACACTTATTACCAAGTTCTGTCTGAGATTGCATCTGGCTCTGTCCTGCTGCCTTTAATGTAAGATTAGCGATTTTTATGAGGAGTTACATTATCTTGATTTTTCATGATTCATGTGTTACTGTGATGAGATTTACATATCTTGTATTCTTTCTTTGATTTGTTTTTGTCTTTTAAAGAGTTATATTCTAAACAAAATAAAAAAGAGTTATATTCTTTTAAAGTATTAGAAATGTTCATGTGAGACTTGGATGTAGCAGACTTAAGTGTATATTTCAGAAAAGAACTATAAATCTTAGAATGAAAGATGCTTGGTATAAATTTTATATTTCTTGAGTTTGACTGTACATATGAGCACCACCTCTTTTTAATATTTACACTACATAAATATTCTACTATCAATTTATGATAATACCTCTGTTGACTTCAATAACTGCTGACCATAAACAACCAATATTAGTATGGCATATACTTGTGTTTTAGTTAAAATTAGGAGTAAGAGAGAAGTATGGTAGATAAGTATAAATATTAAATATGTGACCAACTTTGAATAAAAGGGACTATTAATTTATCTAAGAGAGAAAAGCTAGGATATTGTTAGGGTTACCAGATTTTAGAAATTACTAAAGGTACAGAGGGTTATGATTAGAAGCTGCAGAGGAGAGGATGATAATGAAAAGAAGAAAAGGCATAAGAACGAGTGTCTGCGGTGTGGATTACCAATATACTTAGAATGCCTTACAGAAGTCTGCGTGGAGAAACATGAACAACGGCCTAAACATAACTTGCCAATTACAAACCAAAACAAAACCACCATGAGATATATGTGCAAAAATGAAAATTCCATAATAGAAACGAATAAAGAGAGTGTGTCAGAAGTTTTTGTGTCTGCTGTGTTGAGTTGGAAGGTGAAGTTGTCAGATCTCTCTAGTTCCAGCAGCCTCCATCAAGTGCTGTGTGGAGGCCTGAGGACCAAGAGAGGGTCTGGAACAAGTAAGGGATGTTGTAAGCCCTTCCCTGGTAGTCTCCTTGGATCCCTGCACTGCAAGCAGCTGCTTCTGGTCCTGCAGGGGGTACGAGCAACAGAAAGCACTGAGGTTTAAATAAGCAGTCACTTCACTTCCACTTTCCTCTCTTTGGTGTTGCACATATTTCATGTTCTGTCCTTTCTCAGCATTTCCCTCTCCCACCTCTCTGTGGCTTCTGGGGAGTCTAAAGCAAAAGGGAAATGATTTCTAACTGATCAGTCCACGTGTATTCTGTTAGCTGCAGTAGGCTTTCTCTTCTACCATATGTAACTACATTTTCCCACTCGACCTCTCATGGGATTATTCTACGTTATATTTTAAGATAGATATGTCAAGAATTTATAAAGAATTATACAAACTATGGTAAGGCTCTCATATAGAGATGAATCAAAATACAGATGTTTCAAGATGCATTTCATACCATGTTATATATTAGTCTTGGGGGTTTGTCCTATTAAATATATAACTATTCCTATAAAGAAAACAGAGATGTTTTATAAATTTACCAGGATGATGGGCCAACTAATTAAATTCTAGTCCTTGTTAATATCCAAGAAATTTAAATTCGTTTTCCCAAAATTGAGATCTAGCTTTTTACACTGTAGAGATCTCAAAACCTCTAAGATAACCCGATGTGGTGGAAGCCTTTGATCCCAGCGCATGAAAGCATTACATAAGTGAGTCATTTAATTTGAGCTGTCTGGCAAGCATCAGTCATAGATTTTCAGTCTAAATTTGCTTGACGACACCAATGAATCAGTAAGGCAGCCATCATCATTGCTTCACCAAAACTTTTAACTGTTAGAAGTACTTCTGAAAACTTTCATATCCAAAATGTTTTATCTTCAAAATTTGTCTGTTCTGATGAGACCTGGCAGCCACAGAAGGGAGGCTTGCACAGGATAGCTTTTACACCATTCCTCACTCTTTTCTAGCTCCAGAGCTCTGGTGCAGTTCAGAATGCAAAGCAAATGGTGCATGGGACTCAAGTGCCCTAAATACTACTGTTTCTAAAGAATTTGGTATAATGAGGATGGGGACAATTATGTGTGATATTCAAGAAATAGGGGGATGACCCAGGACCCATATTTGGCCCCACCCCTTTATCCTCTTCAATATACAAAGGGTTAGTCTTTCTCTCACATTTTTTCATGAATTTATTTATGTATTCACTTTTCATACTGATTACAGCCCTGCCTCTCCTCTCCTCCCAGTCACAACCTTGCAAAGGACTATTCTAATCCTCCCACTCCCTTCCTTGTACAGTCATTTTCAGTGACAGTATCGCACCTTCTATGTTTGCTTTACAGTTAGCTTAAATCTTTTTAATATACGTGCTTTAAAAATGGTCTCTTGGAGGAGGTGACTTTTATTCTGAGAATACAGAAAGCAGAGATTATGTCTGATTATATTTTTATCTGTATTACCTAGGATAATACCTGAGGATCCATTAAACAAACAAACAAATTAGTTAGAAAGTCAGATTCTAGAAAACTGGCTCTTATGAGGCTTTAATGGTTTCTCTGAGCTCTATGTTGGGATGTGGTATTTATGAGGTGGAAGAATCTTTGACAAACATAAATGAATGACTTAGACCAACATGTATATTGAGTTCCCTGTATCAGTTAATGCACTACAGATAACCTCAGAGAACACTGGAATGTGTTGATGTCACATTAAGGAATGAAAACAAAGCCATTTTCTCTGGGATTAATGTAACCGACAACAACCCCAAAATTCAAATTTTCCACTTCTCTCTGTGTGTCTTCCATCATCAATAGTTTGTGGTTACTGGTCTGTCTGCTATGTGACTATCTGATGCCTGTGTTATGCATATTCCTGTGTGTGTCCCTGGCAAAATGCTTTGCTTTGTATTTATTGAAAGCAGAGAAAACATAAGAAAGGGGTTAGGGATTATTTATAGAAATCTTTAATAGTTTTGAAATAATCCACTTTACTAAACCCTACTGACATTGAATAGCACTCAACACAACAAACAAACATTATTAACCTATATATCTACATATTGCTTCCAACATGTGTGGTGGATATTTGTTTTAAGATTGCTTAAGCCTTATCTGCACCTGGGAGCTGGGACTGTTCCACAGCCCTCTGTGCTCTGGTCCTGCCTAGACAGAGCTGCTCTCCCAGGAGTGCTCTCACTCCTGGGCTCTGAGATGAGCTTTCCACTGTCTCTCCAATAGCTGTCCAGAATGGAATTGGACAGTGCACAGGAACAGTGGAGCAGCTGAGACAGGATCCTCACGGTCTCCATCTGCACCCTGGAGCTGGAGCTATTCCACAGCTCACTGTACACAGGTCTCCCCAGAAAAGACTTGGTCTCCCAGGAGTGCTGACACAGGAATACAGGCCCACAGGAAGGACAAGCTCCAGACAGAGACAGCAAGACCAACTAACACCAGAGATAAACAGATGGTAAAAGGCAAACACAAGGTCCCTACCAACAAAAACCAAAGCTACTTGGCATCATAAAAACCCAGTGAGTTAACCCAATCACAAAAGAATACACATGATATGCAATCACTGATAAGTGGATATTAATGAGCCCAGAAGCCCTAAGTACTCAAGGCACAATTAGCAAGTCAAATGATTCCCAAGAAGAAGAATGGAGAGGACCCTGGGCCTGTAAAAATTGGATCCAGTTTTGTAGACCCAGAACAGAGAAATCATGGGGGGGGAATAAATGGGGAATAGTTGGGGGGAGAGGAATTATGGGACTATGATGGGGGGAACTGGGAAAGGGGAAAGCCTTTGGAATGTAAACATAGAATATAGAAAATAAAAATTTAAAAAAAAAACCAGTTCTCCCACCACAGCAAATCCTGGATACCCCAACACACTGGAAAAACAAGATTTAGATTTAAAAGTCACATCTCATGATGCTGATAGAGGACTTTAAGAAGGACATGAATAATTCCCTTAAAAAAATATAGAACACAAGTAAACAGGTAGAAGACCTTAAAGAAGAAACACAAAAATCTCTTAAAGAATTACAGGAAAACACAACCAAACAGGTGAAGAAATTGAACAAAACCATCCAAGAACTAAAAATGGAAGTAGAAACAATGAAGAAATCACAAAGGGAGACAACCCTGGAGATAGAAAACCTAGGAAAATAAGATATTCCATGACAAAACCTAGGAAAACATCACCAACAGAGTACAAGAGATAGAAAAGAGAATCTCGGGTACAGAGGATACCATAAAAAACATTGACACAACAATCAAAGAAAATGCAAAATACAAAAAGCTCCTAACTAAAAACATCCAGGAAATCCAGGACACAATGAAAAGACCAAATCTAAGGATAGATTTGGTCCCAACTTAAAGGGCCAGTAAATATCATCAACAAAATTATAGAAGAAAACATCCCTAACCTAAAGAAAGAGATGCCCATGAACATACAAGAAGCCTACAGAACTCCAAATAGATTGGACCAGAAAAGAAATACCTACAATCATATAATAATCAAAACACCAAATGAACAAAACAAAAAGAGAATATTAAAAGCAATAAGGGAAAAAAGTAAAGTAACATATAAAGGCAGACCTAACATAATTGTACCAGACTTCTTGCCAGAGACTATGAAAGCCAGAAGATCCTGGGCAGATGTCATATAGACCCTAAGAGAACATAAATGCCAGCTCAGGCTATGATACCCAGCAAAACTCTCAATAGATGGAGAAAATAAGATACTCCATGACACAACCAAATTTACACAATAACTTTCTACAAACCCAGCTTTACAAAGGATAATAATAGATGGAAAATACCAACACAAGGAGGGAAACTACATCCTAGAAAAAGCAAGAAGGTAATCTTTCAACAAACCCAAAAGAAGATAGCCACACAAACATAACTCTGCCTCTAAGAGCAAAAATAACAGGAAGCAACAATCACGTTTCCTTATAATATCAGTGGACTCATTCCCCCAATAAAAAGACATAGACTAACAGACTGGATATGTAAACATTTTGCAACATACAAGAAACCCACCTCAGTGACAACAACATATACTACCTCAAAGTAAAAGGTTAGAAAACAATTTTCCAAACAAATGGTCCAAAGAAACAAGCTGGAATAGCCATTCTGATATCAAATAAAATCAACTTTCCACCAAAAGTCATCAAAAAAGATAAGGAAGGACATACTCATCAAAGGAAAAATCTACCAAGAACTCTCAGTTCTGAACATCTCCACTCCAAATGCAAGGGCACATTCATAAAACAAGTTTTACTAAAGCTCAAAGCACACATTGCACCTCACACAATAGTGGGAGATTTCAACACCCCACTCTCATTAATAGACAGATCATGGAAACAGAAACTAAACATTGAAACTAACAGAAGTTATGAACCAAATGGGTTTAACAGAGAGAACATTTTATCCTAAAACAAAAGAATATACCTTCTTCTCGGCACCCCATGATATCTACTACAAAATTGACCACATAATCGGTCACAAAACAGCCCTCAACAGATACAAGAAGATTGAACATGTAATAAGGACACATGCCTTATTTATAATAGCCAGGAGCTGTAAAGAATCCATATGTTCCTCAACAGAGGAATGGATACAGAAAATGTGGTACATTTATACAATAAAGTGCTTACTACGCAGCTATAAAAAATAATGAATTCATGCCATTCTTAGGCAAATGAATGGAACTAGAAAATATCATCCTGAATGAGGTAATCCAATCACAAAAGAACATGCACAGTATGCACTCACTGATAAGTGGATATTAGCCCAGAATCGCAGAATACCCAAGAAAAAATTCACAGACTACATGAAGCTCAAGAAGAAAGGATACTTCATGTGGATACTTCGGCCCTTCTTAGAAGGGGGAACAAAATACCCATGAGAGGAGATACAGAGGCTAAGTGTGGAGCAGAGACTAAAGGAAAGGCCATCCAGAGACTGTCCCACCTGGGGATCCATTCCACATACAGTTACCAAATCCAGACACTATTAGGGATGCCAACAAGTGCTTCCTGACAGGAGCCTGATATAGCTGTCTCCTGGGGGGCTCTGCCAGTACCTAACAAATACATAGGGGAATGCTCTCAGACAACCACCAGGCTGAGCACTGAGTCCCCAGTGGAGGAACCAGATAAAAGACCCAAGGAGCTGAAGGGGTTTGCAGCCCCATAGGAGGAACAACAATATGAACCAACCAGTACCCCCCCCCAGAGCTCCCAGGAACTAAACCACTAACCAAAGAGTAAACATGGAGGGACCCCTGACTCCAGCCACATATGTAGCAGAGGATTTCCTTGTGGGACATCAACAAGAGGAGAGGCCCCTGGGCCTGAGAAGGCTCGTTGACCCAGTATAGGGGAATGCCAGGACAGGGAAGCAGGAGTGGGTGGGTTAGTGAGAAGGGGGAGGGAGGATGGGATAAGGAGGTTCCATAGAGTGAACAAGGAAAGGGGATAACATTTGACATGTAAATAAAGAAAATATCTAATAAAAAAAGATTGCTTAAGCCTTAAGGGTTATAAGCAACCTGTTAGCTCCTTTCAGAAAATGGCTGCAAAATGAAATGCATGCATACATTGATCTAGGCTGGGGTGTGTAAGAGTGCATAAGTTATTATTGAAGCTATGCATTAGTTTAGTTTGTGAATGCTAGTAGCAGGGGAAATCCAAAATAAACAGGCTGGTAAAGTAGGATAGCAGGTTAAAGACAATCTTAAATAATCTCAAGGCAAAGCTTTCATTTTGTGGGAAAGTCAGGAAAGCTTCAGTCTCTTTGAATGTGTGAGGTATTTTCAGAAAATGTAGCACTATAGTTCGTAAAACATAAATGCAATCAAAAGAGAATAAAGGAACAGTGAAACAAACAAAGGAGTTGCCCTGGGACACTTAAAAACCAAGTAGAGAAGATATGGATCAAACTAAAATTCCTAGAGATAAAACTAACAAAATACTCACTGATGTGCTGGTAAGCATCTGGAAGGCTTTAAAGATGGAGCAGCAGTTCATAAAAGACATAATCAAGCAGTGCCAATGAAACTTTATAAGCTTGACTTAGCAGTGGGATCATTATCTCCCTACAGTACATTAATATACAGTATATTAGGAATGGATATGGTTTGCCCAGCCCCATGTCTGTTCAGTATCCAAATGTGGCTGATGGACCGATACAGTCCAGAGTGATGACCCAGAGTTTGGCAGCACCATGGAGTGGACTCTACTTGGCCAGCAGGCAAGAATATGGCCTTGGTTCTACTTGGACCTGAGTCAGGCTAAGCTGTACAAGCCAGTCCTCTGATGCCTCTGATGATTTTTAGTGGTAAACACATACACAGCAATCTTAATACAGAGTCAGCACCTTAAAATGGTGAAGCCAAGTGACTCAGAAGTGGCTACGGATTATAGAAGGCCAGGTGGGCTGTGACCCTCCATCCATGCAGCCATAGCCAGCATTGCTCTTTTGACTGAACAATTAATAGAAATGACAAGAACTTTCATATTGCATTTGACCTTTCTAAAGTGCTTAGCAAAGGTGTTTTGTTCCTTCACTTAACAACTCAAAATTGACTTTTACTTACTTGGACTGGATGATTTTGAGCCTTCAGCAATACTGCCCACTCTCTGTTTTTTTTTAAAAGGTTTTGTTTATACAACCTAATTGTCTTCTGATTTGTGCAAGCATCTGGAAAGACATCAAAGAAAGCAACTGAAAAGCATAAAGTAAGATATCCGGCGTAGGTAAGAAAGGATGCTCTCGGGAGCTAGAAGGCTAGTGGATGAAAATAGCAGCACCAGGGCTGACCCAGAGCAGCAGGTCATTCTTCAGTGACAGGGTCCCAAGAAAGAGAGGAGCAGGAGATAAGACAATGAGAAAATAGATCATCAGATGGTCTTTCATAAGCCACGTGAAGTAAATTTAGGAAATACAGCATCTTATATACAATTCTTAGTGGAGATATAGGATGAAGTCAACATAAAGCTATTCAAACACTGTTACATGAGGGTAACACAGAACATCTCAAGGTCACCTAGAACACAGCAGCCTTGGGACTGATAACTTCAGTCTTCTCAGAAGGAAAAGCCAAGTTCCCAGGAATGAAAACCTTAACTTATTTGATGCTCTGCCTCACCCCCACCCCCAACCTCCCAAAACCACCACCATTTCAGACCAGACCTTTCCAAATCTTCTCCTGGGAAAGGACACAGAACTAGTTTCTTTGTCTTTTCCTCGGGGCCTCTGAAAAAGCCTGTGATCAGTCTGATTCACAACACAAGGCCATATTACCTTCCTGTGAGTCGTTGACCAGGGATACACTCGAGGCTCTACAAACCGTAAAGTCTCTTGCTACTGCTACTGGTTGTGTGCCAAAACTAAATGATAAGTTGCTATTGCTAAAGATACCACTCATATTGGCTGTGGAATGTGGAAAAAATATTAAGCTAAGACATAATTAGAAGCTTCCTGCCTGTAGGCTGGATCTCATAGTGCCAGAAGGTATCATGCAAGCTGCCAGGGGAGAATTGTCACCAACATTTCTGCTCAGCTACAGGCCCTAGATGCTATAGTGCCAACATACCATGCAAGGCATACTCACTGGTGCAGTAACGACATGACTGTTACAGATGCAACTAACATTTTTATTGTTAGAGCCTGCACCACATGAAGAAATTCATGCCTGATACTATAAGCTAGGGCAATAATCTGTGACTGGGGAAATCACAGTCCTCAGTAGGCAAGCAACTGTTTTTTTCTTTGTTGAATTGAAGTGCTGTGCCTATCAAACTACCTTCTGAATATTTGTGCTTATGCCCATAGATTGTTGTTACAGTCAGCTTCAGTTAGACATGAAAACAAACCTTTTGCAAAGGGTAGTTTATACTAGAGACCCATAACTTTAGCTGACTCTTCTGAGAACAGGTGGCTGTTGCTAAGTCATAGTGGCCCAATCATTAGTCACAGATGAACATCAGTATCATTGTCTCCAAGGCTCAGGGAACATTGCAGAAGAGATGAAAAAAGAATGTAAAAGGAACCAGAGAGGTGATGGCTCATTTGTAAAAAAGCATTATCTGCTCTTTCAGAAGGCCGAAGTGCAATTCCTGGGACCCAGGACAGGCTACTCTGAATCTGGTAAGAATGTAATTCTAGATACTGATATTTGTTGTGGTCTTTGTTGGGTATCTACAGCAAAAAAAAAAAAAAAACAATGAATCAAACCTTGTTCCTAAGATCTTGTTAATGCTATACTGAGCATTTCTGCAGGTGGTTGACATACCAAGTCATTTTACTGTTTTTTAAAAAATGGTTTTCATACTCAGATGCTGTTTTTCAACTTCCTGGTTCCTATCAGATCCAGATTCACACTGCCGTTCCATTGATTACTTGGGATAAGCCTATCTCATAGTTCATACCTCACTAATACACCATCACTCAACCTCCGTCTAAAGCACACATTTAACTTGATGACTTGTCTCAGGACCTCCCATAGCTCTCTGTTGTACAAAGGAACACATTCCCACTACTAGTTCCTGTGGCTTTTCATCCCCATCGCCATTTTCACTGCATGACTGCAGGCAAATGAGCCCAGTCCAGCATCTTTTTTTAAAAATATGCCATTCTTCATAAACCTTGAAAAGCACTACTCATTAATGAAACCTCTACAAATGCCACATACTTTCTAAAAGCTTTTCCCCAATCTAAATGATATTACCAAATTATGAAATTACATTTACAAATCAAAATTATAGGTACTTGCCCTTTTCTTCTTTCAGCATTTTTGGGGCAGTTTTACATTAGCACATTTCATCAAATTATGCCCTTTTCTGCCTCTTATATCCTTATTAAACCAATTTCCTCAGGGATAGAGGGCATTTCCTATTCATCTGGCTAGACTCAGCTCTTAAGGCCATCTCTGTCATATAAGTAAGAAGCACTTATACCTAATTGCCCACACACCTTGACAGGGGATCTGGATCCAGTGAGAGCAGGTTTGTGCTGGAAACACTGAACTTCAAGGATGCTTGGTGGTGTCTCTGGTTCATTATATCTCTCAAGTCAAGCCATCATTGTACTTTCCTGTTTTATATTGATCAATTCTTGCTTAGGTCATAACCCAGAAAGAAGACAAGACTCCGGGCATGCTCTTCTGTACTCCATTTTCTTGGTAAGTTGTAGCAAGGCTTCTTCTTTTGGGTGACTATGTTAGGAGATTTGGGTATTTTTAAAGGCTATTCTAGATTCCCAGTCAATATAATGACTATGATGTCATTACGGTGTTGAAGAAAGTTATTCTTAAAGTTATATCAGTTAGTCCACTGAAAAGAAATCCACATTGTTCTCTGAATGGCATGAGTTATGAGGTGTCTCAAAGAATTACCCAACAGCCTGTGATCCTTGAGAATCTCTTGACATTCTTGTCATCATGAGTCACCCCATTGTTTTTATCTCATTTGAGGGATCTAGATTATGGCACACCCAGCACAGAACAAAATATATAAAGAGAATACGTTTGCACAACTATTCTCACTTGAAATACTAACAGTCATGTGGCCAGCACCCATCACCTTTACTGATTGTGATGGTTCCTATATGATTGGTTCAGGAAGTGATCCTATTAGCAGGTGTGGCCTTGTTGGAGTAGGTGTGTCACTGTGGGTGTGGGCTTAAGACCCTCAGCCTGGCTGCCTGGAAGTCAGTCTTCCACTAGTAGCCTTCAGATGAATATGTAGAACTCTCAGCTCCTCCTGCACCATGCCTGCCTGGATGCTGCCATGTTTCTGTCTTGATGACAATGGACTGAACCCCTGAGCCTGTAAGCCATTCCCAATTAAATGTTGTCTTTTATAAAACTTGCATTGGTCATGGTGTCTGTTCACAGCAGTAAAATCCTAAGAAACTGATGTTTGTGAGCAGATATACCCTCATTCTACATCCTACCACCAGCATACCCTCCAGTCACTGCACTCATCACACACATGCACACCTACAAACATTTACTTAGTATTTGGGAACTCTGAATTTGATTTTTCCTAATAAATCTTCAGAGTTACAAAGATGAAAAAAACATGATCCTTTCCTTGGAGTACTTGCCAAATTGTTCCAATGGATACATTATAATGTGGTGTGGTCAGAGCTTTGCTTCATGTAAGCCAGGACCTAATGTCAGAGCACTACAGTATGATATTTGCAAACTCTTCTAAATTAAATAACACTCAACAGAAACACTCTTTAATTTAGTAAAAGTAGCCAGATAACAATTTATTTACTCATGCCCCCTAATCTCAGAGAGAGAGAGAGAGAGAGAGACAGAGACAGAGACAGAGACAGAGACAGAGACAGAGACAGAGAGACAGAGAGATCAAGTATTATTCGGGAACATGCTTCTAGAGGAAATAAAATATAATGAAATAATATTTCCATTGTCTTCCATTTCTCTACTCTTCTGGCTTAAAATGATCCATTTAAAAAGAGATAGTTTCTCTTTCTGAAGGTCACTAGACTCTACATAAGTATTGATGATGAACTACTACACCAAATAAAACTTACGGGTCTGGAGCACTCAAAACACATCACTTTCCTATCCTTCCACTAGAGGGTAGCATTTCAAACGGCAAACCTTTCCCAGGATCAAAGCAGAGTCTGGGGCTAGACTGGGAGGGTGGGGGCTGAGTTAGTCCCTGGTTGCCTCACTTGTGGTTCCCACATCTTGCTAGAGATCAGAGCGCTTGGAACACTTGTTACAACCCAGAAAAGCCTTTTGCAGGGGAGCGCCAGATCCAGTGACCTTGGCCACCTGTGACAGGAAGAAAAGATGCTCCTGAAACTCTCTGTGTTGCTCCTTTGGAATCAAATGACTCGTAAGTTCAGGAGATTTCCAGTTTATTCAATAGAAACTCATAAAGAAAAAGACAGTCTCCGGAGACAAGTCATAAGTTTGAAGGGAGGAGGGAGGAATGGGTGGGTAGATGACTAGTGAAAAGAAATCTCACCCCCAAATTGAAAGGATCCCCTAAATCCCCTGTGCCCTCAGATTTCCCCTTTATTCATATGTGTGCTCTTCACAATGTAGGATTAACTGTTTTCCATGAAGCCTTCATGGGTAAACAAACATCCATAATCCTCCCACCCTCCCCCATGTACTTCCTGGTCCTAAATAATCACCATTAGACTTTTAGGCCCACGATTTCTTTTTTAATTTATACAAATGAGCAAGACCATTTTAATTTGACTCTTTTGTGTCCTGCTTTGTTTTGAAACAGGTGTGGGCACCCAACAGCTGGAGCAGAGTCCTCAGTTTCTGAGTATCCAGGAGGGGCAAGATGTCACTGCCTACTGCAACTCCTCAAGCACTTTCCCCCAATTTTACTGGTACCGACAGGTCCCCGGGGAAGGTCCTGCCATCCTGATGACTTTAGTCAGGAGTGGAGAAGTAAAGCAGCAGAAGAGGATAACTGCTAAGTTTGGTGAAGCAAGAAAGAACAGCTCCATGTTTATCATCAGAGCCCAGCCTGGAGACGCAGGCACCTACTTCTGCGCAGGAACACACTGCTCTTGTGGCCTTTGCTACCTGTGCCAAAACCCTGCAGCTGCAGGCGCTTACCACACTGCTTTCATGAAGCTCTTAGTTCCTCCTCACCAGCTACGGGCATGAACAGTGATGGCACCCCAGCCCTTCCTTGACTCATGGACCCATTTTTTTCTGCCTTTCTGACCACAAACCTTTCTTCTTCTACAAGATGAGGCTGTTCATGTGGCCTCCTTTTAAAAATCAATAACAATCTCAGCAAACAGTCACCCTGGGTAGGCCATGGTGTGTGTGGGGGGGGGGGTCAATACGAGGGACCAGTGGAAGTTATCAGACAGAAAGTTCCATGATTCAAAAACCCAATACCTCATTCTATGCTCTCTCTTTTTTTTGGGGGGGGGGGGTTTCGAGACAGGGTTTCTCTGTGTAGCTCCGGCTGTCCTGGAACTCACTCGGTAGACCAGGCTGGCCTCGAACTCAGAAATCCGCCTGCCTCTGCCTCCCAAGTGCTGGGATTAAAGGCGTGCGCCACCACCGCCCGGCATTCTATGCTCTCTTATAACATGGGCTTGCCTATAGAAAGATTCTGACCAGTGATGTGATCGCAGATCTTAGGATTGCTTACAGAGGTATTTCTGAGTAATGAGTTGTGACCACAGCTCTGTTTTCCATTGTGATCTCACTTGTGGTAAAATCCTAAAGTTCAGGCCTCTCCGTCCTCTTTCCCCCTGCAACATAGTAGTAAGAGTCAAGCCATGAAGAAAGTGCAAGTATAACTATTGACTGCAGCTCCACCTCAAAAGAACACAGAACATTGAATCACTGGCCACTGTAGCCAGGCATGATCCCAACTACAGTAAGACAAAGACGCTTTTCAGTTTCTCGTTACATGTGAAAGTGCAGTAGGGAGTGCAAGACATTGTGCTGTTTTGCAAAAAGAGACCTTTTAATGGATGTTGCATATTTCTCAAAACACTGATAGTCTTATAATGAAAAAGACTTTCATTAGCAGGGTCTCCTTTTTTAGAAGTCCACATCTATTTCCTACCATTATGGAAGTCTCTGGGTTCCAGTTTCCTCTAATTCTTGCAATTAAGCCACTCTCAATATATTCCTCTTTCTCCTCCCCTCCCAGTCCTTCATCCTACCTCCCCTCCCCCCACACGCCTTCCTCTATTGCTCTTCAGCAAAGGGGAGGTCTCCCATAGATATCAACCCTGGCATAGCAAGTTGCAGTAAGACTAGGCACATCCTCATCTTCTCCTAATGAGGCTGGATGAGGCAGCCAAGTAGGAGGAAAGGGTCCCAAAATCAGGCGACAGAGTCAGAGACAGCCCTGCTCCCACCGTTAGGAGTCCCACAAGAAGACTAAGCTACACACCTGTAATATATGTGCAAAGAGCCTAAGTCGGTCCCAAGCAGGCTGCCCAGATAGCAGTTCAGGCTCTGTGAGACCCTGTGGACCCAGATTAGTTGACTCTGTGAGTTTTCTTGTGGTGTCCTTGACCTCTCCGGCTCCTATAATCCTTCCTCTCTGACTTCTGCAGTTTTCCTCAAGCTCTGCCTGATATTTGACTGTGGGTCTCTGCATCAGTTGCTGGGTGGAGCCTCTTTGTTGACAGTTATGCTAAGCTTCTGTCTACAAGTGTAGCAGAATACTCTTACTAGTGTCAGGGATGGGCGCCTTCTCATGGTCCGGGTCCAAGCTGGACCAGTCATTGGTTGCCTGTTCTTCCAATTTCTGCTTCATCGTTTAGCCCTGCACACCTTGTAGGCTGAATAAATTGTGAGTTGCGGGTTTTGTGGCTGGGTTGGTGTCCCAATCCCTCCATTAGAAGTCTTGCCTGGTTATAGGAGATGGCAGGTTCAGGCTCCATATCCCTCATTGCTAGGAGGCTTAGCTAGGGTCACACTCAGATTCCTGGGAGTTTCCATTGCCCTGGGTTTCTAGCTCCCCCCAGAGATTCCCTCCCACTTCCAACCCAGTCACTGCCATTCTGGTTGTCTTATTCCAGTCCTCTCTCCCTCTGTTCTCCCGCACCCGATCCCTTCCGTTCCCATCCCCACCCCAACCCCTGTATTCAGTTTTACATTACAATTTTAAAAGTTACTACCCATGGTTTATAATCTAACATTAGTGCAGTAACACACTCCAAAATCAACCCTTGAGAGATTTGGCGCATGGCATACCTTCATCATAAGTTTAAAGGAAAATATAAATTTGTAAATAAGAAGACAGTAGCTGAAGAGGTGGTTTTATGGTTAAAAGCAATTGTTGCTCTTGCAAACGGTCCAAGTTCAGTTCCCACCACCCATATTAAGTGGTTCACAACTTCCTGTTACTCCAGAGAATGTAATACCCACTCCTAGCCTCCTCAGGTACCAAAATAGAGGCACACACAGACACACACACACACACACACACACACACACACACACACACACTCAGCACTCAGCTAGCGGTGGTGGTAAAGAAGTCTTTTTAAAGTTTAAGAAAACAATTTTAGTCCTCCTTGGTACAAGGAACGTGACACTGTCCTTTTTCCTTTCTTCCAGCCCTAGATTTAGAAACTTACTGTGAATTCCCTCTGTGTTCCTTTGAGGTATACATAAATCTTTTAAAAAGAAATAAGATCCTTGCCAGTTTTATTAACCTACAGCTGTCTCTCTCAAGGTTCCAGGACCCATAACTGTGAAATGCAGTGCCTCCTCAGGAAGCTCTTATGGGAGGGGAAGTAGCTAACCTTGAGGTACTTTCTCCGAGTGCAAGACTGACTTCCTGTCATAAAGATAAGACTTATTTTTCCTTCAGAAAAGGGGCATTCAAAACATAGCTAGCTTCGATCAAGGGGTAAACTATGGCTGGGTCAAGCACGCTATTAAGCCTGTCTATTTGAAAACTCAATTGTTCGTCTTGAGGAATCATATCCATCTTGGTTCATCTAGCTATATAAAAGGGAGAGATGCCTTTCAATCTTCACCGTGCCTTTAACAAATTGCCTGGGATATGCACACATTCTGACTTATTGCTTATTAAATAATAAAATTGTTTTCATTTTCTTCTATGTTTTTTTTTGGAGAAGTGTTCTTTGCTGCAAAGGGCTTGATTGCATTTTCCCAGTAAGACTTTGCATTGCCTTTTCATAACCACTGTGCCCACAAGTCTATCTCCTTGAAAAGCAATGCAGACACTGTGAAAAGAACAGTGAACGGCGTTTGCCATATGCTGAGTATGTAATGTGGGCATGCTTTTTCCTCGAAAGATCTGTGCAAGGTAAGTTTAAGTGCTTAACTCAGGGCAGGCACACTGTGAGGATTAGCAACACTTTGTGAATTGCTTACCACCACCACAACTTTCATAAGACACACTCAAATTTTCATTTGTATCCTGCTATGCATTCAACGCAGAGACTACATAAATGATGCAGTTCCTTCTTCTCTAAGGAACTCACTTATGTCAGCTAGTTCCCATAGCCACCCTTCCCTAGAGGTCAAAATCTTCTGGGTAACAGTCTCCATTTGAAGGAGCAATAAAACTCTCCATGCACCTGTGTCTTCCTGAAACTACACTGTGGATTCCAGGATCAGACACAAATTTCTGGATTTTGCAACAGCCCTATCCTGTCCAGAAAACATAGTACACCACAGTCCTCCCCATCCTCAGCTTTTGACTCTTTCTACCCTTCTTTCCCCCACAAGGTTCCCTGCGCCCTGGGGATAGAAAGTGTAATGTAAATGTCGAATTTAGAAGTGAACACTATACCATCACTTCCTCTCTGCACATGGCAGGGCCAATAAACATCCCAGCATGGAGTAAGGAGGAAGACATGAGGTCTCACTCCTAGCTAAAGAGCTACTACTGGTAACTGAAGGCTGGGGGAGGGAGACTTGGTTTTCTTCATAAGTGTGGGTCTCTGGGAGGTTTCTTAAGCTCTAGTGGATGGTCCCACACCCATGCACATATGGGCAGAACTAATTAGGATCTCTGGGCTATTTTCTAAAAGAAAATAAAAATAAGAAGAGGGCATGAAGTTGGGAAGAAAGAGAAACATGGAAGGGAAGAGTCTGGGAAGAACCAAGAGGAAGAATGAAGGATGGATATAATGGAATACACTGTACCCATGAGTTAAGTCCTCAGAGAGTAAATTAATTAAAAAAGAAGCGGCCTAGGTGTGTGGCTGCATTGCTGTTCAGAATGCAGTTCAGAATGTGGTTCTAGCATCAGATGTAATCCTCAAGTGGGCATTCTAATAGGGAAAAAAGAATCCCTTGGCTTTAGGGAGAATTACTGACTACTGGAGAATGAGAATCTCTGAAGAGATAATGATGTAATCTGAGGATGGAAACTGTGATGATTTGAAGGAGAAAGGCCTCCCCATAGGCTTATAGATTTGAATACTTGGTTACCAGGGAGCACTGTTTGAAAGGATTAGGGGGCGTGGTCTTGTTGAAGGAAGTGTATCACTGGAGTGGGCTTTAGGGCCCAAACCCAGTGGCCTCTCTTCCTTCTGCCTGCATCTCTAGATGTAGAACTCTCAGCTACTGTGTCTACCTGTGAGACACCATGCTCCCCATCTGAAACTGTAAGCAAGCCCCAGTTAAATGCTTTCTTTTAGAAGAGTTTCTTTGGTCTTGGTGTCTCTTCACAGCAATAGCACACTAACTAAAACAAGGACCAAGGGCCCTAATGAGAGAATGTGAAACAAAAGTATCCATAGCAAAGTAAAACTACATTCTCATCAGGAACCATTTTCTTATCCCTAATATTCAATATGAAGCTCAGATGAAGCAAACCAGTTTGATATTCATTTAATTTTAGTCTCGTGAATCCATATTTCTTAGTGTCAAGGCCAGATGTAGAATTTTTGTCTTGGTTAAGAAAAAAAAAGAGGCACTTGCTGTACTGGCTGGTTTTGTGTCAACTTGGCACAAGCTGGAGTTATCACAGAGAAAGGAGCTTCAGTTGGAGAAGTGCCTCCATGAGATCCAGCTGTGGGGCATTTTCTTAATTAGCGATCAAGGGGGAAGGGCCCCTTGTGGGCGGTACCATCTCTGGGCTGGTATTCTTGAGTTCTATAAGAGAGCAAGCTGAGCAAGCCAGGGGAAGAAAACCAGTAAGTAACATCCCTCCATGGCCTCTGCATTAGCTCCTGCTTCCTGACCTGCTTAAGTTCCAGTCCTGACTTCTTTGGTGATGAACAGCACTGTGGAAGTGTAAGCTGAACAGACCTTTTCCTTCCCAACTTGCTTCTTGGTCATGATGCTTGTGCAGGAAGAGAAACCCTGACTAAAATACTTGCTGACAGGAACCTGGTGTGACTGGTCCTTGGGAAGTTCTGCCATCAGTGGACAAATGCAGATGTGGATGCTTGGAGCCAACCATCAGACTGAGCTCTGGGACCCTGGTGGGGGAGCTGGTGGAAGGTCTGAGCTGAGAGGGATTGCAACCCCTTAGGAAGAACAATGTTGGCTGGCTGGACGACCCAGTGCTCCCAGAGACTAGACCACCAACCAAGGAATGTACAGGGAGGGACCCATGGCTCCAGATACCTAGGTAGCAGAGGATGGCCTTGTCTGACATCAATGAGAGGGGAGGCCCTTGGTCTTGTGGAGGTTTTATGCACCAGCATAGGGGGATGTTGGAGTGGTGGGGCGGGAGAGGGTGGGTAGGTGTGGGAGCACCCTCATAGAGGCAAAAGGGATGGTGGAGAGGGCAGATGCAGGATGAGGGATTTGAGGAGGAGTAACTGGGAAGAGAAATATCATTTGAGATGTAAATGAACAGAATGATTAAAAAAAGAAAAGAAAAAAAAACAAAAAAAAATGTCCTTTAGATTATGACTATACTACACCTAAGATCAGAAGACCAGAATCAGAAAAGAAATAAGAAAAGCAAAAATAAATAAATAAATAAATAAATAAAATAAATAAATAAATAAATAAATAAAATAAAAATAATGAAGGAAAAGTAAAGCTAGGAAGAAGGCGAAGGAATGAAGGCAAGAGGAGAAGGCGGAACACGCTTGGTCAGGGAAGCAGCAGCATCACTCTGTTCTGCTGGGGCAAACCGAAGGACAGACTGCCTGGGCACTGAGTCATCTTATCCTGCACAGGGTCATGCAGAATTTGCAGCTTCTACTGCCCAGATGCTGGCAGCACCCCAGGACCACAAGAAACACCGAGTCTCCAGATTTAGGCCCCGGATGAGAGCTAGTGTTCTAATGTTAAGTACGGAAGTGGTAGAACAGATACAAACTTTTAGAGCCAGTATAAAGTCATAGGCCATATGTCCTGGACTAGTATTTGTCATTTGACTTCATATATTCAGTAAGAGACATGGAATATCAAAATAAGAATGACATAGAATTTTTACATAAACTTCTTACAAATCAGAAAAGTTTATGTGATCATAGTTCATATTTTATTTAGCTTGGTCAATATTTTTTACTCTCTTTTTAATTAATTATTTTATTTATTTACATATCAAATGTTGTCACCCCCCCGTCAGTCTTCCCTCTGCTAAACCCCCACCTCATACCCCTCCCCTTGCCTCTAAGAGGGTGTTTCCCCATTCCCCCACCCATGCCCACCTCAACCCTCCAGCATCCCACTTCACTGTGGCAACAAGCCTCCATAGGAGAGAGTGCCTCCCCTCCCATTTTCTTTGTATATATTGGATATTAGCCCTCTATCAGATATAGAGTTGGTAAAGATCTTTTCCCAATCTTTAGGTTGCCATTTTGTCCTATTGACAGCGTCCTTTGCCTTACAGAAGTTTTTCCATTCCATGGAGTCCCATTTGTCAATTGTTAATCTTAGGGCCTGAGCCATTAGTATTCTGTTCAGGAAATTTTCCCCTGTACTGATGTGTTTAAGACATTTTCCCACTTTCCCTTTTAATAGATTCAATGTATCTATCTGGATTTATGTGGAGGTCCTTGATCTACTTAGACATGAGCTTTGTACAAGGAGAAAAAAATGGATCAGTTTGCATTCTTCTACATGCTGACCACCAGTTGAACCAGCACCATTTGTTGAAAATGCTTTCTTTTCCCACTGGATGGATTTAGCTTCCTTATCAAAGATCAAGTGACCATAGGTGTGTGGGATATTTCTGGGTCTTCAATTCTATTTCATCTACCTGTCTGTCTCTGTGCCAATGCCATGCAGTTTTTATCACTATTGCTCTATAGTACTTCTATAGGTCAGGAATGGTGATTCCCATAGAAGTTCTTTTATTGTTTAGAATTGGTTTTGCTACCCTGGGTTTTTTGTTATTCAAGATAAAGTTGAGAATTGCTCTTTCTATTTCTGCAAAGAAATGAATTGGAATTTTGATGGGTCACATTGAATCTGTAGAATGCTTTTGGTATGATGGCCCTTTTTACTATGTTAATTCTACCAATCCATGAGCGTGGGAGATCTTTCCATCTGAGATCTTTGATGTCTTTCATTAGAGACTTGTCGTTCTTGTCATACAGATCTTTCACTTGCTTGGTTAGAGTTACATCAAGATATTTTATATTATTTGTGACTATTGTGAAAGGTGTTGTTTCCCTAATTTCTTTTTTTTTTTTGTATATTCATACATATTTTTTTAATTTTTATTTTCTATATTCTATGTTTACATTCCAAAGGCTTTCCCCTTTCCCAGTTCCCACCCACCATACTTCCCATAGTTCCTCTCCCCCCCAACTATTCCCCAATCATTCCCCCTCCCCCCTCGGTTTCTTTACTAAACTGGATGCAATCTTTACAGGCCCAGGGTCCTCTCCCTTCTTCTTCTTGGGAATCATTTGACTTGCTATTTGTGTCTTGAGTATTTAGGGCTTCTGGGCTCATTAATATCCACTTATCAGTGATTGCATTTCATGTGCATTCTTTTGTGATTGGGTTAATTCACTCAGGATGATATTTTCCAGGTCTAACCATTTACCTACAAATTGCATGAATTCATTATTTTTAATTGCTGAGTAGTATTGTTTCCCTATTTTCTTTTTCAGACTGTTTATCCTTTGTGTAAAGGAAAGCTACTGATTTGTTTGAGTTAATTTTATATCCAGTCACTTTGCTGAAGTTGTTTATCAACTGTAGGAGTTCTCTGGTGGGGTTTTTGGGGTCACTTATGTATACTATCATATCATCTGTAAATAGTGATACCTTGACTTCTTCCTTTCCAATTTGTATCTGCTTGATCTCTTTTTGTTGTCTAATTTCTCTAGCTAGAATTTCAAGTATTATAATGAATAAATAAAGAGACAGTGGGTCCCTGATTTTAGTGAGATTGCTTCAACTTTCATTCCATTTAATATGATGATGACTGTTGGTTTGCTGTATATTGCTTTCATTAGGTTTAGGTATGTGCCTTGAATTCCTGATCTTTCCAAGACTTTTAACATGAAGAGGTGTTGTATTTTGTCAAAGGCTTTTTCAGCATCTAATGAGATGAACATGTGATTTTTTTCCTTTGAGTTTGTTTATATAGTGGATCTCATTGATGAATTTGCTTGTATTGAACCATCCCTGAGATGAAGTCTACTTGATTGTGATGAATTATCATTTTGATATGTATTTGGATTCAGTTTGGGAGTACTTTATTGAGTATTTTTACATTGATATTCATAGGTGAAACTGGTCTGAAGTTCTTTTTCTTTGTTGGGTCTTTCTGTAGTTTAGGTATCAGCATAACTGGCTTCATAAAATGAATTAGGTAGTATTCCTTCTGATATTATATTGTGGGGTAGTTTGAGAAGTCTTGGTATTAGGTCTTCTTTGAAGGCCTGATAGCATTCTGCACTAAAACTGATGTGTTTATGTAGAGAGCCTTATTGGGGTGCCATGCCACCTGCCAGGACCTTGACCAAGGTGAAGTTCCTCTCCAAGCCTTTGGAATGGAGAGCTCAGACCAAGGTGAAGCCCATTGTTCTTCAAGGACCTGCAATTTCCTGAGAAACACTAGCCACCTGTGAAGCAACTTAACTGGTTTTGTGGAAAGTTTCCAGCCTTTGAGGGAAGGGCTTTCCTCTGCCTATGTATTTGGAGTCCTCCATTAAACCTGGAAACCTTGAACAGCAGGTGTTGTCTTGGTCTTGATCTCTTTTTGCTGCCTTCCCACACATCCCCAGCTTCCCTGCCAGGTAACCCATTTGATGTAACTGCAGGCAGTTACATGTTTATAAAACAGAAAAAGAGAGAGGGAATATGTTCAATGGGGCTGTGGTGAGGTATGGGGGAAGGAGATGTCTCAGCAGGCCCATGCAGAGGCATCCCTTTCCCCTGAGGGAACCAGCCACACAGTATAGTATAGAATAGAGTTTATTCAGGGCATGGAGAAGGGAGTTAAGGTAGTAGAGGCAGAGATAGGCAGAGAGTAGAGAAGTGGAGGCCCGCCATGAACATGTGGAGAGTGGCGGAAGGGAAGAGCCCAAGAGGGGCAAGAGAGAAACAAGAAGGAAGAAGAGACCAAGAGAACAAGAGAGGGAGGAGGGGCAAGCATCCCCTTTTAGCTGTTGCCAGGTAATTGTCGGGAGGAGCATACTAGCTGTTGCCAGGTAACTGTGAGGTGGAGCTTAGACAGAATGCTAACATTCCCCCATTTTGGTTTAATTAAAATGAAAAAATTAGAAAGAGGTGATGGCAAAGCAGGAATCGAGTCATTGTGATATCTGGCTGCTTCATGCTAGCATTGCAGTGATGAGTCTCTACAAAACCTAGAAGGTATGGGGATGTTTGTCCAGTCTTAGGAGAGTTGGCTGTTTCCTTGCTGTCCAGGGTCTATTGAACACAGTCTGAGGATAGGTCAGAAGTAACAGGTCCAGTAGAAGCATCTGTGTCTGTGCCAGGAGATGGAGCATCTGGAGGTTGCTTCTCTGGAGCTGTCCTGGATATAGTCAACTCCTGCACTTGACAAGATGTTAAAAATGTATTATTATAGGTAGGGAATAAGATTAAGTACGTTTGGAAGAAAAAACTTTTTTCTTAAGATGTACATTTGAAACCCAGGAAAACCCCACCCTTTGGAATAGATAGTAAGTGGGGACTTTGGGCAGATGTACTTATCTGGATAGTCTACTGGTTCATGAGAGGTAGGTCTGAGTGGGTTTCTTGTAGCTTATAAATTTACAAAATAGATAACAACATGAGTTAAAACAACATGAACAGTCTTTAAGATGAACCTTCTGTGGAGCAGAAGGAACAAGAATTTATGATGAAAAAGTTGGATCGTATAGTGGAATGTTTTATTGGAGTTAATGTTAGGACAGTGGCATAGCAACAAGAGAAATATGAAGAATTTAATTAATGTTGCCAGGTAACTGTGGGAGGAGCATACCTGGCTGTAGCCAGGTAACTGTGGGGGTGGAGTGTAGACAAAATGCTAACAAAAGAACATCTGGCCCTGGGCTGTTTGTGGTTGGGGTACTTTTAATGCCTACTTCTATTTCCTTAGGGGTTATGGGACTATTTAGATAGTTTCTCTGGTCCTGATTTAACTTTGGTACCTGGTATCTGTCTAGAAAAATCACCCATTTCATCTAGATTTTCCACTTTTGTTGAGTTTGTAGTAGGATCTGATGATTTTTTTAATTTCCTCAGTTTCTGTTGTTATGTCTCCCTTTTCTTTTCTGATTTGTTAATTTGGATACTTCCTCTGTGCCAGTTAGTTAGTTTGGCAAAAGATTTATCTATCTTGTTGATTTTCTCAAAGAACCAGCTTTTGGTTTTGTTGACTCTTTGTCTTGTTGTCTTTGTTTCTAACTGGACTCCTCTGGATAAAGATTCACTGTGAGTTATGAATATCCCTGTTGGAAGCTAGTGGGGATATCTTTGTGTGAATTGGGAGAGGAGCACCATACAGGAGAGAGTGAAGCAGTGAAAGAAGAAAACAGGCAACTGCTTGGGCTGCTGTGCCTTGTAGTATAAGTGGGGAAACTACAGAAAAATTCCCTAAGTCAAAGGGCAAGAACAGCGTTTTCAATAACCCCCACTGGTGTCTCTGAGAGGTTCTCACGAGCTCAGATCCCACTTCAGCAGCTAGAGGTGCCTCATCGATTAGCCGGTTGATAGAGAATTCCTTCTCTGACCCTCCAACTGCTCCTGAGTTTTTACTTCCCTTACTCCTCTCAGAAGTGCATAAGCACAAAACTCTGTATTGAAACCTCCACCCATTAACTCACGGGCATTCTGCTCTGTCAGTTGCTCTAAGACTGGTGCACTAGGCAAGTGCAAGTGATTACAATAGGGCACCTTTGTCTTAGGAAATGTGTGCCGAGGAGTCTATGGGATGGAACCAGAAGCAGGGATGAACAGCTCTTCAAAGACTTCAGTTAACAATAGAAATAACAAAGAAAGGAAGGCCTTTTGTGTCTGTGAAATGATGGATTTGAAAAGATAAATGTATCACCATTGCAACCTAGGAATAACATACTTTTAGCAAAACTCTCATTTGGAAAACGTATTTTTAATATCATTTTAAAATATGAACATAATTCTGGGTTGTTATAATAAAGGTATTAAAGGATAAACTCTCATGCTCCAAAAATTTCTCGCAGGATTACCAATCAGTCTTTATTAGGAGGAAGAATTCATTATACATACTCATCTTCACACACACACACACACACACACACACACACACCAGTACAGTCTATACAGATAAAACTTTATAACTCATCTCCAACTCAAACAAATTTCCTAAATGGAGATGGTTGGACCTTCCACAGTCAGTGATTCTACATGAAGTGTCAAAATGGAAAATAAACCAGACTGAGGCCCTGGCCTTCAGCAGTTATTTCTTCTGTAAGAACATAACTGCCAACACAATCTCAGTAAGCTTCATGCTGAATGAAGAGCTTAGCCTTCTATATGCTTTATAAGTGAATCTTGTGAATCTTTTCTCCTCCAACACAGGAGTCTCCTGACCTTGTGAAGTGGTGCAGCACCAGCTCTGAGAATAAACACTCAGCAAGAATGAACGTTCTATCTCATTCTAGTAGATCTGGGATGCTTTAGCATCATTTTAGGAATATAGTCTACATTATGAAGAGCTTTCCACTACTGCTACCTTCCTAAACCAATGTAATCCCTTACTGCATTGAAAATACTTACCTATATACTCATAAATAAGAGTGATCTCACCCATCATCAAAGAAGTATCTTTTTCCAGCAGACAGAGACTATTACAGAAAAACCACAACTGGTCAAAATACAGAGATAAACTGACCACATGATATCCACTCCAAACTGAGATATAAATATATTTATTTTAAATATATATGTATTTATACATATATGCATATATGTATATATGTGTATATATATGTATATATATACATATATATGTGTATATATATATATATATATATATATATACTGTACTCATGGCTCAGTGAACATCATTGAAAAGGGAGTGGCGGGATTATGCTTTCTAGCTATGACAGGAAAACTAGACCATGGAGTTTCAACAACATGCCTGCATAAACAACACTTGAGCAATTGTAACACCAGTTGACATCCAATATAGATAAGGGATTGGGGCCCTGGTTGGCTATCCAATATTAAGTTACACAATAACGATCCAGAGTCAGTCCTGGAAACATGTGCATGAAGACAACTCTGAACAAACTCAGCAGGTCATGTTTACATGTTTACTCATCTGCATATATAACAAAAAAACATAAAGAAAGAAGAGGCTATGAATGTGGAGGAAAGCAGACATGGGAGGGGTAGGATGTAGGAAAGGGGGAATCGTATGGCTATATTTTTATTTAGTTCTCTATATTTCCATATGTTATATTTTGATCTCATTCTTTATCCTTTCCCAGCTCCTTCTAGATCCTACCCACATCCCTGCCCACCCAAATTCATGTTTTTATTTCCCTCTTAAAAAAAAAAAACTAAAACCACCAACTATAACAGAAGGAAGCACACAAAGAAGCATGGAGCCCATTCTGTGTTGGACTCCTGAGCATGAGGCCTGCCTGGAGTCCTGAGCACGAGGCCTGTCCCAGAGTGAGGCTGAAATACCAAGTGTCACCCTGTTAGAACACAGCCCAGGAGTGGAGCTCTGTGAGGAGAATGCTGAGTGGTTGTGAGAAAGCTCTAATAAAACAAGAGTCTTGCAACCATCTAATAATGAGATTTATACTCCTGTATTTGTGATATATTTGTGTATATATTATCACACCAGTATGTCTCTGCTGTAGATCACAGATTTGTGGCTGGGTGATACTAGTGATTACTATTCTCCTTTGGTAGCAAGTGTAGTAACTTCAAGTATGAATGTTATTCAGTAGTGGCGAAGCTTTGAATATGAGCTAGGAATATGAGTATAGGCTAGATTTCTCCATGTTCTATATAATAAGCATGTTGTAACTCTAGCAGTAGGCCTTATTGTAAAACCCATGAAGAAGGCAGATGAAATGAGGTAATTCTATTTAATTATTTTTTTAATTAAAGTTTAAGACAAAACCCAAGCTAAGGCAGGACAGGTGACAGAAGCCATGTAGGTCACCCCACCTCCAAGGAATGGGGGGCTGGCACCACTACAATGAACAAATATGTAATGGAGAGATAGGAAAGATAAAAACCAGCAGTGAGGACCAAGCTGACCTGAGTAGGCACTGCCACCTAAGGCCATGGTGATTTCCCAATCCTCACTGCCCTCTGAGGCCAAGGTCCAATGCAACCAGAGACTATATTGATATCCATCGTTTATGTTACCATTTAAGGCCAGTCTGATGTCCACGGTCTGCCCTCCCTGCTGAAGCCAGGTCGGTTTCTGTGGGCCATGCTAATCTGAGTGTCTTGCACTGCCAACTGAGGCCATGGTGATATCAGCAGTCCAGGATGCTTCTGAGGGCCTTGTCCTATGGACCTGCTGTAGGCGAGGGCCATATTCATGATCTGTGCTATTCCCAGAAACCATGTGGAATCCTCTGGCCCACGCCCCTGCTGACTGTACAGAGCAAGGAAGCTACTTTTGCAGTATATTTCAGATGCATGGAGGAGGAAGAGGGACACAGAAGGCTTCTGTGACAACCCCTACCACCACCTCCCAAAAAAGTAGCAGCCTAAACACAAACCCATGGAAGAGATCTCTAAAAGACATGTGACAGAGATACTGAAGGGTAGCTCTTCACAACTGATGGCTTCTGGTGGAGGTGCAGAAGAGGAAGGACTCAGCTCTAAGAGGCAAGCCACTGAGACTTTGGCCATGCTCTAGTGAGTATATTTAGTAACACAAATTAGATTTGGGTTTTGCTTTGTTTTGTTTGTTTTTTAATTTTAATTTTTTATCTTCTTCCAAGGTTAAAGGTTATAGGGTAGACATGGAAGGACTGGGAAATGAGTGTGATCAGGATGCAGGATGTAAAATTTCCAAAGAATCAATAAGAATGTTGTGTTAAAAAAAGAAATAAAGTTACAGAGAGGAAAAAGAAATAAACAAAAATCTCACCTCTTGTGGCTTCTGTACTGATAGCCCAGAGGAACAAAATCTCCGTAGTAGTGACTCAGCCAAACTACCATGCCACTGCCCCACTGGCCACGGGTTCCAAATGTCTTTCAATTGCTTCTGTCATGGCCTCCTTGGTCTACTTCATCTTCTAGCCTGTGTAAGTCTTTACTTCCTCCTGAGACATACCTTAGAAGAAAGCATCAGAGGCAATACAGCGGGCCATCTACCATCTGTAGACAGAGCCAGGTAAGAAAGAAGACCACCATATATTGCTGACACCAGGAGTCCCTAATAAGTCTGAAAGTCTAGCTTGTTTTAAAGCTCCTCATGACTTGCATGTGGCTGTTCTTTCTAATATCAGCTTATAAATGTCCTATACTTAAACCCTAAACTAGCACCATAATGGACTAAATAGATTTTTAAAGCACTCTGGTTAGCATTTGCTTTGAAATGGCCAGAAATATTTTCTACCTACAGAGCCATATTCAGTGCCACCTCTCTGAGCTCTCGCCTGACCCCACACTGCAAGCCTTCTCAGTGGAATTATTGCTTACCACTGGTCCCTCTTCATATGTATCAAGTTCTGCACCCAGTACATTTTAGAAACTGTTAATTGACCACTTCAATTCACCAAGGAATCACTGAACATTTCTTCACCTGGGAATGAAGAGATGGCCCCATGTTAAATAGTGTTTACTGAGCTTGCTGAGTACCCAAATTTGGTTCCCAGCATTCATACCAAGCAGCTCACAAATACCTATAACTCCAGGTACAGAGGATCTGAAACCTTCTTCTGGCTCCAAAGTCACCTGTACACATATGCGCACATACCCACATATAGACACACACATATGCATAAATAAAAAATAAAATACATATTTTTTAAAGAAAGCTTCTTCATTAGAAAGCCTGATTTATATGGTTTGAAAGTATGTAATATGGAGCATGCAAGACACACTAGATACCACAAATGAGCTTAATGCTGTGACTTCTAAGATATTAGGTTATAATTATCATTTACAAATAAAATATTCTACCACAGTACAATAAATAGCTAATGTATTTTATCATATTTTTAAAAACTAGTTCTAAAAAAAAATCTTGGAATTTACAATTAGCTGTAACAATTCATTACCCTATGGACTTCGAATTAAAAATACAATTGATTCTTCTTATTTCTCCAATCATTAAGCTGTGGCCAAGACTGAAGCACATATGTTACCTCTGGCATCTTGTGACTTTGAAGAAGAAAGTCTAGTGTTGCGTGCAGCCTCTGCAGGACGGTGCGGTTGTTTTTCTCATTGGAAAATGAGAGAACATTGACTACTCTCATTCAGATTCCAAGATGGATAGCACAGTTGCGAGTAAATGCACGGAAAAATTTTGTGCCATTTATTTAACCAGAAAAAAAAATGATACATTTGAAGAGCATGCTAGGATTCAATTACGTTAAAGACAAAATACCTGAGCATCCTGTGTTCTAGATGTGCAATAGTTTTACTAAGCAAAGCACTATGTTTTTAGGTGGTCCCAATACAAAACAGATCTTTGTAATATTTTAAACAAGGTATCTGCATGAGTTTTCACCTGGCAATGTGTCAATCATTTGACATAATACAATTATTTACATGTTCAGCATCATTTCCTACCATTTCAACACACACACACACACACACACACACACACACACACACTTGAACTCTGGGAGCCTTCCTTCTGATACCTTATTTTTACTTTTGATGGGAAAGGCGTGGCAAACTGAACTTTAGGAAATCAGAAATACATTTGAAGCTTTCTACATTTGGACTAGAGGGGGCAGTGTTTACTTTGGCAAAGATGAGTAACTTAGAAAAACAATGCAGTCTGCAGGTTAAACCAAAGGAAATGAAGTCAGGACAGGAAGATGAAAAAGAAGTTGCAGTCCCCTGGGTAGAAGAGACAACTCATAGCTTCAGAGAAGGCATGGCCGGCTTCCTGGGGTCTTTGCTGTTGGTTCTGTGCCTTTGGCCAGAATGTAAGTTGCAGATGGGGTATTTGGAAGTGGTAGACAATCTCCAAGGACTGCTCCAAAAAGACGAGACAGCTGGGAGATTCTGCTTTGTTTTATAGGAATCTTAATAAAAATTTAAACCCTAAATTATGGTCTCTCTCCAAACAGGGGTAAAGAGCCAACAGCAGAGGGATGGCCAGCAGGTTAAGCAAAGCTCTCCATCGCTGACTGTTCGAGAGGGAGGGATAGCTATCCTGAATTGTGACTACACTAATGATATGTTTGACTACTTTGCATGGTACAAAAAATACCCTGCCAACAGCCCCACACTCCTGATATCCGTACGTTCAAATGTGGGTAAGAAGGAAGACGGAAGATTCACAGTTTTCTTCAACAAAAGCGGCAAACACTTCTCCCTGCACATCGCAGCCTCCCAGCCTGAAGACTCAGCCGTGTACCTCTGCGCAGCAGGTGCACGGTGCTCTGCGCATGCCTGCAGTCTCTACCCAAACTCAGAGCCGGAGGGAGGGGGTGGGGGGGAGGGGGGAGCCGAAGCAGAACTTCATGCTTCAAACAAGGGCGTCTGCGACCCTATTTCCATTACACATAGTAGCATGACGAGGTGTGACTTAAAGTTAGTGAGGACAATCAGCTTGAAGAAAGGCTGCATGACAACATGACAAGCCGTACAGACAAATCCCAATCGATATTTGGGAAACTGAGGCAGGAAGAACATGAGTTCAGTGCTAGCCTGGGCTGCATAGTGAATTTTAGGATTGGGATATATGGCCAGAATAGATACATATGTGAGCTAATTAATAAACTGAGAAAGCTTTTGAGTTTCCGAGTGTTGAGACAGTGTATTGGATCTACTTCTCCTTTGAGAGAGAGGCTGCTGAGCTTGTCAAACTCTCACTACACTTTGATCCTTTTGTTGACCTTGTTCTTTTCATTTCACTTTTTTATTTTTTGTTGTTATTTTGTGAGGTGAGATTTGTGTTTGGTTTGGTTTTTGGTTTTGAGGATTTTGTTGTTCTTTTATTCCTCTATTTTCTTTTTGTTCATTTTTTTTGCTGTTTTTTTCTTATTTTATTTTATTTTATTTACTTTGTTTTATTTACCCTTTGTGGACTTACTTACTGGGCTAAAACTCTGCGTCTCTCATATTCTGTTTTAGAAATGGGGAAACAAAGAAGGTTCACTAAATGCTTTCCCCTTAGAAAGTACATTAGGTGCTCAAGTTGAGTAAAATAATCTCCGTGTTTTGTTTTGTTTTGTTTTGTTTTGTTTTGTTTTGTTTTTCTGGATCATTCTGGCTTTACATGAAATCTATCTGAGGATGTTCGTTCGTGCTGTGGCGCAGTTCCCTCGTTTCTTTGCTTGCACAGCCCTTCTTCAGGAAATCATCATGTGTGGACTCTTCCCAGGCTGACATCCGAACACTTGACACACTGTCCGGCGATAAGAAGTTTTGCCCTGTGACTCAAAATTGCAGACACAATTGTGTCATACAGCCAACCACGGTGCAGAGATCTTATTCTTCATAGACATCGTGATCCTCTACTGACCTAGACAAGAGGCAGGCAATATCCAGAATACACCTCAAGGATTGAAGTTAAGAACCAGGCCAAGGTCATCATAGTATCATAATAATGTAGAAGATATGAGAAATTTCCTAACTTTAAAGCAAGTGTCTCCCCTTATCCCAAAATGCAGACAGTTCTACTTCAAGCTGACAGCAACAAAATGGTGAGATTTCTCGCCCATGCACCAGTGGGCATGTCATGAGGCCAGGACCTAAGAAAGATGTCTGCATAGATCTCTTACATTCTGACTTCCACTATCAATTCATATGACCATTGATAATTCTATTATTTACTCATTTTTTTCCATTTAGTCAACATGGGTTAGAACAAAATGGAATCTGTTTCCTCGGAGCCCAAAGCAATATGATTCCACACACCTCGAGGCTTTACTGGTCATTTCTTTGATATTATTTATGTATGTGGTAGAAAAGACATTAGTAATCCTGAATTTCTATGAACAATCTCTGCTCTGTCTGCCCAGAAGTGTTTGCAATACCTTAAATATAAAAACCACAAGCTAAAACATCCCAACTGTCAGCAGAAAAACAGGATGAAACACCACGACTTCTCAAAAAAAAAAAAAAATGAGCAGGCATACCTATGTACACATACATGCATGTCTATATCTGTATTCAAATAAGATTTATAAAACAAACTTCTAATTTTTCTTCACAAAAAAATGAATCTTTTGAAATAACCCAGACTCAAAAGAACAAACACTGCTTTATTTCTCTCAAATGCAGAATATATAATGTATAATGGGTAGTATGTAACATATAACATTATTACTATATTATTATCACATTATGATACTACTATATTATAATTAAAATATACATGACTATTTTATATATTCATATATATGGAATATCTGGGAAGAAGGAGACTGGTGAGAAGGTTAGAGGTTAAAAAGAGAACAATTTAGTAAATATGAATAAAGTGCATTATATGCACTATGAAAATATTGCAGTGAAACCAATACTGTACAGTTACTAAGGCTGATAAAAATGGAAAATTTTCCTAATGTCTCACTAAGAATTGTGTCAGGTAGCCTTACATCAGGTGGCCATCTGTTCCCCGTGTCTTAGAGCTAGAAAATGGAGGCAAAGTGTTTTCTGTGCAGGGCTGTCTCCTTACGGAATCCATCAAGGAGACTCAACCAGTCATTAACAGCAGTCACTGGTTTTCATGTTTCTCTCTGCCTAAAGTTTATCCTCAAACTTTTCTAAACTGAGGGACAAGGTACGTGTATGTGTGTGTGTATGAGAGAAAATGGGAGAAAGAGAGAGACAGAGACAGAGACAAAGTCTTCCTTTCAATGGGACTTAGAGGAAAGGTCTGGAGCTATGAGCTATTTACCACACTCATGGAGGCCCAAGCTCTTCCAGTTAAATGCACTGCACTGTCATCCTGCCCCGCCACGGGACCCACTGTTCAGGGAAGCACACTTGTTTGCCGGGGCTGAGTTAGCCACCGTTGCAGTAATGGAGCGTTACCCCAAGCCTTTGAGTCCTAATGACACAGCTTGCCAGTTATGTGTGGAATGACAGTTTAGGGTGGGCTTCTCTAAGAAGTTCTGGGATTAACCGAGTTCACTTATGTCTGAGATCAACCAAAAGTTAGTCCAGAAGTTGTAAAAACTCAAGTCTAGCTAGTCAGTATCATCCTCCAGGAGTCTCAGTCCCGGGGGCGACGGGGGAGGGGGGCAGAGGCGGAGAGGGGGAGATCAAGAACTGAGCCTGCGAGCATTCCACGGACCTCTGCTTCCATAACTTGCATTCAAGTTAGCAGAAGTACGTCTAATTCAGAATTGAGGAGGCCCCCAGGCCAAAGGCTCTGTGGAAGCCAACCACAACGAGCATGGCATGGGAAGGGGTGGAAAATGCGACCCATTCAATCAGTGGCTACACTTAGTTCTTAATGCTGAGTGACCAGTGTTCAAACAGGCCTCTTCGGCCGCATTTGTTCGAGTTGATCGTTAATTCTGGGTGATAAGGTTACTTCAGGCTTGTGCAGTTCCCAAACTTACACACAAATTAGAAGAAAATACTACTGACTTCATACTAATAATTAGCTATAATTTAAAACTTGAGTCATAATTAGCAGGATGTATTAGTAATTCAGCTTCGGTGTTCAGTGCGGTGCATTTGAAGCACATTCTAAGGAAACTGTGTCATGGGAAAAATTAAACTAGATCTTACTGCATTTGCTGCCTCACTCTTGTCTAGTTGGAGTTATGACAGATTTCTTTGCTTTGTGTTTGGCATCTAAGTCAGTCTCTGAGTCCCAAATCCTCTTTTCCTTCTATTATGGCTGGTTTTAAGGTCGATTTGCCACTAATTAGAATCACCCAAGTAGGGAGCGCGGCAGCTGAAGCGCCCTGACTAATGTGGGAAGACCCGCGACAATTATGGGGCAGCCTCTGGGAGCAGCCTAGATGAAAAGGGTATTTCAGAAGGAAGACTGCCTCCCCTTGGCCGGTTCACCCTCCCTCCTGCCGCTGAGTTGATTTGTCTGGTTGTTGCTTCTGCTGCTGCTTTGCTAATATCAGAACCACACTGTCTTCAAGCTTTCATTTTGGACTAGGGACCACAGGCTCTCCTGTGGGAACCTTCCCGGCTATGGGTGCCCGCCGGACTAGAACTACTGAAGAACCCCGTCTGCCTTGTGAAGTGAGAAACTACTGGTTGTTGCCCCCACTGAGAAACAGCTGTTGCGGGAATTATTAAATTCATATATAATTTATAAATTATACATATTCATTCCCTTAGTTCTGTGCCTCTACCCTGACTAAATCATCCTTATCGTTTATTTATATCTAACTAATCATTTTAGTATTTTGACATTCTTAATTAAGGTTAATAAATTCTGATCAAGTTATTTCTACCATATCATTCATATTAGGCCTACTCTCCACTCAGAATTCCTTAAAATTCTGCTCTCTTTTGCTCTGCTAACTGTTCCTGTTCATTCTGTTATATAATATAGTTCTACCATTATGAGATGTATTTCCTTATATGAGTAATCTCTGTTGTATGTTAATATGTAAAATATATACAATAGTCTACAATAGTAGGAGCTAGATGGAGAAAAATAATAATTTATCATAATATATACTGTCTTGAATTATATTATATGTTATATGTTTATATATTCACACATTTATCCTTAATACCACTGTGCTTATATTTTATTCATAGTGGTTTGTGTATCTTGTTTATTGTGCAATGTTTTATGTTATAGTAATTCAATTTTAGCAGGCTAAACTTAACATTTTTTACACATAAATAGCTTTTTTGAGTCAAAATTTATTATAGTGCCGATAATAGAGTAAGAACATCTTATTATTGATATCCTCTCTACATATTCATGTTTATAGTCATTAACATTAAAATATAGTGCAAATTAAATTTCTATGGGTACCATTTCTTCTCATTAACTGTAAGATAAACCCTTAGCCACTCTTGTAGCAACAACTTAAGTCTTTGTATGAAAATATCCTGAATTCTCTTTTGTACTGCTGAGGTTTTTAATGATTGAAAAGCCTTCAGCGCTGTCTAAATATACTTTGAAGATAACTTTCCATTTTTCATGACTGTTGAATTGGTCTCAAAAATATTCCTTTGGATTGTCATCATTCTGCATGTCCTTTGTCTCTGATTTTCATTTTATTCTTTCCTAGTAAAAAGAAGGAAGGCCCAAGTAAGGATGCTTAAATCCCATGTAGAAGGGGGCACAAAATAATCGTGGGAGGCAGAGGGAGGGAGAGGGGATCTGGGTGGGAGAGAATATGGGGAAATGGTGGCAGGCTCAGGGATGGAGGGACAGGAGAGAGGCCCAGAGAGGCAGGAGAATGAATGGAAATATTAACCTGCTGGGGGTGAGGGTGGGGGTGGGGAGGTAGCCTCTAGAAAGGTACCTGGGATGGGGGACGGTCCCAGGACTCAATGTGGGTGACATTAGCCAAAATGCCCAACAGTAACGATATGGAACCTGAAGAGACCACCTCTAATAGTCTGACAGGACGCCCCCCCCCAGTAGAGGGATGGGGACATCAACCCACCTACAAAACTTTCAACCGAAATTGCTCATGTCTAAAAAGAAATCCAAGGACAAATATGGAGCAGAAACTGAAGAAATGGCAACCAGTGTCCAGCCCAACTAAGGATCCATCTCATGGATGGGCACCAATCCCTGACACTATTACTGATGCTATATGGTACTTGCAGACAGGAGCCTTGCATGGCTGTCCTCTGAGAGGCTTTACCAGTAGCTGACTGAGACAGATTCAGATACTCACATCTAAGCATCAGATGGAGGTCGAGGACATCTACAGAAGAGTTAGAGGAAGGACTGAAGAAACTGAAGGGTGTGGCAAGTCCATAAGAAGACTAACAGTGTCAAATAACGTGGACCCCTGGGAGCTCCCAGGGACTGAGCCACCAACTGAAGAGCATGCAAAGGCTGGTCCAAGGCCCCTGGTACACATTCACCAGAGGGCTGCCTTGTCTGGCCTTAGTGGGAGAGAATGTACCTAATCCTACAAAAATATGATGCCCCAGGGTGGGGGGAGATACACAAGAGGATCACCCTCTAAGAGGTGAAGGGTAGGGGGAGCTGGAAGGGGGAGCAACATTTAAGATGTAAATAAAGAAAACAATTAACTAACTTAAAAAACATGTATAACAACTATGGATGTTAAGTGTGCATCCCAATGAATTGCACAGAGTCCTATGTACCCACCCCAGTGATGAAGACACAGAACATATAACAACTATGGATGTTAAATGTGCATCCCAATGAATTGCACAGAAGTCCTGTGTAACCACCCCAGTGATGAAGACACAGAACATTTTCGGCATCACAGGACAATCCTTGTACCCATCCTAACTACTGTTTACTCCTACAGCAATCACTACTGCTCTGATCTCATTCACTACAAAATAAAATTCATGTTCTAGAACTCATGCACATTGGATCATACAGAATGTACTTTGTGCTCCACCCTCTTTCATATAGTATCAGACCTGTCAGATTAATCCACTGGTTGTATATATCAGTAAAACTTTTCTTAACTGACATTTAAGTATTGTACAAACTAAAGGGACCCCACATGATGACCAGATATAGACACGTGGTGTAGTGCTTAAATCAGGTAAACATATCATTCTCCAGAGGCACTAACAGTTTCTTTGTGATGAAAACTTTCAATGTCCTTTTTTAGCTTATTTTGAAATATGTGCTATGTCTTGTTATCTATAATCACCATGTGCAATAAGACACACAGCTTCATGTCCCTACCTAACAGTAGCTCAGTACTCATTGATCAACCTATCCCTGTATTCCCAGCTCCCCAGAGCAGCCATGATCCTTGCTCACAACTGTGGTGAAAAAAAAATGCTTGTAGGTTTCACATGTGACTGGAATCATGAGTCCTTTGTCTTCCTAGCTTGGCTTTTCCCACTTAGCATCTTCTGTCCCATCTATTTTGTAACAGTATTTCTTCCTCTTATGAATGAATGGTACTTTATTGCGTGTATGTATTACTTTTTTATCAATTCATTCATTGTTTTTATGGACACACAGGTTGTTTGCATTTCTTGACTATTGTAACTACAACAAACACAGGCGTAGACACATCTCTTCAGCACACTAATTTTATTTCTTTCAGTTATGCCCTCAGAAGTGAGATTGCTGAATCATATGGGACTTCTATGTTTAATTTTTAAAGAACCTCCATACTGTTTCCACAATGTATTTACTAATGCTTTTACCCCAATGAACTTACCAAAAGAAATGTGAGAATTCTCTTTTCTCCACATTAATGCAAATATGGTTAACTTTGCTCTTTTAAACATAGCCAGCCATTCCAACTTGGAGATATAAAAGGTTATCCTCTAATTACTATGTGAAATTTTAAATTTTGAATCCACTTAATTATTCACTTGCTGTTTAGGTTACATTCAAAGTTTTAACACTGTGAATAGAACTGCTGTGAGTACTCTTGTGTTTATCATTAGTGGGGATGGGTACTCACTACCATTATTCATAAGTCCCAGGACCAGGTAGGCAGATAGTTATGTAGGGTTTTCTAAAATAGCTTACCAAATTATAATTCATTCCCCAATGTATAGCACCTCTGCTATACATACTAAATTTGGTTCTTTTGGTGGAATGTGATTACTTGCAAGCTTAATTTGTATTTCCTTCATGAATAGTGACATGGAGCTGTAGAGAGAATATCTTGTATATTGTATGGATGCATCAATTAAAATTGCCTATGGCTTAGGCAAGAAATTGAAGGTAGGACATCTGGGAGGTAAAAGAATTCTGGGATAGAGCCAGGGGAGAGAAAGATCTGCCTGGAAAGGTGGGAGATGGGTGAATGGTATCTGAACACAGGTAACCAGTCACGTGACTGAATGGAGATTAAAGTAAATGGGCTATCTTAAACTATGATCTAGTCAGAGAAGAACCTCGCTATATGGCCAAGGTGTTTGTACATATATTTTGAGTCCTAGTCTTATTTCTTGGAGAATGGGGATGGGAGAATTAAGGACTAACTTTACATGGAGCAGATCATTTGAAGGCTTACTAATGTATTCTTCATTCATTTTGTTAGACAGTCCTTATTTTTTTCTGTATTTTAAATATTTACTATCATCTTATGTTCAAGTCTATGTATCATGGAAAGTTATCATAAGGGGATATGATGTCTTCTCTCTCTCTTCTAAGGCTGCACAGTTATACAACACAAGGGAATGCTACACAGAAGTTCATCTTGATTCAGTCATTGGTTATATCTTCTTATTTGTTATAACTGTGAAATAGCATTCTCATAAAGAGTTCCTTTCTAGCTTTGATCTAGTCACGAATGTGTTATGTAACCATGAGCAAATCACTCCTATCAATAAAGAATTTCCTCCTAATTCTGATCTGGTCATGGAAGTAACTATCAGTAATGCTTGGTCAATAATTTCTAACTAGTGTAATTGTCAAATACTTAGGATTCCTGGAGTGCCTCTCCATGCACATGAGGCACTCATAGTATTGTAAGCTCCAGTCAATGATTTATATCCACCCTGAAAACTCCTTCCCACTCTCCAAAGTTCATATATAGTCCTGTTCTACCCTGTAAAAAGTATGTGCACACAAGCTGTTTCACTGAAGATTGCCTAAAAGAGCAGTTTCATTGACTACCATCTAAAAGAGCTATAACACTAAAATCCTTGGAGAAGGCCTTCCCCTCCACCTTGGGAGTTGGCACTCCTAGCCCAACAGGGATCCTGCAGAGCCCACAGTTTCCAGGGACTCCACTTCATCCTTCCAGCCCCAAATGCAGTGGCTCCCAGACACTCTGAAGAAGGAAGCTCATATAAGAAACCACAACAAATATTAAGTTTTGTTTTTCATGTGGATTGGATCCTAGATTGTGTGTGTGTGTGTGTGTGTGTGTGTGTGTGTGTGTGTAATTCTATATATTCAACATGAAAGTTAAAGTAAGACTACTAGGGTAAAGGAAGAAGCCAATTATTCTTTAATTATATGTGGGGTGTGGCACTATTCCTGAGGAGACCTGAACAAATGTTTACTCTAGCCAGATAGAGAGCTGAGCATAAACCAAAGTAAAGATGCCACCAGTGCCAACCTTGGTTGTGTTTTATTGATGTTTCTTCCAAGGATATAAGTGACAGCTTACTTACAGGCACAGAAATTAGACAGCTGTAATAGCAAGAGCCCACCCCAGCATGAATATGGTGCAAGTCAAACAGCTTATGCAAGTCAAAATGTGGAGCACACTGCACTATTTACAAACAGCTCAACACATTGGCATCTATCTCTTTCAGGCAGCTCAGGGTGGCTCAGCTAGTCTCTGTTTCTTGTAAGCAGCTGATCTGTTCTCTGCTCTTCCAAGTGGCTTGGTTGGTCTTTGCTTCTCCAGATGGCTTGCCTGGCAACAGCATCTAAGTAACTCAGCTTGCCCAAGAGTGATTCTTATCAGTCTTTACAGTTTATATATGCTTGGGGAGGGAGGGACCCTGTGAATCTGCTCGCTTTTGGGGACTTCCTGAAGACTTTGAATTGCTTACTTCCTGAACTTAATGAGCTTACCTGCAGGATGGAAAGTTTCATCTTCCCTTACATTCTGTATCTCAATGAGATTTCTTCTTAGATGGAATGTTTTATGTGGTAAGAAATTGTTTTATAACAATATATAATAAAATTATATTATTTTTTATTGGCCATAAAAATATAATTATGTTGCTTCCAGGAAAATAGATGTAATTTGGATTACTACTTTAAACAAATTAAGCCAGACTTATAAAGAAAAATAGCCACAATTTGTCTCAAATATGGATCCTAGATTTTATACATACTCATAAATGATTCTATATATATAATATGAAAGTTGAAATGAGATTATTATGGAAAAGGAAGGAGGCAGATATTTAAATACATGGTTAATTTTACACTCTGAGGGAAAATGAAATTAAATAATTTTCTCTCACTGAATTCACAATCTAGTTAATATAGGCATAGATAGCCAGTCTGGTGGAATAAAATGAGATGAAGGCTTGCTTGGGAAAGCAAAGGAAGGTGAAAACATACAGAGAAGGCCAGTCCCATACAAGCTTTGAAGGTGAGATGTAAATTTCCATATCATATATTATAGGCCTAAAGAGTGAGTTGAAGTCTATTGGGTTGAGTTAGAAGTGATTAAGGAAATAATCTTAAAGAAATGAATAGGACTTACAAGGCAACAGCCTGGAGAAGTTGAGAATTAAAATATAGCTATGCTATATACAAATGCATAAATATATACATATACAAACAATATATGTATAAAGATTTATAATTAAAGTGTGCATACTATATATAATCATACAACTGTAGTTGAACATATAGTTCAATCATATGTGTTTATGATTCCATATGTTATGAATATGTTTGACTGTCACTGATCATAAAACTATAAAATCATCACTGTACAAATGAGAAGTCACACCTTTGTAAAGTTTCCAGTGCATCCTCTATTTACTGAGATTCTATAAATAATCTGTGTTTGATGACTAGTGTGTACCTTAGAGTTGAGTACAGGAGATACAGTTGGGATAACAAACGTTATTTCAGTCTTCAAGCATCTGAAATATACTGTGGAGAATATTCCACCATAATGTAGTAATTAAAACCTGTCACAGAGGGAGAAGATAGCACCTAACAGAAGCATTTAACTGGAAACAATGAAGAAAAAAATGAATTTAAAGGGAGAACATCTAAATTCAGAACTATAAAATAAAATAGCCAACTGTACAGCCAAAGAGCATTTTTCTTTTTTTTCCTTCTTTTTTATTTTCTATACTCTTTGTTTACATTCCAAATGATTTCCCCTTTCCCGGTTCCCCCCTCCCCCTAAGTCCCATAAGCCCTCTTCCCTCCACCCATTCCCCAATCAACCCCCTTCCCCTTCTCTGTCCTGGTAATCCTCTACAATGCTGCATCAAGCCTTTCCAGGACCAAGGCCCTCTCCTTCTTCTTTGGAATGATTTGATATGTGAATTGTGTCTTGAGTATTCAGAGCTTCTGGGCTAATATCTACTTATCAGTGACTGCATTCCATGTGTGTTCTTTTGTGAATGAGTTACCTCATTTAGGATGATATTTTCTAGTTCCAACCATTTGCCTAAGAATTTCATGAATTCATTGTTTTTAATTGCTGAGTGGTATTCCATTGTGTAAATATACCACATTTTCTGTATCCATTCCTCCATTGAGGGACATCTGGATTCTTTCCAGCTTCTGGCTATTATACATAAGGCTGCTATGAGCATAGTGGAGCATGTGTCCTTATTGCATGCCTGGGAATCCTCTGGGTATATGCCCAGGAGTGGTATAGCAGGGTCCTCCGGAAGTGTCATGCCCAGTTTTCTGAGGAACTGCCAGACTGATTTCCAGAGAGGTTGTACCATCTTGCAATCCCACCAGCAGTGGAGGAGTGTTCCTCTCTCTCTCTCCACATCCTTGCCAACACCTGTCTCCTGAGTTTTTAATCTTAGTCATTCTGACTGATAGGAAAAAAAAGACTGCAAAGACAGGAAAGCAGATTTAGGGGAGTGACACTGAATGGTGATTTATAGTTGTGAGGCACCCCACTCAAAAACTGTAACAATTGTAAAATAAAAGCAATAAGTAGAAATCACATTGTGAAGAATTATAACCCATTATAAGATGCTTGTACACTACACTGGAGCAATAATGAGTTCTAGAAAGAATATGAGCAAACAAATGGATAAGGAACATGTTACTGTTGGAGAGATTGCTTTCATTTTTCATATCTGCATAGGGTTTTTTATTTGTTTGTGTTTGCACATATGTAGATTTTCTCATAATTTTTCTATTCTTTCCTACCTAATCCTAGAATTTTTCTCTCTACCACACTATATTAATTGACCCTTCCATACAGCAAGAAAAAGATTTATGATGTGATTTATGTTATTCAAAAAAATCAAAACCCATTTTGTTTTATTACATTTTTTAATTTTTTTTATTCTTCAACCATTTCATTCATGCATATAATGCATTTTAGCCATTTCTGCTCCTCATTCCCTTCCTTCATCTCCTTTTCTTCTCCCACAGAAACTTGTGTTCTTTCCAACAAGCCCCATACGTTGTACTTCTGAGTATTTTCATGTGTGTGACCCATTGAGTTTAATTAGAGTAGGTTGATTGCATACACCTGGGCGGGAAGTTGCATGAGAAGTTATCAATGGCTACTCCAGCCACCCAGTAACTGTCAATAGTCTCTCCAGGAAGTGTGGGATCCCATAAGTCCTACCCCTTTCCATGATGAAATGTTGATAGCCCAGTCTTGTATAGGTCTTGTGCAAAGGCCAGCTACCATGCGTTCCTGAGTGCAATAAACATGTCATATTAAGAATACATCTTTCTGGGCTGGAGAGATGAATCAGCGGTTAAGAGCACTGACTGTTCTTCCAGAGGTCCTGAGTTCAATTCCAAGCAACCACATGGTGGCTCACAACCATCTCTAATAGGATCCAATGCCCTCCTCTAGTGTGTCTGAGGAAAACAATGTACTCGCATACATAAAATAAATAAATCTTTAAAAATAAGAATACATCTTTCTGAAATACCCCTCCCCATATTGATGTTCTTTCATTCCTTCTGTTCACTCTTTCCTTGATGTTCTGAGGCCCTGCAGGCAAGTGATAAAGACAACCCATTTAAAGCTGATTTCCCTGTCACAGTCTTCGATAAGAAAGGACTCTGACAATGACTGAGAGCAGCACTAATCCATGCCTTGTAAAAACCACAGCTCTCACATTAAAGGAAGGAAGGGATGGCTTATTCTGGAGCCATTTTGAGTGACCATGGCCCAAAAACACGGATTTAAGTTATTTCAAATTCCATGTTCCAACACAGAAGCAATTTCACGGGGTTATTATAGTTTCACAGAACAAAGAAAGTCATAAATCACAGCAACTTTAAGATAAATTGGGTACTCCAGATAGGCAGATACCTCGAGATGGGGAAAAGGTTATTTTTTTATAGGAGTAAAATGTTGTCCGAAGACATTCTTAGCTCTTGGATTGGTGAAAGTTAATGTTCTACTAAGTTAATAGCTTCTAAGAGGTTTTTATATCACAGGGGGTTAGTTCAGATACAGAGTAAAGCAGGAGTAATTCTGGCCCGAGATAAAGTAATTCACCTCTGAACCTACAAAATTTTAATCTCTCAACAGTACTGAGATTCTAATTGGTCCATCAGTCTCTGCAGACACAAAAGCTCGTTCCCGGAATGTTTTGTTCACAGCCAGACACAAGCCCTTTTCAGGAATTTTTATTCCCAGATATAAACATAAGTATTTATGTTTATAAATAAACATAAGTTTGGCCACTGCTCACCTGACATTATCTGATGATGTCTCATATGATAATATTGGTGTCTCCCTTTTCTCCTCCTCCAGGGCCTCTGGTCTACCTAACCAGCAGCATTTAATCCAGCAAAACCCATGTTCTGAGTGGCACCTCCAATCTCAGCCTCATAGACGAACTGTTTTAAAAGTATTCACTGTGTACCCATCATGATGATGATGATGATGATGATGATGATGATGATGATGATGATGATGTCTTGTCCCTGGGGATTTTAGATCATCTTCTAAGGGAAAAGCCATTGCTACTCAGGAAAGTTTTTTCCAAAGCTGACTTAGACCACCAGACCTGCTAGGGAGACAGGGGGTGTGGATAGCTAAAAATACTTTCAGGTGCCCTGTTGTATAGCAGGTAAGCTGAGTGTGCAGCCTGAAGGGATTGTTAATAGAAAAAAAAATATTCTTTTATCTGATTCCTTATATGCACTTGGGAGAGTGTTGTGGGAAATATTAAAACATTGTGCCCGCCAAACTCTCCACGATGCCAGACTACACTCCTGTGCTCCTGCTGTCCCTGGAGTGTTCTAGCCGAGCTGTGCTCCCAGCTAGCCCCTGCCGCGCCCGAGCGCTGCATTCCCAGATCTCCTTCACTTGTCCCTGGAGCCACTAGTTCCTCCTCAGCCATAAGCCCACGTAGTCGGCAATCCCACATTCTAATAATAAATGGAACCGCCAACCTCGTGGTTGCATAACACAATACCCAGTAGAATCATGACTCTTAAAGCTTAATTAACCGATCAGATTTATGTATCTACAATATCCCACTTTACAAGAAGCCAATACAATAATTTCAGAGCCAAATGATAATGATAAAATATTATCCCAATATTTCTAACACATCAGCAGCCATTTCCGATCCCCCTCCTACCCCGAGATGCTCCCTGTCTCTGCAACTCTTAACTCCGCCTCCCTTTTCCTGTCCAATCACAGACCTCCCACTGCCCTAATGTGATTGGACAGGGAAAATCCTGCAACAAGAGAGTGTAAAACTGTTAAAAGTTGTCACTTGTCTGAAGAAGTCACTAGCCACATTTGTCTAAAGTTTCCTCTAATTATCTATCTTTGGGAAGTGGCATTGGGAAGCACTTGCAGTTTTAAACTGGCACCAGTTTTCTCCACTGATTTCTTCTGTATGATTATGAGCTTTTTCAGATATCATGTGCTGTCAACACAATTCGTTTTACCTGTTTGCCCAAATATATATTTTCTAACAGCAAACCTACCATATCACTGGGATATAATAAGAACACAAGATTTTGCTAACTGATTTACGGATAAGAATTTAGTGGAGCAAAGAGAAATGTTCTTTATTACAGAAGTTAAAGCATATCACAGTCATTGATCATCATTATACAACCAAAACCTACTAGAAAAGTATGATTCATAGTCATGAAAAATCAGAAGCAAATAGAAAGTAACTGAGACTGAGATGCCTCAGTTTAATAGATAAACATTTTAAATCAGCTACAGTAAAAATGTGCCGTGAACTAAAGGAAAATATGTCCACAGAATAGAAGAAATACACATTCTTAATAAGTGGACAGAAATAAAATCTCAGCAGAGAAATAGAAACCTTAAAAATAAGCAAATAGAAATGTGTTAAAACAGCACACTGTAATGCCTTAAAGGAAATTCTGTTGCATGGCTCACTAGCCGACTGCAGATGGCCAAAGGAAGGGTACATCCATCATTAAATAAGCTCATTAGGTCGAAAATTAGCTACTGACCTGCCTACCAACCAGTGTAGATGATTTTAAAAATATTATCCTGAAAAGAGTTAAACACAAGGAGTGTATACCATAGAACATCATATATAGAGAATATATGTATGTATGTATGTGTATATATATATATTAGAGAAAGGAATTATACTCTTTGGTATTCAGTCAGATGAAAATTGTCTAAGGATGGGAAGAGAAGAAAGGCATTGGCAGCAGCAATAGGTCACATAGTAACTTACTAAGTGATATTTTATACCAACCAGGGATCTGCATAGGACTGACCTCTGTACACACCTTACACTTGTGTAGCTTAGTCTTCTTGTGGGATCCTAACAGTGGGTTCAGGAACTGTCTCTGACTCTGTTGCCTGCTTTGGGGACATTTTTCTTCTACTGAGTTGCCTCCTTCAGCCTTAAAAGGAAAGGAGGTGCCTAGTCTTACAGTAACTTGATATGCCATGGCTGATATCCATGGGAGGCCTGCCCTTTTCTGGAGGGAAATGGAAAAGGAGTGTGGGGTGTGGGAGGAAGAAGAGGGGAAAGGGGGGAATAGGGGCTTGGAGGAGATGGGGAGGGCACTGTGGTCAGGGTGAAATAAATAAATACTTTATAAATTAGAGACATTGTTACACCAGTGTATGCCCATTTGTCAAAATACTTTAAATGCAACACTTGAAATAAAATATTTTATTCCACATAGAGTACAACCAACAGAGTTGATTTTTAGCAGGAAAGTGTTTAGGTTGTAGGATCTCATGACATTTTTCATGTGTGCGCGATGCTTGAGACCGTGCACGTGTATGTCCCCGAGGAGGCAGAGATGAGCGTCGCCTCGGCCAACCATTCTTCACTTCACTTTTGCTCCAGGTCCCTCGCTGAACCTGTAGCCTTCCCATTGAGCAGGATTAGATGGAGAACAAGTTCAGGGCTCCTCCCATCCTTGTCTCCCCAGTACTGGAAATACTAGTGTGCACCACCAGATGCAGTCTTTTCTTGGGGGCTGGGGGTCAAACTCAAGTCCTCCTGCTTGAGAAGCAAACAGTCTACTAACTAAACCTTCTCCCCAGACCCCGTGATACTGCCTAATCCCTGGCTGCAGTCCGCCTCGCTGTTGGGGTGCCTGGAGCACGGACACAGTCCATCATGGGGATCCTCCGTCTGTGTTTCCCCAGGTGGGAAACAGTGGGGTCTGTGACGATTGCAGTGGGTCCCAGTCTCCTGTGTACCCAGGCGACTCTGCTGCACTGCTGGGAGTTGGGACTGGGGTTCCCTGGTCCATGCTTCCCCTGAGGACATTCAGGCAGGCAGGGGAAGGCAGAGCCCAGGACAGGGGTGGAATCTGATTTAGTTCTGACTGAGTGCAGAGTATGGAGGGGCTAGCCTTCTCCAGGAGATTTAGGCTCTGCTCCTAATGGTGTTTTTTTTTTGTTTGTTTGTTTGTTTGTTTGTTTTTTTGAGACAGGGTTTCTCCGTGTAGTCCTGGCTGTCCTGGAACTCACTCTGTAGACCAGGCTGGCCTCGAACTCAGAAATCCGCCTGCCTCTGCCTCCCAAGTGCTGGGATTACAGGCTTGCTCCACCACGTCCTGCTGCTCCTAATGGTTCTTAATGACAAAAGGCCTTCCCCTGTTCCCCAGCCCAATCCCCACCCCCTGGAGCAACTGCTTTATTTGATGATGAATGTAAACACATATACCTTACTCTGGGTGAATCAGGGCTTACATAACTTGTGTAGGAAGGAATGCCTAGGAAGGGAAGCTCATCTCAGAACACCTGGGGCCTATCCACATACCTCTTTAGAATGGAGAACTCCAGGGTTTTTTGCTACCTGACTGATTGCAATGGTCCTCACAGTGGAGTGTTGTGGTTATGCGGTCCAGAGCAGTAGTTTTGCAGGGAGCTGGCCCCACAACTACCATCCTCAATTCTGGGTTTGCGTTCTCTCAAGCTTACCAGTTTTGTGAGGCTGCATGGTCCACTTGCCCCACAGTTTGACACAACTGTTAAATCAGTAGCAATACTTCTCCTGCTATCATTTGGATAAAGAATGTAAAAGTAGAAATTGTAGACAGGGTAACAAGAGGTAGAAGATCCTTTAAAAATACCAGAACTCAGTCTGAAGGAATAACTTTTGAGTGTCTCCTCATGAGTTCGAATGCATTTGTGTGACTTGTACCCTAGCAGAAGCCACGGAATTAGTGACTATGCTCACAGGAGCTTCCTCAGTCCTCCATCTGAATAGAATAAAGATTCTATTATCTATGAGGCCTTCAAAAGTAAAACAGGAAATTGGCTCAACTTTAAGTCTTAGAATTAATAGAAGACAAACATGGGTAACAGCAAGAAAAGCAGCCCCTTCTTGGCCTCAAAGGAAAGAGCAGTTCCAATTATGCTTTGTAATTCACAATGATAGCATGATCTACAAGGTTTCTGCCTTTCAAAGACAATGCTTACTCAGCATTTCTAGAATCAAATCTTCAGTACTAGAAACGGTGTAGATGAATGGATACCCAGTGTATATACACTACTTAAATCTGAGTCTAAAACCTGTTTCTACATAGCCTTTAATTGTGAATAAAAACTGAGTGGTGTAAAGAAAAGACATTGTCCAGATTCTGTACATGGGAAACATTATAAAGGTGGTCATTTGGGAAGCAACTTATAAGGTCTTGGAGGCAGCAGGTATCCTGTTTTCTGACACATTGAATAAGGGAAGGCTCGGGGATGCATCTGATTTCAGAATTTGGCATACAGACATACCTGGACTCCCCCTTTGAAGCAGATTAGAAATATGGCACAAAGAACATTTTCCTAAAAATATTTGAAACTCATTAGCATTCCTTTTGTGACTATTGTATATGTGCGTGTGTGTGTGTGTGTGTGTGTGTGTGTGTCCTTGAAGGTCGGAGGATGATTTGGGGAGTCAGTTCTCTCTTTCCAGTGATGGAACTGAGGGTCAGGATAGCTCAACCATCTTTATACCCGCGGAGCTACTTCACTGGGCCCACATTAACATTTCTAAGTGAGTGCTCTCAAAAACAGATTTCCAGGCCAACAGTATGGTTCATGGCTCAGCCAGTAAGAGCACTAGCCATGAAAACCTGGTGACTTCAATCCTAGAACTCACAGCAGAAGGACAGAACATGCACACACACACACACACACACACACACACACACACACACACACCATAAAGTAAAATTAAAAACTACATTTCTGAAGCACCTTAAGAAATGTTCAACATCATTAGTCATTAGAGAAATGCAAATCAAAATAACCCTGAGATTCCACCTCACACCAGTCAGAATGGCTAAGATTAAAAATTCAGGAGATAGCAGGTATTGGTGAGGATGTGGAGAAAGAGGAAAACTCCCCCACTGCTGGTGGGATTGCAAGCTGGTACAACCACTCTGGAAATCAGTCTGGCTGTTCCTCAGAAAATTGGGCATGACACTTCTGGAGGACCCTGTTATACCACTCTGGGAATATACCCAGAAGATTCCCCGGCATGCAATAAGGACACATGCTCCACTATGTTCATAGCAGCCCTATTTATAATAGCCAGAAGCTGGAAAGAACCCAGATGTCCCTCAATGGAGGAATGGATACAGAAAATGTGGTATTTTTACACAACAGAATACTATTCAGCCATTAAAAAACAATGAATTCATGAAATTCTTAGGCAAATGGTTGAAACTAGAAAATATCATCCTAAACGAGGTAACTCATTCACAAAAGAACACACATGGAATGCAGTCGCTGATAAGTGGATATTATCCAGAAGCTCTGAATACCCAAGACACAACTCATGTATCAAATCATTCCCAAGAAGAAGGAAAGAGAGGGTCCTGGTCCTGGAAAGGCTTGATGCAGCATTGTAGGGAATTGCCAGGACAGAAAAATGGGAGGGGGTTGATTGGGGAACAGGCAGAGGGAAGAGGGCTTATGGGATTTATGGAGAGGGGGAACTGGGAAAGGGAAAATCATTTGGAATGTAAACAAAGAATATAGAAAATAAATAAATAAATAAATACATAAATAAATAAATAAATAAATAATAAAACTTCACGTCTGGAACCTCAGACGCTCTCACTGAAACACACTTACTAGAACATTCTCACCTTCTGTTGCTAAAACTTAGGGATTAGAGTGAGATGTGTACGCTGCAGTCTAACTGGCAGATGGTTCAGGCCAGGGATTCACATTAACCCGGGAGCCTTTGCCTCTGACAGGCAAAGCTAGTAAAGCCAAAACAGATGTTTTGATCATGCTAACACTGACATCATAATTACATGAGGTTAGATGTAAACTTATCTACCAAGCAGCCTATGTGACCATTCCTTGGATGGGCGACACAGAGTGGGCTAGCCAAGGAAATAAGCTTTGAAGCAGCAAGTTATGTGCTGTCCTGTAAACATACATAGACCCTAGCTTAGCTCTCCTAATTACAGAAAAGAGAAGTGCTGACAGGGTCCCTGATTCACAAGCTTTCCATGATACCGGAGCTCACCTGTCTCTTATGGTTACTAACAATGCAAGCAAAGATCCCACCAATACCAAATACATTTGCATGGCATTAAATGCATCTTTAGAAGCACTTTGTGATGTTGTAAAAGGGAGTTATGTGTGGAAGAAACAGGGAACTAGAACTTCAAATACTACATATTCAAGAACCATAGGATTCTTGGGGGAGGAACATCAGGAGATAGGGGAAAAAATGTGATACTCCCCCATCCATTCTCAGAGGAATAGTGGGCAGAAATAGTCTAAGAGCCAAAAGACTGGGGGTGGGGAAATATTGCAGATGACATGATAGTATACATAAGTGACCCCCAAAATTCTAGCAGAACTTCTCTTAAATATGCACAGATGGGAACTGATAGTGAAGCTTTCAGGTAAAACCATCAGAGTCCATTACACACTTAATAGAAGAAAAGCATGCTGTAATGTAGCCTTTCCTTCTGAGTACTGCCAGACAGAAATGCCTGTCACCTGGTGATTTAAATATTTAAATCGTGCTTCTAATTCAGGAAGCAATTATGAAGCATCTCTTTGGGACTAAAATAAACACATTCCCCAAAGGCTTTACAAAACAACTCCTTCCCATTCCATTCTAAATTAATTGTTTCTGATATTTTAGGCATTTGGCAAATTCCGATGAGCTTTATCTAATTTAATTTTACATGTTCTGCTTTTTTTCCGTAAACCATAAACCATTACCCAACGATTTTGTGAATCACCCCATTGATAATAAAAGGTGAAATTGTGAATCTGAATACCACCTTTAATTTCTCATTAGGAGGTCACTGTGTGCCTTCGTAGACATTTTACTTAAGCAATTTGAGTATATGATATCTCTAAGTTTCCCAAAGGAGATTTATAGCCAATGAAATAGGACAAATTTTATAGAACTGACTGTAAATATATCTGTAAGACCAAGTAACCAATTGGCTAGTCTGCCAACATTTGCAAACCCTGCATTCTGTCACCTTGGCCCTGTAGATGTGAAACAATTGGAAGCCATCACCACTGTTTGTTGGTTGATGTTTCCCGTTGGATCCAAAATCTCTACTGAAAACTAAAGACTTGTATTTCCCAGACTGGACCAAGCAAGGTCTAAGAAATTCAGGTAAGTAACTGGACTGGTCTTTCAGGAGGTTTTATCTTGTCTCTGCTTCAGACATAAATACTAAATATTTAATATAAATACTAATATGAAGACTCTTTTTTTCTTTTAAACTCCAGATTTTATTCCCCTCCTGGTCCACTCTGACTGATCCCCACCCTCCATGTCTCCATGAGGATGTTTCCCACCACCACAACCTTACCCCACCAGACCTCTAAACTCCCTGGGGTCTCCAGTCTCTTGAGGGTTAGGTGCATCTTCTCTGACTAAACCCAGACCCAGCAGTCCTCTGCTGTATATGTGTTGGGGGTCTCATATCAGCTGGTGCATGCTGCCTGGTTGGAGTTCCAGTATCTGCGAGATCTTGAGGGTCCAGGTTAATTGAGACTGTTGGTCCTCCTACAGGGTCTCCCTTCTCCTCAGTTTCTTCCAGCTTTCCCCTAATTCAGCCACAGGTGTCAGCAGCTTCTGTCCAATGGTTGGGTGCAAATCTGACTCTTTCAGCTGCTTGTTGGGTCTTCCAGAATGTGGTCATGCTAGGTCCAGTTTTGTGAGTGCTTCATAGCCTCAGTAATAGTGTCAGGTCTTGGGACCTCCCCTTGAGCAGGATCCCACTTTGAGCCTGTCAAGGGACCTTCTCTTCCTCAGGCTCCTCTCCATTTCCATCCCTGCAGTTCTTTCAGACAGGAACAATTATAGGTCAGAGTTTTGATTGCAAGATGTCAACCCAACCCCTCACTTGATGTCCTGTCTTTCTGATGGAGGTGGCTGTACAAGTTCCTTCTCCCCAATGTAGGGCATTTCATCTAAGGTCCCTCTCTGACCTCCCAGGTCTCTGGTACATTCTAGAGGGTACCCCCCAACCTCCTATCTCCTACTTCCTAAGGTTGCATGTTTCCATTCTTTCTGCTGGCCCTCAGGGATTTCAGTCCTTTTCCCCAACCCAATACTGGATCATGTTGCCCCTGTGCCCCCTCCCCAATCTTCCTTCCCTCCAAGGTACCTCCCTCCCCCCTTGTGGTTGCTTTCTTCTCCCTCCCAAGTGGTACTGAGGCATCCTCACTTGGGCTCTTCAGCTTGTTGATCTTTTTTAGTTCTATGGGCTGTTTCTTGGGTATTTGGTACTATTTTTTTTTTTTTTTGCTAATAACGGGATGCTCTAAGATCAAGAATTGATAAATGGGACCTCATGAAACTGGAAAGCTTCTATAAGGCAAAAGACATAGCCAATATGACAAACCAGCAACCTACAGATTGGGAAAAAGATCTTCACTAACCCCATATCCCATAGAGGGCTAATATCCAAAATATATAAAGAACTCAAGAAGCTAACCACCAAAAAACCAAACAACCCAATCAAAAAATGGGGTATAAATGAAACCGAGAATTCGCAACAGAGGAATCTTAAATGGCTGCGAAACACCTGAAGAAATGTTCAAAGTCCTTAGTGATCAGGAAAATGCAAATCAAAATGACCCTTTGATTCTACCTTACACCAATCAAAATGACTAAGATTAAAACCTCAGGTGACAGCACATGTTGACGAGGATGTGAACAAAGAGGAGCACTCCTCCATTGCTGGTGGGATTGAAAACTAGTACAACCACTCTAGAAATCAGTCTGAAGGTTCCTCAGAAAATTAGAAATAGATCTACCTGAAGACCCAGCAATACCACTCTTGGGAATATACCCAAAAAATGCCCCACCATGCCACAGGGGCATGTGTTTCACTATGTTCATAGTGGACTCATTTGTGATAGCCAGAAGCTGGAAATAACCCAGATGTCCCACAACAGAAGAGTGGATACAGAAAATGCGGTCTACTTACACAATGGAATACTACTCAGCTAAGACTGAGGACATCCTGAGTTTTGCAGGCAAATGGATGGAACTAGAAAAAATCATCCTGAGTGAGGTAACTCAGACCCAAAAGGGCATGCATGGTATGTACTCACTAAAATGAAAACTCTTAAATGTCTAGATTTTTTTCTTCTTGGGCTTTCTGGAGGGAGCCAGCAATAACCATTTCAAGATAATAATCTCTCTGGAGCTGTTAAGTGTCAGGATCTCATATCTGTGTGGCTGACAGCTCCTAGGAGTTTGGTTTATCTTGATGCTCAAGAGGACAGATTGATATTAAGAACTTTCTCAGTCATGCTGAGCCTTAGCTCTGTTATAACTTATGTTCAAATACAGAAGTTGTATTACCAGGCAGCAAAGACATTCTCTCTGGAATTGGTACTTGTTTCTGTATAAATGGGGTATAGATAGCATCAGTGGGAGACAGTCTTTATGTTTGTGTGCTAATTTGGCTCATGATTCTAGGTATGCTTTTGTTTTTCAGTGACAGATTTTTTTTGTTTTCAGGTCTACATTCTCATAAAGAACTACTATATAATCAAAAAGTTAAAGACTAAGTCTACAATATAGTCACTAGGAACCTTCCTACTCTTCTTGTAGGAAGGATTTCTACGTAGAAAAGAGATATGCCAGCTTCCCTTCCAAAGACAGAATGCCTGGGTACTCTGCAGGATTCATCAGCAGTCAGATACTCACACTCACACAAGGTGGCAGCACATCATTTCACATGGTTTATTCAGTTCAGCCTAGTATCTGTGGGCAGAGAAGGTTGCTTCCTATTGGCTCATAGCCAAGGTAAGAAAGAACAGCACAATTACAAATAGAATATGCACCTTCCCAGGAAGTATAGATCACTGTTGATTCAAACAAGAATGGAGAAGTCCTTCGAAGTCTTGTCCATGTTCCTGTGTGTTCATCTGAACTGTAAGTAAGACCCAGGCTTCCTGAAAGGTTTACCACAAGTCTGAAGGAGAAGTCTTCATCCTGAGAACCCTTCCCACAAGTTCCTGTGGACACTCAAGAAATAAAATGTAAATTCTGAAAATGACCCAGTAACTCATCTTTTCTCTCTCAACAGTGGTCAGTGGTCAAGCAAACACTGTAGTGCAGAGACCTTCCATCCTGAATGTCTGGGAAAAAGAAACAGCTGTTATCAACTGCACTTATACAAATGCAGCATCTAATTATTTCTCCTGGTATAAGAAGGAAGAACAGAAAGGTTTCACTCTCCTAACAGACATTCGGTCAAATGTGAACAGAAGGAAGAAGGGAAGATTCGAAGTGATACTGGATACAAATGTTAAACTTGTCTCCTTACATGTAACAGCTGTACAAACAGAAGATTCAGCCTTGTACCTCTGTGCCCTAGGCACACGGTGCTCTTCAGGCACCTGCAGTCTGGGTGCAAACTCACAGCTGGGACTGCAGTGACAATTTTGTCCCCGGACATGTCTTGGATTATAATAGTTTCCTATGAACTAAAATGAATGCACAGATCTGATAAGTGACTATAAAATGTGACCTGTAGGGCAATCAAGATAGTTCAGTGAGTATGGGCACTGTCTACCAAACCTGGGAGCCTGAGTTTGACTCCTTGGAACTGCATGTGAAAAGGGAGAACCGACTTTCCTGAAAGCCATTCTCTGACCTCTATTCACACACCCTGGCAAGGGGAAACCTGTGTGGCACACACGTGTGTGTGTGTGTGTGTGTGTGTGTGTGTGTGTGTGTGTACACATACCCCCACACACACACACCAAATACTAATAATGAATGTTTATTAAATCACCTTCAAAAGAACTCAATGAATATGAATATACAAAATAATGACATCTTATGTTTACAGATCACAAGGATCAATACTGTTAAGATGTTCATACTATATTCATTACAATTCCTACTGAATGTAATTCCTATTGACAATCCTTTTTAAAACTTTATTGTTTTTTAACTGTGTGGGTTTGTTTATATGTATGCAGTGTTTGAAGAAAACAGAAGAGGGTGTCAGATCTCCTGGAGTGGAACTTATGGCAGTTGTGGGCTACCCTGCATTAATGCTGGGAACTAAACCTATGTCTTCTGCAAGACCATTCACTATATAGTCAGTATACATTCACTAACAGATTACAAAAGATGGAAGAATTTCTGGTGTAGAAGATATGATAGAAGAAATTGGTACATTGCTCAAAGAAACTGCTACATCTAAAATGCTCATAACACAAAACATCCAGGAATTTTGGAACACTATGAAAAGACAAAACCTAAGAATAATGGGATAAACGAAAATTCCCAGCTCAAAATCCCAGAAAATATCTACAACAAAATCATACATTAAAGTTTCTCTAACCTAAAGAAAGAGATGCCTATAAAGGTACAAGAAGGATACAGAACACCAAAAAAGAAACTCCTACCACATAATAATCAAAACACTAACTAAATGTACAGAACAAAGAAAGAATAAATATTGAAAGCTTCACAGAAAAAAGGTCAAGTAACATATAAGGCAAACCTATCAGAATTACACTTGACTTCTCAACAGAGACTCTAAAACCCAGAAAGGCTTGGGCCAGTGCCTTGCAGACCTTAAGAGACCACAGATCCAGACTATTATACTCAGCAAAACTTTTAATCACCATAGATGGATAAAATGAGGATCTCATGACAAAACCAATTTAAACAATGTCTTTCCATTTATCCAGCCCTACAAAGGATATGAGAAGGAAATCTCACCAATGAGGCAAACTATACCCAAGAGAACACAAGAAATAAATGATTTTACATTAGTAAAACCAAACCGAACCAAACAAACAAAAAAAACAAACAAAAAGAAAATCACACAAATACACAATGCTCACACGCACACACAACAAACACTTAATTTTAGAACTATATATTATTCAAAACAAACAAACAGACAAAAACTCCACACCCTCAAGTGCCTCACCCATCCTCTTGCCCACACACATCACACCTAACAACACTCACTTGCTGGTCTCCATGCATTTGGCTGCTCCAGGTCATTCAGATCAATTGGATCCTTCAGTATGTGACTTGTTGTATCTGGATTTTCCATTTGCATTATAGTTTCAAGTCTAAACATTTGTCTTGAAACTGACAACTTTTTGTCAGGTTATTTTTGAGTTTTATGGGTCTGTACATAGAGGTAGAATTTCTAGGTCACACCGTAGCTTTGATTTCAACATTTTGAAGAACTACCAAAGTGTTTTACAAAATGATAGAAATGCACAATGAAGTAGCTGTGAGTTTGCTGTACATTGCCATTATTATGTTAAGATATGTTCTAGATTCTTAAAAACCTATATCATGTCAAATGTTAACTATATTATGTTAAACGCCTTTTCTTTTTTATTGGATATTTCATTTATTTACATTTCAAATGTTATCCCCTTTACTGGTTTTCCCTCCAGAAATCCCCTATCCCACCCTCTCTCCCCCTGCTTCTCTGCGGGTGTTCCCTCAAACACCCACACACTCCTGCCTTCCTGCCCTAGCATTCCCCCTATACTGGGGTATCAAACCACTCAGGCCCAAGGGCATCTCCTCCCACTGATGTGCAACAAGGTCATCCTTTGCTACATATGCAGCAGGAGCCATGAGTTCCTCCATGTGTATTCTTTGGTTGGTGGTCCAGTCCCTGGGAGCTCCAGGGGGTCTGGCTGGTTGACACTGTTGCTCCCCCTGCCCTATGGGGCTGCAAACACCCTCAGCTCCTTCAGTCCCTTCTCCAACTTCTCCATCAGAGACCCGAAGCTCAGTCCAATGGTTGACTTCGAGCATCCACCTCTGTATTTGTCAGGCTTTGGCAGAGCCTCTCAGGAGTCAGCTATATCAGGCTCCTGTCAGCAAGCACTTCCCAGCATCCACAATAGTGTGTGGGTTCGGTATCTGTATATGTGATGGAACCCCAGGTGGAGCAGTCTCTGGATGGTCATTAAAGGCCCTTTCTAAATCTATTGATCATATGGTTTCAGTCCTTGAATCTATTTATGTGTAGATTATAAGTATTGACTTCTGTATGTTGAACCATCCCTGTATTTCTGGGATGAAACTTACTTGATTATGGTGGATAATCATTTGGCATGTTCTTGAAATCAATTTGCATGAGTTTTATTGAGAATTTTGTGTTTATGATCATCAGAGACTGGGATATAATTTGCAAAACAGAGCTTTGTCCTGTTTTGGTATCAGGGTGTGAGGGTTTGGATATGCTTGGCCCAGAGAGTGGCACTATTAGATGGTATGGCCTTGTTGGAGTAGCTGTGTCCCCGTGGGTGTGGGCTTTAATACCCCCATCCCAGGTCCCTGGAATCCAGTCTTCTGCTAGCTGCCTTCAGAACAGTGGAACTCTCAGCTCCTCCTGCCTCATGCCTGCCTGGATGCTGCCATGCTCCTGCCTAGATGATAATGGGCTGAACCCGTGAACCTGTAAGCCAGCCCCAATTAAATGTTTTTCTTTATAAGAGTTGCCTTTATCATGGTGTCTCTTCACAGCAGTAAAACCCTAAGAGACAGGTAATTTTGGATTCATAAAAAGAATTTGAAAGTGTTTCTTACTTTTTCTGTTTTACAGAATGGTTGAGGAATATTGCTGAAGTCTTTGACATTTTGTAAAATTCTGCACTGAAGCTATTTACTCCTGGGCTTTTTGTCTTGGTTGTGAGCTTTTAAATTCTCTAATTCCATTAGAAATCTATCCATTTCTTTTAGATTTTTTTTCAGTTTGGCAAAATGCAGATTTTTAAAGTATGTCCTTATGATTCTCTGAAACTTGTCAGTGTCTGGTGCAATAACTCCCTTTATTTCTATTGTATTATTTGGATCTCCTCTGTCCTTCTTTTAGTTAATTTGGCTAAACATTTCTCAGTTTTTAAAACTTTACAATGAATAGACTCTGGTTCATTGATTCTTTATGTGGTTGGTTGGCTGTTTCTATTTTATTAATTTCAGCCCTGAGTTTTATCTCTTTCAATCACACTTTGAATGTTAACTGTTCTTATTTTTTCCAGGGCCTTCAGGTGCATCATTAAATTACTAATTTGAGAGTCTCCACATTGATATTCTTTTTTATTTTTGAGACTATAATATAATGACAACATGTCAATCTTTCCTCCCTCCAAAACCTTCCAAATACCCTCCCTGTTCTCCTTATAATTCATGTATCTTTTTTATTAATTGATATTGCAGGCATATGTGTGTGCACATGTGTATTCCTAAATGTAACCCTCTCAGTCTATATAATGTTATTTGTATATATGTTTTCAGGGATGACAAAGGACAGCCAATTGCTGTGCTCTGCTCCGAGGAACTCTATTTCCTCCATTCCCAGTATTCCTAACTTACCGGTAATTCTTTGTGTAGGACTGAGCTTCATGGCTTTTCTCTGTACAGTTTGGCCAGTGTGTTGATGTTGTCCTTTTCACTTTTGGGGACCCATATGGGTGACACTTTATGGGTGTAGCTTCTGACATTCCTAGAAGATGGAGTCTCACAGCAACTCCCTGATTTTCTGGTTCTTTTCACCCCTTCCCACAAGTATACTCTGAGTGTTAGGTAGAGTAATGTTTTCTACATTTACATTAGAACTGGAATCCACAAGTCTGCATGTTAGTTCATTATAATTTTCTGTGATAGTCCCCTACTGTTGCTCAGAGAATTTTCTTGATGTAAAGACTACATTTGTTGGTGAGTATAAGGACAGATGTTTAGACTGCAGTTGTGTATTATGCCAGTTTAGTAAAGTGGTAGTTATAGAGTCTCCTCCATTATCTATAACTTCACCAACTGAGTAGTTGACTAGGTTTTCATCACCAGGCATAGTTCCTCTCTTTCTGAACAAGTCCTAAGTCCAATGAGAGAGCTGTCCATTACTGCCAAGGTATGCATGGCACTACTGATCCCTTAGGGCTATTGTACCACTATGGCAATTGATGTCGTTCATAGTTGTCATGGCTGGGTAGGACTCTTGGTTGCCTCCCTCCTTCAGATGCCTGCATGGTGCCTTCTTGTCCTCATGGAAGAGGCTTTCAAATTAGTTACACCTCAAGAGCCTCTGGGCACTGTTTCTGGAGTGCGTGGAATTTCAGCAATAGAGACTTACCTTCCCTATTGGAATAGGGGGAGCAGCAACCAAAGGCAACAGCAAGAGTCTGTATGTTATAGGAGTCTCTTGGGCAGCACTGACCAACAACTCAAAAGAGGGCTTTTTGTGTCTGGTATTGAAGATTTTGTAAAGTGTTATTTGGCTCTTGGAGGGAATACCATCAGCACAAATAAGAAAAGTTCATTTAAATTAAATTGTATATTTATAGACAAAATTATGTGTATTATAGTTTTAATTTTTCTATGTATAGTATGATTATGACATTTTCAGACAACCCTGTTAGATTACCCTCTTTCTTTAGTTACCTCCTTCTGCCTTTAGTTACCTAAAGAGCCTCCCTTTCCCCATCTCTCCTGCTGGATCGCTTGTACCTATGAGTCCCCTTTCCCCTTCTACCGCCTTCTTCTGAATACACAGAGCTTCATAATTGGCATTTAGCCCCTCCCCCTAAAGGGACCCCTTTACCATTTTCCTGATCACATTGCTTATACCCTGTTATTCTTCTCTCTATTGCTCCCAACAACTCTATCCTGACAATGGCCCCGTCCTAATTTCCTGTGTCATTCAGAAACAAGATACAGACTTGATTCTGAACATCTGAAGCTTGGAGGCGCCAACGAGAAAACACGAGAGCCTTGTCTTTCTCCGTGTGGGTTACCTCAGTAAATATGACCTTTTTGGTTCAATCCTTTAATCTGCAAAATTAATAATTTTGTATTTCTTTACCACTGAATAGTATTCCAGGCTGTATATGTACCACAGTTTCATTATCTAGTCATTGGTTGGTTGTAGGACATTTAGGCTGTTCTTATGATCTAGTGATTGTGAATAGAGCAGCAATGAGTATGGCCGAGCAAGTGGCTGTGGAGTGGATGTCAAGGCCTCCCAGCATATACCAAAGAGTGGTAGAGCTGGGTCAGATGATAGGTTTACTTTTAGCCCTTTTGAGAATTCTCCACACTGATTTCCATTGTGGCTGCGTCCATCTGCACTCCCACCAAACAGGGAATGAGGGTTTGTGTTACAACATATGTATAGGTTTCCTGTATTTTGTGTTTGTTTGTTTTTAAAGGGAAAGAAAGGGCATGGAGTTCTGTGGGTAATTAGATGGGGCAGAGGATCTGAGAGGAATTGGGAGAGAGGGAAAATATGATCAGAATATATAATATGAAAAAAGTTAATAAAAATTGTATACCAAAAATAAAAACAAACTCTAAATAAATCAAAGAACCTCCATTAATAAGACCATAATGCAGTCATCTCAATTGTTACCCAAAAGTGTATAATTAGTGATCATCATTTATTTACAACAAAGAAATAAATTTCTAATTAATTAAGACTGGAATAAAATCACTTCATGCTAGTAAAGGTCACACTAGACACAAAGCACTAGCAAAATGTCATTGAGTTCGTTGAAGTAAGCTCAAAGAACAATCTTTCCATTAAATGATGTACTGAAAGTTGTAATGCCTATAAAAGAAGGGTATAAATACCTTCATCACAAATGATGTAATGCAATACAAAGAAACCAAAATACACTATGTATGCTTTGAATCACTAAATTAGCCTGCAATGAAATATTTTAAATCGGCATTTAATTGTAAGTAAGATAGCATAAATGGAATTTCAAGATCCATAAAATAAAATTAAAGGCCAAAAGACATAGCAATAATTTTTAAAATATTTGCAAGGCCAAAGCATAAAAATATATAAAGCATTACTAACAGGAGTCAAATATCTAATAAGTGGGAGAATGAACCATGTTCATGAAGTACATGATGCAAAGACAGCACTACCAACTCAGCGGTTTTCCTGTTCCATTAATATTTGATAGAATAGCATACACATATAGACTATGAAGTATTGCAAACATTTGTAGAGCAGTGCTCTTCATTCCTGCAAATATAAATGCAATGTGAATATCCATTAGACAAAATCAACAACTGACCGTGATGCAGAGAAAGAATAAAAGGAATGCGTGCGTTAAGATAGCCATGTCTGGAATACTCTGAAACCGACAGACATAAATAGCTCACAGCTGGAGGTAAGACAGCCAAGCTGAGCAGATAAAAGACAGACAGGGCTCTGGGAAAAAGTGTGATAAGCCCAGCTGGCACTTACCCACAGGAACACAGGCAAACAAGAATATTGCTTTTCACACAGTCTTGTTTCTAATGCAGCTAATTGTATCGGATCAATGATTTCTACAAATTTCCACAAAGCCTCCACCTATTCCAGAAAGGATACCACTCCAGACCACAGCAGCATCAAGGGGCTTAGCAAGGGGTGACCAAGAAAAATCCGGCCACGTATTGGTAGCTGAAAAAAAAAAAACTACACATAAGTCACATGGACTAGAAACATTTTTTTTTTTTTGGTTTTTTTTGAGACAGGGTTTCTCTGTGTAGCCCTGGCTGTCCTGGAACTCACTCTGTAGACCAGGCTGGCCTCGAAATCAGAGATCCACCTGCCTCTGCCTCCCAAGTGCTGGGATTAAAGGTGTGCACCACCACCGCCCAGCTTGGACTAAAAACAATTAATTAATAGTTATTAATTAATAGTTCCTAGATAACTCCATCCAAGGCTGGAGTCGGCAGCACTTGCAAGATTAACAGCATTCTATGCAGGTGCATTAACAAAATTAGAAATGAAAAAGGGAGATATAACAACAGAAACTGAGGAAATTAAAAAAAAATCATCAGATCATACTACAAAAGCCTTTATTCAACACAACTGGAGAATCTGGAGGAAATGGAAAATTTCCTAGACAGATACCAAATACCAAAATTAAATCAGGATCAAATAGATCAGCTAAACAGTCCCATAACCCCTAAAGAAATAGAAGGGGTCATAGAAAGTCTTCCAACCAAAAAAAGTACAGAACCAGACAGTTTTAGTGCAAAATTCTATCAGATCTTCAAAGAAGACCTAACACCAATACTCTTCCCACTTGTTCTATGAAGGAACACTACCCAACTCATTCTATGAAGCCACAATTATGCTGATACCAAAACTACACAAAGATCCAACAAAGAAATAGAACTTCAGGCCAATTTCCCTTATGAATATCAATGCAAAAATACTAAATAAAATTCTTGCCAACTGACTCCAAGAACACATCAAAACAGTCATCCAGTATGATCAAGTAGGCTTCATCCCAGGGATGCAGGGATGGTTCAATATACGGAAATCCATCAATGCAATCCACTACATAAACAAACTCAAAGAAAAAAACCACATGATCATTTCATTAGATGCTGAAAAAGCATTTGACAAAATTTAGCATCCTTTCATGCTAAAAGTCTTGGAAAGAACAGGAATTCAAGGCCCATACCTAAACATAGTAAAAGCAGTATACAACAAACCAGTAGCCAACATCAAACTAAATGGAAAGAAACTTGAAGCAATCCCACTAAAACCAGGGACTAGACAAGGCTACCCTCTCTCTCCATATCTTTTCAATATAGTACTTGAAGTTCTAGCGAGAGCAATTAGACAACAAAAGGAAGTCAAAGGGATACAAATTAGAAAGTAAGAAGTCAAACTATCACTATTTGCAGATGATATGATAGTATACTTAAGCGACCCAAAAATCTCCACCAGAGAACTCCTACAGCTGATAAACAATTTCAGCAAAGTGGCTGGTTATAAATCAACTCAAGCAAATCAGTAGCCTTCTTGTACTCAAAGGATAAGCAGGCTGAGATAGAAGTTAGAGAAATAACACCCTTCACAATAGCCACAAACAATATAAAGCATCTTGGTGTGACTCTAACCAAACAAGTGAAAGATCTGTATGACAGGAACTTCAAGTCTTTGAAGAAAGAAATCGAAGAAGACCTCAGAAGATGGAAAAATATTTCATGCTCTTGGATTGGCAGGATTAATATAGTAAAAATGGCCATCTTGCAAAAAGCAATATACAGATTCAATACAATCCCTATCAAAATTCCACATCAATTCTTCATAGATTCAGAAAGAGCAATTCTCAAATTCATCTGGAATAATAAAAAACCCAGGATGGCTAAAACTATTCTCAACAATAAAAGAACTTCTGGAGGAATCAATATACCCGACCTCAAGCAGTACTACAGAGCAATTGTGTTAAAAACTGCATGGTATTGGTACAGTGACAGGCAAGTAGATCAATGGAATAGAATTGAAGTCCCAGAAATGAACCAACAGATCTTGATCTTTGATAAAGGAGCTACAACCATCCAGTGGAAAAAAGATAGCCTCTTCAACAAATGGTGCTTGTTCAACTGGAGGTCAGAAGAATGCAAATTGATCCACTCTTATCTCCTTACACTAAGCTCAACTCCAAGTGGATCAAGGACCTCCACATAAAACCAGACACACTGAAACTAATAGAAAAGGAACTGGGGAAGACCCTGGAGGACATGGCACACAGGCAAAGTTCCTGAACAGAACACCAATAGCTTATGCTCTAAGATCAAGAATTGACAAATGGGACCTCATAAAATTACAAAGTTTCTGTAAGGCAAAGGACATGGTCAGAAGGTCAGAAGGACAACCAACAAATTGGGAAAAGATCTTCACCAACCCCACATCTGACAGAGGGCTAATATCTAATATATACAAAGAACTCAAGAAGTTAGACCTCAGAGAACCAAATAACCTTATTAAAAAATGGGGTACAGAGCTAAACAAAGAATTTTCACCTGAAGAAATTTAGATGGCTGAGAAGCACCTTAAGAGATGTTCAACATCATTAGTCATCAGGGAAATGCAAATCAAAACAACCATGAGATTCCACCTCACACGAGTCAGAATGGCTAAGATTAAAAACTCAAGAGACAGCAGGTGTTGGCGCGGATGTGGAGAAATAGGAACACTCCTCCACTGCTGGTGGGATTACAAGATGGTACAACTGCTATGGAAATCAGTCTGGCGGTTCCTCAGAAAATTGGGCATGACACTTCCAGAGGACCCTGTCAAACCACTCCTGGGCATATACCCAGAGGATTCCCCTGCATGCAACAAAGACACATGCTCCACTATGTTCATAGCAGCCTTATTTGTAATAGCCAGAGGCTGGAAAAACTCAGATGTCCCTCAAAGGAGGAATGGATACAGAAAATGTGGTATATTTATACAATGGAATACTACTCAACAATTAAAAACAATGAATTTGTGAAATTTGTAGGCAAATAGTTGGAACTGGAAAATATCATCCTAAGTGAGCTAACCCAATCAAAAAAGAATACACAGAAATACAATCACTGATAAGTGGATATTAATTAGCCCAGAAGCTCTGAATACTCAAGGCATAATTAGCAAATCAAATGATTCCCAAGAAGAAGGAAGAAGAGGATCCTGGTCCCAAAAAGACTTGATCCATTATTGTAGGAGAGTACCAGAACAGAGAAATGGGGGGGGGGGGATTGGTGAATGGGTGGAGGGAAGAGGACTTATGGGACATATGGTGAGGGGAAAACTGGGAAAAGGGAAAGTGTTTGGAATTTAAACAAAGAATATAGAAAATAAATTTAAAAATCTAAAAAAATTATATTGAGTATTTATTGTTATTTTAGATCAGCCTTGATTCTCCACACCTTGAGCACAGCAGTAATGGATACCCAATGAAAAGTTAGAATATTGGTCTGATCTCTGTTATATCTATTTCCTATTCTCAACCCGAGCATTTTCTTTTTCCATGGATTGGCACTGAATGACTGTCATTACCTGACTAACTGGCACACAGTAGGAGCGATGTGAATATGCATTAAGTATGATTATGTTGCTTCTATGTCATGCATTGTTTCATTGTCACAACCAGGCTCTCCCTAGTCTACATTTATGATTTTGGAAGATGAAGGATGAGAATCAGTGTGATGTTGAATCTTACACCTTTGGTGTTGGATTGCGGTATTCAAAATATCTTCCGGGTCAACCAGGAGCATTGATCTGGAGTTATTTAGAATCACTGCATATAACCTCTCCCTGTCCTGTGATGGAAAAGCATCAACTACTGCTAGATTCCTGCTCAGTGCTTAAACTGCGAAATCCCATGCCTTGTGATAAAGAACATGGGCTTGTAGGTACTTTGAGCAACATTTGGAATGTAAATAAATAAAGCAATTTAAAAAAATAGAAAGAAACCAAGAAACACATAATGAATTTGGTCCTTGTGAAAACATGAGAGAAATAATTCCAAATTCCCAAAACCTGCAAACAATTCAGTCGTTCTTAGAAGACAGCAGCAGGAAGCTCTACACTGAAACTTTTTATTAGAGAGAGGGACCATATAAAAAACAAATCTTTTTAAATTAATTATTTTATTTATTTATATCCCAAATGTTGCCCTCCCTCCCCGGCCCCCCCTCCCAGAGTTCTTCACCCCATCACCCCTCCCCTAGTCCTCTGAGATGGTACTCTCCCCCATCCAGGGACACCCCCCTTCCCTGGGGCAACAAGTCTCTACAGGATTAGGTGCATCCTCTCCCACTGAGGCCAGACAAGGTAGTCTTCAGCTGCGTATGTGCCAGGGGCCACGGACATGCCCACATATGCTCTTCGGTTGCCGGCTCCGTCTCTGGGAGCCCCTAGGGGTTCATGTTAGTTGACATTGTTGCCAACCCCTTCAGCTCCTGTCATCCTTTCCCTAACTCTTCCACAGGGGTCCCCAACCTCAGTCCCATGGTTGGCTGTAAGTATCTGCTTCTGTCTCAGTCAGCTGATGGTAAAATGTCTCAGAGGACAGCCATGCTAGGCTCCTGTCTGCAAGCACCACATAGCATTAGAAATAGTGTTAGGGTCTGCTGCCCACCCATGAAATAGATCTTAAGTTGGACCGGTCACTGAAAAGTCTTTTCTGTCTCTGCTCCGTTTTTGTACCGTCATTTCTTTTAGACAGGAACCGTTCTTTGTCAAAGTTTTTGGACGTGGGTTGGTGACCCCGTTCCTCCAGTGGAGACTCTGTCTATCTACTGGAAGTGGCCTCTTCAGTTTCCATCCACTGTTGGGCATTTCAGCTAAGTTAACCCCCATTGAGTTTTGGGAGTCTCTCACAAGTCAGGTCTCTGGGACTTCCAGAAGTTTCCCCCACCCCCACTCTCCATCCCTACCCCCCACAGCTGCATATTTTCATTCATTCTCCTGGCCCTCTGGGCTTTTCTTCTGTCTCCTCTTTGTTACCTCATCCTTCCCCTCTTCTCCTCCCCCTCCCCTTTCCCACCCAGGTCTCTGCCTCCCATGAACAAAACAATCCAAAACAAATCTTGAGACTGAAGCTGCGCCCTAGGTCCTGGGTCTCAGGAAAGGAATTCCCGTGAACCGCCACCAGAGGGGGCTGCAAGCCTAAACTCCTTCCAGGGAGAGCCAGGGTTGCCAGGGAGTGTACAGAGAACTAATTTCATCCCTACAGTCACTCTGTCATTTTAAGCACTTCATGAATGCGTGCATAGCTTCAAATGTGTAGGAAAGTTCATTGCCAAAGGCCAAAGTAAACAGGGGAGCCCAGCCCTTACCCAGGGAGAAAGTAAGGGGAGGAGCTAGGTGTGGCCGTATAGCCTCAGCTACTTGGAAACTAAAGTTCTGATGACTTGAGGCTGTGAAAATTTTTTAATAGATCAACTTTCTTCTTTTTTTTTTTTTGTTTTCTTCCTGTAGTTTCATACATGTACACAATGTACTGTGTTTATGTCCACCACCTTCCCATTATCCTTTTGTTAATTCCTTTCCTTTCTTACTGGCTGCCTCACTGAAAAAACTCATATACACACCAGCAAACATTGCCAGTAATAACTCCTTCAAAAAGTGGACGTGGGAGGAGGAATGATGGACACCGTGGATCGAGAAAGCCTGAGCAATGTACTGAGACTTGGTCTCAAAAAAGAAAATCTTCCTCGGATTGGATATGCAGTTCAGTGGTATTGCATTTGCCTCGCATTCAGCAAGGCCATGAGTTCAATCCCCAGTTTGACAAGCCATCAATATGACAGGTGATTAATATAAAGTTTTAAGTAACCAAATATATATCATTATAGAGATCAAAATTTTCAAGTTGTGTAGCAGAGAAGAAGGAATTATTTACATTTTTTTCTTTTCCATATTCCTAGTAGCTACTGTGGAGAAATTAGACCAAATTTCTACCTCTCCCATCAAATGGCATCATTTTCATATTCTTCTCAAAATCTTGTCTTCCCAATCCTTGTTCCTCTCCTTTTCTCTTTGCCGTCTTCAGGGTATATCAACTCTAAGTATGGCTAGAGATGGGGAGAGATGTGTTAGGGTGGGGGACTCACAGACTTAGTTGTGGGCAATCAAGTCACTGGTGTCTATGATAGGACCAGAAGTAAGCAGCAATACCAGTTAGAAGAAATAGGACAGCGATTCTATTGTAAAGAGTCCGCAAGGACACTGGTGCATCAAAGACCTTTACAGTGTCTCTCGCTTTAACTTTTTTCTGCCATATTGAGCACAGCAATAGTATGCACTTATGTTGCAAATAGTTTCATCTACAGTACTGTTTTAACTGGTAAACTTGATGGGAAAAAAAGAAGTTGGTGCCTCTAAAAGTTAAATTGTATATTTCTGCTTCTAAGACTTATGCATTGTTAATATAAGAAGTCTCTTCTTATTCTAATAGCACAGAGATCAACAGGATTTCCTGAAATAAAGATCAATTCTGACCATCTCGGTGGAACACTAAACCATCGAGTGTCTGAGCTTTGCCTTTCACAGAAATAAGGGGTGCATCGCTTCCCTCTAAAGGTTTGGTGCATTCGAACTCAGCCTTGTTGAGTCTGAAACTTGAAAAGATCTCAACTGAAGCTAAAATTGGGGGTTATGTAGAGGAAATATTTTCATCTTCTTTTAAACTTTATATTTAAACCTGAGAGGTGGAGATAAACCAACCAAGAGGCCCGTGGCTGGAGCCACCCACAGAGAAGGCTGCTTGAGGCGGGGCAAGGCTGGCAGCTGTGGGCTGCTGCTGGAGGCTTGCTATCATTACCTCAGACGCGGATTCTGCGCTCAGGGCCGCAGGTCACCCATTTGCTCCTAACTATGGGGTTTGTGAGTGGAATTGCCATTCTCCTGGCTTTGGGTAAGTGTTCTGAGCTGAGGAAGGATGACTTTCGTTCCTAAAGACAACGAAGACGCATCTGCTGCCTCCACGTCCCCCTCTGTGCTTTGCCAAACTGCTGGCGAGAATTGGTGTCAGTGTGATTGTTCCATGAGCCCGAGCGTTACAAGCGTGAGCCACTGCATAGCAGACTCACAGACTTATACATAAGGAGCTCCGGGTTCCTAGAGCTCAAAGAAAGTGGAAAGTGGGCAACTTACCCTTGACTGTGTGGTGCTGCATGGCTAAGGAGTAAATATCAGCAGTGTCTTCAGATCTGAGTAAAGCAGCTCTCAAGAGCAGAGCTCGGGGAGGAGCTCTGGGGGTTTGGTGAGCCTGACACCCGGGCACTCTGATATTTGAGGGTCCAAAGCTGATCTGTCGTTTCTTAACTCCTTAGGTATTGCGGGTGATGCTAAGACTACACAACCAGAGTCCGTGGAAAGTACGGAAGGAGAAACGGTGCGCTTACCTTGTAGCCATGCCACGATCAGTGGAAATGAGTTCATCTATTGGTACCGACAGGTTCCTCTTCAGGGTCCAGAATATGTGATTCATGGTCTACAACAAAATGCAACCAATAGTATGGCCTTCCTGGCTATTGCCTCTGACAGAAAGTCGAGCACCTTGATTCTGCCTCATGTCAGCCTGAGAGACGCTGCTGTGTACCACTGTTTGCTGAGAGTAGCACACTAGGACAGACAGGGCTGCACCTGTGCAATATCTGCCTGTTGGGGGAGGGGAAGCAGTGGCATCGCATCTCAAGAGGCCTCTGCGCAGCAATGAGCAATGAGCTCCGCGGGAAACGGGGAAGACAGTGAGGAACCAAGAAGGGATGGCGAAAGGGATTCTGGGACTGGGCAAGAACAGCTAACAGTCCTGGAAGGATGGACATGTTTGTGTGTCAGCTGAAACTACAACGTCTAGTCCTGCGGTAAGAAGGAGATGAGAACTAACAACAAAAAAAGCTCATTTCTGTATAAACTTAAGTGAAAAATGATGAGAAGATTCTTTTGGAGCCATGGAAGTGCCCAACACTAGGGACCCGTCACTCCATCCTTCTAATATCCCTGAGATGGAAAGAAGCCTTGGATTTCTTCCATTTTCTCCTAAGAAGAGTTACAAGTTTCTTCTGTTGCTCCCATATGTCATTCCGTCCAAATGACCAGTTTTTGAAGCAACAGATAGTTATTTCACTTTTAATCTGCATTGAAATATTTTCATTATTACATAAAAGAATAAAAATTATTTTCATCATTACTCAAGTAAAAACAGACAGTCTTCTCCATCCCTTTTCCTATTTAACTCCCATAATAACCAGTTTTAACAGTTTGAAATATATCCTAGCAATGACAGAAACTGAAGTGCAGTACGTACTGTCTGCTGCTTACTTTTATATTTTCATTATAATTGTTATATATATATATATGATATTCATATGATATATATGTTATATATATATATATATGATATTCATAGTGTGGATAAATAATGATTCTACTATCTGTCTTAGTCAGGGTTTCTATTCCTCACAAACATCATGACCAAGAAACACGTTGGGGAGGAAAGGGTTTATTGAGCTTACACTTCCACATTGCTGTTCATCACTAAAGGAAGTCAGGACTGGAACTCAAGCAGGTCAGGAAGCAGGAGCTGATGCAGAGGCCATGGAGGGATGTTCCTTACTGGCTTGCTTCCCCTAGCTTGCTCAGCCTGCTCTCTTACAGAATCCAAGAATACCAGCCCAGAGATGGTACCACCCACAAGGGGCCCTCCCTCCTTGATTGCTAATTGAGAAAATGCCCCACAGCTGGATCTCATGGAGGCACTTCCCCAACTGAAGCTCCTTTCTCTGTGATAACTCCAGCTTGTTTCAAGTTGACACACAAAACTAGCCAGTACACTAGATTTTAGATTTTAATATTTATATTTTATCTTAGATATAATAAATATAATTATAATCTTACACATACATGATAGATAGATAGATAGATAGATAGATAGATAGATAGATAGATAGACAGACATAGGTATATAAATATATAGGTTAGATAGATAGATAGACATAGGTACATGGGTACATAGGTACATAGACACATAGATATATAGACAGAACCTTGACTTATAGCTCAGGCTACCCTCAAACTAACAATCCTGCCTCAGCTTCTCAAGTGCAAGAATACAGTCATGCACCACCACACTTAGCTAAAGTATTCCTGTATTACAAAGAGAAATTGAGGAGTTAAGGTTGGTATAGAATTTGAAAAACAATACATAACATTTATTAACACAAAAATATCAGATAATCTCAATATATACAGGAATCATTTGACAACATTCAGTGTTGATTTTTTATTTATATTTTTTCATAAGTTAAAATAGAAGTGAACGTTCTTAATCTGATAAGACAGCTTCATAAAATACACAAATCCATTCAAACTTATTGAGGTGAGTCTGAAGTCATTCAAGCTGGTCTCAGGAACGTGGGAGAATTCTGTTCTCATCATTTGTATTCAGCAATTGTCCTGGAAGATCTGTCTGGTGCAATGAGACTGAAAGAAAATGAATATATTGTATGGGATAAAGAAAGGACTGTTGTTTTGCAGACAACATGAATGCCATTACTGATGTCTAGGGGGTACGGAAGTGGAGAACATGGTGGAAGATACTCCCTGGCTCAACCTTAAGTGGAGGAGAAGGGGAACTGTGTGATCCAAAATGCAGACTAGGGCTTAGCTTGAACCATGATGTGGTGCAAGAAACTCTTACAACCAGGAGATACTCAGCATGTAAACTGCTCAAACTGGAGACAACTTTGTAATAAGCAGTGAAAGATCCTGCTCGTGAGTCAGGCTGTGGCTCGGGAAAGTTTGTGTCTGACTGCTGTGGCGGCAGGCATCTCTCCTTAAGGCAAAGGCTACATAACCTGAAACAGTGTGAGATAAACAGTCTGATGGACTATGTTGTCAGGGCCTTTAGAAACACTTAGATATCACTATCTGAGGTCCCCAAAACCATTCAGAAATATGGAACAATACCATAAACATAGGCATTGCTGATGAAACTGAAAATAAGAGAAGCTGTATTTGCTCCCTAGTTCACTGGACCAGATAGAACTGTGCTCACAGCCTTGATTCAGTGGGGACTTGGATGCAGGGATGCAGCTTTTGTGGCTTTGTTGAGTCCCGTTGTAGGATATGATTTTTATGTAGTAGGAGCAATTGACAGATCTGAGCTACATAAATAAGCGTGTAAATCAAGTTTGTAAAGTAAAACCATCTAGAGGAGACTTTTAAAAGTTCAAAGCCAGGAAAGAGATCCACCTGGATCACTGGAAGACAAATGTGATAAGATATGTGGCAAGCCAGTGATCCGGAGGAAAAAACAAACTCTACAGAAAGTCAAGTGCTACGCTGAGGAGCTTCTGGAAGACTTTAAAGTCTGAGCCAGGGTTCACAGAAGGCATTAATGATAACATGGTTGAAATAAGAAAGACTAAGTCTGTCCCCAGGGTGGACAGTCATGACTGAAGTGTAAACTGTGTACATTACTGTCCCACAGCAAAGTTTGGTAAGGGTGGAAATTGTTCATCCACCTGGAGCTTCCACAGAAGTGAAATATGGCTGAGGGAAACAACACAGATGGCTATAGCTATGGTGCCCATTCAGAGCCTGCAAGGCCAGGAGCTCCTGTGGCATCAAAATATGGTAGGGGTTGGAAGGACAATGGGGGTGGTTCTATACAGTGGTATATATCAAGACATGCCAGACCCAGAGCTCTCTCAGCACTCAGGTGTGGTTGAGAAAGAGATAATAGCAGTAACTTCAGCCCAGAACCTGTCAGACCCAAGTAACCAAATCAAGTATCAAGTGCAAGACATACCTTTGACCCAGGTCAAGTCAGTTTTAGCCAGATACACTAAACCCATTAGGGTGGAGAGACGCACAGTACTCCCGTGAACACATCCCAGGATAAGAAAGCAGGGCTGCTTATGCAAAATGACTGTGGATTATGGAAGGCCAGCTAAGATAATACCTCCCATCCACACTCATGTACCAAATATTGAACCTTTAAGAAAATGATTGACACATGTGATAGAATTATTTCCAGCTGTATTGGACCTTATTGAGGGTTTACTTTTGTATCCTCTTGTGGCTAGGATCTCAAACCAATTTGCATTCACCTGGAGTGGTCAACAGTAGTAGACCTTCGGAGTACTCCTTGATCACTTCTGGCCTTTTGGCTAAGATCAAATGCAGAGTACTCCTTGAGACTCACCTTCTCAGTTCCACTCTTCATGGGATGATAACCAGGACCTTGCTTTAACTGGAACATGGTTCAAACAGCAGGATAGTGTAAGAAAGTCTGCTACATGCAGAATATGCCTGATAGTTTTCCACGAGTCAGCCACAGCCAACTAAGTCCTCCTGGTAATCAAAGCAGATGCCCCTACCCAAGGTCATCAGTCCTCAGGTGACCCTGGAGGTTGCTCACTTGGTTTATGTGAAATCTGGTCACAGATGAACCAACATAGGTTGGAAAATTAGAAGGCCTCTCTAAAATATGCTAATAGTTAACCAAAAAAAAAAAAAAACCCGCCAGGCGTTGGTGGCACACGCCTATAATCCCAGCACTTAGGAGGCAGAGGCAGGCAGATTTCTGAGTTTGAGGCCAGCCTGGTCTACAGAGTGAGTTCCAGGACAGCCAGGACTACACAGAGAAACCCTGTCTTGAAAAACCAAAAGAAAAAAAAATGCTAATAGTCTATATGCTATCCAGTCATGTGAGACCTATTCTCAACCGTATCCCTAAGCAGACAGGTGCTATGATAGGTCATGTGCATAAGTTGAATTGTCCCGTAAGAGACTCCTAAGTAAAACCCACCTTACAGAGAGTAACACAACACTCTTGCCAATGACCCCATTAAAAGCACATTGGGTCACCAGTTGGACCTTGACAAAATCTTTTTTTTTTTTTTTTGCCTCTCATAGATCTGCTTTCTGAAATCAATAGGTATATCCACGTTGTGCACCACCCCCAAGAAAAGTCTGTCACACAAGAGCAGCCCTTGCACAGCCAGGCAGAGCTGTGGGTTGATTAGTGGGGCGGCCATGTTATGATTAGAAGACAGCATTCCACAGTGCTTGTCACATCCTCCAGCTCCTGCACTCTTTCCACCGTGTTCCCCCGAGCTTTGGATGATGGAAGATTGGCATAGATGACCCAACCATGTACACTCCTTTATTCTCAGCACTTTGAGGAGTTATGTGTGTCTGCATCAGCCACCACTCATCAAAAAAGAAACTTCTCTAACCAAGGTTAAGAGTAGAATAAATCTATAAACATAAGTATAAAGGACATAGTTGGACAGCATGACCATTAGTGAAATAACAACAGTAGCTCCACCCACCTCCACCCAGGGCCTATGATTCCCTCCCTTGGTGGGTTTTTGATAAGGTTTACAGTACCAGACATGAAATCTTTCCTATGGGAAAGCAAGCCAGAAGGGAGTTTCCTAATCAATGTTCTGCAACAAGTGGATAATATTCTTCCAAAATTGAGTCTTGACGTTTAGATATACTAGGTAACCAAGAGCAACAGCGATAGCTGGTGTTGTTTTTGATGCCTCTGGGGCTTCTCTGATCAGTTACTCATTGAAAAGTATCTCATGCCTGGTGCCAAGATTTTAATTACCCATGTCTTCTGAGAGCAACATTGTCCAACCATGCAGAGAACTTCTAAGCAAACTCACTTTCTATATTACATACATATTAGCTTGCAAATAGTAAATTTCCATAAGACTTATTCACATACCCTGAGTTTTGGCTAGCCCACCCCTACTCCTGGCTTTGCCCTAGCTCCTTTTCCCCATCTCCACTTAAAGTTTTTGCACAGAGTATGCCCCATTTCCTCCATATCACCTGTTATATCCATCCTAATTATATTTTCTTTACTTAGGTTGCTAGAATGTAAGGTCTGTATCATAGAAATTAAATATTTAAAAAAATCCTCATTACTTAACATTTTTCAGTCTAGCCAAAAGGTGGCAGTGTTTTAAAGAGTATCTGAATTATATTTAGGTGGTGCTGAGCAGTAGAAGGTCAGTAAGGTCTCTGGCTGAGGCAGCCTCTTTCCTGAGCTCAGTAGCCACCCCAGTGGAAGCACATTCAGAGAGATCTGACTCTGCTGCATTCACCAGTGGCAAGCGATGGGGATGCTTCTTCAAGTGCTTGTTTGGCTATTGACGTTTCAGTTTCAGACTGCCCGTGAGTACATATTCTATTTAGAAAAGTGGTGAGGTAAAGGTGCCCTCCTGAGGGCCTCTTCTGTCCTGGGGTAGAGGCTTTTCAGAACATATGTGTGTGTGTGTGTGTGTGTGTGTGTGTGTGTGTGTGTACACAAACAACCGTATTATGGATTGATATAATGATGCTGTTATTTAGGAAATGTGGAGTGGGTGATTCACCATCTCTACCACAGCCAGTAAGATCTCATTACTGCCTCTTGTCTTTTCTTTTCATTGTTCATTTTTGAACAGGGGTCAACACCCAAAAGTTGCAGCAAAGTCCTCAGTCTCTGACAATCCAAGAAGGAGATGAAATCACCATGATCTGCAATTCATCAACATCGTTATATGTCTTACACTGGTATAGGCAGGAGAATAATGGCAGCCCCATCTTCTTGGTGACATTACAGAAAGGAGACGATGAGAAAAGTAAGGGCAAAATAACTGCTAAGCTGGATAAGAAAATGCAGCAAAGTTCCCTGCGGATCCAAGCCTCCCAACCCAGCCATGCAGGCACTTACCTCTGTGGAGGGAGTGCACAGTGATCTACAGACAGCCATAGGCTGTCTCCAAACCTGCAGCTGGGCCACAGCTGCTCTGACACGGGGCTCCTGAGGCAGGACTAGAGACTTGAAGGTACAGTTGTCCCATCACATAGGAGGGTACAGTTGTCTCATAAGACAGGAGAGGATTGGGCATCATGCAATGGGAAGCTCTGTCTTTAGCATTTAAAAGGACTTTTTACCAGGAATGTTACTTTTCAGTGGATAAAACCTTAAACTGTATAAATATACAAATACACAAATGGTACAAAATTCAATAATTTAAACGTGCACAAATCCCATGCCTCATTGTTCCAAGGAATATGCTTCTCTCCTGCTATTTACCTACCTTACTAACAGAAAGAAACTGAGCGGCTTCCTGTGCCTTGGGGAGTATGTTAAGACTGGATAATGACTCTTGGCAACTCAGGACTGTTAGACAGAAGAGTCATTACAGGCAACATGTTCTTTTGACATTTATGTCATAAATACAGAAATAATCGAACTGATCAAAAGGCCGATGAATACCAACCTATCTGGCCTTACCCTGGCCTCCTAGGTCTCACTGTGCCTTCATTCTCCTTCTGTTTTCTGTATTTCCCTGAGCATGTGGAACTGAAAGATCTTCCCACATTGTTTCACTATGAAAGGATCAACAGCTCACCTCCACCTACGCCCTCCCCTTCCATACCTGTTAGACTTTTTTTTTCAGTATAAAGCTTTATTGAGGGAGGGGACAAGGGACAGGACCAGTCCTTGGCAGCCACATTCCTTGGTGTAAACGTGTGTCCTACCCACTTGTCCTTGAAGACCTTGAGCAGCTCCACGGCATAAGAAGTGCGCACAGCTAGAATCGCGCCACCGCACCTCTGCCTGCTGACGTTCTCCATCACCTTGTGACCTCTGTCAAGGTCCTGGGGCAGCCCAGAGCAATGGCTGCTGTTCTTTGATGGCAGCAGAGACAGGAAGACGCTAAAAATAATATTTCCATCATTAACAAAACAGTAGCCTCGAATTGGCCAAAATTCTCTAGATAATATTTTCCTAAACAGATCAACATGGTTCCGATCTAGTTGTGGGATTCTCTGTTCTTCAGATTCAGAGAAGGAAACAATGTTCCTGCTCTCAGAAATTGCCTAGTGATATGGCTGCAAGGAAAGTTGTGCATAAAATAAAAATCATCTTTTATGTTGGCTAAGGCCAGCACAATTAATATATATTCTGTATACAGCTTTTGTTTGGATTTTTGTTTGTTTTGGTAACAATGTTTGCTGGTTTGGTTTGGGGTTTATGTGTGTTGAGCAAATGCTCTACCACTGAGGTACAATGTCAGCTTGAGTATTTTCTGCTTAAATTTTTTTAAGTGTTGTTATACGGAGAAGATGGCTGATTCGGTTAAAGTGCTGTCCCCACATGCATGAAGACTTCATCATAAGCACCCTGGTAAAAAGTCCAGGAGGCAGAGGCTCCTGGAGGCTACCTGGGGCTTCTGGGGAGCCAGCTCAGCCTAACAAGATAGCCCTGGGTTCCAATGAGAAACCCTGTCACCAAAGATCCAGTGAGCAGCTCCTGAAGAATGCTACTTGATGGTGGTCTCCTGTCTTCACTCACACTCAGGAACCTGAATCCCCAAAGACACAGACATCCGCATTCAAGGATACACTCATCATGCACAGCTGCACAGCATGTGCACATCACATACAGGCACATACACACACATACACACTATTCATACACAGCTGCACACCACGTACACATCACTCACACATACACACATACACACTCATCATGCACAGCTGCACAGCATGCACACATCACACACACACATACACACTCATCATACACAGCTGCACAGCATGCACACATCACACACACTCATCATACACAGCTGCACAGCATACATGCATCACACACATATGATGCACAGTCATGATACACTTATGCATTGTATATACAGTTATACACATACCCATATACACATCATACACAGACATCCATGCATACAAACTAACTCTCAATGTATGCAGTGTTATTTCCCAGATCATTCTTTGATAACAACAACAAAATGCTCATTACATAACCAAACAAAAGAAAAAAGAAGTAAATCCTTCAAGGAAAATTTTGGGAAATATGATGAAGGAAATTCAGAAAGAAAAGGACAGAAGGTCATGATTTTTTTTAAGAAAAGTGTGTAAATGGAACTTATCCACACACATGTTATGCACCTGTGCAAGTACACATCTAGAGTGTACAGATCTGCATTTCAGCCTAAAGATTCACTTTTCTACTGGAAAATACTGTCTGAAATTTAGTCTAGAGACACTAGAGATTGTAAACATAAAGAGGAGTCATGGGTATTTAAAAATGAACATGCAAGCCAGGCGTGGTGGCGCACGCCTGTAATCCCAGCACTTGGGAGGCAGAGGCAGGCAGATTTCTGAGTTCAAGGCCAGCCTGGTCTACAGAGTGAGTTAAAGGACAGCCAGGACTACACAGAGAAACTCTGTCTCAAAAAACCAAAAATAAATAAATAAATAAATAAATAAATAAATAAGAACACGCAATGTCCCAAAAGGCTAGTGAACCACTGTCATCAAGAGAAAGGCATTGTTATGTCCATGGCGGTGTCAGCTGGTGAAAATGGGCCACTGGCATGTCATGTGTGCTGGTCTTCACCCCATCCTTACTATAAACAGACTTCGGTTAGAGAGAAGCATTCCGCAACTCTGCCTCAACTGATGTGACAAACTGAACAAAGCTGACCGCAGGCACTGCGTTAACCCAGAGCAGTAAAAGTTCCCATTAGAGACTTGAACCCAGAACAGTTATCCTTAGTGTGCCATGAGCAGTAACCAATTCTTACAGCCTTGGGAACAAGTCTTTGTGGGAATTTGGATCTGGGTGAATGTAACCAGTGGGCGAACAGAAGGAAAATAAAGCTACATTGTGCTACATGATTATGTACAATGGTTGTGTGTCTATTATGGATATGGACTATTAAAAGTAACAATGATGTTGTTTAAGGAGAAAATCTACAGATTTACCACCACCATATCCACACTAAAAACAGCTCCAAAGAAAGATTGAAAACTATCCCAGGGAGAAGTTGACAGACATAAAGGGGAATTAAAATATAATAGAAAAACTTGTGAAACAAAATATGAAAAGAGGATGAAAGAAAACAAATTGAAAAGTGCCATGTTATATTCAAATATATATCAGAGTAGAGTAAGTTGGGAGGGGCACATAATGGGAGAAATGGGGAGTTCGAGGGGAGATCTGAAGTATAAACAATCATATCTTATTGTAAACATGTATGAAATTCTGAAGAATAGATAAGATTAAAAGAAAAAGACAAAAAGGATCTTGCACAACTAGTATTGTTTCATGGTATTGAAGTTCATGTTCAATACGTTGATAAATACAATATATACTCAGCCTTTGTTGTGAAATGACCATGTGATGAACAGGTTCGATACAATCTTCCACAAAATTCCCATTACGTTCTTCACATGAGTGGAAAAATAATCCTAAGATTCATATGGAGGCACAAAAGACACCACACAGCAGAGAGCAACCTCGAGAAGGAAGAGAGGAGCTGGAGGCGCCACCATACCTGACTTTAAAGTACTCTAGAGCCACAGTGAGAGCACAGCACTGGCAGAAAACAGAGTCATAGATTCATGTGATAGAATAGAATTCAGAAAAGAACAGAAACATGTAACTGCAGCCATCTGACTTTTTACAAAAATATGTTGAAAAAAACAGCTAGGAAAACTGAATATACACATGGAGAATAAAACCATATACTCCTTACTCTGTACCAAAACCAATTCAAGATGGAAAAAAATCTTTATCTTTACTGTGAGACCTGAAACATTAAAACCACTCCAGGCAAACAGGTAAACAGACATAGCCAAAAATTTCTGCAAAGGGCTCAGGCTACTCAGAAAGTAACATGAGTTGATGCATGGAATTACATACATTTTAAAAGCTCTTGTACAGTTTAAAAAAAAAGCATGAAATTTTTCAGGTCATTGAAGATCTCGCCTCTCATCCAAAAAGCCTCTTTTTACATCAGTGCAGAATCACACAACTAGTCAAAATACAGAGGATGCCTGACTGACTATGCAGTGCCCCGTCCCAACTGATGGCTCTATAACAGAGCTTATGCATCCGAGACTCAGGGGACATTGCTGAAGTTGGGGTAGAAATATTGTAAGAGCCGGAGGAAGTATGTCATGCGAGTGGTCTTCTGGCTATGACAGGGAAACTACACCCACAAAATCTAAACAACATAGCTGCCTAAAACAGACCAATATCAGTCGATGGGGGAATCCCATGGGGCTCCACCCCCAGATGAAATGCAGGCAATTAACAACTGATGAGAGATAAGGAATTACCAATAAGAGCCCTTTATTGATTATCCAATACCAAGTGTCTGCCCTGAAAACATATACATGCACACGGCACTGAATGGACTCAGCAAGTTGTATTTACACACTGATCCATTGATATGTATATGCAACAACAGTGGTTAAAAAAGAGAAGGTCATTAATTTGGGGGCAGGGCCAGACCTGGGAGGGGTAGGAAAAAAGAGAGGGAGGGAAGAAATTATGTAGTGATAGTTTAATTAAATAAAAAATTAAAGTTCATAGAGAGAATACAGAGTGGAGAAAATCCTTGCCAACTATTCATCTGACAGGCCCTTGACATCTAAAATAGATTAAAAACTCAAAACTCAAAAGAACTCAAAAAACTAAAATAATACAATCAATAAGTAGCTAAATGAATTGAACAGACAGCTCTCAAGAGAAAAGAAATGCATATCTCTGTGGTAAGGGACTTACTTAAGCATGTGGAGATCCAGGGTTTGATTCTCAAAACAGAAGGGAAAGAGGAAGAAAAAGGAGAAGGGACAAGATGCCACATCAATGTCATTCTTTAAAAGAGAGACCCTGCGAGTTTCCATTCTGTGGAAATGAGGTTTTGATAGTATTCAGGGTTTCATTTTCTTCTGTGAAAAAGCCAGAATGATCAAACCGCTGTGTTAAAAGTCAGCACCAGCCTCCTGTCTGCCTTCGCTGTCTCTGTTGGAGTCTTCTCTTTCTGTTTTGGTTTCTGCTTTTCCAGTTATGAGAATTTTAAATGTCTAGTGATCCTGGGGCAGCATCCTTAATGAGTTATAAATCTTGGAAATATGATTTCCATTCCTATTTTCAAATACCTACCCACACTCACTTCACTCTCAACTAAACCTAGTTTCCAGATTCATACGTGGAAATGAATGTGGATGTGTGTACCTGCACATGAATACTAAGAGTTGCTGTCAGGTATATTCCTATAACCCTTTTCATCTTTTTCCTGAGACATAGTTTCTATAGAACTTAGAACTCACTAATTAGGCTAACTGGTCAGCAAGCCCCAAGATTCTAGTATTTCCCACTTCCCAGTGTTAGGATTCCAGGAATATGCTCCTTTAAAAAAAAAATCCCAATTTAATTCTTCATAGATCTAGAAAGAGCAATTCTCAAATTTATCTGGAGTAACAAAAAACCCAGGATAGCTAAAACTATTCTCAACAATAAAAGGACTTCTGGGGGAATCAATATCCCTGACCTCAAGCAGTACTACAGAGCAATTGTGTTAAAAACTGCACGGTATTGGTACAGAAGCTCTGTTAAAAAGTATGTTTCCCAGAAGCCCTAAATACTCAAGACACAAATAGCAAGTCAAATGATTCCCAAGAAGAAGAAAGGAGAGGACCCTGGGCCTGTAAAGATTGCATCCAGTTTAGTAAAGAAACCGAGGGGGGAGGGGGAATGATTGGGGAACAGTTGGGGGGGGAGAGGAACTATGGGAACTATGGTGGGTGGAAACTGGGAAAGGGGAAAGCCTTTGGAATGTAAACATAGAATATAGAAAATTTAAAAAAAAGTATGTTTCCTCCTCAGTGAGTAGGACTTGGAGTGGAGGAATCAAGAGAAAACTCCTCAATAAGATGAAACAAAAGTACAGCCAGAGGAGATGTCTAAACCAACAGATACAAAAGTCACAGACTCGAAACACAAGAAAAATGAAAAGCAAGAAAATTCAACTATTCTAAGAGATCATAGGACCTCAATTGCTGAATTCAAAGAAACTAAGATAGGAAAAATGCTGATGTTATCAACATTCTTCTAGCAAAAAAAAATGATAAATGATTTCAAAATAGCTAGAAACAAGCAGCTGAACTCAGTCAAGGACCTGCAAGGGAAAAGCAGCAAAATAGAGAAAAGATCATCAAATCGGATGAAAAACCAGGAACAGGAAAGAACTCACAGGCCACTATATGAGCAAAGGCAGAGAAGGAATATGTCATGTTTCACACACACACACACACACACACACACACACACACACACACACAGAGAGAGAGAGAGAGAGAGAGAGAGACAGAGACAGAGACAGAGACAGAGACAGAGACAGAGACAGAGAGAAGAGACAGAGACACCTAAAAAATGGAAAACCCTTAAGTCTAATCAGAGTGTTTTAGTCAAGATTCTGTCTCCGAGTGTAACAAAAGTCACTACAATAGACAAAGGAATTTTAAGGCTTACATTTCCAGCTGAAAGTCCATTTTCAGGGAAGTACAATAAGGAACATGTGAGTCACATCCACAAACAGCAGCAGAGTCAGCTTCCTGCTCATTTTCTTTTCTGTTATTCAGTCCTGGGTCCAATCTAGGAACAGAAGGAACAAACAGACAGGCATATACACATTTGGTGGGTAGAGAAGAGCCTCAACAGCCACACTTTTTCTCTCAGCCACACTTTCTCAGCCTTTTTATACCTTCTCAGACAAAAGTTCTTTATAAAATTACCTCGTAGATAAAATGTTACACAAAAGAGGAATTACAGAAGGATGTTGATAGTTAGTTCAAAGCAGCGTTTCATTCTATAAGCTCATTATAAGCTCAAAGCAACAATTTCACATGACCTTTCTTGCTTTATCATAGTGCACACCTGTGTTTTCATCCTTAGACCTGACACAGAATGAATGATTTTCCTTGATCATAAATTTATCCCAAGCCTATTTCTCTTCTTAGTGCAACTTATGAAAGCTCATTGTATTTTTTATTATGCAGCCTTTCCTTACTATTCTATAAGAAAGGGGCACATTCTTTTCTTGATTCTAAGCTTATTACATCTTTCTGGAAAAATAACTAAAATCATCTCCTTAAACTTTCTTCCTAAAATTATTTAAATCAAATCAGGAATTCTGTAAGGTCATTAATTCATCTAAGCAGTATTATCTTATGAAACTTCATCTTCTTGTTGATCTGCAGGAAATCTGCCCAATAGAGTGTGCTGGTACCCAGGAATCATTAGGCTATGTAACAGTGGCAGGAAAGGCATAATAGCAGATAAGAAGCAATCCTGGGATGAAGTCTCTGGGACCATCTGTCTTCATAGTGCTCCCATCACAGCCATGCAAAACAGTGGGCTATCTCCAAAAAAAACTCACTTGCTTGCCATAGCCTTTCCTAGATAGCTTCTGTCATACACACACACACACACACACACACACACACACACACGAGAGGATGAAGATGTGTGTATACATATGTATGTATGTATGTATGTATGTATGTATTATATGATGGCGAGCACTTGCAATCCCATCAATAAGAAATCAGAGAGACACTGGAGGACTTTTGCTTGCCAGCCATACCAGCCTAATTGGCAGGCACCAAGCTAATAAGACAGGCTGCCTCAAAGGAGGTGGATCTATGCCAGTTGGTTTTACTGTCACCTTAGTACAAGCTATAGTCATTTGGGAAGAGAGATGGAAGCATCTTCTCAATTGAGCTTCTCTCTTTCCAAACATCAAATTCACAAAAAACAAACCATCATAGCTTTTAAACTTTAGATACATGTTTTATTTAGATTAACCACAAAGGTTGTGTAGCTAGCAGTGAACCTGGCAGGGGGAGTGGGGAGCAGGGAAAGGGAGACAGAATACAGTGTTATAAATAGATAAAGGAGAAATTCCATGGGGGGGGGATTAAGTAGAAAGAGGGATGGGAGGGAAGGCTAAAAGAGAGATTATGGCCAGTACTTTTGAAGCATCCTAAAATATATGCATATGTGAAAGAAATTAAAATAGACTTACCAGACAATGGGGGATAGAGTGTTCCATGTAGACATCTTACTCTACCAAATAAAATCCCCAGTACCGATAATTGTATATCTTTTGTTGAGTCATTGGCTAGAGGGTTCCATAGACACTCTACCTAGAAAGAAATCATAAGATATTGCCAATACTATTGATTACCCACCAAAACTTAATAGTAAGTTGCAAGTGTTTGAGGTATCACCTATTTATGTCATCAACCAAGTAGAAATCTACCTGGTGCCCAACTTGAAGCTTTGCCCCTACTGGCTAGCATCCATGGTGTTGGAAGGTACTTTGAACCCTACTAGAGGAGAGAAGTGAGAGACTCTCAGGACTCAAAGGGGGTGACCTTAGCCAAAATGCCCAGCGCTGAGGAAAAGGGAACTCAAAGAGTCTACCTCTAGTAGACAAGTGGAGGGATTAGGTTACTAACCTACAGTAAAAAAATCTGACCCAGAATTCTTCCTGTCTAAAAGAACTGCAGGGACAAAAATGGATAAAAGACTGTAGGAAAGGCAGTCCAATGTCAGGACCAATTTGGGATTCATCTCATGGAGGTTGAGGGGAAAACAAGGCCTGACACTATTATTGATGCTGTGATGTACATATAGACAGAAGTCTGGCATGACTGTCCTCTGAGAGGTTCTACCACAGCTGACTGAGAAAGAAGCAGATAATTACACCCAGCCATTGGACTGAAGTCAGGGACCCCTATGGAAGAGTTGAGGGAAGGATTGAAGAAGTTGAAAGGTAGAACGACCCTATAGGAAGGCCAGTAGTCTCAACTAACTCGGACCCCAGTCCAAGGCCCCTGTCACATATGTAACAGAGGTCTGCCTGGTCTGCTCTCAGTGGGAGGAGATGTGCTTAATCCTTGAGAGAGACCTGAGGACCCAGGGAAGGAGGAGGTTTGCTCAGGAGCTGGAGGGAAAACCCTCTTAGAGGCAAGAGGGAAGAGGAATGGGGTGAGAAACTGTGGGAGGGGCGCAATGACTGGAATGTAAATAAAATATTAAAAAAGAAAGAAAGAAAAGCGTTTCTACACTTGATCTTAACTAAAAGGCTGAGGAGCCATGAAAAACATTTCTAAAAGATTTGAATTCTTTTAGTTAAAAGAAAAATAATTTAATGGAACTGAGCTGAATGAAACTGAACTTATTGAACTGAATCAAACTGAAATGTGAGTGTCAATAGAAAATAAGATGTAAGAAGCGTGTATCTTGCAAACAAAGTACAGATAATTTATCTAAAATTGATGCAAAAATAAAGCCTCAAGTTCTACATCAAGGTGATAGAATACTAATGTAAGCACAGTAGCCAGGGGACTACCTCAATGAAAATGGAAAATTTGTGTCATTTATATTGAGTCACGTGGAATGCCCTGCTATTCTGATTCTTGCAAATCGAGGCTGTTATAAAAATATACCGTCATAATATGTGTTTCAAAGAAAAGTGGTGCAGAGACCGGAGTCTGTTTCTTAAATGACACTGAATGAGCAGTAGCTGGAACAGGTGGCAGGGCTTCCTACATCACAAGGCAAGGGGGGTGAGGTGCAGATTCAGTTGAGTTCAGTTGTTATCATGTCCTAGGATCTGGTGGTTTCTCTGAGGCATCCACTCTAGAAGTCAAATGGACTGCATACAACCAGACATTCCTTCTCCTTTACCTCTCTGCCCAAGCCTCTCACACCATTCTTCATGAGTGACATCTGTACAAAGTGCCCACTGATATAGGTGTTGTCTTTCAGTAATTACATGTGTTATTTCAAACTTAATTACTAGTATGAAACTATTTCACTATCATAGGAATCATCCCAATAAAAAATGACCTTGGAAACTCCACTCTTCCTCTATAGTTAAAATTCATGGACATCAGAATGGTCCCTTAGAGGCAACAGAAAAGCCTTCTGAAACGTGTTTAGTGGGTAAAACCGTTGATCTTCACAAGGCAGACACAGGTACAGAGGGCCAACTACATCACATCACAACAAAAGCCAAAGCTGAAGCCTCTATTGCCAACCCCTTCTCAGGGGAGTATTCAATGCTACACGATCACAAAACAGTGATATGCCCATAGGCACCAGAGGTAATTTCAGGAGGAAGACCTGGGGGAATAAACACAGGCTTTGCTGTTTTGCCTTTATCAGAAGAGCAAATCCCTCTCAAAAGTACCTAGAATTTTTATTTAAATGAATAAAAAATCATTCACTAAGTTTTAAAATTATAAATAAAGAATATAAGGTTCCATAAATATAATATTCCATAAATATAACAAAAATCATCCACTAAACTTCTCAGTAAACACCATATTGAGAGGGAAACAGAAGCAATCAATATGTGTACTCAGAAACTGTCAACAACTAAATTATGACACATACCTAATTTAGAATATCAATTAGCCATTTAAGAAAAAAATAAGAGTATGCCTCTATGCAATAATATGGCAATATTAAGATATTTTATTCAGACAAAAATTTATTATTAACAAGAAAATACAAAATTTCATTTTCTTAAAAACTGAACATTTCTTCAAGATGCATAGCCAGAGCTGTGCATGTCAGCTCTCTCGAAATGACATCTTAGCTGCTTGTTTAACTCATTATAGAAGGAAGTGGCCTTACTAAAAAATAATTGCAAATATATCGATCCAAGCATGCTAGTAGATATCTTTAATCACAGCATTCTGAAGATGAAGCCATGAAGATAGTAAGTTTGAGGTCACCCTGGGCTACATAGTAAGAGCCTGTATCAAAAAGCATTACAGGAGAAAGTCTGCATAGACATGTAGATTAGATGTCTTAGGAAATCTTGATCCGCCACAGCTGTGAAATGACCTTACTATCTGTGTAAACACTCAGCAAGCATCCCATCACACACGGTTGTAGCTTACAGTGCTTCCAAAAACATTTATAAACCAGGAAAGAGAGATCTATTTCTATTTGGTTTGTTCTTTGCCGAGTTCACACACGCTAAAGTACATTCTGATTAGTGTGACCTCCCACACTTCCTCTTCTCCCTCCTATCCATCACCCCTCATCCCTATAGCTCCAACTCAAACATTTACGACTTTATTTTTAACTGTCCATCAGAGCACAGATGGCTGTTCAAGATGCTGAGAATAAGAGGCTTTATGAAATTGATGAGAATAAGGACCTTAATTCTAACAAAAATATAATGTAGTTTGGTTATTAAAATACTAACAAAGAGCTCTGGGTGAAGGCATGTTGAGGACAGGGCTCTGGCTGTGGTCTGTTGTGCTTTTCTGACTGCTTCCTGGGGAGGTTCCACATTTTCTCAATGCCTGTGGAGCCAGTGAGTGATAGAATGAGGTGGCTTGGCATAGTCTGTCCTTCAGTGGAGGGAGAAAGTCAGGGCCAAAAAATATCCTACTATCACTGTGTAATAGGAACATATACAAACTTCCAGATATTCTGTGCCAGCTCACAAGATGGCAGTGTTCCATTTACAATGATGTCCATAAATAATTTAGTGAGAAAATTTGAGTTTAAACTGGAGCCAAATATTTTTTTAACTTAAAAAGGAAATGTCTGCGCTCTCTCTCTCTCTCTCTCTCTCTCTCTCTCTCTCTCTCTCTCTCTCTCTCTCTCTCTCTCTCTCTCTCTCTCTCTCTCTCTCTCTCTCTCTCTCTCTCTCTCTCTCTCTCTCTCTCTCTCTCTGTGTGTGTGTGTGTGTGTGTGTGTGTGTGTGTGTGTGTGTGTTTATAAAGGTGCAGGTTCCAAGAAAAAGAGGAACAGAGAAAAGAATCACCTTTTACAAGCAAACAAGTCTAAATATCAAAAAAGAGTGGGCACCGATTTCACTGGTGATCTTTTTGTTTTCAACTGAGCTATGAGTCAGGGACAACCAAGTAAACCTGAGAACTGGTCATTAGAAAGGCAGGGAAATGGAATTTGTGCTGCCTTTGGGGAAGCCCTACACTTCCAGTGGAGAATAATTATGATCTCAGTTAAGATACTCTGACATCAGTCTTCTTAGTATGTTAATCTTTCTAAGCAGGGGCAAGCCATGATAGCAAGGCAGCATAGCACCCCACCCCTGTCTCTGATCATCCATGAGGAAAAAAAAGTGCAACTTTTAACTGTGGTTATGAACTGACTATTTTGCAAAGCTATGAGCAACAAGAGAAAGTTCCCATGCATTAATTTTAAGAGGGAAAAGTCTTGAATTTAAGTAGAACCTTAAACAGGAGAAAGCTTTCTCTACCCTACACATTGCCACCTCCCAGTCTAGAGTCTCAGCTGCCTCCTGCTGTACTGTGGAACCGTTGAACTCCTAGTCATCTACATGGTATACTCAAACGTGTATACAAGCGCAGGCTCTGGAGTGTGTATACATGAACTACATTACCATACAGTCTGCCCCTTAGTGAAAATGAAACCTTCTGATCAGGACTGGTCCTGAAACTACAGTGTGCATTGCCCCTGCTGTTTTAGATGTGTTATCTCCCACCTAAACTAAACATATGATTAGTTATAAGGAAATCTGCAACTTTTATTCCTGAACTTAGCAAATAACAAAAAGTAGAAACCACTGGGCATTGTTATTCCATTCAAGCATTCTCATTTATCCAATTCTTAGTTACACTCTATTTTAACACTGTTTCCTATATCAATTGCTTCATTTAAAACATTGACTCTCTGAGGATATTGCACACTAATTTGAATATTTATTATCACAAGCAGGCTCAAGAAATAGAATGCATCCCCTGTAAGTCTTCCCAGTGTTGTCGGCACAGTGGTATGAAGAATATCTAAAATAGAGGCTACAGATTTAAGTTGCTCTACTTGAAGGGTTGGTGCAGCTAAAATAGAGAATGTTCCTTTACTCTCCTGTCTATTTCACATTTACAAGTACCAGACTGAATTTACAACTTAAAGTATTAACCTGTTTCCAAAATAACGTTTTTCTAAAACAAATATTAGTCACCTATCGAAGAAAAATACAGGAACACAGAAGTCCAACCTATGCTAACTCACTACTGCTGTTAATCTATTTGCCTGTGCCCAGACTATCTCAAATGAACAGTTTCCCAAGTCATGGAGAGTTAAGCTCCTTTACACAACTCTTTCATTAACTTGAGCTCCTCCCATATCTAACACATGATAGGAACCACCTCTCAGAACCCTGACTGAGAGAGTCTATAAGCCTGAAGCATCCACTGAAAAATTGTAAGATCTTAAATCATTGTTTCAGAAGAAACAATGTATGAGATGCTTATCTTCACGTTGCTCCTAGTACTGGCTCTCCCAGGTAACAGCTCTATCCCACACCTGAGCTGCCCTCTGGGAAGAAGACCCTTGTTTGATGCTCTCTGTTGTGGTTTTGTGTTACAGGGCTTGGAAGAGCAGACTGGATCAGATCCCAGGAGACATGGGTATCTGTGACAGAAGGAAGGTCTATGAGATTGCTGTGTAGCCACAATGTCTCATCCACATATAATGTTGTCTTTTACTGGTTTCGACAGTATCCAAACAAGGCACCAGAATATATTCTCCACAGAGGGTGGGGAAATTCCAACAAAGGTTTTGCTGATTTTGCCTTAGAACGGTTCTATTCAAAGAGTACAGCAAATTCCATATATTTGCAGATCAAAAATCCGATTCCTGCTGACACAGCCCTTTATTTATGTGCATTGGCAAGCACAGAGATAACATCTCAAAGGGCAGCCACACAAAAACCTCAGGCAGAAGGCATGGTGCTTTGACTTGGTTTGGTTTGGTTTTGGTTTTGGTCTTCCTGCAAAAGATACCATGGTAGTTAGGAGACACTGAATCAGGAGAATTGTGCTCTGTGCAACTGTAAGCATGTAATAACTGTATCAGTACAAGCAAAATATTACCAGGGTTTTAGGAATTTAAATTGTTGTGATAACAGATCATACCTCTAGCTCATAGAGTACTTACTATAACATTTGGCTCCATTATTTGGAAAAAGCAAATTCTTTCTCCTCTTCCCTACTTTGGCATTGTCCTAGTTTTCTTGGATTATAATGCACTAGGGATTAACTCTGAGTTATCAATAATGAAGCAATATTACATTAAGGAAATACATAAAAATACTTCCCCCTGGAATCTTTAACCAAGAGTAAATCCAGAACTCTCTACCTCCTGCTCCCTGGGTCTTCTGCCCTCTGTTGCACAAGACTGAGCCTGTGAGTCTGTTTGTCCCAATGTCTGTGTGTGTCTATCCTTGTAAATCTATATACTACTTATGAGGCACTATTACTCATGATCAACATATTCTTTTCTATTCTGTTATAACACTATATCTGACAAAAGCAACTTAAAGACCGGATTATTTGGGCTCATGGTTTGAGAGGACCACAGTCTATTGAAGCACAGAATGCATGGAATCACACACTTAAGGTGAATGCTCATGTGGTATTTGCTCTCAGGGTGGGCAGAAAGAGATAAATGTTGGTGCCCAGCATGGGGTTGTCCTGTGATAGTATTTTCCCTTGTCAATCTAACTGTATTTTACAAGCATCTAGGAAACATACAGGTCAGTGTGTCTGTGAGGGTTCCCAGAGAGGTTTAACTAAGGAGGGAATACTCATCATGAATGTGAGCAATACAATGCCATGGGCTGGAGTTCTGCCTGAAAAGAAAAATGAAAAAGAAGACAGGCAGAAGTGAGCTGACACCAGCATCTCTCTCTCTCTCTCTCTCTCTCTCTCTCTCTCTCTCTCCCTCTCTCTCTCAATAAATCTCTCTCTCACACACACACACACTTTTACTCTCTTTCTTTCTCTTCCTCTCTCTCCTTCACTCTTCCTTCATCTTCCTCCCCTTCTCTCCTCTGTCCATCCCTCCACCATGCCTCAATATGAAATGCCTGCACTGCCACAGGCTCACCACTCAGGTTTTTAACCTCACCACACACCAGCAACAATGGACCAACCTATTTTGGACTAAAGTCTCTGAAACTATAAGCCAAAATAAATCCTTGTTCCCTTAAATTGTTCATCTCAGATTTTTGTCATGAAACAAAATGTCTGATTAATACACACATGAAAAAATTAGTTACAATTTGTCAGAGTCTGTTTTTGACTAAACCTGACCATGTGGTTCTTAAGATTTAGAATTGGTTTATTGGAGAAACTTGAAGACATTTAAGGAAACAGGCTAGAAAAGGCTTAGAATGCTAGAAATAGAGCTCAATGCATTATTAGCGTGATTCTGGTGGCTGCTGAGAAAATTTGAATGCCAGTAGATATACAGCAAGTGAAAAGCAGCCATGAGATTTAGGTGGGATAGAAAACGCTACTAGGACCAGAACTAGATGCTACTCATTTCATATTGTATCAAAGAATTGCCTCCACTTTCTCTACGTCTTAAAACCTTGTAGGAGATTGAATTGAAAAGTAATGGACTAATTAGAATGGTGTCTTAGGTAGGGTTTTACCACTCTGAACAGACACCATGACCAAGGCAACTCTTATAAGAACAACATTTAATTGGGGCCGGCTTAAAGGTTCAGAAGTTCGGCTCATTATCATCAAGGTGGAAGCATGGCAGGTGCTGGAGGATCTGAGAGTTCTACATCTTCATCTGAAGGCTGATAGGACAAGACTGGCTCCCAGAGAACTAGCATGAGGGTCTTAAAGTCCACACCCATAGTGACATTCCTATTTCAACACGGCCATAGTTCCTAACGGTGCCACACCCTGGGCCAAACATACATAAGCCATCACATCCCCTGGCCCCCATAGACTTATTCAAACATATGAGACTATGGAGGGCATACCTAAACATAGCATAATGCAAAATATATTTAATCTAACTTCAAAAGTCCCCATACTCTATAGCAGTCTCAACAATATTAAGAATCCAAAGTTCAAAGTCTGGTTTGAGATTCTGGCAGTCTCTTAACTGTAATCCCATGTAAAGTCAAAAGTTCTAGACCAAAGCAAGACAGAGAACCAGCTGGGCAAATTCCAGACTGCGCTCTCCATGTCCAGTGTCAAAGCACTCTTCAGATCTCCAGCCCCTTCCATCCATGTTGACTGCCGTTGGCACATCTGGCATTCAGCAGCAACAACCTCATTCTCTGGGGCTGGTTCAGTGCCTGATTAGCAGCTTTTCTCATCAGGTATCTCACGGCTCTGGCATCTCTAATATCTTGGGGTCTCCAAGGCAACTTTAACTTTACAGCTTCCTATTCCAACGTCTAGGATCTACACATGATATCTTGGGCTCCTCTGAAGGGTTTGTGTCACTTCTCCAGCTCTGCCATCTTTAGCAGACTCCAGTTGACTACACTCCACTGCTACTTCTATTCTTGGTGATCATAGTGCTGGAATCTCCAATACATAGGAATCTTCAACTGCAACTAAGCTTCACCAATAGCTTCTCATGGGCTCTCTTCATGGTGCCAAGCCTCAACTCCTTTGCATGACTCCTTCAGTCCTGGGCCATCAACTGTAACTAAGGCTATACCTTTACCAATGGACTTCCATGGCCGCTCACAGTGCCAATCCTCAGCTGCTCTTCATGACCCCTTCATGCCTTCAAAACCAGTACCACCTGGGTGACTCTTACTTATTAACAAGTCCAGCTACAGCATGAGGTACAAACTTGGCTATCTCTGGAACGCAGCTTCTTTGTGCTCTCAGAAAATATTTCCCAGAAGATTTCATCTCAGTGATGCTGGTCTCTTTTTAAACACTGCTAATTTCTTAGGCCCAACTAACCTGCATCAATTGTCCCAGTTGTCTGTTCTATTCTTGATTCTAAAGCCAGAGCCAAATGGTCGAAGCTGCTGAATTCTCTGCTTGCTGGGGCTGGAACATGCCCTTCCCCTTATTTTATTATTAGCTTTCTGTTTCCATCGTCCTCACTGACTAAGCTTGGTTGTCCTGGAATTTGCTCTTATAGATTGACCTTGAACTCAGAGATCTGCTTGGCTCTGTCTCCTGAGATTAAAATGTATACCACCACACTTGGATTTAAGCTTTTCTTCACCTAGAACTTTCTCTGTCTCGGGCTGATCTTGAACTTCAATGGAATTAAAGGTGTGTACCACCAAGTCTGGACCTAAGCTTAGCTGGGTGGAATCTTGCCACATAGTCTCACTGCCTTAATCTGTTATCTCCTAGAACATAGGATTCATCTCCATTCTACTTCCTAGAGTTCCTTTAATACTTGAACCATATATTTTGTATGTTTCCTTTTTCAGTCTGTTCCTTTTCATTAAAACACCCTTCATAAGCGTGAACTTTAGTAACCACACAACTGAATTCATACTAGGCTGTTTTGAGACTTCCATTTTCAAAGAAATTAATCTAAATATCTTCACTTCAAATATCCTTAGCTTCAGAGAGCCTTTTCAGACAATGGCAAAAAGCAGTCACATTCTTCACCAAAAACAGTCTCTACACCACATATTGAAACTCTTCTCCACAGAAACCTCTTGGGCTAGGAATGCCCCATTCAATTCACTGTCAGAAACAAAGTCTTCCATATTCCTACTAGGATAGACCATTAAGCCCCACTTAAAGCATTCCACTGCTTTCCAAATACAAAGTCCCAAAATCCACATTCTTTCAAACAAAGGCATGGACACACCTAACACAGCAATATCCCAGTCCCTGGTACCAACTTGTCTTAGTTTGGGTTTTACTACTGTGAACAGACACAATGACCAAAGCAATTCTTATGAAGACAACATTTAACTGGGACTGGCTTACAGGTTCAGAGGTTCAGTTCATTATCATCAAGACAGAAGCATGGTAGTGTCCAGGCAGATCTGGGACTGGAGTTGCTGAGAGTTCCACCTCTTGCTCCGAAGGCTGTAGAAGACTGGCTTCCAGGGAGTTAGGATGAGGGTCTTAAAGCCTATGTCCACAATGACACACCTACTCCAACAAGGTCGCTCCTCCTAATGGTGCCACATCCTGGGGCCAAGCATATACACACCATTACAAATGGTAAGGGAAATTTCAGAACATCCCACCATTCAAGCTGTGACTTAGTTTCCCCGAGTCCCTTTCACTAAGTTGACAAAACATAAGCAAAGTCTGAGGACAGCAGTTCAATATTGCCTCCAGAGGCATTCTTTCCAGAGACCCTTAATAAGGAAAGCCAGTTCTTGGCTATGCTGTGGAAGAGTTTCAGGGTAAGACATAATGAAGTAGAGTTTACTGAAAGAGATTACAGTGGAGATTTCAAACATGGAGCTCAAGACACATAAGACACACCCATGGGTGACCCACAGCAGCCTGATTCACAGCAGCAGCACCTTCTCCAGCTCTTGGCCATCTTATTCCTCGTAGACACTATCTGTATTATTGATTATTTTGATTACTGGGAATTCTGCAACACCTTGAACTCTTCTGCAACCTCTCAATCTTTTATAACTTATATGTAACATGTGAGCTGAGAAATACCATTGATTGGAATACAAGAACCTGTGATTAACTCAGCCTGGACTATCAAGATAAGTGGGAATATCAGAAAAATCATACCAATGAAACCACCATACCTTCCTTGTGAATTTTTGTCATTGAATAAGTTTTGACACTATGAAAAGACCCAAAGAAGTTATGTTTCCAACATACTGCATGTACAGCAGAGTTGTAAGGTAGATTTATGGGAGATATTGTCAGACTTAGGAATGAGAAGGGAGTACTCAAAACTCAATTACAGATAGATCATGTTGTCCCTAAGTAGGCACAGTTTACTTATCGTCTTTGACGTTTTGTTTGATATGTTGTTTTATGACATGCTCTTCCTGAAAAGATACAAGACAGTTATTCATCCCTGATAGGGAGCCCATATAAGACTGTATGTATATCACTGAAGCCCAGCATGGTGAACCAATGGGTTTTATTGGGGTTACTTACAGGAATATGGGTGAAGGGTTATTTACAAATCAAAAATGACTCAAAGGCAAGTGTATCACCAGAGAGATGTCCACATCAGCATGAGTAACAGCTCACAAAAGCTGAGAACCTGGAGCACACTGCACAGCCTGCAGGCAGAGCAACAGGTTGGAGGTGTCCTTTCAGGGCAGCTCCGCTGATTTCTGCTTCCCTTGGGCTGCTTGGCTAGTCTAGAGACTTCTGAGCTTGGATCCTCTGAGGGTCTTCTTTGCAACTTGGCTAGTCTAAGAGTGTCTGTCAGTAGTCTTTACTGTTTACTCTTGGGAACAAAGGGGCCTGGTGAATCTGGTCAGTTTTAGGGACTTCCTGGAGCTATTTTGAGTTGTTTTGTTCTGCTTTAATGAGCCTCCATGCTAAATGGAAAGTTTCAATCTTGAGGAAAATGCTACATGACATACATAGTTAAAGAAACATGTATTGTCTCCACAGGTATCTGAAGTCTCCTGAGTGTCATGGGAAGCCAAACAAGATCCAAAGATGAAAAGTCTCTTTTTCATTCCCCTGTTTGCCCCACTGGGGCACACCTTGTGCTCTAACTGGTAGTAGATATTGGCACCATCTGTATGATTCCCGTTTTGCAGATATACAGATTGAAACAGTGACAAGATCACAAAGGCTTCCACCCAGTCTTATAGAAAGGCCTATGAGTCCAGGCACTGTGTGACAGGTCGGAATCCCTATGGCAGCCACTGAGAGTGGCTCCGAACACACAGTAGGAAATTGGAGAAGTTAGAGAACCTAAGGATGTGGAATAGCTTGCAAGGCAGGTATAGATTAAGGGACAGGGCCAACCCAAGAAGATACTGCTACTGGGTTGATTATCTGGATCAACTATTTCCAGGTTCTTGATATCTTATTCAAAGAATTGTGAAAGCACACAATAAATAGTAAAGCATCAGAAGACCCTATGTAAGGAGACAGTACCGGGGTATGCTTCCAGGAAGCAATGCTCCAAATGAGCTGCAGTGAATAAGTGCATCTTGACTATTTACAGCCTCTCATGGGATCCAGGAGAAGGAACTGATTCTGTAGGAACCCAGCCCATGGGGTTTAAAGTGGTAAGAACCCAACCCACGGGTGTCGTGTGGGAAGAGGGACACCGGCAGAAACTGAACTTGGGCCATTTATGTCCTAAAGAATCCAGCTATTCCTTGCTACGTCCCAGAGAATGTTGGTGAAGTTGGATTTAAAGGTGTAGACTAAATTGTCTGGTAGAGGAGATTTCAAGATAGGATAGTAGCCTGCAGACTCTCTAATTCTGTTTTTTGTTTGTTTGTTTTGTTTTTTTCCGACGCTCTCATCCAAGTCAGAGAATGGGCAAGAGTATAGAGATTTTAAAACGTGACATTTGGTGAGGAAAAGTGTGTGAGAAATCCTTATGTTGTGAACACGAACAGGGAAATTGTGCATGACAAACATAGGTAATTATTAAGGGGAACCCCCACTCTCCTCATTGGAACAATAAAAGTGCTCCTACTAGAGACACCCACCCATTGAAGGCTTCCACTTGATTCCCAGGCATGCAATAAGGACACTTGCTCCACTGTGTTCATAGCAGCCTTATTTATAATAGCCAGAAGCTGGAAAGAACCCAGATGTGCCTCAATGGAGGAATGGATACAGAAAATGTGGTATATTTACACAATGGAATGCTACTCAGCAATTATAAACAATGAGTTCATGAAATTCTTAGGCAAATGGTTGGAACTGGAAAATATCATCCTAAGTGAGGTAACCCAATCACAAAAGAACACACATGGAGTGCAATCACTGATAAGTGGGTATTAGCCCAGAAGCTCTGAATACCCAAGACACAATTAACATATCAAATGATTCCCAAGAAGGAAGGAAGGAGAGGACCTTGGTCCTGGAAAGGCTTGATGCAGCAAAGTAGGGGATTACCAGGACAGAGAAGTGGGAGCTGTTTGATTGGGGAATGGGCAGACAGAAGAGGGCTTATGGGACTTATGGGGAGGGGGGAACTGGGAAAGGGGAAATCATTTGGAATGTAAACAAAGAATGTAGAAAATAAAAGAAAATAAAAAAATAAAGAAGAAAGCATGACTGGGAATTACCTCATTACACAGGAATTACCTCATTGCAAACAGTTGGCTAAAAGACTGATTTCCTTCCTTCTTTCCTTTCTTCTTTCCTTCCTTCCTTCTTTCCTTCCTTCCTTCCTTCTTTCATTCATTCATTCCTTTTTTATTCAGTTACCACTCAATAGCAGTAATCCCAGGAGGCTATACTATACCTCTAGCTGGCAGCAGAACTTGGGAAAATTGTCCACACTCTACTGGCTTTGAAACCATAAAAGATGCAAAACTGAATCAATTGTGGAGTCTTGTTCCACAGTTTCAGAGAGCCGCTGAGGCCTGGCAATGTGCACAATTGTTGGAGTCTCTGAAAAGAGCTTCTGAGAGATCATTACGGTGGTGTGAAAATGAAACCTACACTGTAGCAGATATCTTAGGGTGCTGAAGACAACAGAACCAGGGGTGCCACTGAAGAAGACTGCAAGCCCTGGGCCAAGTTGATGCAAGAGAAGTTGAGTGCTACAGCCAGCGGTGATGGGGATACAGGGGCCACCTGTGCCCTTTGGAGACAGAGCAGTTGCAGCACAAACAACACATATCTGACACGGAGCTGCAGGCATCTGTGTTCCTCCAGATATGGGTCTTTCTTTGGTACAATTGTTCCTTGATGTGTCTTCATCACTCTCATTTGGAATGGTAATGTTGTTGAATCTGTGCCATTGTATGTTGGAAATACCTAACGGTTTTTATATTTTAAGGACTTGAAGATAATAATTCACCTCAGAAGAAACTGTGTGCTTACACTTTCTTATTAGATATTTTTGTTCTTTATATTTCAAATGTTATCCCCTTTCCTCATTTCCCCTTTGAAAATCCCCTATCCCATCCCCCTCTCCCACTGCTCACCAATCTACCCACTCCCACTTCCCTGTCCTGGCATTCCCCTACACTGGGGCATCAAGCCTTCACAGGACCTAGGGCCTCTCTTCTCATTGATGTCTGACAGCATCCTCTGCTACATATGAGGCTGGAGGCATGGGGTCCTTCCATGTGTACAGTTTGGTTAGTGGTTTAGTCCCTGGGAGCTCTGGGGTACTGGTTGGTTCATATTGTTCCTCTTATGGAGCTGTAAGACCCTTCAGCTCCTTGGGTCCTTTCTCTAGCTCCTCAATTGGGGACCCCATGGTTAGTCCAATGGTTGGATGAGAGTATCCACCTCTGTATTTGTCAGGCACTGGCAGAGCCTCTCAGGAGACAGCTATATCAGGCTCCTGCCAGGAAGCACTTGTTGGCATCTCTAGTAGTGTCTGGGTTTGGTGTCTGTATATGAGATGGATCCCAAGGTGGGGCAGTCTCTGGATGACCTTTCCTTCAGTCTCTGCTTCATACTTTGTCTCCATATTTCCTCTGGAAGGTATTTAGTTTCCCCTTTTAAAAAGGACTGAAGCATCCACAATTCTGTCTTCCTTCTTCATGAGCTTCATGTGGTCTGTGAATTATATCTTGGGTATTCTGAGCTTCTGGGCTAATATCCACTTATCAGGGAGTGCATACCATGTGTGTTCTTCGGTGATTGGATTACCTCACTCAAGATGATATTTTCTAGTTCCATTCATTTGCCTAAGAATTTCATTAATTTATTGTTTTTAATAGCTAAGTAGTACTCCATTGTGTAAATGTACCACATTTTCTGTATTCATTCCTCTGTTGAGGGACATCTGGGTTCTTTCCAGCTTCTGCTTATTATAAATGAGGCTGCAATGAACATAGTGGAGCATGTGTCCTTATTACATGTTGGGGCATCTTCTGGGTATAGCTGGGTCCTCAGGTAGTACTATGTCTAATTTTCTGAGGAACCACCAAACTGATTTCCAGAGTGGTTATACCAGTTTGCAATGCACCCAGCAGTGAAGGAGTGTTTCTCTTTCTCCATGTCCTTACCAGCATCTGCTGCCACCTGAGTTTTTGATCTTAGCCATTCTGACTGGTGTGAGGTGGAATCTCAGGGCTGTTTTGATTTGCATTTCCCAGATGACTAAGGATATTGGACATTTCTTTAGGTGCTTTGCAGCCATTTGGTATTCCTCAGTTAAGAATTCTCTGTTTAGCTCTGTACCTCATTTTTAATAGAGTTATTTGTTTCTCTGGAATCTAACTTCTTGAGTTCTTTGTATATATTGGATATTAGCCCTCTATTGGATGTAGGGTTGGTAAAGAACTTCTGGAGGAATCACCATCCCTGACCTCAAGCTATACTACAGAGCAATTGTGATAAAAACTGCATGGTATTGGTACAGAGACAAGTAGGTAGATCAATGGAATAGAATTGAAGACCCAGAAATGAATCCACACTCCTATGGTCACTTGATCTTTGACAAAGGAGCTAAAACCATCCAGTGGGAAAAAAAAGACAGCATTTTCATTCAACAAATGGTGCTGATTCAGCTGGCAGTTATCATGCAGAAGAATGCAAATTGATCCATTCTTATCTCCTTGTACAAAGCTCAAGTCCAAGTGGATCAAGGACCTCCACATAAAGCCAGATACACTGAAACTAATAGAAAAGAAAGAGCCTCCAGCACATGGGCACAGGGGAAATTTTCCTGAACAGAACACCAGTGTCTTATGCTATAAGATCAAGAATCGAAGCCGGGTGGTAGTGGCGCATGCCTGTAATCCCAGCACTTGGGAGGCAGAGGCAGGCAGTTTCTGAGTTCGAGGCCAGCCTGGTCTACAGAGTGAGTTCCAGGACAGCCAGGGCTACACAGAGAAACCCTGTCTCGAAAAAACCAAAAAATTAAAAAAAAAAAAAAAGGATCAAGAATCGACAAATGGAACCTCATAAACTTGCAAAGCTTCTGTATTTAGACTTTTAAACAGTATTGGAGCTGCTGAAGACTACTGGAGCTTTCACAGTCTGGCTAAATGCTTTTTTTTTTTTTTTCCTTTCTTTTGGTTTTTCGAGACAGGGTTTCTCTGTGTAGTTCCGGTTGTCCTGGAACTCACTCTATAGACCAGGCTGGCCTCAAACTCAGAAATTCGCCTGCCTCTGCCTCCCAAGTGCTGGGATTAAAGGCGTGTGCCACCACGCTAAATGCTTCTTACGTTATGAGATGCCATGAGTCTATGATAAAAGAGAAGGCTGTGACTTAAAAGAGATGAATTTGGTGTCAGGATGAAGGACAGAGTTGTGATGGCTACAATTGACTGTCAGTCTGACAGGATATATAGTCTCCTGGCAGGGAAGCCTCTGGGATGCCAGTGAGGGCTCATGTAGATTGGGTTACTTGAAGCAGTAAGGCTGCCCTTGAGTGTGAATGGCAACACTCCATAGGGGTCCTGGACTGAATTTAAAACAGAAGCGGAACTAAGCGACAGCTTCTTCCTCGTGACCAGCTGCCTCAGTTGCACTTCCCTGCCAGACCCTTTGTCTGATATTTTGTTGCAACAACCAATAAAAGAGTGAACTAAAAATAGCCTCTGTGTGACTCCATGAATGGAAGAGCCAGGCTAACAATGAAATGGGACATTATGAAGGGAAGGAACTGAAAACACTGGGAAGCACAAAAGTTATAATGAAATGACTAAAAGGCCAAGGAGAAGAGAAACAATATGTATAAAAAATATGTAAAATAGCCTGAAGCTCCCTGGTAAGAGAGGAGGCCAAGCTAGCGATGGAAGGGTGGCAGGGAGCAGTCGGTCACTGTCTTCAGCTGTGTATCCACTGAGGCATCCACCAGGCTTCCAGGAACAGTTCAACCCATGTGGCTATGTACATGATCCTGCTCAAATTCAGTGGGTCTCAAAATTAAGAGAAGTTATTAGTGTGGAAGGGGATTTGGAGAAAGGAAGTAAGGATAATAGGGCTGGGAGGAAGATTAGCTATAAATGCACACACACACACACACACATAGAATACATATATAAACATGGAAGAAGACAGGATCTACATATGAAGAGCAAACATATTAATGGGAAGAAAGGATGTGAGACGAAGTAATGGAGTGTGAAAATGATCACAGTACATGACACACATGCTTGAAAATGCCATAACAATGAAGTCTATTATTTTGTAAGTGAACATAAGCTACATTAATAGGAAGTATTTTAATCATAATATTAATGTAACACGTTCAGGCTCAGTTCCCTCTATGGGTTAGGCTGTCAGTGTGAGCAATTGTTTGAGACTTTGCATTTGTTTTAACTTCGCTCTCCCTCTCTGGCTTGACCTCACATTCTTTATTTGTCCATGGATATTTTTCTTCCTTTCTTGAGGGTTTTGAACAACTCACAGCTGTGTGTTTGCTGTAATTCACCAGAAAATCAATATGTTTCAGAGACTGGGTACTTAACATAACTAGTATATCATCCAACAAGAGTGGGAGAGTTTCGTCTTGTCTCGTGTACATACCCTGTAGCACTAGTAAAAGCCTGAACTTGGTAAGTGCTCCATATATTCCAATCGAATTAAGTCAAAAGACAAACCGTAATGGGAAATAGAGCATAAAAGCATAAAAGATAACTTGCAACACATACAATATAAAAAGTGTCTAAAGAAGATAGAAAAGTGAAAACTTCAAATACCGTGTCAAATTTCAATGACAATAAATATTCAAAAATGTCTCTTCTTAGAGGAAAAGCATTTGCATTATTGAGTCATGATGTCTTTTGATGTCTGGCATAAAAATTGTTGTTCACAATCTTACGAAAACATACTATTACAGTTCATACTTGGGCTGGAACATATAACCCATTAGTAGAGCACTTGCTTAGCACACAGGCACTGGGCTTCTTCCTTCAGTGTCATAAAAACAAGCAGAGCTTATACCTCAAAAACAAAATGAGCCGGGCGGTGGTGGCGCACGCCTTTAATCCCAGCACTTGGGAGGCAGAGGCAGGTGGATTTCTGAGTTCGAGGCCAGCCTGGTCTACAGAGTGAGTTCCAGGACAGCCAGAGCTACACAGAGAAACCCTGTCTCCAAAAAACAAAAAAACAAAAAACAAAAAAAAAAAAAAATGATAAGCAAGAGAGATGGCTCAATATTTAAGACCACTGTCTGATGGGGAGAGCACCACCCGTGGAATTAACTAAGCAGGGCTCATGGAGGCACACAGAGACCGAAGCGGCAACCGCAGAGCCTGCCTGGGTCTGTGCTGGCATATGTCTTCTGCATATATATTATGCTTGCAGGCTTGGCATTTTTGTGAGACTCCTGGCAGAGGGAATAGGAGGGTCTCTGACTCTTTCACCTGCTCTTGGGACTCTTTTCTTCCTACTGGGTTGCCTCGCCCAGCCTCAGTGTGAGGGTTTGTGCCTGATCTTATTCTATCTTGCTGTACTGTGTTCGTTTGATATCCCTGGGAGGCCTACTCTTTTCTGAGGGCAGGCAGATGGACATTTGGGTGGGTAGAAGTGGATGTGGGAAAAAGAGAGGAGATGGGGGAACTGGGGGGTATGGAGGGAGGAGGAACTGGCTAGGGTGTATTATATAAGAGAAAAATGCATTTAAAAACTTTAAATATCACTGTCTGCTCTTGAAGAGGACTCAGGTGTGATTCCCAGGACTCATATGGCATCTCTTGTAACTCTCCAGTTACTGCATGCAGACAAAACAGCTCTCTCTAGGCCATCCTGCTAGCAATGTGTGCAAAGGCAACGCTGTGGATTCAGTACTGTCCTCTGAGTCCAGAAGATAAAGACAAAGGTACTGCATAGACATGAAAAGATATAAAAACATGTGATAAACCATGTCCAAGGAATTCAGCCTCAGGCGGATGTATTGTTTATCACTGTATCACATGGGAAAGCTGTGTTGTTTTTGTCTTTACTTCCCGGGTCACCTGGGAATAGCATCTTTTAAAAGGCTCAAAAGCAGCCACTTCTTTATTCCTCTACTTCTTCAAGTCTCGTTTTCTTCACTAAATGTCAGTGACACGTGAACTACAAGTACAGATAACCTTCCAAACAGAGAGCTTCCCTTTCATTGGCCAGCTAGAAGTTTCCTTTCAAACATATAATGGCTAATGTGAAAAACTACGAAGCTATTTCTCTCTTGTATCACTCATTCCAGTAAAAGAAAACAGAACCAGCAAAAACCTCATGCTTTCTCCACAAGTCACTATGCTCACAGTGTCACTTGAGATTGCTGATGTGAATTTTTGCAATACTTCCTTACCAAAACAACAACAACAACAAAATCCAACTGATTAAGCAACAAAGGCATTCCATAAGCTCAATGGGAGGAGTCAGGGGGCAACCGAGATGAGTTCAGTAGTAATATCATATTGCACCAAAAGCCAGAGGCTTCTCTTTTCCTTGATACAGTGCCCTGTTAGGGTTGCTAACACTGTTCGTTGCTACCTGTTTGCAAGATGGTGATCTACCCATAGGTACCATAGATGGGATAAGAGAAGAAAAGCTTGAGAAGGTAAGCAGCAGAGTCCCATCTTTCATCAGAAGAGGACAGCTACCTCAAACACACCCCAGAAAGTTCATTTTGATTGATTCCAAAAAGTATTTGATGCGTGTCAATGTGGTATAAAGAATAGGAAAATACTATCTAAATCATCGATTACAACTTCCCAGGCACCATTGCATTGGACAGACAATGTAGAAAAGTGCTATGGATTCAGTGACCAGTAAGTAGCAAAACTTCATCTGGGTTGCAGAATATTATTAAGCTATTAATGAAGAAGAAGATAAAGTGGATTTTCAAGTAATAATATGATGAGATGTGTAAGAAACACTATTCAAATGAAAGCAGTAAGTTACATACAACAAACATTTGGGTTTTTTTTTTCAAAAATGAAATATCTTTAACATTAATAACCAAAGTTGAGCATGCTGTCCATCCTAGAAGAGGAGTCAAGATAGCATGAGTCTGAGGGAGCTGGTCAGGTCACCTCCATAGTCAGGAAGCAGGGATCAGTGAGTTGATTTGTTCAATTAATTTTCTCCTTTTTATACAGTCCACAGTCAAATATGCCCAGTGAATGTTACCACCATCAGCAGCTAAGTCTCCCCTTTTAAATCAATCTGATCAAGAATCCCCAGTAAACCTGCCCAGAAACCAGCCTAACCTAGATAATCCCTCACAGGGGCACCCAGACGCCTGCCTCCTGTGCAATTCTAGATTCTGTAAACCTGCAACCATCATCGCATCCAGCCACTCAGAATGGAGGTTAAGGTGGAGGTGCCTCAACAGTAAACACAGAGCAACTTCTTGCACCAATATTTTATTTTCAGGGAGTCCCATACACAATAGCCCTGTGAGGGAACTCCGCAGTGGACTCCCCCCCCCCGTAAGTAAACTCGTGCCTGCAGATAGAGGGTTTAAGTTCTCCCTATGCCCACAGCCTGGCGTATGCCACAAACTGGAAATATTCTCTCTTCACCCCTTTCTCAGTTTGGGTAAATAAATCCCCTGAACAAAATGTGCTCTATACATGATGAACAGGCATTCAATGTCTGGGCTTTCTGACAACAGTGAAGTGTGGGGGACGGAGTGAGGAAGTGAGACTTTTGGGCTCTGGCCAATGCTTAGGTTCTGAAAAAGCCCACAGCGAACAGCATCCAGACACCTTCAGAGCATCCTGCGCTCCAAGTCACAGTGGATGCACACAGAAACTGAAATCCTCAATGCAAATGATTGCCAACTAGATACTTCAACTTTGTTTTTAATTATCTTGGTATGTCATTTAAAATAAATACATTTTAAAATCTTTGAAGGAGTAGATATGCATGCATCATTTCACAAAATCATTTGGCTTGTGTTCTCATATATAAATCCTAGCTTTTAATTATAGATACATAAGTCTGGGTAGAGGTCATGAAACTAAAAAATGGAACAGTGAGAGAAGAGAAGATTTTAAGAAAAAAGAGTGAGGTGATAGAATACATGGGCAAGCATGGGAGGGGGCCATAGGAGGGGCCATGGGAGGGGCATATGGAAGAAGCAATGGGAGGGGCAACGGGAGGGGCTACAGGATGGAGGAGAATCAACAAACTCATAATGCTGCAAAAATGCCATAATGAAACCCACTACTTTAATTAGCAGGCTAATTACAAAAAAAGGTAGGAAAAGAAAGCATCTCTCACTACATTTAAACCTTCCAGATACATTCAAGGGGTCTATGCTAATATTCACTGGCCACAAAGATTGAATGTATAAATGACTGGTTATATATATATATTTGTAGGTGTGAAGGGAAATTCACAGTCATATAAAAGCAGATTTCCATCCACTACAAGGAAGAATTTTAATTTGAAGCTTTTTAAGATGAAACAGACAGCTATGGGATAAAATTTTATAAGAAATAGTCAAAGAAATGTGAAATGTTCATTTTCCAATGATATTATGGAAAGAATAACAAAGTTATACCATTTATAAGAAAAGTAAAATTTGACATTTTATGCTGAGGGAAAACTGCATAAAGAACTGACTAACCAAAAAGCTTATTAAATTTGCAATGTACTTTTTTTTAAAAAAATCATACTCGACTTTATACCAACTGTACTTTAGTATCTTGTGCGTGTGACAGGGAAGCTGGACTCATGACATCTCAATAACAATAAGGTTACTTTAATGAGACCTTTGTAATGACAGCATTAGCTGACATTGCCAACATGGATTCGGGACTCTCCCACAATTCCACTCCTAGATGGCAATTTATGGCAGCTGAGAGAGGGAGAAACACTCTTCTCCAAAGACAAGCCTCCTGATAGGTTATCAAGTCAAAAAAGTTAGCCCCAAACACATATGAACTAAGCAAGGTGTGTGTGTCTGTGTGTGTGTTGTGTGTTGTGTGTGTGTGTGTGTGTGTGTGTGTGTGTGTCTTTCATTTGGGAACTCAGAACATTGGGATGGGTGCCGAGGGCACCACTGTGGCCACCACATCCAGGTGACTAGAGTGGATTACTCACTACTGCAGCAAGCAGTGCTGAGATATAAGACAGATTTCCAAGTGCATCAGAGGCTATAATCCAGCTCCACTTAGAGATGCGAAAGTCAAAATCCTGTCTCATTTTGAAATTCTTTCTTTTATAGCTTTAACTGTTGCAGTCAAAAAGAAGAGAAACACTTGCATTCTACTCTAATTAGACCTGAAGTTACAGTTCACAGGAGCGCTGTCCAGCCAAGACTGGTCAGAGTGATGTAAAGGAGATCACAGCCATGACAGATAATGATAGTTTTACTGAACTTACACATGTTTATGAACTGGGGATAGGAAAAATTAGGCAAGTACTACAATTTACAATTCTGCCACAGAGACATGATGGCTCTGTCCTTATTTGTTTCTGTATTTTACTTTTGTCTATTTTTGTTTCTGTGTTACCATTTGTGTTCCCTCATCAACAGTCTTGGTTTCAACATTGTGACTTGGATTAACAGTTGGGAATGTTTACTATTCTGTGTCATTGATGCACCATAATAAACTGTTGAGTTTATCTTTTCTGGTGACTCATATCCAATTTTCACTCATTTAAATAGCGTTTATCATAAACATCACTGAGTACAAAAATAATCCAAATTTCTCACCATGTCTTTAGGACAGTGTGTTAGAACTGGGTTTGTTGGGGCTGGGGAGATGGCTCAGTGGTTAAGAGCACTGTACTGCTCTTGTGGAGGTCCTGAGTTTAGTTCCCAGCAACCACATGGTGACTCGCAAGCATCTGTAAGAGATATGATGCTCTCTTCTGGTATGTCTGAGGAGAGCATTGGTGTGCTCATATACATAAAATGAATAAATAAATCTAAAAAAAAAGTTAAAAAAAAAAAAAGAACTCGGTTTGTTGGTCCTTGTCTGTTTTACTAACAAGCTTCCTAAATTCATTCTAAGTTCACTATCTCTACTCCTTTGTCTTGTGTTAGAGACCCCTAACACAAGCCTCTACTCCACTGTGATCCCTCTTACTGGGGTTTACAAGAGCTTTTATACCTGTAAGTCCGATGAGCTTACCATTCCTTACCTCTCAGAAGCATTCGCCATAATGACTCTTCTCTCCTGGAAACACCGTCGCGTGAGTTCTGGGTGGCCACAAGCTCTGCTTTGCTTGTGGAGCCGGAACAACCGCTCTCTGTCTCCTTTTCTAGCTCAGTTGCAGGTTGCTGCTCTCTAGATAGTGCTCTCTCCCGGGGATCATTTCTGAAACCTATATTTGATCTATGTTCATCTTCAGATGACGTGACTTCCATTGCTATCTGAGCACTGGTGACTCTCAATATCTCCATGCTGGCTCTCCCCGTTGAAAGGCAGACTGGATCCATACCCGACAGTGCCTACCGGGCCATTGCCATGCAGGACCAATGGGCATTCAGAATTTTGCATGTCAAAAACACAATGTCAAGTTCCCTCTCAATAGATCTGCCTTCACCCTTGCTGGTCTTGTTAAAATGGCAAGTAATTTACCTAATTATGACAGCTGAAGACCTTGGAATCTTATTCAACTGTTCCTTCCCCCGCAACCTACATTGCAAAGCAGCCAAGTCATGTAAGATTTATTTTCTGTCAGGAAAAGTCTGGCATCTTTTTCAAATCAAAATAGAATGTTATACAGTAGATCCAGTGACATCCAAACCATCTCATCTTCATTCAAAGACAGATGAATGAATAAGATATGGAACCTTGCCTTGAGGTTAATGCTTAATTGATATATGAACTGTCTTCCCATATTTCTATAACTCACAGAAGTCTGAAGCCAATAAATTGTCTCTTTTGGTACTAAGACTTTTTTCCACCAGGAAGCAATGCACTATTCAGGAAAGTCGAGATTGGAGATACATTCTTTCCTTTAGGTGGTTTGAGTGAAAGCGGTGATAGAAAATTTTGACCTCTAAACTTTCAAAATGCTCCAAAGCAGACCAGTTTTTAAAAAGTCTTAACCACCACTCCAAGTTTGCAGAACCCCTGTAATCTTTCCAGGGTCCTGGTCTGAGATGTGATAACAATTATACGATATCTGCCCCAGCCTCCAGCTGAGGGAAACACAAGTCACCCCAACAAACTTGCTGAAGTCATCTCTCCCACTGAGCTGAGCCCTCATCAGACCTTCAGTTTCCACATGCAATCAGGCCTAAGTTGGGATTCATTAGTCCATTTATCTAACGTGCTGAACTAGGCTTAATTTTCATAAAAGGATTTCCTTCTCCCATCTTGTGTGTTTGATGAAAATAGAAAGAAGACAACAGAAGGGGGAAAAGAGGTCTTAAGGCAGACCAGAGGAAGGGAAGGGAAGACAGAGATGGAGCACAGGTGGTGTGGAAGCCAAGGCCAGTGACTGCTTGCAAAGAAGAGGGGACTAGCAAGATGGGGCAGAGGGACGGGGAGAAGCCGAGACGGGGAACTAAGAACAAGATGCCATAAGGAGCCCCTTGGCTTTGCGTGTTAAAATTTTATAAGACAACTTCCTTTCTTTCATGAAATAAAAGCTGTACTCTATTTCAGGTGTCTTTGGACATCTTTTGGGGAGTTGAAATATGAATAATGTGAAGCTTCTGGAAATGCTGTCTTTGTCATGAACAGTTTTTAGTCATGATTTTGTTCCCTTTTAGGTTTCCAGATGTATGATTATTTGCAAGTGCACCAATGCTATCTTGTCACTTGCTTTTCAAGTTGTACTTCTGACTGTTGTTGTTGTGTTTTCTGATCGCACTACCCTGCAGCTCTGACACAATGTTGAACAGTGACAGAGTGCGGGGCAACGTTGCTTTCTCCCACTTACTTGAAGAACACCGAATATTTCCCATAAGGCAGCACTGTTGAAACTGTGGCACATACATGATTTTATATTAAAGCATTTGTTGTTCATTCCTATTTTGGATGCTTTCAACACCTATAGGGACCACTTTGTCAAATTCCTTTTCCAGATCAATAGGTGTGCTTATATGAATTGCCTCTTAGCTCCTGTGATAATTACTGGGCTGTGCCTGTGGCTGTCTATAGCTATTCCTGTGCTCCACCTCCACAGCAATAAACACCGATGCCAATCACGCACTGCCCCCTGGAGTTAGTTAATTTTATGTCTTCTTTTATGATTTTCTTGCCTTCCCAACTATGTAAATAGAATGTCCTATGTTGTACAGTTGGTGAAATATCCCCACAAGTTTAAATGGAATGGACTCTAGGTAACAAAAACACTATCCATCGCTGACCTAACACAAGGCCTGTTGATTGTTGAATGGAACAATTCCAGATTTTCTTTAACTAGATCTATTTTTACTGATTCCAGTCTATGTTGAAATTATTATAGCTGAGCACAGAGAAGCAATACTAAGAAAAGTGCTGATGTAAATAGTATGTACTCCAAGCAACTGGGCTTCCCTCCTCAGTTCTCACCAATGAGACAGCCCTTCTTACATTCCTGGCAAGAATATGATTTATCACAAAGGAAACTACCTAAATAATAGAAGTTCCGCTGGCAGTTTGTATTCCAGAGATGGTATGAGCTGAGGATCTGTTCTGTCGAGGAGAGTGATCTCATGGTGATCAGGATAGTGTGGCACACGACCAAGAGTCAAATTTCTCAGTGGCTGCCCACACACTAGATTCCTCATGATTGGTTTGTCTCAAGCGCTCACGTGTGCACGGGCAAGCATGCACACACACACACACACACACACACACACACACACACACACTGGACAGGGGAAGATAGAGTCCTATTGTACACACACCTTGCATCTTCAAGAGAAAGCTAACTCTATTCTGAAGCACAAGGGAAATGCTAGAAAAGGGGTCTCCCTGTTTTACATAATTCTCTACCTAAAATTGAGCAAAGGGTTAATTTCCATAATCAACACCCAAGAAGATCACATTTACTCTTCCGACTCTCAGGGTGGAGGTCCAGGCATGTACTTCATAATCATAAGAAGGACAAAGAAGGTGAGTGGGGGTGTGGATTTGTCAGGCCTTCACCCAGGGAATATAGCTGAGAAAAGGTCCGTGAATGGTAAGCACTTCCCTAATCATTGCTCCTTCTGAGACCTCACTAACCTTGCTGCTAACATATTAGCCAAAATGAAGAGTTTCAATAACTGATATGTGAAATTTGAGAAAGACCTGAATCTGCCCAAAAGCCAAAACTAAATATAAGAATTATTACATTTGCAAATCTACTAGAATTTTCAGAATTCATATGACAGGCTGATTTCTCCTGTCTGACAATATAATAAAGCCATGCTTTGTATTTTTAGAGATAATCTAAGGTGGCTTGAGTTGAATTATCATAAAGCTATAATAGGAAAAGAAACAACTGAGGAAAGGAATCCAGTCTTCCTTTTATCTGTTTATGCCTCTATGGATGTAGTATAGTGCATGCAAACAGGGAGCTTCACAGACATCCATGAAAGACAGGGAGAGTGAGGAAGGGAATTGCTGGTGTTAAAATATCCAGTCATTTTCGGAGAAAGCACCATATTGATTTCCAAAATGGCTGTACAAGCTTGCACTCCCACGAGCAATGGAGGAATGTTCCCCATGCTCCACCTTCTTGTCAGCATGAGCTGTCACTGTGTCTTTGATCTTTCTGACAGGTATAAGATAAAGTCTCTGACTCTATTACCTGCTTTTGGGACACCATTTCCCTCCTAGTGAGTAGCCTTGTCCAGCTTTCATATGAGGGAAAATACCTAGTCTTAGTGCAACTTGATATGACATGTTTGATTACCCTGGGAGACCTGCCTTCCTCTGAAGGGAAACTGTGGAAGAAGGGAGGAGATGGAAGGGAACTTGGAGGAGAAAAGGGAGGGAAACTGAAATTAGGATGTAATATATGAGAAAAGTATAAAGAAAAAAACTCCACTGAAACATTATAAATTTATATATGCTTATAAATATATTATATATAATTTATATGTATACATGTATAAAATATATTCTATATAATTTTATGTATATATGTATATATATGGAGAGATGTCCAGCCATCACTCTCATTGAATATATTTTAGCACTTCTTTCTTTCCTTTTATAAAAATCCATATTTCTATCTTTATTTTGAATTATTTGTCAGATACTTAAATGTTCAAAAACTTAGAAAGTCCTGATTATTCATCTCCACAGTGCCAGGTTTTACCATAATCTTTAAAAGCAGGACTAAAAAAATTTAAAAATCACATGCAGTCTATATAAACAGATACAAGTTTATTGCACGTAAGTTTTTTTATGAGCTAATATAAAAATGAACATTGGAAAACAGTGATAAAATATAATACAAAAAATAAATTTTGATAACTGGAAAACAAAAGAAAAAATATTTTGTCTTTGGGAAAAGAAGGGAGAAGTTTACATGAAGATAGGGATGGTAGGGTAGGGAAGATGAGGAGATTAAGGAGGAATAAATAACTCTAAGAATATTTGAGGAAGACAGAAACCTACCATTTACCAACTCAAATAGACAGATGATAGATAGATAGATAGATAGATAGATAGATAGATAGATAGATAGATAGATAGATACATACATACATACATAGATACATAGATACATAGATACATAGACACATAGATAGACACATAGATAGATAGATAGATAGATAGATAGATAGATAAATAGATTAGATAGATTAGATAGATAGATATAGAAGTTTAATTGGCATTATCATACAAAGTAGATTTTGCTCATCCTAGAAGCCATGGATTGCCAAAGAAAAAAATAACCCCAGTGACAGATTTGGGATACCTTCCTTTAGGTTGTTGGCCAGAGGTGTCCCAGAGACTCCCTAAGCAATGTAGGCCACTGCCATTGATCTTCATTGCTGTGGTGGTTTGAGAAGATGACCCCAACAGGTTCATATATTTATATGATTGGTCACAAGGGAATGAAACTGTTTGAAAGGATCAAGGTTAGGCGATGTGGCCTTGTTTGAAGAGGTACAGGCTTGTTAGAGGAAGTGTATAACTTGAGTCTGTCTGTCTGTCTGTCTGTCTGTCTCTCTCTCTCTCTCTCTCTCTCTCTCTCTCTCTCTCTCTGCTTGTGATAATGAGCCAAGTCTCTGAAACTGTAAGCAAACCCCCAATTAAATGCTTTCTTTTATAAGAGTTGCCTTTGTCAGTGACTAAGGCAGTTGCACACCAGAACATAATGCTAACATCCTATTTCTAAGGAGCCCACACACATTGATCACAGAACATGGAGAAACTAAGTCTTTATTGACCAGGACACTTCTCCCTGGTGTCTAGATTTCACATTATTTAAAGATACTACATGGGCAGCTGGGAACAAAAAGTGTCATCAACAGTCTTTTACTCAGCTGTGAACCATGTGAACTACAGTAATGACTAGCACCCATGATGTCCATGGGTGAAATAAAGGCACAAATGTTATGGGGGTAACAAACCTCTTTCTTGTTGTTAAGGATATTTCTGGACTTAAGGATTATTCTACAGGAGGAAACTTATGACTGGTACTGTAAATATGACCAAGAATTCATAGTTAGGAAGCTTATAGTCCCCGGAGTGAACATATTATTTTCCTAAATGGACCTAGTTTCAAAGTGCCCTTTCTGTTCTTATATCTGGAGCCTCGGATTAATACAGCTCTCAAACTTCCTCAGAAAAGCTGCTTTGAACAGTAGATGGTGGTTACTATAGAAACTCACAGCTGGTCTCGGGGCAGAGGATAAGCATGGTGCAGTGCTCAGCCACCACCAGACCATCTATACCACACCCCTTCCCCAAGGCTCATGGGTCACTGGAAGAAGAGGGGCCAGAAACACTGTAAGAACCAGATATTGGGAAAGGCCAGAGCACAACGGGATTCTTCTGGGCATGACAGACCACTGCACTCTGCTGTCTGCACAAAATGAAAACAACCACCATTCCTGCTTGGAAATAGAAGGGGTTCATGAGCCACCATTCCTATTTTAGGAGCTTTGGGAAACTGATAGCTTCTGGAGAAGGCATAGTCCATTTCCTTTAAGGATGTGAACCCTGATAGACTAGTCTCACTCCAGTGATATGAAGTACATGATCAACACAAATGGAAGCCAATGGATTATCAAATTAAAAAAGAAGAAGAAAAGGTATGAAGTTGGAGTGCTAGGCAGGTGGAGTAAGAAGCAGGAGAATGGGAGTAGATACAATCAAAATACATTGTAGACAATTCTCAAAACATTACTAAAATATTGATTACATTTGTCTTATTAAGACATTTGTCTTACTTAGTCCATTTTACTTAAAAGGTAAGATACTGCTTGTGAAAGATTCTATTTCTAATAGAAAAAAGTCTGGATATTACTGAGCTAAAAATGCACAAAGAATTTGATGTTATATAGTGAAGAATTTCATACAGCAATAGAAAACATAGTGCATGTGTTTAAAAAAAAGTAAATTTAAAACTTTCTATTACTTGTGACTTGAAATTCATACCAACAAATGTAAACACACACACACACACACACACACACACACACACACAAAAAAAACATATTCAATACTAACTTTGAAAATAGCGCCTACCTAACATGGCTAATAATACTTGATACTTTCTAAATACAAAGATTTAGCAAAATGCAACCGATTTTTGGTACATAGAATTGATGAAGCCTCCATTTGGTGATTTAATTTGATTTGGTTTTGGATTTCAAGGCAGGTTTCAAGACTAAGATATTTCTAACATACCCTCTGAGAGGGTAGAGAAGAAAGACACATTGAACATTTTCTTTACACAACCACAAAAAACATACAATGGCACACAAATTTAACTTGGAATACCAAGGAGGAAAGTGTCTAACAGTTCATAACTCCAAAATACTCTACAGGAATACAGGAAACTGTTCACATTCCCAGACAATTACTAGTAATACAATAGCACTGACATCACGTGGATTTCTCTCCTTTGTTTGCTTTTCATTCCAGTTCTATCTTCCTTTAATGTAATGTATTAAGTTGCCTCACATAAAAGGAAAATGAAAAGAGGGTTTTCATTTAAATTTTCTGATGTGCGACAAAACCATGACAACTAGAAAGTGGAAGCGTGGTCAGAGGGAGGGCAGGCACTGCTTCACGTGACAGGAAGGTTGTCGTTGGCTGTGACACAGATGCAAACTGAAAGATTCAAGGCTAGAACAACTAGTCAGGCTACTGAACGTGGTCAGTGGCGGTGTCCAGGACATCCTGAGACTCTGGAAGAAGAAAGAATGGGTTTTTCTTTAATGATGGCTTCAGTGTTCCTTCTCTGTATGCAGCTGACCTGTGGGTGGGACAGTGGAGAATTGGGAGGAAGCACACATGTGCCCTAGTAGTGAAATACAGGGATTCAGGACAACATAGAGATTATTCTGAGAGATATAGAACAAATAAGGAAAATTCTCAACATGAGTACTGAAGCATTTTTTTTATGAATTGAAATTTGTTTTCTACTTAAGCAGGGTCAAATGGACAAGCACTGGTGGAACAGAGTCCTCCTTCCTTGACAGTAAAGGAAGGTGAGGACTTCACACTGGACTGTAGTTACCAAGACAGAGCTTCCAACATCTTCAGGTGGTATGGACAGGATCCTGAGGGGGATCTCATCACCCTGATACAAATGTTTCCAGCGGTAACAGAAAACCAGTGTAAGATTCACAACCAGGCTGGTTGTAGAAGACCCCCACTTTTCCTTGCTTGCAAAGGGCTCCAGGCTCTGAGACTCAAATCTGTTCTTCTGTGGAGTGAGCATATGGTGATCCTCTGCCACCTACACCTTTACCTAAACCCTGCCGGGAGGCCCAAGAACATACCTTTTCATCTCCGTTTCAAGAGTACTTACTTCAGTTTTATTATGAGCAAAAGATGTAATGAGAACTTGCAAAAACAGCAAATGTTTCCTTCCAAGACATGAGCTACTAGACAATGCCTTCAAATATTGTCCAATGTAGTTTGTGTCTCAGCATGAAACCCAAACTCTTGAGTCAATACCAAAAGAAAAGCACCAAAAGACCAGCACGAAGTACTTGCCTTTCAGTTTCTTTGTAGGCTCTTACAAAGATGTCACAATACAAATCTTGAAAGCCAGAATCATCCAATTCAGTTGTAAAAAAAAATACATTTGACATTTCAAAAAAAATAGCTTAGAAGATCAAATATAAAAAGCCTACAGGAACTGGTATAAAACTTACAAAAGACGGGGCGGGGGGAGACCAGGGAGAACAGGGGATGGTGAAAAGATACTGCCTCCTGAGTGGGAAGTTCACACTAGGGAGACAGTTAAGGCTGTGCTCACAGATGGTGAGCAGCGGGCCTTTGGAAACTAGCAGATGCCTCGATCTCTTCCGTAGAATCAGATTCCGGTGCAGGTAGAGTGGGAGGAGGGTTACAGGAGGCTGCGTGCTGAGGAGTGCTATGTGCAAGGGGAGCAGCGAGCATAGATGCCAACTGCTCAGATGACTGTTTCTCATGTCATAAGCCACCAGAGAGCACCCACTCCAGAAGACGTTCTCAGTGGTGCAGATGAGGTGATCCAGACAGACTCCCCGGCCAGTCTCCACCTGCGTTCATCACTTTGCTTCAGCAGTGCTCATGAAATAGATCACCCAAAGTGACAGGACCATGGTTCTCTCAGCAGGTTTGTCTCTCACCAGGTCAGATTTAGTTACTTCTGTTATCAAACATCCAATGTATCACTACTGGATACAACTGAGCCTTTAATGTACAACTATACCTGTATTCGTGTTCCTTATCACTGAGACCAAATACTTCACAAGAAGCAACTTAATAGATCATCTTGACTGACAGTTTTGTGGCGAGGAAGGCATGGTGATGGGAACTGATCCTGTGTAGCAAAGCCTGTGGTGTGGCCTGCTCACATTTCAGTACTTATTAGGAATGGAGCAGTTGGGGTTAGAAGGTATGACTATAATCTTCAGGGCCCATCCCCAGTGACCCACTTCCTCCAGGAAAACCAATTTCAAAAAAAGTTTAACAATCAAAAGCAGCACCAATCACTGAGGATCCTCTGTTCAAACACATAAGCCTGTGGGAGACATTTTACAGCCAAACCATAATATTCCAGCACAGTACCACACGCCTCATGGTCATCTCATAATCCATACATGTTTATCTTAACGTTAAAAATTCCCATAGTCTTACACTGATCAAAAGTTCATATTCTTTCCTGAGACTGAAGTTAAACTTTTATCTATGAGCCCTGGTACAATCAAGTGCAAGTCACACATTTCCAATAGGCAGTGGCTGAGATTAAATATTCCCATTCCAAAAGGGATGGTGGGTGGGAGGAAAACAAGGAAAGATCAGAGCAAAACAAGACAAAAAAAAGCCAACAGTACAAACATCATTCCCTGTAGCCCCATTTCCAACATCTGGGGCTTTGTGTGGCATTTTCTGGTCTCCAGTAGGTTTGAGTAGAGCTGTACTTCCAGGTCTGCCACCTGCAAACCGCACAGCCTGTCCCTTGGACAAGCCTCTCTCAGCGCCTGCAGCTTTCTTTGGTAGACAGTCTATGCTCCTGGGATCTCCGCTACAACCTGCTGTAACGTCACAGCTGATCCCGATCATCCTAAAGATAGAGGGCTGTGGCTTTTAGGAGCTAGGGAAATATGTCAAAAACTCATTTGTACATTGACATTTTTAGCATGCCTTTTACAATGGTTTTTGGCCACCGTGACAGGTAAGTGTGGTAATCATGACCTAACAAGGACAGAATAACTAGGGAATGGAACTCCACATAATTTCATGAAGAAGGAAATCTAGGACCATATACATATTCTCAAATAGTAAGAAGAATTAAGAATGGAAAATTTTTGGAGAAAAATAATAAGTGTGGGTTACAAGCTTAGAATAAACAATATGAACTTTAACCTGCGCCACTAACCTGCTCTGTCTCTTTATAAACACTGGAGTTCTGGGTGGTATAGCCACAAAGCAGATTCGAGCAGGTCTGGAGACATATTGTACAGCTACTATTGATGAAAATGGTGAAAATGACTTCCTCATTTTCCCAGTGGTTACCACTAGACATTACTTGCTAGAATTTCTAGCAATTCTGAGGACTACTTTCTGGCCAGGGAGCAACACAGACAGTGTGTAGGTAAAGTTGTAAGTACCAGAGTGTGTCATGAGAGCAGTACTTAATCAGTAATGGAAAAGTCACAGGTAACTTCTCCACCACTTTCATGAATTGTTTGAGGAAATCCCAAAGCTTATTCTTTCAATGTCTCCCAGACATACCCAGCTATATTGTTCTGTGGTTTGCTACAGTGGTGGCTGGCTTTGGAGATGTATTCTTATTCTTCTTCTTCTCTTCCCAATTTACTTCCAACCAACATTCCCTAAATGCAAGTCCACTTATATACAAATCTCTGTACTAGCACTGACTTAAAGGGATCTAAAAACCAAGACACAGGAATTCAAATCATGAGGCCAAGATGGAGACGCTGTAGGAGAGAGTCTAGTGCCCCTTCCATCACTGCCAGTAGAGAGGAGGAGACACCAGTAGCTTCTGCCAGAGTCAGGTGCAATCCTCCCAAGTCCTTGGCTGTTTCCATAAGTGGAGGCAGGCAGCCATCTGTGCTCCCCAGACAGCATCCGCCATGTGCCAGAACTCCAGCTCTTGTTCCTAGCTTGGGACTCCAGCTCTGAGGTTATGTAGATTCTTGCTCTGGAAAAACACAAATCTGATGAGTCAGTTAGGGGCTTTCTAGAGTTCTTATTCCATATTTTCTCAGAATGAAATGAGTTTTAAGAGTAACAGAATATGAAATAAGCAGTCTAAAGCAATGTAATGTCGATGAGAATTCTGAGATCACTGCTTCAGAGCTTTGTGAGAGGTAGCACAAGGAAGGTCTGATTTAAAAAAATATATCGATGGGAAATATAAGCACAATTAGATCTTATGAGTTCTGTTTCTTCCATTTATTTCTGAATTTAATTAGGTTTTTCTCTCAAAAGCTTCTTTTTTTTCTCATTTGTCACCTTAAGACATTGTGAGGATGGAAACAACTGAATTCACGTTGGCATAGCAAGCATGTTTTATTGTCCATAATTGTTTTATGTAGCATGTTTTGTTTTGTTATCTTTGTAAGAAATTCACTAACTCCATTTATTCTTCCTTTTCATCCTGTCCAAAATAAAATCCTCACTATTCACTTCCCTTTAAACTATAACTAAAGGCCTAAGTTCTAAGTAACAGAACAACAAAGGGCCAGGAAATCTCTCCTCAGTGACATATAATCCCCCGCCCACCTGTGAAAGCTTTCCTGCTTTGAAGAACTGCCAGCACACATAGAAGACGATGCTCAGAGCAAGAGACTTCACCCTGCAGGGAGAGCGGGGAGCATGGCAGTCCTTAGCTCACTGTGGGCCGTTGTGATCACTGTCTGTCTAGGTAAGGGTGCTGCAGGTCTTTATTCCTATGGGTATCTAGGGTTTGGAAGAACCAGGGACAATTTTCAGTAGAAATACTGCATTGACTCTTAACACCATGCTTCAGGGAGCATAAGTCTGGTATCCCCTGCCTGACACTGAAATCAAGAGGAAAGGCAGATGAGGATGGAACCGGATTAAGAGTCTGTTCCTAACTCTGACAGGAGCCACAATGGAGTTGTTTCTCTTTTCTTTTCCACAGGAGCCACCATGGCTCAGACAGTCTCCCAGCCTCAGCAGGAAAAGTCTGTGCAGGAGGCAGAGTCCGCAGCCCTGGACTGCACCTATGACACCAGAGATACTAATTACTATTTGTTCTGGTACAAACAGCAAGGAGGGCGGGTGACTCTCGTTATTCGCCAAGAAGCTTACAAGCAACATAATGCAACGGAGAACCGCTTCTCTGTGAACTTCCAGAAAGCAGAGAAGTCCTTCAGCCTTGAGATCTCAGACTCGCAGCTGGGGGATGCTGCGACGTATTTCTGTGCACTCCAGGGAGCCACAGTGACACAGGAAGCAGAGGGGGACTAACAGAAACTTCAGATCTCAGCATCTGTGCAAACATGGAAGAGGTGGCTGGGGTAACAGAAGAGAAAAATCATCAACTTTTCTTAGGAGTAAGAAAACAGGAGAAAGGTTTATCTGCAGACTGTAACTCTTAAAGTAACAGTCAAGATGGCCATGTAAGTGTTCCTAGTTTCATGGCACTTTCATAATTGTACTTGACTCTCAGAGCTTCGAATCATATTTACACAAGACATAGCAGATGTCTTAAACATTTCCTCTGTTCAGCAATTCTTATAATCTAGGAGTTCTTACCTCTAGGAATTTTTGTCAAATGTTGTTGATACTTTTCATTGACCATTCACATCCAAAAGTAAATCTCTTCAAACATCATGCTATTGGGGTAATAACCAAGAAGGGAATCCACTTTCTGGGACTGTGCTTCCTTTACACCCAATGCTAGGCTCTGCTTGGTTAAATCTTAGTTCTATAAGAAAGAATACTTCCAGCAGAGAATTCAGACAGGGTGCATCGTGCCTGGTTCTGTGGCTGTCACTGAGGTTAATTTGAACTCAGTACGCCCATGGTCCTTTATGCAAGGTGTGGAGTTAATAACCTGAGAGGGCTATCGTGAGACACCATTTGCTGTGACAGGAGAGGGGAGAGAGAGGTATAACTGGAAGGTGAATGCTTCACAGTGCTGCCTTTGCTGTTGTGTTGACAAACAGCAATAGAAGTGTAGCAATAAGCTCTGGGAAGATCAAAACATCAGGAATTAGAATCTCTCAGCAGTGAAGACATGGGTCAGTCCATGGGCAGACAATCAAGGCCCACTCTGTGCTATCCAAGGAAATCCTGAGACTGTAGTATGGGAGACAAGAGACGAGTGGGTACCAATTATGGCCTCATCGCTGGCTAAGGAAGTGGAGACTAGTCATGCCATCTTGCTTTATTAAATGTTACAAAGCGTGAAGGCACTCAGTGGAAATACCGTAGGGCAAACGTGCATCTGAGGAGCTCAGAGAGACCTGGGGCAATCTCCTCAGCATTGTTGTCCCATCCAGAGCTCTGCCTCTGATTTTAGCCAGAACCATGACAGATAATGCTGGAGTTGAGGCTTACCTGAAAGTGATGATACAGCACAGATGCACTCCCCTCCTTCAGCCCGCGGTGCCTTGAGAGCCCACGGTCCTTGGACACATGCCACCTGAATGTGCTGCGTGGGAATTACCCCAACCCCTGCCAGCTATACCACTGTAAGAGGAGTCCTGCTTGTGTCTCTGCCAGATCTAGCCCCAGTCCCAGTGTTGCTCTCTCCTCATCAGCACTCTGGATGCCTAGGACCACTTCCTAAACAGGCTCACCCGCTACAGCCTCTCTCTATGGAGAAACAAAACACAGTGATTCTTTTTTAAAGTAACAAAGAAAGAGGTGAACTTTTGGAGAGGATTACTAGTGTCTTAGGATTTTACTACTGTGAACAGACACCATGACCAAGGCAAATCTTATAAAGACAATATTTAATTGGGGGCAGCTTACAGGTTCAGAGGTTCAGTTCATTTTCATCAAGGCAGGAATATGGCAGCATCTAGGCAGGCATGGTTCAGGAGGAGCTGCGAGTTCTACATCTTCATCTGAAGGCTGCTAGCAGAATACTGACTTCCAGGCAGCTAGGATGAGGGTCTGAAAGCCCACACCCACAGTGACACACCTATTCCAACAAGGACACGCCTACTCCAACAGGTCCATTCCCCGGGCTAAGTATATACAAACCATCACAACTAGTGAGAAAAGGTGAATGCTTAAGAGACTACAAGTAAGGGCCAGGTTTATCGAGGAGGAACACACTCTCAAAATATGATGTGATCATGTTTACCAAACTGCAGTCTCTAAACATACATATCACATCTGTTTCACCCCTCAAAAGGTTGACTTACTGTTGGCCACTGACATTTTGCAAAGTTCCTCTATTTTGGCTAAACTGTGACACACATTGCCAAAACCATAGTAATTTCCATTCTAGAACGAGTACAGCTGTTTTCCTCCACCCCTGCCAGCACCCCTGCAGACCCCTGATGACATCTGGCTCCAGTCTGTTTGTCACCAGACATTCTTCACTAAGGACTCACCACTCTTGGCTCACTCCTAGAAGCCAGTGTCCACCCAAAAAAAAAAAAAAAAAAAAAAAAAAGGAAGCTTCTGACCTCCTCTACATCACACCCCCGCCCCAACTTTTTCTCCATAACTCTCCCTAGTCTGTAGGTAGACAGTGAGCTCTCTTGTCTCCCATTCTAGGAATCTCTATCAGAGAAAACCTTCTGTAGTAGAGGGCTCAGGTCTCCTTGCCTGTCTTGTCCTCTAATGGGGCTTTCTCCTTTGTATTCCTTGCAGCCACTGTCGGCTGGCTCAACAGTCAATGACACGTGAGGGGTTTACCTCCTCTGGAGCCTCTTCTGACTGTCTACCAGACAGACCCCTCAGAAACCCCAACTGGAGAGAATGCTTCTTAGGGGAATCACCACACAGGACCCCTCAAGGAAGGTCTTTCCTCACCCCTCCCTACAACTATGGGCCAACAATATTCTGAACGACCCAGAGATTCTCCTTCAACATGCCTCCTCACAAATCTATCAGCCCCAGGACTAAAAGGTTCTGTCACGACCAAACATCCCATATTTTACTGCAGCATGGTCTGGTCACAGTATCCTCTGACTAATAGCCAAGAGCCACAGGAAGGCACATCTGACTTTCAAATTTGAATCAACCTGGAAGTCTCTCTCCAGCACAGTAGGAGGGGCGTGGAAGTCTGCTCATCCAGGACTTTTATCCATTTTACTCATATCCACCTCTGTGCTTCCTGTTTGATTTCAGGTCCTCCTCCAAGTCTTCTAATCAGATTCCCTCCTCCAAAATGTGATGCACCTCTTCTCAAATATGAACCCTCTCATGGTTTGCCTTCTCCTTCAGACCTTGATCCCTGCCACTTCGGCCATATCTTCCTCCCTGTTAAGACAGGCCTAATCTGAGGACACCATTCCCAGGCTCAACCCCAACTTCTAACCCACTTTCCACTCATCGCCAAAGCAGAGATACACCTCTGTGCCATCACACACTTACTCAAGAGCTTCTTCATCCAAACCCACCCCATTATTCCACTCTGCAATTCTCACTAAGGAAGGCCTAAGTGGATCCCTGTTCTTTTCCCCCTCAAAAAGTACTCTCAAATAGAAAAGTATTTGGGATACTTGGTCATCTCTGATCCCAACCCCTATTGCAAAAAAAATCTTTCACTATGTTACCCAGTTCTTTGATCTAACCTGTCAATGACATGTGGGTCATTCTCACACTACCCTCTCTCCTAAAGACAAGAAATGCATCTGAACAACATCTCAGGTGGTACAGGCTCATAATTTCCAAGCCTAGGATATGGATCATAACCCACTAAATGCTGCTGCAGTTTCACACTCATATATCCACTGGAATTCCCAACTATGGTGGTTTGAGGAATGTCCCCTGTCTACTCACATGTTTGAGCATTGGTGCCTGTTTGTTGGTGCCGTTTGGGATTTGTCTCAGTTACTTTTCTATCACTATGACAAAACACCATGATCAAAGCAACTTATAAAACAAACTATTTAATTGGGTTTGTGGTTCCAGAGTTTACAGTCCATGATGGTAGAGCAGAGGCCTGGCGCAAGAACAGCTGAGAGCTTTCATATTGATCCACAATAAGGAAATACTAAACAGTGAGAACACACTTGGAATGGCTCAAGTCCATTATCAATATGGAACAAAGCATAGCAGGCTGCAGGCAGACATGAAGGAGCTGCGAGTTCTACATCCTGATCTAAAGGAAGCCAGGGAAAGCCTGACTCTTCCCCACTGGGTGGAGCTTGAGTGCTAGGAGCCCACACAGTCTGCCTACACAGTGACGCTCTTCCTCCAACAAGGCCACACTCATTCCAACGAGGTCATACTTCCTAGTAGTGCCGCTTCCCATGGGCCAAGCATATTCAAACCACCACACAGGATAATGTGGTGAGTTTACTTGCCTGATTCAAATAGGATATGGTTAGAGCTGGTGCCAGAGGGAGAGGCAGGACAGTGCCTCCTTGGAGTGGCTAGAGAATGGCTGTTGTCTGCTGGGCAAGGGTTTTAAGATTTCTCTGAGAAGGCTAAGGCAGAGGTGGCTAAGAAACAGTGGGGACTTTCCCATTTAGAGTCTGGCCTTCCCCTTACCCGTGTGGTGGACGGATCCAGGTTTTGTCAATCAGCATAAATAAAAGATGAAGAATGTGAGTGCAAAGGGAAAGGGGAGGTTGCCCACAGAGGCCGAAATCTTAAAGAAATGAGATATGTAGAGAGGGGCTTATGAGGTAAGGAGAGTCTCTGTAGACAGTGGGCAGATTCAAAGAAGTGGGCATTGTTAGAATAAATCACAGAGGTGAACCTAGTGATTGTAGAAAAGTACATCTTTTGATGGTAATAGGTTGAAAAAAATAACAATAGCCCATTGCCTAACCCAAAGGCTGAACTCTTTTATCCTAGAAACCACCTAAGGCATATGGACAACATCTTTCCTCAGAACTCATGCTGAGGCTGAGACCTGGCTGTCTCTTCTCTGTTGTGCCATCGCTACTGCTATCCTGACTCTACTGAATTGGACTGCTAGTATATCCCTGAAGTGTTTGTGAATGGATCGAGCTGCCACTGCTGACCTGTGAACTGAATGGCTGATTTCCTAACAACACAGATAGGATTTATTCCAAAGAACCATTTCCAAACAGGTTCACTTTCCCCATATCCTTTCTTTTCCACTATCTCTGATAAGAGACTGCCCCAAGAACACTATGATGAGGACACAGACATCAACACCAGAAAGAGCTTTAACTTTAATTTTTTCAATACTTACTTTTAATGATGGTTTTTAAATGCTTTAACCTCCCTTATAACCCATCACTCTTCGGAGACCAACAAGCATTGCACAGCTAGCTCTATAAGCAAGCCTAGCCTAGTGTCTGACACTGCTGTACACCGTGAGAAGTTTTTGGTGTTTTGCTCTCTGTGGAGTCCCGACAAAAGAAGCTCAACTACACAGTGTAAGGTAGACCAATATATGCGTGCCATAGTGAAGAATCCTTCATCACATGTCCTTTCATGTGCTTGCTTTTGCAGACCTTTCCTCTGTCTGCTTCAATGAAACATAACTACATGGGTCTGCCTTAGCTTTTCACCTGTGCTTCAGCTAAACTTTCCTTTATGTGTTTGCCCTAGCAAAACACCATCCAACACAATTGACTTTCCAAAGAACCCTTAGGTTTCCACTTCAAAGAGAAACTTTGGAAAAGTTCTTCTATTTTGCTTAAATTATGACAATTTCATCCAAACCATTGTAATTTGCATTCCAGAAATAGTGGCCAGTGTACGTACACACACACACACACACACACACACACACACACACCAAGAAGCATCTCTCATGCTCCATCCTGTTCACCTCTTTTCCTTCTGTAATTATGCCTAGTTGTAGGTAGACAGCAAGTTCTCTAGGTTCCCAATCTATAGACCTCCTCCTGAGGGTTTTCGCTGATCAAACCTGCTCTGCTGCAGAAGATGCTCTTCCTTGATCTTAGTTATAATGGCCTCTCACTAAGTCTACACTCAACTGTTTTCAAGGTTTTCCCTCTAAGTCATCTTACCTTCATTACTTAAACTACATATCTAGGTCTTCCCCCAAATTCCCCTCTGGTACAGTTTTTCTCCCTGACCCAAGGTCATTGACTTGACCCAAGGTGCCTCAAGCTCATTGACAGCTCCAGAACTTTCCTTTCTGGCTGCAGCATTACCCTTCTCTCCCAGTGTCCTACAATACTGAGTCTATGCTGAGTGGCATACCATTTTGAAATGTACTCAGCTTTCCTCCTCTAAGTACATGAAGTAACTAACATCTCTATGAGGAAATACATTCCCCATGAATGTTAGCATCCCTCATACCCTGAACACAGTGTTTGGTAAGTGATGACAAATCTCTAAGATTGTGCTTAATGTTTATTCTATGATTGTTCTATGTACTTGAATGATCATTAGAGGGAAGCATCAGAATTAGGAATGTAGTTCAGTCAGTAGAGCAGTTTCCTAGCATGAAGGAAGGTCCGGGTGTATTACCTAATATCCCCTGGACAACTCAAGCCATGCCTGGCCTGACACTCAGTAAGTGAGGCTGTTGGATCAGGAATTCAAGGTCACTCTCATTAGATAGGAAGTTTAAGGCTAGCCTAAACTACAAAAGACTCTGTATCAGGATTTAAAAGGCACATCAATGTATTTCAGTGCAGTCACAGGATACTTTTAGGAAGAAAGGCATGGTAAAAGGTAAAGCTTAAAAGAAGTCAGAAAGAAATAATTGGGTACATTTTAACAAGTTACTTATATTTAGCATAAATATATGAAAATCACATCACCTTCATGATATCTTTGTTTATTCATTTGTCTAATCATTTATTTATTTTTTAATCTATGTTGTGTGATGAGGACAGAGCGCATGCCAGACAACAACTTTCAGGAGCCAGTTTTTTTTTTCATGTGTGACCCTCAGGAATTGAACTCTGGTCATCAGGCTTGACAACAGATTCCTTCATCCACTAAGCTATCTTGCTGCTCTAAAACAGATTTCTCAATGCAATCAAATTCTTTCTTAGAAGTAAATTCCAAAGATCAAGGTAGTTATGTTCTTAACCTGAAGAGGGCACTGCTTCCTTTCACTAATAGCTATCTGCTGAAGTTGATCTATAAAAAGATCAATAAAACACACACAACACACACACACACACACACACACACACACACACGAAAAAAATCCTCCTGTATCTGAACAGCTGGACTCAAATGTTTACCCCAAAATTAAATTTTCAATGAATTCAAAAGGCTAAAAGACAGAGATGCTTCTAGGACCCAAAAATCTGGCAGCTTTGTTCTGGAAGTGAGCCTAAAATTCATTTTGCCAGGAAACTACAGGGCTGAGAACTGGTCTTTTTTAATTACAGAAGTAAATTAGCCTCCAAGTCTTCCCAACTGACCAAATACAAAGGGTTGTAATTTTCTCAGCAGTGGTTCAGACCCAGGCCCAAGGTTGTGTCTATCCTTGTTGTTCAGAACTATGTGGGTCTGCTGTCCCTCCACAGTGGAGTATCTGATCCACCACCCCCTTTACATTAAGACCTCATAGTAAAGGGTCTGCATCACCTATCTGTGCTGCAAAAATCATGTTGCTGGAGGACACCCAAGTATTACTCAGAGCTTAATAAATACTCTTTGTTACCACCCCTGATAAGATAAATTGTAACTTACTAAAGTGAATCATATAAAAAATTTTTGGAAAACTTGTGCAAAGTGTTCTGTTTGCTTTATTTTTCATCTGAGACTTGCAACATGAGATTGTTATCATCTGGCTGGCTTGATCAGGTCTGTTGTCTCTGCCAGTTAAAGAATTAAAAGGCAGAGAAAAATCTTGAGCTCAACAGGTAGCAGTAAAGAAATTTGGGACACAGAAAACAGGAGCAGTTGGGATCAGCAGGTGAAGAAACACAGTTATTGGGTTAAGAAACACACACATGGTCCCTCAATTGACGAATGGATCAAGAAAATGTGGTACATCAACACAACAGAATACTATTCAGCTATTTAAAAAAAAAGACATAATGGATTTTGCAGGCACATGGATAGAACTTGAGAATATCATTCTGAGTGAGGTAATGCAGAGCCAGAAAGACGTGTGTGTCATGTACTCATTTATAAGTGCGCATTGGCCATAAAGTAGAAGACAACCACGCTACAATCTGCAGACCCAAAGAAACTGGGTAATAAGGAGGGTCCAAGGGAGAATGCATGGATCTCACTCAGAAGGGGAAACAAAATAGTCATTGGAGATGGCTGGAGAGAGGGAACTGGGTAGAAGAGGGGGTGAGTAGAGGAACAGGGATGGCAATCAGATGTGGAAAGGGGGTGGGAGAGGGCTGAGTGTGACAATGTAACTGGCAGGGCACATCTCTGGTAACTAACTGGAGGCCTGGAACAGGAGAGGATACAGGGAGTGACCCTAGTTTAGATTCCTACTAGAGGGGGTTAAGGAGATGGAATAGCCACCTCCTGTACCCAGACAGGACACCGATCCTCCCACAAAACCCTCAACCCAGAATTTGTCCTGCCTACAAGATGCTCAGTAATAAAGATAGAGCGGAGGCCTAGGGAACAGCCAACCAATGACTGCCCCAATTCGAGACCCATCCCATGTGAGAGACCAACCCCTGACACCATTAATGAATGATACTTTGCTATGCCTGCAGATAGGAACCTAGCATAACTGTCTCCTGAGAGGCTTTATGCAGCAGCAGAGAGAAACATATGCAAAGACCCACAGCCAAACACCAGGGAGAGCCCAGGGAGGCTTGTGGAAGAGTCGGGGATAGAAGTGAACAAATTGGAGGGGTCAAGAACACCACAAGAAGAGCCACAGAGTCAACTAACTTGGGACATGGGGGCTCACAGAGCCTGGACCACCAACCAGGGGGCATGCAGGAACTGAACCTAGGCCCCACACACATTTGCAGGACATGTGCAGCTTGGTGTTCACGTGGTTTCCATGACACATGGAATGAAGTCTGTCTCTGTCTCTGTTCCCTGCCATTGAATCCTCTTCCCCCTACCTTGGACGGCCTGGATGGGCCTCAGTTGGGAAGGATATGACTAGACCTACTGGCACTAGATGCCCTACAGTGGTGTGTTACCCAAGGGGGGGGGGTCCCCTTCTCTGAGGAGAGGGGTAGGGACAATGGGGAAGGATTTGTAAAGGTGGGACTGAGAAGAAAGGAGGGAGGGGGATGTGATCAGGATATAAAGTGAATAAAGACTAAAATTAGAAAAATAAAAAAGAAAGAAACACACATATGCTGCAGATACACAGAGAAAAGGACCGTCTGCAAAGAGGAAACGGGTGTTACATCACCTGTAGCACTGGCGTCTCTCTGTGCCAGCGTCTGCGTCTGTAGGTCTCCTGAGAGCGTGGCAGCGGGCAGGTGATGTTCATGGGGCGTTTCTTGCATTTTATGCCTAACTCTGGTGAGAAACCTTGTGACCAGAGCTGCCTTGTGGGATTGCTCGCCAGGCTCGCACACTGGTTTGCCATCTACCTGTCCTCACGTCCCATTTACCCACTTGAAGTTTCGATAGTATGCATCATCTTATTGAATCTTCAAAGTTCAATAACTTTACTAGGAAATGACTGGATGGTGAGTATCAGACTCTATAAAGTTCTGTTGGCTAGGCCCGGTGGGCCAGGAGAAGATGTCCAGAGCAAGATGAAGCTTCTAATTTGAGACCTGACGGTCACAGAAGATCAGAAAACCTTTGCTCTCGAGACCTCATTGGTAAGTTCACACCTTGAGCAGGACTGAGGTTGGGAGTGAATGCAGCCCCATCGCCTCAAGGCTCCTATAAGAGAATGGACAGGCAGAGGAAAACTATAGACCCTTAACACGTCTAAAAGTTTCCTGTGGCTTCGGCCATAAACAGTAAATAGGACAAAAGTATGTCTTAGGAAGTCCTCTGGAGTTGAAAACATCTCTGATTAAAAAAAGAAAAAATCCACAATGTGCCAAGATTTCCAAATGGAAATAACAAGCAAGACAGAAGAATTAGAGCCACCTCTCTCTACGGCTTTTAATTTGATCTTCTCTTCCCTTTCTGGTTTCATAGAGGGGAAATGCATTTGTAGAAGCCTGACACTGTACAGGTGGCCTTGACTAAGACAGGGCGACACAGACTCTGAAGGCAGGGAAAATTCATGTAAATGAGATTCACGGTTCTCTGCATTGTGGGTTTTTATTTTTGCTCAGGTGCCTCATTATAAAATAAGTACTGTAATTTGTGCCCTTTCCTCTCTTGTAGAAAAAAAGAGTTAAATATAAAGAACAACAAAGTACTGATGACAAGCTGTCAGATGTGCGGTAAAGAATGTTCTCAGATAAACTATGCTGTTCTGTTTTGGTTTTTTTTTTCCTCCAGAAAATCATTACAAAACATTCGCAAAACTCTTTACAGCCATGCCTCCCACCAGTACAGTAAAGGTCTTTGACACAGCCATAGCCACAAAAAGGAAAAAAAAACTTCAGTAAATAGCAATGCAATTAGAATCTAACTTCTTGCCTCAAATTTTCTCCATTAGCTGAACATTATCACTGTCAGAATTATTTTAATGTCTCAAACCATCAAAACACTGTTGGTCAGGGGCCTGAGGATATACATGACGCAAAAGCCCTCGCTGTATGACCAGGGCCTGAGCTCGTCCTCCAAACTCACATAAGAAGCTAGAGGCAATAAAATGTCTCTGAAATTCCTGTGTTCATAAGGCAGACTGGGAGACGTGGGCAGGAGAACCATGTAGGATCGCCAGCCAGCTCCCGTGCTGTGCATAGCACTGAAGCAGAGACAGTGAGAAAATCCTGCCTCGGAATAAGGTGAAATGCAACATTCAAAAGTTGCCCTCTGACCTCTATACATGTACCATAGCATATGAACACACTTACATATCATACAAGAATGAGTGTTTTAATATTGGTCCAAGAACTATAACTATACCAATACTATATTCTGAAAACCTACTGACTATTTTCTATCAACTTTTCAGACAGAAGCAGGAGTAGAAAGAGAGAAAGGGAAGGGGGAGAGAAGAAAAGGGAGGAAAGAAAAACTGTTACAGAAAACGTAGTCATTACATCAGCCTTAACTGTCTTCTCATTATCCACTCCATGCCCTACCCCAAGTTTTTGTTTATTTGGTTTGGTTTGGGGGGAGATTTTTGGTTTTGCTTTGTTTTGTTTGTTGTCGTTATTGCTGTTTTGATGTTTGGCTTTTTGAGACAAGGTCTCTCTACATAGCCCTGGCTGTCCTGCAATTTACTCTGTTGATCAGGATGGCCTTGAATTCACAGAAATCCACCTGCCTCTGCCTTCCAAGTGCTGGGATTAAAGGCATACAACACCACACACAGCTTTTCCTCTAAAATGTTGTCTCTATTAAAAAGTTTTATCACTTTTTTCTCTTCTATTTTACTCTAGAGAATATTCGGTTCTGAGTGCATCTTTTTTTCATTTAAGAAATAGTTATTCTCTAAAGAGAAAGATAAACACCTTGACACGTTTCCTAAGTGAGGTATCACCAGTGACAGCCCATTTCCTGTTTTGAAGGCATGATGGTGCCAGCGCAGCTGAGAGCAAGGACTGAGTCTGAGGCTGGCTTCCAGCATGGCGTGGCCGCCCTTGCTGTGGATGCTCTTGCTTTCCGCTTCTTCTGGTAAGAAGGCAAACGCATTTGCTTTTACAAGTATTCATTAGGAATGGGAAATCGGGAGAAGGATTAACAGCACTGGGTTCTGAGAGCAGCCTCATTGGGCCCAGCTTCTGGGATGCTGAAGTCTGGTATCCCCTGCCTGGCACTGAAATCAAGAGGAAAGGCAGATGAGGATGGAACCGGATTAAGAGTCTGTTCCTAACTCTGACAGAAGCCACAATGGAGTTGTTTCTCTTTTCTTTTCCACAGGAGCCACCATGGCTCAGACAGTCTCTCAGCCTCAGCAGGAAAAGACTGTCCAGGTGGCAGAGTCCGCAACCCTGGACTGCACCTATGACACCAGAGATACTAATTACTACTTGTTCTGGTACAAACAGCAAGGAGGGCGGGTGACTCTCGTTATTCGCCAAGAAGCTTACAAGCAATATAATGCAACGGAGAACCGCTTCTCTGTGAACTTCCAGAAAGCAGCGAAGTCCTTCAGCCTCAAGATCTCAGACTCGCAGCTGGGGGATACTGCGACGTATTTCTGTGCACTCATGGAGCGCCACAGTGGCACAGGCAAGAGAGAAGGGCTAACAGAAACCTCAGATCTCAGCATCTGTGCGAAATGGCAGGAAGTGGCTGGGGTACCACCGGCATACAGAAAAGGACTTTCTTTTCTCTGGAGGAAAAAGTACTCATATGCAACTGTAAGAAGCACAGAAATAATTCTATAAACTGCAATTCTCAAAACAATAATAAAATGCAGGGGATGTACACAGCTTTGCAGTTTTGCAAAATGTGTTCACATGTATTATTTCATTGGCTATCAAAACTCAAGTGCATAGAACAGGTCAGTGTCATTGCGATCCATCAGACCCCAGAGTGTGACCTAAAGCTGTGAAAATTTTGTCCAAGGTTTCAAATTTAATTATTCTAAAAATTACATGTATTCATTACTTTTCTGTTGCTGTGATAAAACACCATGACCAAGGCAACCTAGAGAAAGAGGAAGTTCCCATGTGTTCATAGTTCAAGAAGGATAAGGTCATCGTGGCAGAAACAGCGCGGCAGCGGGGGGGGGGGGGCACGCAGGGGAGCTGGAGCTGCTGAGAACTTAAAGTTCACATCTCAGCCACGAACATGAAGAGCGAGAAGTAACTTGGAGTAGGGTGAGGCATTATGCTCTCAAAGCCTGTCTCTTGTGCCATATTTCATCCAGCATCTTCTAAGCCTCCTAAGCCTCTTCAAATATTGTCACCATCTGGGGACCAAGTATTCAAATAGTTGAGACCAGGGGGATATTTCTCACGCAAGCCAGTAATAACCAATTTTATGTGCATATCCCACTATCTCACCAAAGATATATTGTATGCATGTATGTGTGTATGCATATATGTATATATACATATATACATGTATAGATATATACATATGCATATACATAATATACATATGCACACATACACATATGCACATATACATATATATGTGCACATATACATACCCATAAACATTCACATATATATGATTCAGTTTCTTATTTGCTCTACAGATCTTAATTTTATACACTATTCTCCTTTCCTCAGTCTTGCTCAGTATTCTGGCGCATTATAAAAATCTTGTTTTCTTTGTTTGCTTGTTAGGGATTGAAAACAGAACGTTATCTACACTAAGCCAGTGCTCAAGCATTGAGCACAGCCCTAAAAATCCCCCTCTTCTACCTTCCCACATAAACTATCTGATTTATCATGACCTGTTACTTCTCTCTAATTATAAAACAGTTGGAAAATCGACATCCTATCTATCCCATTGTTTCCTGAGTGCTCTATCTGATGAGTCTACTGTTCTGATTTGGAGCCCTCCTTTGTCTGGCAGGAATATGCTACTATAGTAATTGTTTGTGGTGAGGCAACCTGGAGAAACCTTCTGGGAAATCATCTCTAGACGTTGGGACCAAGTAACTGTCTGGCATGAGTGACTACCCTTATTTATACCCACTAAAGAATGAGGTATTTCTGGATAATGAAAGGTCCCCATCTTACTTAGGCTAAGGAAAAGGGGCTTTGTTTCGGTTTGGGGTTTTGTTTGTTTTTTACATAGGAAGAACAGTGCCTGTGGTTGTTTGAATATGTTTAGCCCAGGGAGTGACACTACTGGGAGGTGTGGCCTTCTTGGAGGAAGTATGTCACTGTGGGGGTGGGCTTTAAGAGAGCTTCCTCCTAGCTGCCTGGGTGTTGCCAGCCTTTTCTTGTCAGCCTTCAGTTCAAGATGGAGAACTCTTAGCTCCTCCTGTGCCATGGCTATGTAGATACTGCCATGCTTCCTGACTTGATGATAGTGGACTAAACCTCTGAACCTGTAAGCCAGCCCCAATTAAATATTGTCCTTTATAAAAGTTGTCTTGGTCCTGGTGTCTCTTGACAGCAATGGAAACCCTAACTAGGACACTGCCAGTATTCTTTTTATGTTCATAATCTCCCACAATACTTATCACTGCTTAGCCCCTGGATGCAGAACTCATTTCACCTGCTCACTTTAGAAAGTACAGAAAGGGAGCCGCCATCTTCCCTCCAGTGACTGAGCAGGCGGGTAGAGACAGAAGCACAGGGAATACAAGAGTGGCTGAGCAGCTGAGACAAGGTCAGTCCAGGCTCCACCTGAACCCAGAAGCAGGCAGAGCCACAAAACTCTGTACCAGGGGAGAGTTGGTCACCCAGGGATGCTGAGACAAGCTTGCAGGCCCATAGGAGGAACAAGTGCCAGCCAGAGACAGCAGGACCAACTAACACCAGAGATAACCAGATGGCAAAAGGCAAGCATAGGAATGTTATCAACAGAAATCAAGGCAACATGGCACCATCTGAACCCAATTCTCTCACAACAGCAAGTCCTGGATACCCCAACACACAGGAAAGCAAGATTTGGATTTAAAATCACAGCTCATGATGCTGATAGTGGGCTTCAAGAAGGACATAAATAACTCCCTTAAAGAAATACAGGAGAAAACAGGTAACCAAGTATAAGCTCTTAAATAATTACAGGAAAACACAACAAAACAGGTGAAGGAATTGAACAAAACCATCCAGGATCTAAAATGGAGGTAGAAACAATAAAGAAATCACAAAGGGAAACAACTCTAGACATAGATAACCTAGGAAAGAAATCAGGAGTCATGAATGCAAGCATCAACATCAGAATACAAAAGATAGAAGAGAGAATCTCAGGTGCAGAAGATACCATAGAAAGCATTGACACAACAGTCAAAGAAAATGTAAATGCAAAAAGCTCCTAATGTAAAACATCCAGGAAATCCAGGACAAAATGAGAAGACCAAACCTAAGGAGAGTGAATATTTCCAACTTAAAGGGCCAGTAAATGTCTTCAACAAAATTACAGAAGAAAACTTCCCTAACTTAAAGAAAGAGATACCCATAAACATATAAGAAGCCTATAGAACTCCAAATAGATTGGACTAGAAAAGAAATTCCTCCTGTCACATAATAATTAAAACACCAAATGCACTAAATAAAGAAAGAATATTAAAAGCAGTAAGGGAAAAAAGTCAAGTAACATATAAAGGCAGACCTATAAGAATTACACCAGACTTCTCGCCAGACTATGAAAGCCAGAAGAACCTGGGCAGATGTCATACAAACCCTAAGGGAACACAAATGCCAACCCAGACTACTATAACCAGCAAAACTCTCAATTACCATAGATGGAGAAACCAAGGTATTCCGTGACAAAAAACAAATTTACACAATATCTTTCCACAAATCCAGCCCTTTAAAGCATAATGAATGGAAAACACCAACAAAAGGAGGGAAACTACACACTAGAAAAAACATGAACTTGATCTTCTTTTAACAAACCAAAAAGAAGAGAGCCACACAAACATAACCCAACCTCTAATAACAAAAATAACAGGAAGCAACAATCACGTCTCCTTAATATCTCTTAATAACAATGGACTCGATTCTCTAATAAAAAGACATAAACTAACAGACTGGATACATAATCAGGACCCAACATTTTGCTGCATATAAGAAACTCACTTCAGGCACAAAGACAGACACTGCCTCAGAGTAAAAGGCTGTAAAACAATTTTCCAAGCAAATGGTGCCAAGAAACAAGTTGCTGCAGCCATTCTAATATTGAATGAAACAAACTTTCAACCTGATGTAATCAAAAATATAAGGAAGGGCACTTCATACTCATCAAAGGAAAAATCTATCAAGATGAAATCTCAATTCTGAACATCTATGCTCCAAATACAAGGGTACCAACATTCATAAAAGAAGCTTTACTAAAGCTCAAAGCACACATTGCACCCCATACAACAATAGTGGGAGACTTCAACACCCCACTCTCATCAATGGACAGATTAGGGAAACACAAATAAACAGAGAAATAGTGAAACAAACAGAAGTTATGAACTAAATGGATTTAACATATCTATAGAACATTTTATCCTAAACCAAAAGAATATACCTTCTTCTCAGGACCTCATGGTACCTTCTCCAAAATTGACCATATACTCTGTCACAAAACAGACCTCAGCAGATATAAGTAGACTGAAATAATTCTATGCACTCTATCATATCACCATGGACTAAGGCTTGTCTTCAATAACAACAAAAACAACAGAAAGCCCACATACACATGGAAACTGAGCAACACTCTACTCAATGATAACTTGGTCAAGGAAGAAATAAAGAAAGAAATTAAAGACTTTTTAGAATTTAATGAAAATGAAGGCACAACATACCCAAACTTAAGGGACACAATGAAAACAGTGCTAAGAGGAAAACTCATAGCTCTGAGTGCCTCCAAAAAGAAACTGGAAAGAGCATACACTAACAGTTTAACAGCACAGCTGAAGGCTCTAGAACAAAAAGAAGCAAATATACCCCAGAGGAGTAGATGGCAGGAAATAATCAAACTCAGGGCTGAAACCAGCCAAGTAGAAACAGAAAAGAACTATACAAAGAAGCAACCAAACCGGGAGCTGGTACTTTGATTTTTTTTTTTTTTTTGGTTTTTGTTTTGTTTTGTTTTGTTTTGTTTTTTGGTTTTTTTTGTTTTGTTTTTTCGAGACAGGGTTTCTCTGTGTAGCCCTGGCTGTCCTGGAACTCACTCTGTAGACCAGGCTGGCCTCGAACTCAGAAATCCACCTGCCTCTGCCTCCCAAGTGCTGGGATTACAGGCGTGCACCACCACCGCCCGGCTAAGATTTATTTATTATTATATATGAGTACACTGTAGCTGTCTTCAGACGCACCAGAAGAGGGCATCAGATCTCATTACGGATGGTTGTGAGCCACCATGTGGGTGCTGGGATTTGAACTCAAGACCTTTGGAAGAGCAGACTGTGCTCTTACCCGCTGAGCCATCAGATTCATGTGAATCAAGTAGGCTTCACTCCAGGAGTGCAGGGATGGTTCAATATATGGAAATCCATCAATGTAATCCACTATATAAACAAACTCAAAGAACAAAAAACATGATCATTTCATTAGGTGCTAAGAAAGCATTTGACAAAATCCAACATCTCTTCATGATGAAAGTCTTGGAAAGATCAGGAATTCAAGGTCCATACCTAAACATAGTAATAGCAATATACAGCAAACCAGTAGCCAACATCAAACTAAATGGAGAGAAACTTGAAGCAATCGCACTGAAATCAAGGACTAGACGAGGCTGTCCACTCTCTCCCTACCTGTTCAATATAGTACTCGAAGTCCTAGCCAGAGCAATTAGACAACAAAAGGTGAAAGGTATTCAAATTGGAAAGGAAGAAGTCAAAGTATCACTATTTGGAGATGATACGATACTATACTTAAGTGACCCAAAAACTCCACCAGAGAACTCCTACAGCTGATAAACAACTTCAACAAAGTGGCTGGATATAAAATTAACTGAAACAAATCAGTAGCCTTCCCATACTCAAAGGATAATGAGGCTGAGAAAGAAATTAGGAAAATAACACCCTTCACAATAGTCACAAATAATATAAAATACCTTGGTGTGACTCTAACCAAGAAAGTGAAAGATCTGTATAACCAGAACTTCAAACCTCTGAAGAAAGAAATTGAAGATCTCAGAACATGGAAAGATCTCCCATGCTTGTGGATTGGCAGGGTTAATATAGTAAAAATGGCCATCTTGCCGAAAGCAATCTACAGATTCAAAGCAATTCCCCATCAAATTTCCAACTCAATTCTTCATAGAGTTAGAAAGAGCAATTTCCAAATTTATCTGAAATAACAAAAAACCCAGGATAGCTAAAACTACTCTCAACAGTAAAAGAACTTCTGGGGGAATCAGTATTCCAGACCTCAAGCAGTACTACAGAGCAAAAGTGTTAAAAACTGCATGGTCTTGGTACAGTGACAGGCAGGTAGATCAATGGAATAGAATGGAAGACCCAGAAATGAACCCTCACACCTGTGGTCACTTAATCTTTGACAAAGGAGCTAAAACCATCCAGTGGAAAAAAGACAGCATTTTCAACAAATGGTGCTGGGTCAACTGGCAGTCAACATGTAGAAGGATGCAAATTGATCCATTCTTATCTCCCTGTACAAAGTTCAAGTCCAAGTGGATCAAGGACCTCCACATAAAACCAGATACACTGAATCTAATAGAAGCAAAAGTGGGGAAGAACCTGGAGCACATGGACACAGGGGAAATTGTCCTGAACAGAACACCAATAGCTTATGCTCTAAGATCAAGAATTGACAAATGGGACCTCACAAAATTGCAAAGCTTTTGTAAGGCAAAGTCCACTGTCAATAGGACAAAATGACTCCCAACAGATTGGGAAAAGATCTTTACCAATCTTAAATCCCATAGAGAGCTAATATCCTATATATACAAAGAACTCAAGAAGTTAGACACCAGAGAACCAAATAACCCTATTTAAAAATTGGGTACAGTGCTAAACAAAGAATTCTCAACTGAGGAATGCTGGATGGCTGAGAAACACCTAAAGAAATGTTCAGTATCCTTAATTATCAGAGAAATGCAAATCAAAACAACCCTGAGATTCCACCTCACACCAGTAAGAATGGCTAAGGTCCAAAACTCAGGGGACAGCAAATACTGGAGAGGATGTGAAAAAAGAGGAACACTCCTCCATTGCTGGTGGGATTCCACGCTGATAAAACCACTCTGGAAATCAGTTCGGTGCTTCATCAGAAAACTGGACATAGCACTACCTGAGAACCCAGTTATACCACTCCTGGGCATATACCCAGAAGATGCTCCAACATGTAATAAGTACACATGCTCCACTATATTCATAGCAGCCTAATTTATAATATCCAGGAGCTGGAAAGAACCCAGATGTCCCTCAACAGAGGAATGGATCCAGAAAATGTGGTACATTTACACAATGGAGTACCACTCAGCTATTAAAAACAACGAATTCATGAAATTCTTAGGCAAATGGATGGAGCTAGAAAATATCATCCTGAGTGAGGTAACCTAATCACAAAAGAACACATGGTATGCACTCACTGATAAGTGGATATTAGTCCAAAAACTTGGAATACCCAAGATACAACTCACAGACCACATGAAGCTCAAGAAGGAAGGCCAAAGTGTGGATACTTTGATTGTTATTGGAAAGTGGCTCGAAATACCAATGGCATGAGCCAACCAATAGAATGAGCATAGGGTCCCCAATGGAGCAGCTAAAGAAAGGAACCAAGGAGCTGAAGAGGTTTGCAGCCCTGCAGGAGAACAATAATATGTACCAACCAGTACCTCCCAGAGCTCCCAGGGACTAAGCCACCAACCAAATAATACTCATGGAGAGACCAATGGCTCCAGCCACATATGTAGCAGAAGATAACCTTTTTAGACATCAATGAGAGGAGAGGCCATTGGTCCTGTAAAGGCTCAATTCCCCAGAATAGGGGAATGCAAGTCAGGAAATGGGGGAGAGCAGTGAGCAGGGGGAGGGAGATTGGATAGGGGGTTTTGGAGGGTAACCTGGAAAGGGGTTAACATTTGAAATGTAAATAAAGCAAATATCTAATAAAAAAGAAAGAAAGAGAGAGAGAGAGAGAGAGAGAGAGAGAGAACAGGAAGAATAAGACAGATCCAATGGGTGTGCTCCAAACTTCAGGTTTGGAATCATATTTAGGATGAATACAGGCCAGGCCAAATGATGAACCATAACTCACTTTGATAAATCATTTTCCAGAACCCATCCATTCCTCCGCTCACTTCAATTCTAAGAATACCACACTCAAGAACTTTCTCTACTTGTGTAGCAGGAACAGCAGGGATTCCTCTACGTAAATGCTGGGGGCTGTGCAGCTGCAGAAGCATCTCCTCCAGGAGCACCTAATTGAGAACTGCCTGAGAAAGCTAGAATTGCTGGTGCAAATAACACCAGCCAATCAGGACTGCCGTTTAGAATAGATACTTTCTTGGGACCAATGGGGGCATGGGTGGAGCGTATTAAAGGAGCTTGTGGCAGTGCTCAGATGAGCTCACTGCTGGTTTTCCCACCTGCTCCTGGGAGTCTGTGTTGTTGACTCTGTGCCAACTTTCCCCCAACCCCCAAGAGCGAGTAGGATCTGACAGAGAGCTGTCCAGGATACAGGCAACACACTTGTAGGCCCTTTATGAGTGCCAGACGTGGGCTAAAAATCAATGAAAGCATTACTCTCATAAAGGCAGAAACCCTCGAGCCTACTAAATTTTATTCTTTCCTTTATTCCAGACCGAAGTCACCAAAATTCACAAATTCAGCCAAGTGTCATCATCTTATCAGCACTTCCTTCTCCTTTTCTTCTTTGCTTCTTGTGCCTGCATACAGCTCTTCTCATTTGAATTGATACATAAATGTCCACCTAAGCTCTCAGTCTGCAATTTCTCCCCTTCAAATATTGACTCATATAGCCAAGAGAACAGTCTAATGAAAATCAGATCATGAGTATTTCCCCTTTAATAAAGACCACTTTCCATGAAAGAACCATGATTATTAAAGAATGTTAAGTCCCATCAAAGCAGAGGGTATCACTATGAGTTCGCAACTATGCCTGGCAGGATAAATTATCAAGAATCATCAATTGATAGATTAATTAGTTCAATCTCATTTATTATCATGTTCCCATCTGCATCCCATCTTCCTCTCCAACTGCAATCTCATCATGAGTTTATCTCCCTAGTTTATGCTTTCGTTGGAACTTGGCCTCATCATGAAACACTCATCCCACTTAACCAATTGACTATTGTTTACAATGCTTCAGACAGCCTAGATGTCCATCAGTGGTTGGATAAATAAAAAATATGGCACATTTACACAATAGAATGATATTTTGCTGCTAAAAACTGAATTATGAAATTTGAATATAAATAAATGGATCTATAAAAGATGATACTGAGTAAGGTAACCCAGACCCAAAAGAAAAACAAATATTTTGTGTTTTTTCTTTTATGTGGATGTTAGATTTTAAGCATTTGATAGGCTTGCTACAGCCCATATAACCACAGGCATTAGGTGTTGAGTAAGGAACTAAGAGGAAGGGGAGGGTCTCTTTCTATGGAGAAATAGTCAGAAGACTAGAGCAGGGTGATTGTACAGGAAGAAGGATGGAAGAAAGGAGTATGAGAGAGGATATGGGATGAGATATGGAAATTTACTACTGTAGCTTTTTAAAATATATACATATATAAAAAAATCTAAATGAAGTTATCAAATAATGGAAGAGACAATGCCTCAACTAAACATCTTTTGCTTCAAGGTGAAACTTCCAGTGCAAGGCAGGAATGGGTTACATTTAGTTGAGTCGTTGTCCAAAAGGAACCCAACAAAAATCCCCAAACTTCTCAAAGTATCACCAAGGCCATTGTTTGCTCTCCACAAACTGATGGAAAGTCCCTATTGATTAAGACACCAAGTATATATTATATGCATTGAACATGAAGAAATTAAGCCAGTGCCTAACTATAGCCAAGTATTGATTACTACTTGTGGTATTAGAAGGTACTCTGCATTCTACCAGCAAAGAAAGGTCAATCCAGCTACTAGCCCTGTGATCTTACAATGGTAACCTGCCTGTATAACATACTGAATTGCCTGTATGACATTTTGGTGCAATAGTGGCATAAACACTGTGGAAGTAACCAACCACTCTTTGGTTGGGTTTAATACCCACTCCCACTCACAAGATAGAGACAATGACTGACACTGCTCATGTGGCCAAGAATCTGAGACTATATAGGTCATGAACCTAGGGAGAAACAAAATGCTATGTATAGTTTTACTAAAGAGGTATAGCAATAAATTGACTCCTAATGGCATTCTGCTATACTCATAGATATCTACCATCATCAGAGAAGCTTCCTCTTAGTAGTAGATGGCAACTAACAGAGACCTACAACTGGAAAAAGTGTAAAGAGTGATAGATTTTGGAACACTCAGCTCTTGATCAAACCCTTCTCCTCAGGGCTCAGGAAAGTATTCAGAAAAGGAAACAGAAAGAGTGTAAGAACCAGCAGGGATGAAACACTCCAAGATACAGTGTCTTCCAGACAACAATACTTATTAACTCACAGAGATAGTGGCAGCATGCACATAACCTGCACAGATATGAGCCAGACAGGACCCCAGTGCTGAGAACATGGATACAAGTTCCCACCCCTAATCAAAGATTCATCTCCAATTAATCCCCCACTTGCAAAGGAAAAATTAGTCTTCTCCAATGGAATCTCACTGGACATTAACCACACTTAAGGGCAGGCTCTATGCCCAGCACTAAATGGCCAACACAAAAGAAATCCAATGGTATTTTGTAGATATTTTATCTCAGATTGTTTTATCTGGGCATTTTCTGTCTGCTAGTCTTTGTGTGTTATGGTTTATGATTCTGTGTTTTATGGTGTGTGTGTGTGTGTGTGTGTGTGTGTGTGTGTGTATGTGTGTCTGTGTGTGTCTGTGTGTGTGTGTGTGTGTGTGTCTTGTGGGTTTTTTCTGGTTTGTTTAGGATTTCTTTCTTTCTTCCTTCCATCCTTCCTTTCTTTCTTTCTTTCATTGCCTGTTTGTTTTCTAGAGAGAGAGAATGGAAGACCATAGGAGCATAGACTTCAGTGGGTAGAGAGGTGGAGAGGATCTGAGAGGAGTCGGGTGAGGAGAAACTATGATCATAATATATTGTATGAAATTATTTGCAATAAAAGAAAAAAATTTTTTAAGTTGTTTCCAAACATCCACTCCTCTTTTGCATATAATGCTAGTTGACATGCCCAGGTAAAACTGACCACTTCCTCTTTTGGGGGCTAAAACCCTAAGCATAGTTATTAAACAACAAACCATTTTACAATAATCCATGTGCTCTTTACTGCCTCCCCATTAAAGCAAACTTTAATTATCATAACCTGAGTTTTATTCATCCTTAGCAGCAGTGCTTTCATTGTTTAACTCATAAGTGTGTGGGTCAATTTTTAGTAAAATTAACTAATAGAATTCTTCATTATAATTTACAGAGATACAATTTTCTATTGCTAACTCCTCTGTTACTAACTCAGGACTCTAGGCTAACTCAAAGGGACACGTGTATGCTGAAAATTAATATCAATAACAGTATTGTGTTGGCAATAACTGTAGTGACTACTAGCTAACACTCAATGACTGTGTATTTATATCTCATGTACTCATATGTGTGCGTGCATATATCATATATATATATATATATATATATGATGTATTAATTCATTCAGCAGGTATAGGGAATATTGACATCCCAATTTTATAACAAGGATTTAACATTCAGAAAAATAATGTTGCCTAGAACCAAACAATGTATATATTCCCTAGATTCTCTGCTCCCCAAAAGGGGGGAAGAATCTATAACATAACCCATTAATTTATATTTATTTTTTATCGGACATTTTATTTATTTACATTTCAAATGTTATCCCCTTTCTTGTTTTCCCCTCTGGAAAACCCCTATCCCATCCTCCCTCCGCCTGCTTCTATGAGGGTGCTCACCCAACCACCCACTCCCACCTTCCTGCCCTAGCATTCCCCTACACTGGGGCATTGAGCCTTCCCAGGACCAAGGGCCTCTCCTCCCATTGATGTCCGACAAGGCCATCCTCTGCTACATATGTGCCTGGAGCCATGGGTCCTGTGACCCATTAATTTAATAGCTGTGTAGATAGAATATAAAAAAGATATGCATGAAAGTGGTTCTATGCTGTGTGTCTACTTCTCACTTAACAGTAGCACAGTGAATCTGACATCACTTATTTCATTAGGAATTCAATGTAAAATTAACACTGTTAAGTTATTGATTTTAACATGAATGATCCAATCTTTTTTAAGCATTAGTTGATAATTAATTTTGATTATAAAATGTCTGAAAGTTTTAACTTCATTTTCAAATTACATTTTAAATTTAAACTCTAAAATAGAAGTTTGGCCAGAGTGTCCTAACAAATGTTCAAAGTGCTAGTCATCTAAAGAAAATGACAACCATTGGAAAATATAGACATTATCTCAGAAAACATTTCTGCTTGTAACTTCTTAAACATTTTTTTTCATATGGCTGAAAATGGATATGAATGAATGTGCTTTCCAATTATTTTTCTGTATTGAAAACTGATACACACACACACACACACACACACACACACACACACACACATAAATAATTCTTAGTTCTTGCTCTACACTGTGGTAGGACAACACGAACAACTTATATAAGAAAGAATTTATTTCACACTTAGATTTCAGAGCATTGGAGTCCATGACCATCATGTCAGGGATCATGGCACAGGCAGGAAGGCACAATGCTGGAGCAGAAGATGAGAGATTACATCTTGTTCAACAATATGGAGGCATGAATAAAAAGACTAGTTATGATGCAAGTCTTTTGAAACCTCAAAACCCACACCCAATAATACCTCTTCTCCATCGAGGCCACACCTCCAAATCCTTCCCAAATGGTTTCACCAACTGAAAATAAGGTATTCAAACATATGAACCTATAAGGTTCATTCTCATTCAAACTACATTCCATTCCTAGTTCAAAATGCATTTAGTTTAACATCAAAAGTCCCCGATGACTAAAAATCTCAGCACGGTATAAAAGTCCAAAATCTCTTCTGAGATTCAAGTCAATCTCTTAATTATAACTCTTTGTAAAATCAAAGAGCAAAGTATATACTTCCAACATACAATGACAAAGAATATATGTTATCATACCAGATTAACAAAAGACTGAAACCCAGGAGGGCAAGCTTCAAATCCTGTAGCCCCGTGTCTGATGTCAAAAGGCAGTAAATCTATATATTGATACTCATTATATTTTTTAAATTATCCAAAATAAAAAATAGTTCTAAAGTTATATAATCTTCTGTTGGCCAGAAATGTAGCATTGTGGAGAATGAGAATCATCTCCAAGTATTTATAGATTTTAAAAAGATTAATATAAAATATTTAATAATACATTTATCTGATTGCTGTATTAAATTGTTCTTTTTCTTACTTGAATTTGAGAACAAATAAAAAGAGAGCTTGATAAAATGTGCTACAATAAACCTAACATTGCATTCTAAATATGTCACCAAAAATGTGCACAGAAGTAAATGTGGAAAAATCAGGGCAGAATCATCCTAACCACTGCATTCCATTTCTATTTAGAAATTATCTAGATCTTTTTTGTTGTTATTACATAAAAGTTTTGTTTAATCAACTCACAAATGTTTACCATAATGAACAGCTAATTTGGGTGAGTTTTAAAAACAAAGGGTGATAAAGGCTAACAAGAATAAAACTACCTAGTAAGTAAGACTAAAACAAGCATTTCTTTTACTTAAAACATAAACATATATATGGGAGAAATTGTTTGGACTACTCTGAATGTTATAGATAAATTCTCAGCCAGTCTTCATGATGTGGTGTTTAAGATTGGGGGTGGAGTACTTGTTTCAATAAACCTAATAAATTTCCCGAAGCTTGACTTGCACAGAGAGGTGCTGTCCCAAAAGTATGGAGGATAGAGTTCTTGCCAATGCAAAGACAATTGCCCCTCCTTAGGAAGGGCAGTTTGAAATGGCATGGTCACTTACTATAGTTTGTGAAAGAAAAAAATTATTGAATCTGGGAAGAAAGAAAAACAACGCTGCGGCTGCTTTGTGGGAGGGGTGTCGGGGGAGCACAGGCACTGATCTGACCCTCCTGGGAAATGCACTGGCTTGTTGTAGCATGTTCACTTAGCAATCCATTACTGAGGAAAAGTTTCTCTGAGCTGAAAGTTAATCTACAAAGCTGAAAGAAAAATATTAACACCAAAGTGTAATGTGTGTTACTGCCTTAATTGATGTTCGATTGCGGTGATCATGATCAGGCAACCCACTAACGAAAGCATTTGACTGGGGGTTGGCTTACAGTTTCAGAGAGTGAGCCCATGATCATCATGGCAGGGAGCATGGCAGCAGGCAGGTACTGGAACAGTAGCTGAAAGCCTACATCTCCTCAGCAAGTTGGAGGCAGAAAAAGCAAGACTGGGCTTGGTATCAGTATCTGAGAGCTCAAAGTCTACCCCCAGGGACACACTTCCTCTAACAAGGGCACACGTCCTAATCCTTCCCAAACAGTTCCAACTGAGGACCAGCATTCACATATATGAGCCTATAGGGGCTATCCTCATTCAAACCACCACATGGACAAAACAATATCTTATATTGCAGTCTGTTTTGTGGTTTTTCTCAATAAGGATTTTAATAAAACTTGGATGCAGCTCTATCCCCCAGTTCGTGTGAAAAATAGAACCTTGGCCACATCTAGTGGTATTTATTCTACCATTGTTTTGGATGACCAATTTCTTTTTTTTAATTTAATCATTTATTTTCTCTCACAGTTGAAAGGTAGGGAAGGCATGGTGGCAGAAGCAGGCAGCAGGTGATTGCATTGTATCCTCAGTCAGGAAGCAGCAAGATGGTTCTGGTGCTCAGCTTTCTCCTTTTTATCCAGTCATGAACCCTAGCTGCTAAATTGTAAGGTCTAGAACTAGGGTGACAATTTTATTATAATTATAATATATATTATATACATTATTTTTTTATTATTCACTTTGGGACAAGTGAATTCTTCAAATGCAGTAGCACATACCATGATCTTCAGCAGTATGTCTGCCTTGGACACAGACTTAGCTTTCATTAGTTTTTACATTATTGCCCATTTCTCTTTACTGTGACAGAAAAAACTAGGGTCATGGCATCAGCGGGGTATGTCTTCAAAACTCTGATTTTGCACAAGGCAAATGGGATGATCAATTTCTTATACTTAAGCTATAAAATCCTGATTCCATATCCAACTGGCTTAGGCAGAAAGGTATCTGGCAACTATTTATTTAATTTTATCATATTAACATTTAGAACATTCTTAATTCCTTTTTAGTAATCTGAATTTGGCCATGAAGGAAAGAGAAAGTTGATTCATTTATGTCAAATTTTTCTAATTCTGTGAAGTAGTTTAGACCTTTCTTCATAGCCATTTCGCACACTCTGGCTTTGAACAGCAACTTCATGGAAACATATTGTGCAGGCAAAGACATGTTCATGAGGCAAATTCTTTCTATTCTATACCTTCATGGAAAGGTTTTATATTCCTGTGGATATGACAAGAGCCTAAATATATGTCAGTGTGAACTTGCTTCTAACTGGAACTGACCTAACTAAATGTATGCCTTACATTTATACTTACTTACATTTACCTTACTAAATATTCTTGTTACGAAAGCCTCTTTTGACTACTTAGGATCTACAGGAGAATTCAGTTGTTAATTCAATGGCATAGAGTTGCCCCCCCCCAAAAAAATTCTTCAGGTTTTCCTTCTTTCTTTCCACCAATTCCTACTTTCTCCATTGAAGGCTACAGCAACTTATCTACCAATTTCTTGAGCTCTGATGTTCCTAACTTTTCTTCTAGGTTACATACAAATTCTGGAGAATTCTATTAATTGTCCATTCTTAAGTAGCACCTAACTGCTTTAGACTGATAAGTCTGCATCTCCATGAGAGTCCCTCACCACAAACCCATCAGCATAGCAGACTAAAGGCATCAAAGTGAGTTCATCAGTTCATCTCCTTTGGATCCTTGTACTGGATAGTTTCCTGTCAACTTGACACAAGCTGGAGTCGTCTGAAAGGAGGGAACCTCAATGAAGGAAATGCCTTCACATGGTCAGGCTGCAGTCAAGCCTGTAGGGCATTTTCTTAACAAGTGATTGACAGGAGGAGAGCCCAGCCTATTGTAAAGTGGTACCATTCCTGGGCTGGTGGTCTTGGTTTCTATAAGAAAGCAGGCTAAGCAAGTTATAGGGAGCAAGCCAGTAAGCAGCACCCCTCCAGGCCTCTGCATCAGCTCCTGTCTCCAGGATTCTTTCCTGTCTGAGTTCCTGTCCTGACTTCCTTAGATGATGAACAATGACATGGAAGTGTAAGCCAAATAAACCCTTTCCTTTCCAACTTGCTTTTAGGTCATGGTATTTCATCAGAGTACTAGAGGGCCTAACTAGTCAGTCTTCCTCCAGTGAACTACCCTTGTGAAGGAAATCGCCATCTCCTCTGAGACATTTTACTTGGACTAGGAAGCTCCAGTGACCCTGAAGTGGGAAAGGCAAGCTCTTGCATCCAGGATAACAAAGTAAACTTAAAATGTTCATCCTCTTGTCAGTTATTACTCAAAACGTAAGTGTGAGGCGAGGCGCAAATGACTAAACTCATTAGTGTTAGGTCTCAGGAACTGAGGCCAAAGGCTGACTGGGGCGCCTATTAACACACCAGAGGAGACACTGGCTTGCTGTCCCACCATGCAGTACCTGTGGCTCCTCTTAGCACATCTCACCCCACCCACTACCCTAAACCTCTCCCTCCCAGAGGCTGGCCTTCTACTCGCCTTCACCCAGTTAGAGCCCTGTAGAACTCAGCCACTTTTAGTCCACTGCTCTCTTGGCCTCCTGACCCTTTGGCCTGAGCTGCCTGAGTCAGGGGTCTCCTCTCTTGCTCTCTCTCCCCCTCTCTCCTCTCATGCTCCAGTTTAGGTTTTCAGCCATGTTCAGCCTGGACTCTTTGCCTGCCTTCTCCCTTGTATCTACAATAGAAATCTTCTCTATACTTTTGGAGTTGTCGTGTCCTCCTTATATTTCTCTTTTTCATTCAATTATGTCATAAACAATACAAAGAATCATAAAAGTAGGGATGGGACTCAAGTGGAGATGTGTTTATAGGGGTGCGAAGTGACTACGGAGAAGGTGGGGTGAGAGTAACCACAATGCATTACTTACATGTATGAATTGTCAAAGAACAGAGTTAATAAAAACATAAAACTGCAAATAGAATCAATTGATGTGAATCCAAAATCATTACCAAAGCTCACAAAGCCATCCCTGTTCTGGCTTGCTTCTCTAACCTTATCTTCCATGACTCCTTCACCCAGACTAAACTGTGTACCTACCATTTCCTATGTGACCTTCTACATCTCTCTCCTGAATGGCTCTGAAGCACCTAAAGAAATGTTCAGCATCCTTAGTTATCAGGGAAATGCAAATCAAAACAACCCTGAGATTCCACCTCACACCAGTCAGAATGGCTAAGATGAAAAACTCAGGGGACAGCAGATGCTGGAGAGGATGTGGGGAAAGAGGAACATTTCTCCACTGCTGGTGGAATTGCAAGCTGGTAAAACCGCTCTGGAAATCAGTTAAGTGGTTCCTCAGAAAATTGGACTTAGTACTACCTGCCTTCCCAAGAATGCCCAGGCCACTAATCTGTAGGGAACACATCAATGAACCCTCTTTCCTTCTAGTTTCAAGCAAGTTTCGACTCAAGAAGAGCTCCTACAGAGATCAGAGGGGAGAAGTTTAGTTAAGGTCAAGATGTCTCTTCCCCCAGTTTCTTCCTTGGGACTAACATAGGCTGGTATTGACCTATATGTACCAAGTCAGTTTCTTAAAGAGGCTTTTCCAGATAGTCTATTTCCATTTCTAAGAACCACTCCTCTCTCATTCAATACCTGGAGTGATGCTTGTCCCAGGGTGTGTGTGTGTGTGTGTGTGTGTGTGTGTGTGTGTGTATCTTACCCATACTTTTATGCGTTTACAACTAATGGCATGTTTTCCCAAATTATACAGGTAGCCACTAATTTCCTACCAGAATTCTAACATTGATTTCAGACCAAAATGATGCCAGTTTTAGTTTAAATGTTGCTTCTTCTGCACTTTACTTCCCTGCAGGTTAAACCTCTCTCAGTACCTGTATATTTTCTGTAACAACACCCACCACACTTAATGACAAATACTTAACTTCACCTTCTCTAAAGACATCACACTCCAGGACATGAGAAATTAAGTTGGTCTCTGACATTGCAATAGCTAAAGAGATCGTGCTGTATAGCATTTTCCTCTAAGAGAAAGCATTCCATCTTGATGAGAAGTTCATTAAAATTTAGGAAGTAGAATCAGACATAGTGGCACACACCTTTAATCCTAAGCAAATGGATCTCTGAGTTTGAGGCCAGCCTGGTCTTCTGAGTGAGTTCAAGGACAGCTAGACAGAGAAACTGTAATCACATACTGATTGAGAAAAAAGGACTGCAAAATGTCTAAACAAGGAATGTGTAAGAACTGTTAGCATTCTGTCTAAGCTCCACCCCACAGTTACCTAGCAACAGCCAGGTATGCCTGACTCACTATAAAAGGGGATGCTTGCCCCCTCCCCCCTCCACATGCTCATGACTGGCCTCTACTTCTCTCTCTCTCTCTCTCTCTCTCTCTCTCTCTCTCTCTCTCTCTCTCTCTCTCCCTACCCTCCTGACTCCCCCTCCCCATGCCCTTAATAAACTCTATTCTATACTATACCTTCCTGTGGCTGCTCCCTCAGAGGGAAGGGATGCCTCAGCATGGGCCCACAGAGGCACCCCCTTCCCCATGCCTGACTATACCTCCATAGAACATACCCCCCTCTCTTTATCTTTTTATAAACACAAGAACAATGACTACTTGCTGTTTGCTTAGTTTCTCTGTGTTCTTACATTCATCTGTGGCTCTGTCTTCTACTGTCAAGTCTCGCCAGAACCATTTCCCTTTCATACTTCATTGTGATCTCAACACTTCGCATATGCAGAGTTTCAGACTTCCCAGCTCCTGGAAATGATGCCACACTCCTGTTAAGAGTTCACAACCAGGCACCAGTTCCTTTTTGTCCCTTGAAGTTCCCTGATAGCAACTCTACTTCAGTGAAATCTTTTCTTTGCTCTTTCCATCCCCCAACCCAATGCCGAGCAGCCCTCTGTACTACTGACACACTTTCTTCTATGATATCTTTACCCTGGGGCTGGATAGAAGCCTCAACAGTTAAGAGCATTTGCTGCTGTTGCAGAGGACCTTAGGTCAGTTCCCAGCACTCAAATTAGGTGTTCACAGCTGGCTATGTCTCCAGCTCTAAAGAATCTGATGGCCCCCACATGCATGTGGGATACCCACACAGAGAGACACTCACCAGTGCATGTGATGTCAACTCAACAGAATCATGACTCACAGAAGACAGACCTACGGGCACGCATGTGTGTGGTTAACTCTGTTATGCTAATTGGTTTGGGGAGTGTTACCGTGAGTGGTGTCATTCCCTGGCGGGCATCCTGGACTACACACAGAAAAATGGGAGCTGAGGAGCAGCATGTATTTGTAGTCTCTGCTTCTTGGTTGGTGATGTGGTGTGTCCAGCTGCTCTGACTTCCAGCCATGATGGATTTTGTACTTCAACAATGAGCCAGAGTAAACCTTTCTGCCTTAAGTTGCTTTTTCAGAGCTTTTTTTTCCCCAGCAACTGGAAAAGTAACTAAGACACTGTCTATTCCACATCCCACCACAGTTCCTGATTGCACACACGAATGTGGCTCTGCCTGACTCTGAGAGTTCTCCAGAATCAATGCCTCAGTTTGCTGATCCGTCCTGATTCCAACGGGTGATTTTTCCATCTGATATTTTTGGTTCAATCATTGTCAGAGTTTTTTAAAGCATTTTACCTTCATGTATCTTGCCAAGCTCTCTGAAATAACCCTTAGCTCCCTCTATACCACACTGCTGCATATCCTTCACTCTCCAGTTCATCCAGAAAAACAACACTGAACTACTATAGCCCTTCACAATCTCCTCTCTTCTGAATACTCATAGCCTGCCCCTAAAAATTATAAACCAATGCTGTGCTGCCTTGCACCAATAATTTTTAATCTATGTTTAATGTTAAACTTCCTAATTTACAACTCTATCAAGGTTAAGATTAGATCTTGTGAAATTACATAATATTACTTACCTGATATTTGCTGTGTGCATGGTATGTGATTTTGACTGTGATGCTTTGAATTTCTGCTAATATCTTTCATTTTCTTAGGTGGTCTTAATGGGGAAGGATCCATTCTAGGTGTTTTATCTATTATGAACTTCATGTAGGAAATGGTGTTTCTATTGGACCTTCCTTGAGACAGTAGAGAATTAAGTTTAGGATTTAAAATGTAGAAAAATTATGTGGAGAAAACTACCTAACATTGACTGCAATAAGCATGATGGGAAAATCCTGCCTGTTCCCTATGTGCCCCAAATCCTAACAAACATTGCTAGATGTGCACAGAAAAATATGGCTTTGCATATTGGTCCAATATGTGGGTGGAGGGTGTTGAGTCGAGTTGTGTTTGTGTGATCTTAAGCATTTAGTGCAACTCCTGAGGTTCCAGCTCCTCTTCTGTAAAGTTAAATGCTGAGTTGATTTAATGTGATTATGCATTCATTTGACATAATGCTTAGTCTGCAGTCAAATTAAATACCTACCAGCCATCACGGTCTTATTTTGCTCTTTTTCCACATTCTTGTGTAAGAGTTGAGAACGTGGAGAAGCTAACTCTAGAAGTCAAGATAGCACAGAAAGGTATACTTCCTACAGAGGGGCAGTACAGCCCACAAGTTAACCCAGCTCATCAGAAGCCACTACTTGTGTTTAAGGAAGTCTTTAAGGAACACCCTTCCATGCCATTCCTACCAATGGTCCACAGGGTAGACATCTTTATTTTTCAAGTCAGACTTGCAACTCAGTCTAGTATAACTAGAGGATTCAAGTTCTGATTTTCAGAAAGGATCGATTCTAAGAATGTGATTTGGATGTGGCGAGCTGCACTCAGGTGGAGCTTATCAATGCTTTGTCTCAGAATTTTAAAGCTTGAAATTAGGGAGAGGAAAAAGCTTGAGTATTTCTTTGGTGACTATATGGTAAGATAGAACCCAGCCTGGAAATGTTTCCAGCCATGCCCACTCCCTCGTGGCAGCATCCAATGCGAGCGGAAGAAGCTGAGGCACATAGAGAGGTGGAGAAATGGACAGACTTCCAAGATTCAGTTCCCTCGCACCCCAGATGCCCGAAGCCAGGCCCAGATACACCTTTCAAATCTATCAGTCAGTGCATATCTCTTATTTCTTTGCGTTTATTCAATCGGTGCACCTTGGGGGAAAAAAAGCCTATAGAACCAGTGAGAATCTAAAAACATAGATTTTTCTAAGAAAAAAAATTAAACACCTGTTTGGGTTGATGGAGGGGATAACTGGGAGGTGGGATATCATTTGAGATGTAAAGAAATGGAATGACTAATAAGAAAAAGAAAGAACGGAAGAAAAGAGAAGTGCTTCTCAGTAATCTAAGCATCCTGAAGAGGGCACTGTTTACATTCTCATCTCTCTCTCTCTCTCTCTCTCTCTCTCTCTCTCTCTCTCTCTCTCTCTCTCTCTCCCTGTCTTCTCTGCCTCCTTCATTTTTATGAAAAGAAAGTCCTGAGTGAATTGCAAAATCCAAAACGTTCAGTGAGCTGGCACAGGGGAAAGGAAATGAAGACAGCATTGGCAATGATTCTGTGGCTTCGGCTAGACTGAGTTAAAGGTTCATTGGGAAGACTGCTTCGGGGGTAGAGAAATTATCTGTGCAGTGTGGGATGAGTGGCAACAAGGTTCAGGTTGCCTCACCTGTCTTCCTTGAGGAAGAACTGGGCGATGGAGTAACTAGTGACCCCTGACCTTCTGGAATGCTCTCTTTGCACAGGGTTATGTGGAGAGAAGACAGTGCAGCAAAACCCTCTGCTCCTCAGCACCTGGGAAGGAAGAAACAGCACTATCTTCTGCAATTATTCAAGCTCTGCTACAGACAGGCTGCTCTGGTACAGACAAGATCTGGGGGAAAGCCTGGAGTTTCTGTTTGTGTTGTTATCAAATGGAGCAGTGAAGAGGAATGGAAGATTAACAGCCTCGCTTGATCAGAAAGCTCGAGTCAGCGCCCTGCACATCTCAGGACTCCAGCACAGCCACTCTGCCATCTACGTCTGTGCCGTGGGCACACAGTGCTCTCCTGACATTGTTGGTCTATACCCAAACCTCCATCTAGCCCTCCAGGTTTCCTTAAAACTCAGACTGTGTTTGTAGGTCTCTATCTCTTATCGTTATATAAGGAAACTCCTGAAACAAATGGGAAAGATATTGTTTAATATTTGTTTCCTTTAAAGGAATATAAATTTAAGAACGAAAATCCTAAAGATGTCTTTCCTGAAACTATAGAGTCTTGTTCTCTCTGGCTTCACATTCAGCATCCATCATCCTTCCATCACAAAATGACTTTACCTTTACGCACTAGCACAAATAATTCCCATGAAATATGAAGTCATTGTTTGCTTTAATGTGTATGTAACATTGAACACTAACCTGTGGGAGGAAAGAGAGTACATAATTTATGAGAATATTCTATAAGCGGCTTCTTAACTAGTGTTCCCCAATAAAACACTGAGTGTTGCAGTCAGGCAAATCATTGCTAGCTATCTGTTGGCCACAATATTTGGAAAGATTTTTGTAGGACTTTCAAAGATAACAAGCAGGCTAGTTGAAAAGTTCTGAACACAAACTGGTTAGCAAAATCACTATATCTGCCCATCAACCCTGGGACACAAATTCTCTTTTGTCTCTTTTTCCAGCCAACACTAGAGAAACTAAATGCCAAATAAACCGGAACCACATCTCTCTCAATCTCTCTCTCTCTCTCTCTCTCTCTCTCTCTCTCTCTCTCTCTCTCTCTCCCTCTCTCCCTCCCTCCCTCCCTCCCTCCCCTCCCCTCCTCTCTCTCTCCCCCTCTCTCTCTCCCTTTTTCTCCCCCACCCCCTCCCTTCCCTACTAATCCCTGAATTGTTTGATAATACAGGATACATAAGCCATCGAAGGAGGTTGTGAAACATCCATAACCAATCACTGGACTTCCTCTTGTTTCTTGTTCACATTGAGTCTTCCCTACAGACTGAGAGGAAATGCTACATAACTGCCAATGCAGCCCCTGAAGGATTACCCTACACCATGGGTCACAGCCTGACCATGCTCATCTCCTTCCTGGCCTCCCAAGCATGAAGTACTCTTTTCTCAGATACATGGCTACTGTCTGTGCCCAGGTAACCAAGGAATGCTAGGTTCAGATGGGTTCTGACAGTCATATCATGGCCCCCTATGGACAGATCCTTTTCCATTTTCTGCATTGTCTACTTAAGTGTGTTTTGTTTTCCAAACTACATCATTGCATTTGTCTCTAGGGCAACAGCAGGAAGGTCATTGACCATTCGCTTAAGGAAAGGTATTCTCAGTAACTTACAGGAACCCGTTGGCCTACACTGACCAAGGGTTCCTCCAATGGCCACAGATGATTTATAGCCCCAAATAAGACTCTTTAGAGAAAAAAATTATGGTTTTCTGTGAGAAGGACCCCAGAATGATTGCATAGTAGCAACACCTATTGGGTATTATCCTCAAGTGAGTCTATAGACATTTTCCAAGACTTCCTTCCTGAACAATAAAACTAATCCCAACTCTATGTCCAGGAAGCACTCATTTTTTGTAAATTAAGTGTGAGAGGGTACATTAAGTTCAAATCTACTCTTTAAAGCACTGAGGAAAATACTGTTTGAAGATTTGCTTGCTTCTAGGTCCTGCTATATCTATATGTCTGTGATATTTCTTTTTCCAGAAGATTTACAGTGAACAGTAACTGAATAAGAAACCTTCATGAAATTCAAGTGTGTTTCTGATCTTTGTACATTCACTGTGCCCCTGAAATTTTATGTCATACTCTCACCCCCAGTATAGTGGTATTCTAAGGTAGTGTACTTATGGTGGACCCCTTAGGGGTGGATTAACGTTGTCATAAAAAGCCAGAGGATAAGATGCCTCCACACTGGCTTTTGCTTAGCAGTCAATAGTTCGGAAGAGGACTCTCACTAGAACTCTACCATGCTGACATATGATCATTGGCTTCCTCCTTGCTATAGACCCGGGAGAAGTAAATTTCTGTTGCTTATAAGTCATCCAGATTATGACATTAGCAAGCAGCCCAAACTAAGAATCACACACATTTTCTCAGTTCTTAGCAAGATGACTAAGATGAATTTTCATTTTCAGACCACATGGTTGATAACTGCAGAGGGACAGATCAAGTTTTCAGTTAATAAATAAGAAATATACTACAAGAGAGCTTTTGCTTTAAAATTCTGCTTTTCATTCCAAATTCACAAATGTAGAAGCTCAGAAATCATACCATGGCTTCAACTGGGTTATAAGCTGCAAAGATGTAGAAGTTGACCCCATTCTGCCATGGTATAAAAGCACAAAATCAGAGGGGTGTTCACAGCATTCAGCTCAAATTTTACTGTGAGCTTCAGAGAAGAGTGAGCACATGACTGGAAACAGAACAAGACTATTCACAACAATTACCAAAGTGTAGGAGGTGGTCCTGTTCTCCGACTGGTTCTTGATAGATCAGTAAAGATACCAGTGACCAATGACTGAGGATGGGGCAGGAACATTAGAGTTCCATGGGAAGATACAGGGAGAATTGAGAGAACTGGGGAAGAAGAAGGAGAGATAGCAGCAGCAAGAGATAAAGCTGGTTGAGCCATGTGAGTTTCAGTTGAAGTAGCCAATGGCCACTCTGATTATATCTGGGGTGGCAGGGGGGGTTAGGAGTGCCTAGTCATTGAGTTAGCAAAGGCATTTTAAGATCAACTTGTGTGTGTGTGTGTGTGTGTGTGTGTGTGTGTGTGTGGTTGTTGTTGTTGTTTATCCATGGATCTAAAGGACCCTGGGTAGGGGCTGGTAGCACGGCTCTCCCAGAACTTAAAGTGGGGTCACAAAAACTACACCTACACCAAAGCAGTATTAATAGAGTTCTGTGAGACACTGTCAGAAGAGAGCCTTAACAGCTGGTTTGGTGTATTTAAAAAAAAATTTTAAAAAAAAAGGATAGAAGGTCCTTACCTTCTCCTTTTATAGAAAGCACATTTTTCCCATTTTAACATTAGTACCAGAAAGAAAGCAGGTATGCACAAAAGAAGCCCTGAGCATGGTGGTATTTCCTATGCTTGTTGAAGGTTGTAAACAAGGGAGGAAATTATGAATAAATAAGTACCAGCAATAACTGTCTTTGAATGTGGAACCTATCATATTTCTTCTCCACCACCATCTCTCCTTCCATAGATATGAGTCAGTGCTCAGCTTTCTAATACCCAACAAAATTTACATAACTGAGATGTTAATTGGAGCCAACCAACAAAACTACCAACAACGCTCTGGAGCTGAGGACATAGCTCAGTGGTAAAGGACTTATGGAACACGTGCAGGGCCTCGGATCCAATCCCCGACACTGAGAAAGAGGCTGATTCTTGCATACTAATCACGGGGCTATTTTCACAGTAATCTCAAACACTCTACAGCCCAAGGAGTCTGAAAGGAAAGGTTCAAGGTGGAATTTGGGGAAAATGTATCCTCTGGCTCACAGCCAGGTTTACCTTAAGTAAATTGGAAGCATTACCAATCAGAAGAATATCTTATTTTTCCTGTACTAGCTGCCCTTTTCTTCTCTCTCCATTTATTTTTTATTTTTATTTTTTGTTTTGGATTTTATTTTTTGCTAAATTGTGACTTTTTTTTAAACCTTGCATCCTTTCAGGCTAATGGCAAGTGGATTTCACCTCCAGAAAATGTCCAAGTTAGATGTTCTCCAATAAAGTAATTCAAAACCAGCTTCCCACATAGCTACATGAGATGAACAAGTCTGAGTCAGCACCCTTGGGGGCCAATGTTTTTAGATTTTTCATTCCAAACTTCTAAGAAAATAATAATCCTCAGTCAGGCTCAGAAAATATTCCAGATAGTACAATTATAATGTAAAAATGAACAACATTTCAACACCTCCTAAGCAGAAGTGTAATCATTAAAGGTAAATAACAATAATGGTACATCTCCTCTGGTTGCCCAGCATCTGCCTGAGCCAATCAGATTCCACATCAGGTGGGAAAGGTCAGCAACACCACCTGACAGAACACGGGCTCCTGTCACCGGGCAGAACCTTCAGTCCTAGCAACAATAACTTTCATATTCTGACAAAATGAAATTTGACATGAAAAACTAACTCAATTCCACAGGGTCTTGAGTGGAACACACCAGGCAGAAAAAAGAGGCTCTGACCTTGTATCTGTCAGTACCTACAAGGTATCATAAATTTCAACTTCCCTGAACAAGAGCAAGGTTCTTTGTTGATAATTGTTTATCAGGAAACTTATATTCTACATTTATTAATTCAGCATTTTTTGTCATTAATCACATGACAGAGTGTTGTGAGAGATTTCTTATCAGATTTCTGTAAACTTTAGCCTCATGTTTACATTTACCAATTTTCATTAGAAGCAACTTCACAAAGAAACTATTGATGAGGAAAAGAGATTCCCCCCCCCAAAACCTAGTGTGCTGAAGAAATGGCGCATAAGCCTCCTAGTGTCTCCCTTCTTAAAATCAAAAGTAAGTAAACCCCTCAAAAGATCAATATGACTAAAAATTCATTCACTTGAATTTTAGTGCATTATTTAGTACCTCCCATCCTGTATGTTTCCTAACTAAGGAGTACATGATTTTTTAAATAATTTTTATTTACTCTTGAACAATTTCATATATGTGTATGTGTGTGTATGTGTGTGTATAATGTATTTTGATCAGAATCACATGCTAGAAGAGTACGATCTTAATTTTATATTTATTGTGATTAGAGAACACACCTTTTTATTTTTTTATTTTATTGGATATTTTCTTTATTTACATTTCAAATGTTGTCCCCTTTCCAGGTCTCCCCTCCAGAAACCCCACAAACCCCCTCCCCCTGCCTCTATGAGGGTGCTCCCCTGGCATTCCCCAACACTGGGGCATCAAACTCCCTCAGGCCAAGGGCCACTCCTCCCACTGATGTTCAACAAGGCCATCCTCTGCCACATATGGGGTATTATTTGGTTGGTGGTCCAGTCCCCAGGAGCTCTGAGGGGTCTGACTAGTTTATACTGTCTCTCCCCCATGGGGATGCAAAGCCCCTCAGCTCCTTCAATCTCTTCTCCAACTCCTCCATTAGGGACCCTGCGCTCAGTCCAATGGTTGACTGTGAGCATACACCTCTGTATTTGTCAGGCTGTGATAAAGCCTCTCAGGAGACAGCTATATCAGGCTCCTATCAGCAAGCACTTCCCGGCATCCATAATAGTGTCCAGGTTTGGTGACTGTATATGGGATGGATCCCCAGACGGCACAGTCTCTGGCTGGCCTTTCCTTCAGTCTCTGCTCCACACTTTGTCTCCATATTTCCTCCTGTAAGTATTTTGTTCCCTTTTCTGAGAAGCACTGAAGCATTCACACTTCAGTCTTCCTTCTTCTTGAGCTTCATATGGTCTGTGAATTGTATCTTGGGTATTCCGAACTTTTGGGCTAATATCCACCTATCAGTAAGTATATACTTTGTGAGAGAATACACCTTTTTTATTGGATATATTCTATATTTACATTTCATTTCCCTTTTACTGGTTCCCTGGCCCCCAAAGGTCCCACATGCCCTTTTCCCTCCCTGTGTTCCCCGATCTACCCTTTCCCACTTACCTGTTCTGGTATTCCCCTACACTGATGCTTTGAGCCTTTCCAGAACCAGGATCTACTCCTTCCTTCTTGTCGGACATCATTTGGTATGTGGATTGTATCTTTGGTGTCCCAAGATTCTAGACTAATATCCACTTATCAGTGAGTGCATATCATGGGTCTTCTTTTGAGACTGGGTTACCTCAATTAGCATGATGTTCTCCAGCTCCATCCATTTCTCTAAGAATTTCATGAATTCATTGTTTCTAATGGCTGAATAGTACTCCATTGTATATATATACCACATTTTTTGTATCCATTCTTCCATTGAGGGACATCTGGGTTCTTTCCAGCTTCTGGCTACTATAAATAAAGCTGCTATAAACATACTGGAGCATGTATCCTTATTGCATGCTGGGGAATCTTCTGGGTGTATGCCCAGGAGTAGAATGGCTGGGTCCTCTGGAAGTATCGTGTTCAGTTTTCTGAGGAACCACCAGACTGATTTCCAGAGTGGTTGTACCAGCTTGCATTCCCACCAGCAGTGGAGGAGTGTTCCTCTTTCTCCACATCCTCGCCAACACCTGCTGTTTCCTGAGTTTTTAATCTTAGCCATTCTGACTGGTGTGAGGTGAAATCTCAGGGTTGTTTTGATTTGCATTTCTCTAATGACTAATGACGTTGAACATTATTTAAGGTGTTTCTCAGCCATCTGAATTTCTTCAGGTGAAAAGGCTTTGTTTAGCTCTGTACCCCATTTTTGATAGGGTTACTTAGTTTTCTGGGGTCTAACTTCTTGAGTTCTTTGTATACATTGGATATTAGCCCTCTGTCAGATGTAGGGTTGGGGAAGATCTTTTCCCAATTTGTTGGTTGCCGATTTGTCCTTTTGACAGTGTCTTTTGCCTTACAGAAACTGTAATTTTATGATGTCCCACTTGTCTATTCTTGATCTTAGGGCATAAGCTGTTGGTGTTCTGTTCAGGAACTTTCCCCCTGAGCCAATGCTATTAATTTTAGTGTGTCTGGTTTTATGTGGAGGTCCTTGATCCACTTGGAGTTGAGCTTAGTACAAGGAGATAAGAGTGGATCAATTCTCATTCTTCTGCCTGTTGACCTCCAGTTGAGCCAGCACCATTTGTTGAAAAGGCTATCTTTTATTCACTGGATGTTTTCAGCTCCTTTGTCAAAGATCAATTGACCATAGATGTGTGGGTTCAATTATGGGTCTTCAATCCTATTCCATTGATCCACCTCCCTGTCACTGTACCAATACCATGCAGTTTTTAACACAATTGCTCTGTAGTACTGCTTGAGGTCGGGTATATTGATTCCTCCAGAAGTTCTTTTACTGTTGATGATAGTTTTAGCTATCCTGGGTTTTTTATTATTTCAGATGAATTTGAGAATTGCTCTTTCTAACTCTATGAAGAACTGAGTTGGGATTTTGATGGGGATTGCATTGAATCTGTAGATTGCTTTTGGCAAGATTGCCATTTTAACTATATTAATCCTGCCAACCCACGAGCATGAAAGGTTTTTCCATTTTCTGAGGACTTCTTCCATTTCCTTCTTCAGAGACCTGAAGTTTTTGCCATACAAATCTTTCACTTCTTTGGTTAGAGTCACACCAAGATACTTTATATTGTTTGTGGCTATTGTGAAAGGTGTCATTTCCCCAACTTCTTTCTCAGCCTGCTTATTCTTTGAGTATAGGAAGGCTACTGATTTGCTTGAGTTGATTTTATAACCAGCCACTTTGCTGAAGTTGTTTATCAGCTGTAGGAGTTCTCTGGTGGAGTTTTTTGGGTCACTTAAGTATACTATCATATCATCTGCAAATAGTGATAGTTTGACTTCTTCCTTTCCAATTTGTATCCCTTTGACCTCCTTATGTTGTCTAATTGCTCTCGCTAGAACTTCAAGTAGTATATTGAAAAGATATGGAGAGAGCAGCCTTGTCTAGTCCCTGATTTTAGTGGGATTGCTTCAAGTTTCTCCCCATTAGTTTGATGTTGGCTACCAGTTTGCCGTAAATTGCTTTTATTATGTTTAGGTATGGGCCTTGAATTCCTGTTCTTTCCAAGACTTTTAGCATAAAAGGATGCTGAATTTTGTCAAATGCTTTTTCAGCATCTAATGAAATGATCATGTGTTTTTTTCTTTGAATTTGTTTATGTAGTGGATTGCATTGATGGATTTCTGTATATTGAACCATCCCTGGATCCCTGGAATGAAGCCTACTTGATCATGGTGGATGACTGTTTTGATGTGTTCTTGGATTCGGTTGGCAAGAATGTGTTTTTAGAAGACAATGTTCAAAACATCATGCTGCCATTTATACTCTTCTGTATCTGAATCTGTTGGATAGATCAAGTTTTGGTAATTTTTTTCTAAGAGTTCTAATGGGAAGCAGGTAAAGATTCTCTTTGTACAGGATAAACAATCTAGTATTGTGACTTTTATTAGCAGTATTTCCTTCTATAAGGCTTTCCACAAGAGTTATGATAAAATATCTTGATGTATAAATTTTCAAAACATAATTTATCAAATTCTTTTATTTTTAAGGATATTTTCTCAACAGACTTTCAAGCTTATTTTCATGGACCAACCTGACTCCATCTTAAGGTTAAAAGCCATTTTATTACAAGGTCAGAATAAGTTCCCGAGCCTATGGAGTTTGACTCACACTTCGAATGTATCCTGAATTCTACCCTAAGATAGGATGTTCTGCCAAAGAATCTTGAGATGTTCTGACAAGATGATGTATCAAATAATCATATCTTCTGTCTGCTTCTATAATTTGCTTGCCAAGTCCTTATGTTACCAAGTTCCTCTGAAAATCCCAGTTTGCACCTTTTTTCCCTTATAAAAGGATACCTGAAAAGTTCACCCACTCTGCTCTCTCAAATTTCCTTTTGGAAAATCAGCCTATGTATAGCAGATAAACCTTGCTTAACTGGCCGTTTGTGTGTGTGTGTGTGTGTGTGTGTGTGTGTGTGTGGTCACCTTTATTCATATGTGGTAGGATTAACATTCTTGGAAGCCCCATCAAGATCAAGACTCTAAATTCTGAAGCTAGATTTTTGGTTGGTGGTCTTTACTCTTGTTCCTTGGGATTAATAGTTTGACTCTTTGGCCAGGCATAATGACATGGACCTGTAATCCCAGTACTCAGGAAATGAAGGCAGGAAGATCACCACAAGTTCCAGGCCAGCCCGTGTTACACAGTTCCAGGGATATAGAGGATATAGAGTCTCAAAAACTTTAGTCTCATTTGGGATTGTTTGCTGTTTACAATCTCTTTGCTTTAGTTACTTTTTCATTGTTTTGAAAAACACCACGAACAACAGGACTTATAAAAGAAAACATTTGATTTGGTGGTCATGGTTTCAAAGGGCAATAGACTCCGTGGCTATCATGGCAGGGAAGATGGTAGTAGACCATCGAGCATAAAAGAGAGGCTAGAGGGAAAATAGGAGAGGGAGGGAGAAAGGGAGAGAGAGGGGGAGAGAGAGAGAGAGAGAGAGAGAGAGAGAGAGAGAGAGAGAGAGAGCAAACTGAGAATGGTGTGGGCTTTTGAATCCTCAAAAGTCTCCTAACACACCTCCTAACCTTTCCCAAACAGTTCCACCAAGTATTCAAGTATATGAACCTATGGGGGGATGCTGTCTTGTCTTAGATCAACCCGACACACAAGTTAGAGTTATCTGAAAGGAAGAAACCTCATTTGAGAAAATGCTTCTATAAGATACAGCTGTGACTCATAGGGGAGGTGCCAGCTTATTTTGGGTGGTGCCATCCCTTGGCTTGTGGTCCTGGGTTCTATAAGAAAGCAGACTGATCAAGCCATGGGGAGCAAACCAGGAAGCAGCATCCTTCTATGGCTTCTACCTCAGCTCCTGCCTCAGAGCTACAAACATTTTACTAAGTTTTTGAAGTGCTGAAGTTTAAATTCAGGGCTTCATGTATGCTAGGGAAGGATTGTACCAAATGAGCAACACTCTCAATCTAGAAAATTAAAGAAAGAAAAGAAGAATGCTGGTACTATCTACAATAGCATAGTTACAGGATAGAAAAATGGTGAGCTCTGAGCATGTGAGAAGGAAGAGGAGACGCATACCTTGGAATCCAATTTAAAAAGTTTCACCATATAAGAAGCAAGGATTCCTGTACAATTAACAACTACTTTCCCATCTACAAGCCTGAAAGTTTCTAAATATCTCACCAGAATCCCCATTTAAAATAAAAACGTGTTCTAAATCCCTCATGCAATCCTAATGGCTCTTTGTTCTACCTCATCATATTATAATCACATACACGGCACCTTTACCATAGCAATGGAAAATCACAACTCTTACTTCCAAGGGGTAAGTGTGTTTGGAACCAAGTATGAGTGACTGTGGCCAAGGAACACACGTTTAGGCTACCCAAAATTCCTTGTTCCAACATGATAACCACTTTATTAACTTTTAATAGGAACAGAACAAAATCAGAAATCAAGACACTTTTTTCATACACCTGCTATCAGCTTCAGATGCTGTCTGACGTTCTTAGCTTTTTAGGTTGGTAGAAACTGGTAGTCTGCTCAGAGGACACACCAAAAGGTTTGACCTGGTAGTCACAAGAATGTCAGGTCAGACACAGAGGTGGGCAAGGAATGACTACTGGTAACCAAAGATAAATTATAACTGGACTTTTATCCTGTGACATTCCAACCTTTCATAATCACCGAAGTTCTAGTCAGTTAATCAGAAATGTAGAATGTTAGGTACCACCTCCCTTCATCTACTCATACAACCCTAGAATCTTACCAAAAAGAGGGGATGTGGGTAAAAGAATTTTAGCAACCTCCTGATGTATAATTTGTGATCCACTAAAAGGGTATGTGTCTCCTGATAAGACACTTAGCTGTGACTCTCCCTTGGGAACCTCATATTCACATCCCAAACATTTTTCCCTTAATTTTCATGCATAAATATCTATGCTAAGGAAATGTCTCTTAATAAACTGCCCCTCTATAGGACAGAACAAAGGCTCAGCAGTTAAGTGCACTGGCTGTGCTTGCCTAGGACCAGGCTTCAGTTTTCAGCCCCAACGTAGTGGCTCACAAATGTCTGTAACTCCAGTTCTAGGGAATCTGATGTCCTCTTCTGACCTCCCTGGGCACTAAACAGGCTAGTGGTTCCCAGACATATATGCAGGCAAATACTCTTATAAAAATAAAATAAAAATAATTAATAAACAGAATCGTACACCAATTCTCCTGGATATGCCTTTTTCTTAGATGTTCTTTTACTTAGTTCTTGTCTTTCTATTTATTTCCTTGTGTTTATTTATTTTCTGTGTGTACGTGTACATGCTGTGGCACAGGTGTGGAGGTCAGAGGACAACTTGCAAGGATCTACTATCTCATGTGGATTCTGGGAATTGAACTCAGGCTTGGCAGCAATCGCCTTTACCTACTGATCCATTTCACTAGCCATTATATTTCTATTTTTAATATAACCCCAGCTCTATTTCATGCTGGCTAGTCCTGAAATGCTTTTCTGTTTCAAAGCCACAAATCTTGGTTAAGCCTGGATGCTATTGAGGATGACAGTATGGTACTGTGTCTCTAGCCCGTCACTATTAGCAACACGAACAACACACTGGATGCCAAAAGAAATTCCTTAGTGCTTAAACTTCTCTATCTTGAGCACTATGCTCTTTGGCAAGTTTTATGAGGTACTTACACCTTGATTTTCTCATTAAAACATGGGAAAATAGGACACATTTCAATAATTTATTAATAAGGTACGAAAGCAGGAGTGTTAGATTTGGTGGAGGCTCTCTAGCCACAGATGGGCTTAAGGGCTTAAAAGCTCACAGGCTCACAAGTTTCCCTAAGTCACTGGCTCTGGGGTCCTTGCCTCACAAATGTGAAGAATGAATTTCATAAACCCCAGAAAAGGCTTTAATAAAGGAGTTTGTTACGGGAACTTAAGGAAAAGCAAGAAGAGCTCCAGTGTAGATGAGGTGGGTCCCAGGGGCAGGCACCGTGAAGATGCTCATGCGGGGCTTTGTCCAACGCTGATGGCAAAGACTGAGTTGGGGCACAGAGGATGATCAGGCCTGTGCATGTGGGCCAGCCATCAGATGTGCATTCATCTTTCCACTCCTATAGCTGGACTGAGGATAACAGAATACTCCAGAGTCTCTAGACAGAACATTTCTGACATATTCATCCATTGGCCAGAGAATAACTGAAACCAAGACATGGGTCAGTGACTCTGGCCAGAATATTTCTGACATTTCTAACCAGATGCAAGAATCAGAACTGGGTGCTGTCCCTGTCAATCTGCCTGGTTCCTAGCTGCTGTTTCATCACTCTGAGTCTTTTTTTTTCTTTGAAAATAGGTTCTTTTCTCATACAATATATCCCGATCATAGTTTTCCTCCTTCTAAGCCTCTCAGTTCCTCCCCACTTCCCCTGCCCTCTAGATCCACTTCTGTTGTGTGTCTCATTAAAAACTATGAGCATGTAAGAGATAACAACCAGAAATGGCAAAATAAAATATAATAAAATGAAGCAAAAACTTACATATTTAGGTTAGACACAGTGACCCAAGAGAAGGAAGAGTCCCAAGAGCAGGAGAAAGAGTCAGAGGCCCACTCATTCTCAGTCAAGAGTTCCATACAAATACTAAACTAATAGCTATAATATATATGCAGAGGCCCTGATGTAGACCCAGGTAAGCCCTGTGGTTGCTGCTTTGGCCTCTGTGAGTTCATATATGCCTTGCTTAGTTGATTCAGAAGGCTGTGTTCTCCCGGTGTCCTCCATCACCTGCAATTCTTACAATCTCTCCACCTCTTCTGCAGGATTTCCTGAGCACTGGGGGCAATGGGGGTGGCATTTGGTGGAGACCTTGAATTTAGAGTCTCTCTGTGCATAATGTATGGCTGTGGGTCTCTGCCTCTGTTCCCATCTGCTGCTGGAGGAAGCCTCTCTGATGATACGGTACAAATCTTTGAATATAGCAGAATATCATTAGGAATCATTATATCAAATTATACCAGTCATATTTGGTTTTTACCCTAGGTCTCTGGGTTCTTGGTTACCAAAGCAGCATCCAATATGGGTTCCTTCTTGTGGAGTAGGTCTTAAGTAAAATATTGACCTGCATATTTTTGCAGATGGGACAGAGTGTAGGTCAAAGGTTTTGTGGGTGGGTTGATGTCCACATTTCCCTTTCAGCAGCCCACAGAGAACCTTTCCACACCAAAGAAACTAGAATGTAGGGGTAAAGGCTCCATGTCGGAACCAGGTCTACTTCTCCATGTTCACTGAGGTGTAAGGTGTTGTTCCTGGCAATGGGGCCCCAGTCAGTTTATGGAGAGTTACCCTTTGTCTTAGCATCAGCTGGGTTGTTTGGGGATTTCCATGGGACTCAATTGAATGCAACCCAGTCCCTCCCCTGAAAGCCTTTCCTGACTATAAGAGGTGGCCAGTTGAAATTCAGTATCCCCCACTGCAAGGAGTCCTTATTAGGATCACCTTCAAAGTGTCCAATACACTATATGTCCATACCACACCTCAATTCCTGACATCTATGCCCACGCTCCCTCTCTCCATCCCATCTCCTCACCACCTGTTCTTTTCTGCTTCTGTCCTCACCTGTCCTCAGTCCACCCTTAAAATCTATTCTATTTCCCTTCCTAGGGAGATCCATTCATTCCCCCTAGACCCTCTACTAATTGTAGTTTGGTTACTGTTAGCTTAATGACCAATATCCACTTATAAGTGAATACACACCACATTTGTCTTTCTGGCCTGGGTTATATCACTCATTGATCACTTTTCTACTTCCATCCAATTGCCTGCAAATTTCATAATATCGTTTTTAATAGCTGAGTAATAGTCCATTGTACAAATGTACCAGATTTTCTTTATCCAGTCTTCTGTTGAGGGCCATCTGGTTTGTTTCCAGTTTCTGTCTATTACGAATAAAGTCACAATAAATATAGTTTAGCAAGTGTCCTTGTAGTAGGATGGGATGTCCTTTGGGTGTATGTGAAGAGTGGTATAGCTGGGTCTTGAGAGAGATCAATTCCCAGCTATCTAAGGAACTGTCATATTGATTTCCTACAGTGGCTGTACAAGTTGCACTCCCACCAGTAGCAGAGGTGGAGTTTCCCTTCCTCCACATCCTCACCAGCATGAGCTGTCTCTTGTATTATTGATATTAGCCATTCTGACTGGTGTATGAAGGAATCTCCAAGTCATTTTGATTTGTACTCCCTGAGGACTGAGGATGCTAAACATTTCTTTAGGTGCTTCTCAGTCAATCATTTGAGATTCTTCTATTGAGAATTCTCTGTTTAGATCTGTACCCAATTTTTAAGTTAGATTATTTGGTTTTTTTTATAGTTCTTTATACTTTTTTATATTGGTCCTCTATTGGATATGAAGGTGATAAAAATCTTTTTCCATTCTGTAGGCTTCTGTTTTGAGCAACTGGTATCCTTTGCTTTACAGATGCTTTTCAGTTTCATGGAGTTCTATTTATTGTTGATCTTAGTGCCTATACTATCTGTGTTTGATTCAAAAAATTATCTCCTGTGCCAGTGCACTCAAGGCTATTCCTCACTTCCTCTTCTATCAAGCTCGGTGTATTTGGTTTTATAATGAGGACTTTCTATTGGGGCTTGAGTTTTGTGCAAAATGATAAATATTTTTTTTCATTCTTCTATATGCAGACATCCAGATTAACCAGTGTCATTTGTTGAAGATGCTGTCATTTTTCAGTGTATATTTCTGGCTTCTTTATCAAAAATCAAGTATCCATTTATATAAAGATTTATGTTTGAATCCTCAATTTGATTCCACTTATCAACAAGTCTGGCTTTTTGCCAATACTATGCAGTTTTTATTATTATAGCTCTGTAATACAGCTTGAAATCAGAGATGGTGATACCTCCAGCAGTTATTTTATTCTTCAGGATTGTTTTAGCTATCCTGAGTTTTGTTTTTCCATATGAAATTGAGACTTGTCCTTTCAAGATTGGTAAATAATTGTTTAGGGGATTTGATAATGGTTGTGTTGAATCTGTAGATTACTTTGGTAGGTTGGTCATATTTATTATGTTAACCCTACCAATCCATGAGCATGAGAGATCTTTCCATTTTTCTGATATCTACTTCAATTTCTTTTATCAAAGACTTGAAGTTTTTAATTATAAAAATAATTCACTTGCTGGGAAATAATTACCCCAAGATATAGCATATTATTTGAGGCCATTGTGAAAGGTGTTGGTTTTCAGATTTCTTTCTCAGTCCATTTGTCATTTGTATATAGGAAGGCTACAGATTTTTTTTAGTTAATCTTGTATCCAGTCACTCCACTGATAGTGTTTATCAGCTGTATCACTCTGACATTTAAAATGAAAAATATATATGTCACGTATAAGAGCCTCTAAGAACTATGTTTACTGGAGGAAATCCATAAAGATAAAGAAAGAGCAAGTATGCAGCTTCTCCAGAGACAGCACACAGGCCCATGTTCAGGAGAAACACATAGAAAATTAACAGAGCTTATGATAGACCCTATGAAAGAGGTTGCCATCTTGAGACATAGAAACTTTAAATGTCCTACCCATGCATTGAAGGCAGGTTCCAATTTATGTAATTACATTAATATAAGGGAACCATGGGCCTCCAGGTCTTCCCTGAAACCTCAGTGCTATTCCAAAATCAGTTGATTCAAGCGCTAAGCCAAAGAACACCTTAAGTAAACCAATTCCCTCCCCAGAAGAATGGTCTACAGAAAAACAGCCTGACCTATATGTGAGATCTAATCCAAAAGCACAGATGCAGTTGGGGAAGAAATGTGCATAGACATGTGGACACTGACCAGCCCTTTGTATTGCAGGAAGCAGATTTGTCTCAGCTCAGCAGCTTATTCAATGGGTGTTTACACAATGCCCACTGTTTGCCAGACTTTATTCTGGGTGCTATGTCTATAACAAAATGCATAAAATAACAGGTTCTATGACAACTGAATTTAATAAGCTTTAAACACAAGTAAATTACACAATGTGTTAGATGAGTAAAGAGAGAGAAAAATCAAAGCAATTGGAGGAATAGTGGCTGCTGTGTGAGATGACAGGGAGAGAAGTCCCCTTGAAATTTTAGGTAGGATGTCACAGTAGGCAAGAGCATTTGAGAAAGCCTTTGAAGAAGATGAGAGAACACCTTGAAGATATCTGGGGCAAGAGCTTTCCAGGGAGAGAAAAGGGACCAGTTCTCAGTCAGTAAACACCTTGCATGTTCAAGGGCTAGGTGAAACGGGGAAGCCACGGGAAGCCTCTGGGAAGAGGATGGTGTGATCTTGCCTCCACTCAAAAGCCTCGTTCTGGCTGTTTTGCTGAGAACAGAGGTGGTGGAGATGAAAGCAGGAAGACTGTTGAGTTGACATCAGAACAGATGGGGGCTGGAGTTACACTGAGCTCAGAGGCTTCCTGCACAATAAAAGCCCACTCAGGAACAGCTGTTGACGCTCTTCCTGCAGTAGAAAGGGGATGGAGACATATTCAATGCCATTTCTGTGGATGCTCTGACCGAGAATCCCCTGTGAGTTGACTGTGAGTTTAGAGGAAATAGTAGAAAGGTGCACTGTGTGTCTTCCAGAAGGCAATCACGGCACTTCCTTCTGTCATGTAAGAATCTCTACTCAAAGGAGTATGTTAAGGTATGTTACGGACCTTCAAAACTTGTGGCATCGACAGTAATGGAAAAAAATTGGAACAGCAGGGACAGTGAATGGATAATAAAGCTGTGCCTCATTGTTCTGCACAATGGTAAGTAATTAGCATATGGAGAAAAACATTAACTCCTGAGCACACGGACATATCAGTCATCAGCAGGACTGTCTATATAGTTTTCAGGGTCCAATAGAAATACTGTGCTTCTTATTCAAACTTAAGATAATGGTACCAGGGCTTTAAAAAAAATGACAGTGCACACAGTATGTGCTAGCCCTGGTCTTTAGTTTTTACTGCTCATAGTTAAATTATTCAGGTATTGATGCTACAGATGGGAACAGGGAAGGATTCACAATACTGTGGTAATAGCTCTCTACTGTTTCATCAAGGAAAGACATGTTAGACTCACCCAGTTCTAAGTTAGTGAGATACCCTGTCCTATTGATATCAAAAACTGAATATAAACCCTTCAACTAGATGCCAGGAGAGATCTATTTAGAGATAGAAGGGAGCAATTATTAGTCAAACCAAATAGGGATTGCGTTTTTACAACTTCAGCATGAGAAGTATTCACTGTCTTTACCCATAAGAACTTTGTTTCCTTCTGATAACATTTCAGAATTACTCCTTCGTTGTGAGATGCTTGATCAGGGATCTGGAGAAGCCCGTTAATGGAAAACTATTTTCTTTGTCTGAGTAGAGACATAACATTCCAAACCTCCCAAAAACATAAACATTAATCCAGCTGAGCCAGTCAGTCACCTAGCCAAATCCACGCCTCGGGAAGGTGGATTCACCTCAAGCCATGTGAGAGATGGAAAGAATCATTATCCCTCTAATGAGATTGCCAAAGACTGAGTGAGCTCTGTTATCCCTGACACTGCCAAAAGAGATGTCAAAAACGTCCTTCTCCTCCAAAAGCTCTGGTATCAGAAACAGCCCCCCTCCCAAGGAGGACGCCCCCTTTTCCAGCAGAAAAAAAGGGACAAGCATGACAGCTGTGGACCCCTTCCCCCCCCTATCAGGAATGTTGGCTGTGGCCACTCCATTTTGTAAAGCACATTTATTTGGTTTGAGTTTTGACAGTTCGAGTCACTTCAGAGATTTTGTTTCAGATATTAAAGCGACGTGTTTCTCTAGATGCCGTCGTCCTTGCCCTGCTGACCCCAATTAACAACTAGCCAGGAAGAACGCTTATCAATTACCAGATCACTGAACATTCTTTAATTACTTTTCACTAGTTGCCCTTAGCAACTGCCAGTGCCAGCCAAAACAGGAAATTTCTCAACCTCCCTCTTCTTGCTCCACCTTCTACCCTATAACTACCCTGGATGCAATGCCTTCTGCCCTATAACTACCCCGGATGCAATGCCTTCTGCCCTATAACTACCCCGGATGCAATGCCTTCTGCCCTATAACTACCCCGGATGCACTCCCTCCCGTTTCCTATCCTGTAATTGCCCCCATGCAATCTCTACTCTTTAACTCTGTAACTGCCCCAGATGGACTCTTTCCCTTCCTACCCTATAACTGCCCCCAGATGCAAGCAGAGAGGGGGTCTGATTCTTGCAGAGACCTACCCCCCCGTAAATTGTTTTTCTAGAATAAAAGTCTCTGCTGTCTTACGTCCTTTCTTCTGAAAAGGTGGTGAGAAGGAAAGACAGCTTTCCTTCTCACCACCCTTTCAGATTAGTACACTGCTTCTTCTCAGAAAGCCCGCCCCAGGCACTACGGCTTAGGCAGCCACAGGCTCGTGGATGGACTGAGCCTGCCAACTTTTCTGAATTACCTGGGAAAGTCTAACTCCTCCTCCTCCCCCTCCTCCTCCCCCCTCCTGCTCCTCCTCCTCCTCCTCCTCCTCCTCCTCCTCCATCTCTTCCTGCTCCTCCTTCCTCCTTTTTCACTCTTCTGGATACTGGCCGAAGTCTGTCATTCTTTCTTCAGGGCTCAATTTTAAGCTCTTTTGTAATGAAACTAAGAATCCTGAGATGGAACCCTAAACTCTCTGGTAATATAAAACACCAGATGAGGCTTCCCCAAATCTTCAATATTTGTGTGTGTGTGTGTGTGTGTGTGTGTGTGTGTGTATGAAATGCCTTAAGCCAACATCACAGAAATACTTTGACATTGATGGCTATTAGCACACCATTTACAATAGATAAGTTCTGGAATCAGCCTAGGTGTCCATCAACAGGAACAGGAGCAAAGCATTGAGGCACAGGCCTGTTACAGAAGCAATAGCATCAGGAATCCAAGGTCATCCTCAGCTATACAGCAAGCTTGAGGTCAGCCTTAAGTACATGAGGCCCTCCCTCAAAAACATCAAAACCAAATAAACAAATGAATAAAAGCCAAAGTAATGGATGAAGAAAATATGGTACATACCCAATAAAATTTTATTCTGCCATAAAGAAGAATAAAAGCATGCTATCCGAAAGGAGATGAATATAACTGGAGATCATTATGTTATGCAAGTTAAGGCAGACTTGGAAAGATAAATCTAATGTTTTCTCTTATTTGTGGATCTCACACACACACACACACACACACACACACACACAGAGTAGCTGTGGAACTGTCTAAAGAAGGGAAGAGGAGAGAGAAGGGGATGGGGAGTCATCACTGCCAGACATAAAGGTATAATGTATAGTACAGCGCATGCAAGTGTATACAGTGCATAATACTCAATATGGCAATAACTATATATCCAATATATTAACTATTCTCTTTAGCTGCATTTTAGAACTCCTTATAAAATTATAGTTGGAATTTAAAACCAAAAACCAAATATAAAATAACTATTAGAGAGTAAAAGGGAAAATACAGAAAAGTTGTGGGTGATGGGGGGTAAGTACAATAAAAGTAATATGTATGTATGAACATTTTATAGTGAAGTGTGTGATATACTGATAACATCCTTGTAGCTAAAACATACTATAGTGATAGTAAAACATTAACATCTCAGAAGAAATAATAACCAGCTCATGACCAGTTTATTAAAGCGTACATTATTAATATCGTGTGTAATATTAAAATATTAATGATCAGAGAAATAACCACAAAAGTTAAATCTCCGGGCTGAGGAAGATCACAAGATAAGGCCGTGCCTAGCTACAGCACAGATTCAGGGTCAGCTTCCACACAGACAATCCAGAAGTGTAGCTGAGATGACAGAGCAGAAGCAGCGTCTGTGAGACCCGTTTAGAAGGGACAAAGCCAAGATACAAAGCCACCGACCGAGAAGTAATAAAAAGGTCTACAGGAATAAGACAAGGTAGGGCTTACAGAGAAGTGAGCTGGTCCTCTCAACCATGCCAAACTGCTCGTGATGGGCTGGGTCCCACCAGGGAACTCTTGAGAATACTGCAAGGGTCAGTTCACATTGCTGGAAACTCAAATAAGAGGCTGAACTCAGCATCTCCGGGGAGGAGAACAGAACCAGCAAGCCTCAATTACAGCTCCAGAAAGCGTGGGGCTTGAAGTACTAACTATCCCCTCCTGCTCACCGCTGAGGAGTAAGCAAGAGAGGATGCCCATAGTGGAAGAGCACAGTGGTGCTGCATTCTGGCGCAAGCCCCAGACTCGCAGTACAGCCCGGGGAGATAGCAGCAAGGCAGAAGGGAATCTGAGGTTGGGAAAGTCTCAGTACCGGGTCCCAGCCAGGTATGTGTATGCAGCAGAACTAACGTTAGGAACCTGACAGAGGGAGTAAGCAGAGGGGCAGGGGAGGGGTGCTCCGTAACCAAGAGGAAATGTAACAGAGTCCCAGACTTAGGAGGCTCCCTAGATCTTAGCAGAACTGTGCTCCATGATGGACGTACCATTCCAGCTGTAAAACTCAGCACGTAGACAGCACCTTGCCAAAAAACGAAAACAAAGACCTAATCCATCAAAGTCCACAGTTCTGGGAAAGTTTCTAAATGTACTACCTTGCTTTCTAGCTTCAGTAGTTCCACTTCTGTCTAACTATTCTTGTTAACTGAAGTATGTCAAACCAGGACATGGGCTTTATGCTTAAAAGCTCACCCTGAGAAAGGCTCATTGCTGCACTGGGATCCTGAACACACAGGGTCCTTGCTGGTCGGCTAACAATGGCTTTCTATTGGCTTAAACCCATATCAGAGCAGTCTTCTCAAGCTGATACCCCACGCCAATGTAAGCTGAGGATACCTCACTTTTCTTCCTCATTTCTCTGTTATCTTAATCTTCAATTTATATTTTTAAATTTTATTTTATTTTTAATTATGTGTGTGGGGTGGACAAAGTAGCTGGGGTGGGGGACATTGTGCTCAGAGGCCAGAGGCATCAGTCCTCTGAAGTCGGAGTTACATATTCCAACTGTGAGTTAACAGACACGTGTGCTAGGAACTAAACTCAGGTCTCCTGAACGAGCAGTGTGTGCTCCTAACCGCTGAGCCATCTCTTCAGCCTCTTAACTTACATTTTCCTCATTTACTTTTTAGTCTTTTCCCTTTTTGTATTTATACTTTGGTACTTTTTAAGTGTTCCATTGGATTGTAGCTTGCACATCACTAGAGAATCATTTTACGTCTGTTCTTCCTTTCTCTAAACCTAATATGAAATTTCATCTCTAGTTCATTTCATACCTTGAACATATATATACAATCTTCTTCCTAACCCCCTTTTTTCTTTTCCATTCCCTCCTCTGTTCACTACAAATATTGATACATTTCATTCTAAGCAATCTATAAACATCATTTCCCCACCCGGTGCCCTACTGCTGAGGCCTCTAAACCCTGCAGGGACAATGACGTGGACAGTGCCCTCTGCACGTAGCACCAGGGCTACTTTCAAACCATCATGGCTGTTACTGCAGTAGACTTTCTTCCTGAACATAAGTTCAGGCAGCAGCAGGAGGACTCACGAAAAATAAAATAAACAAGGAAAAAGGGGGAGAGGGGAGTAACAAAAAACCTAAGGACAGATATATTGCAATAGCTATGGAAATGTAGGCAAAAGAACACACAAAGCCATGACACATGGCACACCGCCATGAGGCCTCCAAAAGCTGACAACTCAATACCAAAGGACAAAGTTAATGAGAAAACTGAAGTCGAAAAAGGACCCCAGAGTCTTAATTCTATGAAAGACCAATAACCACACAGGGGACCCAAAAGCAGAAATCAATTCAGGAACTAGACAAAAGCTTACCAAAGTAGATGAAATCATGAAAATTCAATAAATAAATTAAGATGTTGAAAAAAACAATAAAATAAAAATTCAAGTCATGAAGAATCAATCAAATAAACAAACAAAAACCCACAGCATAAAGACAAGCAGCAGACAAGACCAAGCCAAAATAAAAAAGACCAAGCCATAATATATATACATATATGTATATATATAAAATACACACACACACACACACACACACACACACAGAGGGATGAAAAATAAGGTCAGGTCAAAACAATGTAATATGCAGAGACATCAAATGAAAAATGAAAAGCTTAACAAACCTGATCAGAACTTGTAAAAAATCTAGGATATACTCAAAAGGTGAAACTTCAGACTCCATTGACTAAGAAGAAGCAGGTGGGATAAAAGCTACTCAATGAAATTGTAGCCAAGAATTTCCCAAACCTACAGAAGAAATAGGCACCAAACAGAAGAATCATTCAGAACCAAATAGATATGGCTAGAAACCAACCTCTCTACAACATACAGAAGAAGATAACAAAACTACAAAACAAAGAACATTGAAATCTATCCAGCAAAAATGCCAGCTCACATACAGAGGCAGAAATATCAACAGTTTATCAGTAACCCTGAAAATCTCAAAATTGTGGACTAGTCTTTCAAACCCTGAAAGTAAATAATTGTCATCAGGTTGCTATACTCAGCTAAATTATCTCTTAAAATTAATAGATAAGAGTCCACTTTAAGATAAGCACAAGTTAACATAGTTCACAGCAATCAAGCCAGTACACAGAGCATTCTTAAAGGATTTCTTTACAAAGAGGACAAAGGAAGATAACATTATCCACAAGAACACAGGGAAAGCACATTCTATGAGAGGAACAGATGAAGAAGAGTGCAGAGAAAGAATCAACCATGCCCAACACAGCAAACTAGTAAATCTCTAAGATTACCAAGAGGAAAAAAGAACCACCAATTAACTAGTCAACAAAGACAACATCCAACAAAATAATTATAGTAAACCTTTCTCAATAACAGCTTTGAATAAAACATCTTCAACCTACCAATTAAAAAACACAGATTAACTGATTTAGAAAGCAAGATCCAACTATCTGTTATCTTCAAGATATATAACTAACAAAGACATCTATGAAGAAAATCATGAAATTATCAGGAAATGCATGGAATTTGAAATTATTGTTAAGTGCCACAGCCCAGATTGGAAAGACAAACTGCATCTTGTCTCTCATATGTGATTCCTAGCTTCTAATTTTTATGTGTGGTAGTGTGGGTGTGAATATAAATAAAAAAACAAAAAGTAGAGCATGAGAAGTAGAAGGAGGTTTTTAATAAAGAGTGACATATGTGTATATGTATATATGTATGCATATATGTGAATAGGTGTATCTTTGTAGAGATTTGTAGGTGCATATGTGTACATGTGTATATGTAAATATGTGATATGTTTACATGTGTAAAAGTGTGTATATGTGAATATGTGTATATGTGAATATGTGTATATGTGACAGGAAAGGAGAGTAGTTGGAGCAGAAGGGTATAAGCAGAGCTAAAGAATCAGTCGAACAAAGGGTGTGTAAAAATGCCAAAGACTGTTGCTTTGTGTTCTTTTTGTTTCTTTGGGTTTTTTTGTTTGTTTGATTGCTTTTTGAGACAGGATTTCTCTGTGTAGCCTTGGCTGTCTTGAAACTTATTCTGTAGAACAGGATGGCCTCAAAGTCACAGAAATGCACCTGCCTTTGCCTCCCAAGTTCTGGGATTAAAGACATGTGTCACCACTGCCAGGAAAAGAAAGGAAAGGAAGGGAAAGGAAGAAAAGGAAAAGGAAGGAAAGGGAGAAGAGAAGAGAAGAGAAGAGAAGAGAAGAGAAGAGAAGAGAAGAGAAGAGAAGAGAAGAAAAAAGAAAAGAAAGGAAAGGAAAGGAAAAGAAAATGAAAGGAAAGGAAAGGAAAGGAAAGGAAAGGAAAGGAAAGGAAAGGAAAGGAAAGGAAAGGAAAGGAAAGGAAAGGAAAGGAAAGGAAAAAGAAAAACAGATGTGTAGCTTAGGATGACCTCAAACTCATGATCCTTCTGTCCCTGACTCCTTCAGCTAATCCTCCTCCCAGCATTTGGAAGGCAGATTCGAGAAGATTTCTGTGAGTTCAAGGCCAGCCTGGTCTACAGAGTGAATTCCAGGACAGCCAAGAGCCACACATAGAAGCCCTGTCTCAAAAAGAAGGAGCAGGAGGAAGAGGAAGAGGAGGAGAAAGAGGAGGAAACAGAAAGGAATGCTGGGCTGGGCATGATGGCTCATGACTAATCCTAAAATATGAAAGAAGAAAGAAAAAATGTAAATAGAGAAAGAGCTAGAAATTTAGCACCATGATAGAACACTTACCTCGCGTGCAAAAGGCCCTCAGTTTAATCTCCAGTGCTTCAAAAACTAAGAAACAAGCATATGAATAAATAGATTCATTTTCACCTATAGAAAGTGAAAATGACAAACACACACACACACACACACACACACACACACACACACGCATATGCTCATGGAGTCCTTTCTCGTATCTTCTCTGTTATTTCAAGAACCTCTCCCAGCCCCCTTCACTCACCCTGAGCCACTCAATATACAACCAGATAAAACACTGTAAATACTCAACCTATTTCTAGTTTAAATGAAAAGCTACATTGCTGAAGAAAATATTTTCCAGTTCTAAGAAGCTACAGAAAAACCACACCTGGAAAAGAATCAAGAACTTGAAAAGGCCACATGTGGTGTATATATGTCCCCAGCAAAGAAGTGTCTCTCCCACACAATCAGACCTGTTTGGATATTGTTAGAAGGAAAAGAAAACAAGCACATTCACATGTGTGCATGCACACACCACACATGCACACATACATATGTGTGCATACATATGTGCTCACACACATCTCTTTCATGTCAAGACTATGGCATGGCGCGGTGTGTCTGTGCTAATGAATATGTGTCCTAGAGGCCATGTTGATTAGGATAGGTTGGCTCCTTTGCCTAAGAAAGCCAAGTCCTCCCAGAGTCTCCTAAGAACAGGCTCTAGAGCGAGCAGTAGCGCTTGGAAGCAGGTGTCTTATAGTCTGCCTTTTCCGCTGACTTGCCACACGGAGGTGCTAGCCACACACAGGCAAAATGGACGCTGGAGCCTGTCAGTAGTTTCTTAGCTGACAAGTAGGTGGGATCCTGTTGACAGATTAAGCCCTGCACTCCCTAATTCTGATCTTCACATTTGGTGAGTATATTTTACATGAATAACTTTTATTCTCTTGAAAATAAAAGTCTTGAAAGCCTTCTGGCCATGATTCTGGTCGTGATATAAAATAAGCATTTTTCCTTTGCAGGGGGAACTAGTGGCAACTTAGTCAACAGACAAGCCAAATCCTCGTGTCAGAGTGGACAGGTGAGACTGTGGATTACAAGTATACACAGAAGGGTACCCCACTCTTTTCTGGTGTGTTCAACATCCCAACACAGCTCTCAGTTTCTTAAGATAGAGACAATTTAAAAAAACAAAAACAAAAAACATTGGAGTCAAAACTCTTAAAGAAAAGAACTTCATCCATTGTGAAATATTCAGTCCAGTGATCAGACTCCACCATGTACCTCTGCTTTCTGAGAGACACAGTGCCAAGGACAAGGTGGGTAGTCATACGAAAACCTCAAGGGCCCAGACAAAGTATGCTTTGAAACTGTGAAACCCAAGCTATGGAACCTCATTCTGTCTAACACAGACCATCCTGTTGGGACACTATTACAAGGTTTTTTTAAAAAAAACACCATTATCTATAAGTGCCTAAGGCATGGAGGGGTTTCTGACTAAAGACAAGGTCCGGGAAGACGTCCCGCTCCCACTGGTGTCAGCTCTTGTCCTTGGGCAGGATGCTTAGGTATCAGTGTCTAATGACTTGGATGTGGGTCCTGGCTCTACTGCTTACTAACTATGTAAATGTCGCCAACTTAATTGCTGTCTTGGAGCTTTCATTTTTTTCTTTTTTTCTTTCTTTCTTTAAAAAGTTTATTAGTGAGTATTTGTTGCACCAAGCAGTGGGTTTCAAGATAACCGTGGTTTTTTTCCGAGTCGATCATATTCTTTCCTTATTACTCTCTTCTGTCTCTTTCATAGACTTCTCTTCCAAACTGACAATAGCGTGTATCGAGTTGACATGACACTACCCAGCAAATGAGGCTGGCTGGTTTGTGAGCCTTCAGGCAGTCCACTGTGCTCTCCTCCCGTCTTGTCCTTTGTGCATTGGAGAAATCAATGTGTGTGTTATATTCATCTTTTAATGTGGGTTCCAAAAATACAACTTGGGTTGTCAGGCTTCTGCAGCAGCATCTTTACCTGCTGAGACATCTTGAAAGTTCCATGGCAGCCCCCTTCCTAGCTCTTTTTACATGACTTCTAGGGAGACATGGACAAACATCTATTCACCCCAGATAAGAGACTTGTAAACTCTGTTTACTTGCTGCTTTGTATAACAAATGACCACTAATAAAGTAAGAAAAAAGAAGGAAGGAAGGAAGGAAGGAAGGAAGGAAGGAAGGAAGGAAGGAAGGAAAGAAGGAAAGAAGGAGGGAGGGAAGGAGGAAGGAAGGAAGGAAGGAAAGAAAGAAGGAAGGAAAGAAAGAAGGAAGGAAAGAAGGAAGGAAGGAAGGAAGGAAGGAAGGAAGGAAGGAAGGAAGGAAGGAGGGAAGGCTAAAGCTCTGAGACAGCAATTAACTTGGCAAAGTTTGTAGTTAGTGACTGTAAATTTGACAAAATCTCTAATCATCTGTCTTTGGGATTAGTTAGCCTCTGGGCATGCCTCTGAGGGACTGGCTAGATTATACTGTTAGATAATTAAGGTGGGAAAGCCTACCTAATTACCTTGTGAGTCTTGTCACAAGCCAATCTGGTGGGAGCATTTTCTTAAATGGTGTTTCCTCTTCCAAAATAACTCTGCAGAAAAGCTGGAGTCCTGGGATGAATAAAAGGGGTAGTGGTTCCCAACCTGTGGGACTCGACTCCTGGGGGTGCAACTACCTTCTTACACTGGTTTCCCAAGACCATCAGAAAACACAGATATTATCATTCATAACCGTAGCAAAAGTGTGGTTCTGAAGTAGCAATGAAGATAATTTTATGGTCGAGGGACACCATGACATGAGAAGCTATGTTAAAGGGCCACAGTGTTAGGAAGGTTGGGAACCGCTGAAAGGGGGACAGGGATCTGAATAATAGTATCATCACCCTGCTTGCTGGCAGTGCACACTGTAACCAGATTCCTGCAGCTCCTGCTGCCACAGCTTCCCCTTGGGAGGGCCCAGCCTATCTCAGTATAATGGGGGCCATCCCTGGGCCAGAGGTCCTGGGTTCTATAAGAAAGCGAGCTGAGCAATCCACAGGGAGCAAGCCAGTAAGCAGCACTCCTCCATGCCTTCTGCATCAGCTCCTATCTCCAGGTTCCTGCTTTGTTTGAGTTCCTACTCTTGCCTTCTCTCACTGATGGACTGTACTGTGGAACTGAACGCATAAATAAACCTTCTCCTCCTCATATTGCTTTCGGTCAGGGTGTTTTATCACAGCAATAGAAACCCTAAGACATCTGGAGTACACAGCACAGCAGGCAAAGGGAAGCCCTGCCTGGAAAAAGAAGATGGAAGGCCACAAAAAACACTTCAAGATTGCCCTCTGACTTACACACACACACACACACACACACACACACGCACACTTACACACACACACATGCACAAATAATGGGCAAAATAAAAGGAACATTAATATTAAAAATATTATAAATGCTTTATGCACATTAAATCAATCTTCACAATAGTCTTATGAAGTAGTAAGTACAGTGATTATCCCCATATTAAAGACAAATAAACTAAAACAGAGAAATCAGCTTCATTGACTGAGAAGACAAAAGAAGAGAAATGGTTTATAGATCCAACTACATTATCCCAAAGCCTGCAATCTTACCCTCTCTGCTTGGTTAATTCTCACTGCTGTCTGTAACCCTCCTCACAAAACGGAGCTTGGCTTGATTGTCCCTGTTTCAAAGAGGAAGGCACTAAGAGGTGAAGTGCTGGGGCAGTGTCCCCAAGCCCACCATCTTGTAAGACTCAAACTTACAGTCACTTGGCACCAGATTATGTTTTCTTGTGTCTTTGCCATTCTACACAAAGCCATCGTTAGTTGGTGTAACTTTAGCTGAAAAACAGCCAAACGTAACACCTAAAGGTAGAACTAGTGTACAGTATAAATAAGGCCCTAGGCTCAATCCCAGCATCAAAGAGAACATATGTAGAGATTTGATTTAAGGAAACATTCTGGTACACTGCAAGGTTTCATCCTTCATCCTGACCTACTCAAGTCATCTGGCATAATTCACAAGAATTATGTTCATCAAGTATAAAATAGTGTGTGCTTGAGAATGGTAGCCAAAGGGTCCTTATCATGAGTTATGGATGGAAAAGCATTTCAACAAATCCAAAAATTGATTAAAACAGCCAAAGATAGATAGATAGATACATACATACATACATACATACATACATACTACAGTAGGTTTATAAAATTAGTTGCAACATATGGAAAAATATTTACAGTATTTTCTATATAGCTATGAAAACTGGTTCAAGGAAAAGAACATTTTTCTGAGAAGAGAATCTCATAAAATCCTTTTGCAGAAAATGCAGCTGTGTCTCACAGGAGGAAGGAAACTATTAACTGACTATTCTTTCTGAACCTACTGTCTTGAATGTATAACAAGATGTCCTCTTGGGAAGCCAGATTCAACCCAATACCTAAGCTGTCATTTACCAAAGGATGAGTCTGGATCAGACCCACAAAGCTTTATAGCTCTACTGACAGGCACCAACAGAGTATAGCTACTGACTCTACAGCTCCAGTCCAAACTGATGAACTTAATGTCTACCTGGATCCAATCAGCTACCACCATGGGGAAAACGGCATGTATTCTCTCTTAAGAGGCATTTCTAATGAATAAGATATGGGATGGAAAGAATCTAACTAGCAGAAAATGACTACAAGATGGAAGTAATTAACCACTGAGGTTAAACCACTGACTCATGAATTATAATCACAGCTGAGTGAAAACTACCTGAATAAAATAGGGCTCTAACAGGAATGTAACATTTGAAGAGACGTTGATAAACTGTAGGAAGACCATCAAAAAGGGGCTGAAATAATATATGCAGAAATAAGATTGCTTTATAAAGAAAGCAAGAATGTTTATAGTTATGTTGACAGAAAAGAGACTGCACATACCCTTGGGTCTTTAAGAGACATAGTGTGGAAGATAATTGTTCTGCTTGCTGGAGCATAGATGGCTGAAGTCAAAAAATGATTGGGCACCTAACCCCCCCAGTTGTACCCAATTCTGGAAATCCTAGTTGGTTGGTGCCGTCTGGTTCTGTATCTTTCTTTTTCTAGCCAAGCATTTACCTGTATAAGTGGCTGTTGGACTTGCTGCCAGATGGTAATGTGAGCACTATACTTAAAAGATGGTGGACGGTTCCCTTTTGCAAGCAACCCTATTAACACTATGCTGATGAATGTATATACAATTCTGTGATCTCTGATGCACTAGGAATGAAGTTACAGTTTTAAAAAGACTCCTTAGATGAACTGTTTACTATAATATTTTCTAGCAGACACATTTGCAAACTTCAGTTATAGTAATAATGGCAAAGACCCAGTAAGTTTCACTGCCTATTTTGTGGTTTCAACAAAGTAGCTAAGATATAAATTGAAGAATTTTTAGATGTGGGAACATGACGAGACTGAGAGGAAATTTTCTTCTAATTCTGAGGTTGGAAAAATGGGACTTTGGGTGACTAGTCTACAATACCCTCCAGAAAATGTGCACAGAAATGTGTAGAAGCGCTTTAATGGTATTTCTGCGTTTGATGGTGTCTTTGAAAATAGGGCAAGTGCAGAAAACTAAGGAACAAAGTCTGATTCCCAGGGAAGAAGTTCTACCGTTCTGGTCACCAGATAGTAGTCACAATAATCCTGCAGGAGGCATTGGTTCCTTACTATACTCATCTTAGAAACATAGAACACACAAGTTGGTGTCCTGATAAACCCAAAGGAAAAGCACAGTTCTGTGCATATGATAGTGTCCCAGCTCAGAAGCCCTGCCTTCTCCTGTGCTTCAGAACAAAGACTCTGAGGCACCTTGTGTCTTCACCCAAATTCCAAAGTCTTATCCCTCCATAACTATTCTTTTCAAACTGTTTTCTCCCTAACCTTGGACAGGTAATGACAGGGAAATGGCTTCCCACACAAGCACATCCCCTGAGATTGAAGCCAAGAACACTACTCGGTTTATATACACTATGACCAAGAAAGTGTTATCACTCCCCAGCCAAACTTGTACTGTATGCATTTTCCTTTCTGCTACAACATTTTTTAAATTAGAAATTTCCTCATTTTCTATATTTGCTCTGTATCAGTGTTTAGCCTGCTTTCTGTTGCTGTGATAAACACCATGACCAAGAACAACTTGGGGAGGAGATGACTTATTTCAGCTTATGGGTTTCAGTTTACCATTAAAGAAAGTCAGATCAGGAGCTTAAGACAGAAACATAGAGGCAGGAACTGAGGCAGAGTTCATAGAAGAACACTGCTTACTGGCTTTCTCACTCCAGCTTGTACCTAACCCACTTTCTTTTTTTTTTTATTTAAATTTTTATATTCTATGTTTACATTCCAAAGGCTTTCCCCTTTCCCAGTTCCCCCACCACCATACGTCCCATAATTCCTCTCCCCCCCCAACAATTCCCCAATCATCCCCCCTCCCACTATTTCTCTGTTCTGGGTCTACAAAACTGGATCCAATCTTTTCAGGCCCAGGGTCCTCTCCTTTCTTCTTCTTGGGAATCATTTGACTTGCTAATTGTGCCTTGAGTATTTAGGGCTTCTGGGCTCCCTAACCCACTTTCTTTTCTTTTTTCTCTTCTTTTTGAATTTCCTATTTAGTCCTGTGTTAACATTATTTTCACTCCTTCCTCACCTACCTCTAAGTCCTCCTATATCCTCCACTTCCCCTCAAATGCATGCCCTATTCTTGTTACTTATGTCACAAACCTATTGAGTCCATTTAGTGGTGCATGTATGTATATGTACTTAGGGCTGACCACTTGAAATTGAATAACCTATCAGGAAGCTCCTCCCTGGAGAATCCCGATTCTCCCCCTCCCAGCAGACATGGATTATCTCTAACTCCTCATTTAGGGATTGGACTTCATGAAATATCCTCTGTCCATATTACTGTGTTGACTTGTGTTGTCATTATGTAGATCTCATTTACATAACCATGTTGTTGAGATTTCAACAACATGTAGAGCGTACAGCATCCCTGTCATGTCTAAAGGACACTAACTAGTAGCAAGCATACTAGTCCTTAGGCTTAGAATGACAAAAAAAACTAACCAACTCAGGATCCAGTTCCAATGGATACACTTACCATGCAACCTCTACCCAAGGTACTAGGACAAATCACAGAAGAGTAAAAGATTGCCTGAGCCAGCCATTGGTAGTTTGCTAGATTTATAGTACCAGACATAAATCCCTCCTATTGAGTGGGCCATGAGCCCAATTAGACAGCTACTGATTACTCACAAGACATAAATGCCACTATTGTAATATTGGTGGTATCTTGCCAAACTAGTCACTGTTATAGTTGTAGGTTTTACAGCCAGGAAGGACTATCAATTGTTTTTTTTTCCCCTTAGCAACTTACGTTACACTTTCTAGTACTATGAGAGCAAGTCCTTGAGGAGGAGGACTTCTAGATGAGATCCAGTTCAAATCCTCTGAGTACTGTGTATATGGTATGTGATAATGTGGAGGATCTGGGGATAAACCTGGTGGAGGAAGAAATAGGACAAAGAGTAAGGCACCAAGACTTCTCCAGCTCCTTGAAGAGTCCTGACCATACACGGTGTGTGATCTGACATAGCTCCCGGCACACAGGTCACAGGAGAGACAACACAGAGGATCCAAGACCAAGGCAGTGGCTGCTTCCCCCTTTCTTCACAGAAATCTCCCTGGGGAATGAGCTTCTCCAGCCCCCACCCCCACCCCGGCAGGCTCAAGTACAGATGAGTCAGATTCTCTTAAACAACTCAGGTTGTCCCTGATTTACTCTTGACTACATAAATATACCCTAATTGACTAAAAAATATATATATCTTCCAGATGTGTGAAGTTTATAACCAAGATTAGCAATTACAAGTCTATTCATTGTCAACTTGGCACCCAAACACATCACACTTAAGCTGTAACTGTTCCTTTCTATTTGTCCCTAAGATTTCCCATTAATATCATAGTATTAAAAAGTACAACTTTACATGTACCATAGTGTTTAAAAATTCCGAAGTTTTAAGTCTCTTTAAAATATCCAGTCTCGCCGGGTGGTAGTGGCGCACACCTGTAATCCCAGCACTTAGGAGGCAGAGGCAGGTGGATTTCTGAGTTCGAGGCCAGCCTGGTCTACAAAATGAGTTCCAGGACAGCCAGGGCTACACAGAGAAACCCTGTCTCAAAAAACAAACAAAAAAAATCCAGTCTCTGAATTGTAGGGACTCCCATAAAGTCAAAAATAAATTATATGCTTATATGCTTTTTTTTTATTCGAAGAGGGAAGAATCAGGCCATGAAATATATATTGTGTAACAGCTCAGTTGTTCAGCATTCATCATTACTGTGCTCCAAACTCTGTTGTCTGATAGTCTTGGGCTGGCTCCAGTCATCCCTGCTGCTGACTGTGGGGGTCATCTGTGGTCATGGCATGACCTCTTTAATACACTGAGTTCTTCATTGCAACTAAAGCTGAACCTTCACCAATGGCCTTAGTTTAGGGAGGCTGACCCTGCCACATGGTTCCAAGCCTCAACTAGGTTCTATGATTACTTTATACCCTTAAAAGAAGTTCTGTGCAGGAGGCAGAGACATATGTTCTTCATCAAGTTCTGCTACCAGCTTGGGATACAACCTTGCCCCTCCCCCCCACACACACACACCACTGGACCATAACTTATATATGCTGACCCTGAGGAATTATTCTGGTCTCAATTATTCTGGTCTCTTATTCATCACAGCTGATTTTTCAGCTCTATCTAACCATCCCTAACTGGTTTCACATCCGTAGGGCTGGCCTCTTGGAAATTATAACAGATTCTTCAGCCTCAGATGGCTCCCAATCTACATTCAAACCCCATACCCCACAAAATTCATCCAGCATGATCAGGTTTGTCACATCAACACCCCACTCATGGTACCAACTTTTACTTTGCTTTCTGTTGCTTTAATAAGCACAATGACCAAAACAACCTTTCAGAAGGAAAGGATTTATTTCGCCTTACAGACTGGAGTCCATCTTAAAGAAAATGGGGACAGGAGCTGAGGGAAGCAGCTGAAGCCCAGACAGTGGCTGAATGCTGCTTTCTAGCTTGCTCGTTCCAGTCTGTGCTCAGCCAGCTCTCTTACACAACTCAGGACCACCTGCCCAGGAGCAGCACACCCCACAACGAGCTAGGCTCTCCTCCACCAAACAGCAATCATTAAAACACTCTGCAGAACAATCTGATGGTGGTGGTTCCTCAGGTGAGCTTCCTTCCTCTCAGGAGAGTCAAGTTGGCAACCAAGATTAGCTAGCACAATCTGTTTCCTGTCTGAGTTTCCAAAAGAAATTAAAATATTTGATAATTTCTCCCAAGTGCTTCCAGTATATCAAAGACTGTTTGTTTGTTTGTTTGTTTGTTTGTACCTCTATTCCTTGCCTTATACAAACTTACTGACCTTTGGACTTTGTGCATAATACATCAAGGGTACTTAGCACCGTTCATGCATGACAATATTTTTGACTCTTATATCTCATTTCTTGAAGATGCATAGAAGAGAAAAGAAGGGAACAGAATAAGGAACAGGAAGAGAAATGAGCACACTAGTGACATTGCTGAAACAAAGGGGAAATGAAGAAATGACTCCAAGTTTTACTCTCACCTCCCCAACAATACTGAGGCACTTCTGAAAGACTCTTGAGAAGGCCATGCGAGGGTCAAACTCATGGTGCACGGTGATCAGTCAGCCATGCAGCACTGTAAACTCCTTTCCCTATCAACACGTCTTTGCCCTTGAATCCTGACTCCTCCTTCAGAAGAATATGAAGAATGCAAATTCCATATATGCAAATATTTGTCTAAGATATTGTCCAGGCTAAAACCTGCATTTCTTCCCGGTGAACAGAAAGGTCACTACAGAGGGAAAATTCACACCCCTTCCTGTCTGCTCCAGGAAGTGCTTTGTCCTTTTGAAAGCCCTATGCCTGGCCTGTGAAGCCTCCCTATTGATAGAACATGTGTCTGACTGGCTGTTTTTGAGAACTGTTGAACACACCATAATCATTTTCCTACAATTTTGGTTGTGCTAAATGTAAAGAATACATATGAAATCCCAAAGTAAAGCAGAGAGAAAATTGTTCTTATAAGAAATATATTACCAGAGGCGTGGCCCATTAGTCCATCCTAAAATCAACAAGTAAGTCATCTAATGAGTTGTCAAGTGAGAATCTAGAGAAAACACAAGCATGAACAAGAGCTTGGCCACAGAATCAACAAGATCACTGAGAGGGAGACTGATGGTCTCAGTTCTCTCTGTACTCTCAACATTTGCTGCAAGGAAAACACAGAATGAATCCCAAATACAGAGATATGGAGGCCAGCAGTGTCTTCATAGCAAGATGTTCAGGAATGGTGAGGAGATACCCGGATGTCTAAATGAGAAATTGATTTAAGAATTGGGAATATAACTTTATACTAAGTACAACCATGAAACTTTATGTTATCTGAATGTCTACTGCCAATCAAAATAGAATAGCAGAAACCAGATTTACTGTTCACTTTAAAAAGAAAATATCTGAGACAGTTACATAGAGCAACAGTTTTCAAGATGCTGTACCACAAGCAATGAGTAACAGAGATCAGTTGGAGATGAAAACAATGAGGTAATCCCTAATATACTGTGATTTACTTTTTTAAGGTTTCTAAATGAAAACTACAAAAATTTCTGGATTTTAGTTCATCTATCATATACAGATATATATAAATATATATGTGTACATATATAAATAGAGATATAGATACATATATATGCATTATCTACATGTGCTTGTTTTTATATTGTTCATATGATATTAAATTGGCATATGAGTGAATGCCTATATAAATTAAAATTGCTAAAATAGACCAAATTCATGTTAGTTTATAACAAAGATTTTTAAATCCTGGTTAAATTAGAATTTTAAAAATTATTTTAAAGAATAGACTTTCAAAGCTATCTGAGAAGGAAAAAGAGCAGTATGCATCAGAGTAAAACAGAGCTGGGTATGCAGCAGCGGCAACAGGTTTGGGAGCGTGACTGCTGCAAACAGAGGAGCATGCTTTCCTGCAGCAAAATTGCTACCTGGGTGGCAAGGAGGCTGAGGCTATGACCACGCCCACCTGAATCTGTCATCGCCTGCTAGGTGGGTGCTGCGGTTCAGCCTGCAGACCTGTCCCAGGGCATGGAACCACCACTCCTGCTGCCACCTCTAGCTCCTCGTGGGAAGGAGAGCACCAGCTGCTTTCAATTGACTGTGTACTATGTCTGAGTAGCCATTTCTCAGGAGCTTCCTGCAACAAGATCTGATAGCTCAAGAAGGAGAAATTGAGGCCAAATCCATAAATTATCTAATTAAGGAAAGAGAACTGAAAGAGGTCAATAAATCAAAAATTCATAAAAAAAAACCCAATGTCTGCAATGAAACACCATAACCAAAAGCAAGTTGTAGAGGCAAGGCCTTATTTTCACTTCTTGTAGTCCATCATTCATGGAAGTCAGGATATAAAATCAAGGAAGGACCTGATGCAAGAAGGAGTAATGTTTCCTGGGGAACCTGACTGACTCAAGACTTTCTCAGAGGCCCTCACAAAAGGACAAAGGGAACTTCAGCTCTGTTTCCTCATTCAGAAATGGACTTGGCCAAGCCAGTCTAGGGTTGGAGCCACTGTTTGGCAAATGGAAAGTCACTAAGGCCCTGACCTTTGCTGAACTCTGGAACTAGGTTTTACCGAGTTCCCCTACCCTCGATGACTCAGCCACAACTGCTGTTCTTCCCTTCCCTATGTGCACAAGCTCCTGTTCACCTCATATAAACAATCCACTGTGCAGGCTTAACCACGGCTGTGTCTGGTTCCTGCTCAGCGGCAGCCATTTTGTGGCTGAGCAAGACCGTGCCATATGGTGTGTGTCTGTAGTAACTCTCACCCTCCTGAAAATCCTGGGTACCCTGTCAGAAGAGGCAAGGTTGCAGTTTCTGAGGATCCTACTCTTCCCCTTAGGTTATAAGTTATTATTAGTCCTTAGGCAGCTGGGTCTGAGGGATCTTGGGTCCTTTTTGCCAACATTGTCTGACATAGTTCTCTGCTGACCTTGCCAGTTTTTGTGCTGAAAATAGTGTATATCATGCTGTACTTCCTAATAAACATGCTTTGCACAACTCATCATTTATGGAAGACGTCCTGGTCCCAGCTATTGCTTCTTGTCCTGGTCTTCCCACTCAACATCTTGCCATCAGGGACCCTTCTTCCTGCTGGTTTGGGACACTGCTTAGTGGCTTGCTTCTTAAGCCTTGCTTATCCTGTTTCCCTACAGCACCAGAGACCACCTGTTAAGGGTGGTACCACCCACAATGGACTAGGCCCTCCCACATCAATCACTAATTAAGAAAATACCCTCCAGGCTTGCCCACAGCCCAAACTTACAAAGGCATTTTCTCAACTGAGCTTCTCCCTCTCAAACAACTCTAGCTTGTGTCAAGTTGACAAAAGAAAGAAAGAAAGAAAGAAAGAAAGAAAGAAAGAAAGAAAGAAAGAAAGGAAGGAAGGAAGGAAGGAAGGAAGGAAGGAAGGAAGGAAGGAAGGAAGGAAAGAAACCTAGATCATACATCAAATATGCAAGGAGAAAATAAGCACACAGAGAAAACCTCAGAATTCTAAAGTCAGCAAATATTCAATAGCATGCTTATTTATACATGGTGTGGAAACTATATCCAAGGCCGGGAAAAGAGATGTCTAAAAGACTAGGTAGCAGGGCCCCTTCAAGTGTATCCAGAATCAAGAAAGAGGTCATTACTGTACCACTTGCTCCTTAATTCTTTAATTCATTTGTTGCTCCAGCTCAAGCCTCTTATCACTGCTGACCAGTTTTAAAGGGTCTTTTGTGTCGAAATTTAATAATGCCCTGTCTGGTTTAGATAATGAGTAGAGATAAAAATAAATGTTGTTCCCACGGGACAGCACAGTGTCTATAGATAAGGTTTCTTTCTTTCTTTTTTTTTTTTTTTTTCATCAATAACACGATCGCATTAAAGCTAGTTTCCATTTCTCATCGCTGAATTCACTTCCACATATTGTCAAACTATGATAAATTTAAGCCTGGAAGTATGTGATTTAAGTGATGGGAAGTCTATAAATGCAAATAACTACTGTTTCAATGGTCAATTTTACTTGCGCTGTCTGTCATGACATTAAAACACATTCATCATATTTCTCCTCATTCCTTATCGTCTAAGAGAGTCTATTCCTAATTTTTAGAATCTGATTGATATACTTGTACCTTCTCTGTTTTTACATTTTTTCTGGGCATTTCCTTTCCATTTAATTTTTTTAAGTCATTAATGGCTTCCTTAAAGGATTCGAACGGCATCTTCACATCCATGATTCCATACACTGCAAGTCTTGCCTTCAGGGTACTGACTCCCCTTTATAACCATATTCCCCAGGCTCCCCCGTGTTTGCCCGACTTTGGGAAGGTAAAGCTCATGAAGAATGGGCGTACAGAATGGTTCCATTTCTTGGTTTAGGGGCAGTGAAGACTTCGTGGTCTTCGGCTGGCAGCCATAACATCTTGACTAGACAAGAGAGTTCCTGTGTGGCCTGTCTGACTGTGTGTGCTGTGGTCTGTGGCACTTGAGGGTAGCTGTTACTGGGGAAGGGAAATCACCTCCTTCCTAAGCTTGCTTTATGGTTATTTCTGGCCACCGCTGCTGGAAGTCAGCCTAGATTCTGTTCTCTACCCTGTCTTATGATCTATGAGCCAGCTCGTACTCCTCTTCAAAACTCAATCTGTTTACGACAGGCAAAGTGGACGTTTTCTTTCTTGTCACTTAGCCCTCAGGGGTCTTGCGGTGTTCATGCTCCGAGGCTCAGCACGCCTTCCTTCTTGTGTACCTTAAACTGAGTATCAGGCCAGTTAACTTTTTCATCCCAGCACAGTTGGCTTACAAGAATAATGCGTAGCATTTTACGGTGTCTTCCAGATCCCTCACTAGAAAACTGACTGTGCAAAAGAATAAAGCCCATTTTGATAATAGGCCCTGGACATATGGTGGAACAGAAACACTGTGGATGGCATAAATCAGATCCACAGGCATAAAGCTCCTGAGAGACAGAAAAGCATCTTGGGTTGCCAGGGCCACAAGCAGCGACAAACTGAGAAAGCTTTTCAAAGGCTTCCTCTTCCAACATCATTAAACATTTTCACCATGTTTCACTTTAACTCTGAGAGCAAGCAAAGGACCTCCACTAAAAAGGCCGTCAAGGCTCAATTTTAGTTAAGGAAGATTTCCCTCACTTGGAAGGAGTCTAGCGGTTTTCAGACACGAACCTGGTGCTTGTGCCATGACATCTTAGTTCATGTCAAGTATGTGCTTCCACTTTATTGGCTAATATTTATGTTTTTTAAAATATTACATTTATTTCCTTACATATTTAGTGGGTGGGTAGGTGGGTGTGTGTATACACACACACACACACACACACACACACACACACACACGTACATGCATGCACACCCACATTTTCAGGCACATGATAGCAAGAGGCGAAGGTCAAAGGACAACTTGCAGTTGCTGGTTTTCTCCTTCCACCATGTGGCTACTGGGAACCAAACTCAAATCATCAGCTTTGTGTACAAGCACATGTACCTACTAAGCAACCTCACTGTCCAATATTTACCACTCAGCCACTTTCAAATCTTGAATTCAATGTCACTTTCTCCATTGATACTTTCCTGCCCTCCAATATAAATTTCTTCCCTATTATTGCTTCAAAGCACTGTTACTAAGTGGCTGAGTCCAAGCTAGACATTTCTGAGTTCTTGTCTGCTTGGTTGGAACCCCTACTCACCCCCTGCAAAAGCTTCCCCAATCCCCAACCACCCACAAGGAGAAAATTCTGGGCTAACATATCATCTCTCAGCATCTCCGAGTTTCTGGATACCCACCCACAAGAGTGGTTTCTCTCATACCCAGTGGCACAGCCTTGTTACCTTGTATGGGCATAATCCCAGCTCCTATTTCACATGTCATCACCCGGTGCCCCAAACCCATAAAACCCTCTTGCTTTAGCCCAGGTATGTAACTTCACTGACCTCCACTCGTGAGACCTGTGAACCTACTCAAGATCTGTTTCTCAATAGACCTACCTTTATACTTTTGATTTGGCTTGAATTGGTTCATTTTGTCAGTGGAGAAACCTATTTATTGGCCTCTTAAGTAAGGGATTAAGATAAAGGCTTACAGAAACTGCAATCGTAGTTAGGAAATTTAATTCAAAGTGAAGTGATGGGATGGGTCAGATACATTATCAAGCGCAACAGTGGATCACGAGAGTGAAAGTACTCCAGGACCCTGGCGGTTTTCCTTGGTTTTTCTAAAGGAAGATGGGACTTTTTACTAAAAGGCACGCTTTAGGCAGTTCTCCATTTTAATTAACAGACTTGGATTATATAAACCCTTGCTCATTGTACATGTCCTTTCTCACAATGCATCTGATTTTAGTTACATGTGTAACCAATTATGCATAGCCATAAACTGGCAAACAGTGTATGGTCTCTAAAAACCCACTTCCAGGATACAACCTGACCAACACCAATTCAGGCCAGATTGGTCCACCTTCTCTCATACCAGGAAATAACTAAGGTATAATTGAACACAATTATTCTAAGCTGTCAAAGTTTGACTATCACTAAGAAAGGGGAACTTTTACTCCACTGTTTGGAGTAGGTGGTGGTGTGTGTGTAGCTTGATGCAGCCGGAAGTTTTAGGTTGCTAACAAGTTGTCTGTTGCATTGTTCAGAGTTAGGTTTGTGTACAGTATGTGTAGGTAGATGTCCCAGGCTTTCAAGTACATTCATTTGAAGAGGGTTGAGTGCAGAGCCCAGACCAAAAGGAGTCCCACTACTTCCTATGCTTGCCTGCCTCAACTTCTCTTTGAGAGATTTTCCTCCTAAGCTCATTGGAGTCATAAAGGCAGGTTAGTCTTATAGATCAGTGTAATGCTGAATAAAGTGGGAAGAATTTTTCCTATTCTATCCTTAAAGTTATTCTATGTCCTGGGGCCTCATTGGAAAACATCTAGGAAACTTTTCTGCCTGATGGTCCAAGCAGGGAACAGACAATTTCCTTAGCCATAATCGCATGAGTGCCCTTCTTTACTGTTCTTGCATGCAAATGTTGGTGAAGGATCATCTATAAGCAGACTTATTGGATTCTAAAAATAATTAACTGTGTGATCTTATTGAGAAGTCCAGAAGTTATGAGGAAGATAAATGAGAGTTTTCCAGTCAGCGTTTGAGAAGCTGGTGACTAGATTTTCAATCGAGTGAGCTCCCTAGTGGATTTTTTTTTTACATATATATTTGATATTTTAATACTTGTTGGACTTTTTGAGATTGATTAACATAAAATCAGTATTCCTGCGGAGATACAAGTAGATTCACCCTGTTCTTCAGACAATAGATCTAAGCCTTTCCTGTTTGGGAGAACCTTTCCAGCAAGAGAGTTTATTTGATTTTAAATTTGGGATAGAACTTGTACAGTTTCCTTCATGATCCTGTCAGTACCATTTGATAGCTATTGTTGAACATATAGTGATAACTCCCAGCTTCTAAGTTGCCTGGCCCAAGCAAGCCACTCAAAGCCATTGCCAGGGGATCAGATCATTTGTAAGGATGGATAGTTTCATACACAGGAAGGGGCCAGGAAGCATTTTTCTAGGCAATGGAAATATCCAGTATTATATATAGCATGAAAAACAAGTCTCTCAAAAGAGGAGATAAAAAGGCTTATTGCCTAACCGTCCCACAGAAGCCCTGTGAATCAATTTGGCAGGCCCTAGAAGAGAAGTTCTCAACTTGTGGGTGGGTTGTGACTCCTTTGGAGGAATTGAATGACTCTCTTACAGGGTTGCTTAAGACCATTGGTAAACACAGATATCAAGTAATTTTATGATTAGGAGGTCACCACAACATGAAAAACTGTATTAAAGGGTCAGATCATTAGGAAGGTTAAGAACCACCACTCTGGAATCACTGAAGAGATGAGCTTCCAGGCATGTCTGTGAGGGATTATATAAATTAACTGAGATGGGAAGACCTACCCTAAATGAAGGAAACATCATTCTATGGGCTGAGGTCTCAGACAGCATGAACATGAATATCAGAGTTGAGCACCAGAGTTCACTGCTCTGCTTTCTGACTGAAAAAGGCTGGGGGTGGAAAGGGGCGATCAACTACTTCCTAATCCTGTCCCCATACCCTCCTTGCTATAATGGACTGTACACCAAAATAACTTCCTCCATTAAGATACCTTTGTCAAGTATGTCGTCCCAGTGATGAAACAAGTAATTAATGCAGAGAACTGGTACCAAGTTCAGAGTCTAGGATAAGCCTGACCTTTGAAACTGCTTTGCAAGATGGTTGTAGAAGAGTTTGGAACTTTAGGATAAAAGGCCCGCAATTGCTGTCAAGAAGAGCTTAATGGTTTTCCCCAGTGGGATTTCGGAAGACCAGAACACTGAAAGAAATGTAAGCAATGGAGCTCATGTGGATTTAGAGGAGACGAGAAACCCTTCCAGGAATTGGGCAAGAAGTCATTTGTGTGATACTCTGACAAAGAATCGGGCTACATTCCCCCTATGCCCTGAGAATTTGAATGGAGCTAAATGTAGGAGTAATTGACTAATATGTTTGGCAAAGAACATTTCAAAGCAAAAGATCATCAGGGTGTGGCACACCACGCTTACCCAGGTCTACACTGAAAAAGAACAACAAATATTGCAGAAAGATAGTCTAAAATGTGCAGTCTGCCAATTTAATTATGAGGCTTTACAAAACACAACTTTCAAGTAATTCACAGCAGTTAGCTATAAGGCTTTACAAAACCACCAGCAGCAATAATAAAACTATGTTGGAAATTAAGCAATTATGTATCTACACACAGAGTCAGCAACAATTAGCATCAGGACACAGAAGAACTAAACAGAAGCTACTTCTACAGCAATACTTAAGAATCTTTCATTTAGTTCAATAAAGCAGAATGGCAACCTTTTAAATGTCCTTCTTAAGTCTGTAGGACATGAAGAGGTCAGCACTATACCACACATGTAATGAAAGTTTTTGTAGAGAATGGGAGAGTCTCCAAAGGTGCCAGTTGCTTCCAGAGGCCAGTAGCTAGAGGAACTAAAACCAAAAATGATAGCAAGTCCGGTGCAGCACAAAAAAGTGCCACCATTTGTATTTGTTGTTCTTATAAAAGGGTGAAGTGACACACAGCTGTATGGATGGGAGACTTTCCCTGATAGTTCCCCGTAATCCGCAGTCTCCAGGAGTCAGCTCTCTCTCTCATCCAGGGGTCAGCTCTCTCTCATCCAGGGGTCAGCTCTCTCTCATCCAGGGGTCAGCTCTCTCTCATCCAGGGGTCAGCTCTCTCTCATCCAGGGGTCAGCTCTCTCTCATCCAGGTGCCAGCATACAGCTTCCTGCATCTTCTTGTCCTCGGTGGAGTTAGCTTGGGCTATGCAACCTGGCCCATGCTCAAAGGCAAGTGGGGCCTGTTCTGGCCTACTGTGCCCATTGCTCAGGCTGGCTCTGGCTGGTCGCAGCCTCTGCATTGTCTCTCCTTCCGTTTCCTTCAGGCCACTGCACAGGCACTGTGCCATAGCGCTGTTGGTCATTTTGGAAAATGCATGAAGTTTAGATATACTTCTGTGTTTCTAGTCAGACACATAGGGCATGAAAGGCATTAAAATCAATTCAAAATAGTTGCTGACAAAGCCAGCATTGACAGGCTGAAATAAAAACCAGTGATTAAGTGAGCCTTGACTTCAAGATAGTGTCCTAAGTAGCTAAAAGTTTGAAACACAAGTGGCAGAAAACATAAAACATTTGTTTTAACAAACCACAAAAACTTGTCTTAGGTTCACCATAGAGAACAAGGGCTATGACTGGGTCCATGGTCTTACTGCTGCCCAGGTCTGTGTTGATGTCCATGACCTGTCACCACTGAAGACCATGCAGATGCCTTTGGTCTGTGCTGCTTCCTGAAACCATGCTGACACAGGTGACCTGCACTAACCTGAGGCCAGTGTCATCCAGGGCTATGCTGCCTCTGAGGGCCTCCTCTGGGTCTGTGGCCCTACTACAACCAGGAGTCATATTTGTGGTCTGTGTTGTCCCCAGAAATCATGTATAGGCCCATGATCAATGCTTCTAATGGCCATGAAGAGCAGGGAGGCTACTTTCACTGTGGTATTGATAAGAGCAGATGCACAGTCTGCTCTTATCAATACCGTATTCTGTTACAGCAACAATTCCTATTAGTATTAAGAAGTGGGGTTCTTGGTTTAATAAGCCTTTGAGAACTGGCTTTGCAAGGAGACTATGAAAGAGTCTGAAACTTTATGCCACAAAAGCCCTAGAATACTATAAGAAAACTTGGTGGGCCATCGGATGGTATTTAGAACCCAAACTGTTAAAAGAAATGTAGCCAGGGAAGACCTAACTTAAGATTTCACAAGAAAAGCGGGGCTTTATTGAGAACAAGGCTAGAAGCCACTCATAGAGAGTTCTGGAAATGAATTTTTTTCACATTCTTTCCATGTTCTGAGAATGTGATTAGATGTAAATTCAACATTAAGAGTCTAATTTGCCTGGCATAGGACATCTCAACACAGGACAGCACTTGGGCTGTAACATGGTTACCACTTATTGTCTACATCCAGGTCAGTGGGAGAGAGAAAGAAGTAGAGAAGAGAGCTGTGTAAGATGTCACATTTAGTAGGGGAAAGAATAAGTTAAAGCTGCAGAACAGGAGGCTTCGATGTCAGCTGCAAGTTTTAAAATGATTAGCGTAATTAACACGAGCTCTCACCTGTACTCTCGTCTGTACTAGGACAACAGGAAATGTTCCCTGCAAGAAGGAGTTCATTCATAAAAATGCAACTTGTGAAAACACAAATTCATTTGAGAGGAGAAAGTCTGAGTTGATGCAAGGGAGGCTTGTTCTGGGCTTCCAGACAGTTGCTGAGGCCAGCCACTGTGTGGCAGGTCAGAGTCCCTGAAATGATGCGCTAAGAGGCCACAGCATCACAATGTGAAAGTGTAAAGCTGCAGCGGTAACTCCAGAGTGTTGGAGAGGCGTAGGCAATGGATGCTGGTCAAGGAGAGAGGCTACATTTGCAGCAGGTTCCAAGGCTGTCTAATGCATTGGAGCCCAGACGATTCTATCACAGGTCCCAGATGCTAGACTTAAAACTACAAGGTTTGCTAATTGCCCCGCTGGCCTCTGGCCCTGCTTCGGTCTACTCTGTCCTTGTTATTCCTCTGTTCTGACCTTTTGGGTTCTCCACAATTATCACTATGTGTTAGAGGTTTGCTCTTCGTTCTGTTTGTCATTTTTGTTTTGAGGTTTTGTTTCTACTTTGTTTTCTTTTGTTTTCTTTAACTTTATTAAAGCACACAAATCGGAGCTTTTCTTGAGTCTCAGAAAAGATCTTGAACTTTTGTTTGGACAGTGTTGACACTACTAAAGATCATGGGCACTTTTTAGAGATGTAGCAAATGTGATTCCCACCATAAGACAAAAAGTGAAAATTTAGAAGCCAGGGATAGAAGGCTATGAATTAGAGTGATGAGCACAGGCGTCATGTTCAGGAGTTAATCTTTGTCAACTCTACTGGATCTCAGTCACCATGGACTTCTGGATGTCTCTATGAGAGTGTATTTGTTCCTGGGTTGATGTGAAAGGCGTTATCCCATGAAATGGGGTTCTGGTCTGAATGAAAAAGGAAAGTGAGCCGAACCCTAACAAGTGCACCATGGTGCTTCCTCCGCCGGGCCTTCTCTACCACCGTGGACTGCACCCTCACATGTGACCCAAATAAACCCTTCCTTCCTTAAATTGCTTTAGTCAGAAATGTTATAATAGCAAAGGGAAAAACATACCTAGTACAGGAGGCAATACGGTTACTGAAGTTAAGACATATTAGACAGAGAACTTGTCTTAAGATGTACACCTGAGAAATTGCAAATTTCCTAACCACATCTTGTCTCACTGGGTCAGCTGTATCCAAGACTGTTCTGCACCAACAGCAAATACCTTTCTCATGAATTACACAAACAATCATACCAAGGATTTTTGCATTATTCTAAGACTAGGCAACCAAAATATTATATCTGAAAACCAGTGGCCTGCATACTTACTAAAAGAAAGGTTGAGTTGTCCGGAATCTGGTGCAAGCCTCAAATATGGAGATTCATTACAAAGGGGGCAGCAAAGGAGTGCCCCATTCAGTGCTCAGGAACCCTGCTGGCATGAGTGCATTACGATGAAGGCGGTCTCGGCAAACAACAACTTCAAATAGCCACATAAACAACACTGAGAAACAGTAAACACATAAGATAACTCATTTGGACACATTTATATGCGGCATGGATAGGACTGGAAATAACATTCCCAAGTTAAACCGAAAGCATTAGTATGTAAATGCCACAACTAAGTCAAATCTGATCGTGAATTTGGTGTTGCAATTCGGTCTCCCTTAAGGGCACTCAAAGGAATTAGGTTGCAAGTTACACTCTTAATCGATGTCCTCCTCTCTATCAATCATTTCTGTCTTGACAGCAACCCCATTGACCAGCAGATGTTTTGAAATATCTCAACAATTGACTTTCAAAGCCTAACAAATGTCTCTTCTCCATCTCCTCAGAAACCTCCAAGGAGCCTCTATTACCAATAATAAAAAAAAAATTATAAATCTAACCTCAAGATAGGATTATCCCAAGGGACAACACCCTTTTCTCCACATTGTGTGTACAATGTGTCAATTCTTCCATGGGCCTGGACCTCTAACATGGCAGGGCCATCAATCGGCGGGTATCACCAAGCACCAATTGGAATGGGCCAACAGAAAAATGGACCTCCCTTTTTTATTCCCTATTGTTACCTGCTAAAATGTAAGTTGCTTGCTGATCTCATCTTGCTGAATTATGCTGTGCTGACGTGCTGAAAAGACCCAGGCTGCACACACTCTGTAAATAATGGCCTCGGAAACAGATGTGCTCTTTCTCCCAGCAGCTTTCTGAGGAAGCAAGTTTTTATGAAGCCAAAATAGCTGCAGTCCGGCTCTGGTTAAACGCTAGACAAAAACTAGTCCTAAGTTTTTGCAAGAAATTTAGGATTATCAATTCAAGGACTTCTGATACTAAAACACACTGGGTTAATGTAAAGTTTTGCTTGGTGAAATAATAATATAGGACAAAGGTGAAGATCACTCATGTGGACCACTTTGTCTAGGTTAGATTTTGATGCTTTAGCTTTATGACCTTGATTAATTTGCTTCTCCATATTCCCAGTTTAAGATAAATACGAAATCGAAATAGCTATTCTGTGTGGTTTCCCAGAGGATGATGTGGGCAAGACTTATACACATGTAGAACAATCCTTCCATAATCCTCCCAAATAACCAACACCGGCGGGCCCGTAAGAGCAACGATCCTGCTGTTCTCACACAAACTGTGTTCTAGTTTGCTTTCTGTAGCTGTGGTCAACACCATGATCAAGAGCAACTTGGGGAGGAAACGGTTTATTTCATCTTACAGGTTACGGTCCCTCATCAAGGGAAGCCAGGGTAAGGGCTTTTAGAGCAGGAACCGAAGCAGAAGCTGTGAAGGGACGCTTGCTGGACGTTTGCTCCCAGGCTCACATTCAGTCCTTCCTGTCTTAGACAGCCTAGGCTTCGCTCAGCCTGTGAGCTGGTGGTCTTGTTTCTTTTCCCATGACCTGATAACATTTTTCTGTCTATCTATACTGCCTCAATTCTCTATGTTCATGTTGAGGCATTAAAATTTAATTACTTATGCATGCCTTTCATTTTTAAAGACACATCAAGGCCAATTTTAATAGGAAAGGTACTCATACTGTTCTAGGGTCCATCAAGAACAGTGTTGTCTCTTACCTAAGGCATCCCGTTCTTCTCAAAAGCCTCTTCCTAGAACACAATTATTCTCACATTTCCCTGAGAAATTTCTGCAGGAAACTGTCAGACCCGTTTGTATCCAAAGAGATTTATTTTTGACTCACAAGTGGTGTTGCAAGGATCAATTTTCTTGTTTCTAATATTTTTTTTTACAAAGCAGAGAGTAAACCCGACATATTAGAAAATAAAAGAGAGAGAGCGGGACCAAGATGCTTCGTGAGAATTTCGGAGCATAGGTGGGACTTTCTGAAAGCGTGGCACAAGGGTAGATGGCAATCAAGGATGAAAAGTAAATCTGACGTGGTTCCTGCCTCGGCATCCAGTACAGCTCGTGAGCTGCCTTCTCCAGTCTGAGCTAGGACGGTTTTCTTTCTTCCAGGAGGGATAGCTGCAGCCTCGACTGTGTCACCTCTCAGGCTCTGAGGCCTTGGGAATGTGTCTGTCCCTGGTGAGGATTCGTGCATGATGATCTCCTCTCCTTTTCAAGAGCATCCCTTTGCATTCAGCTCTTTGATGGTGTTCCCGGGGCCCCTTCCCCCTTCTTACAAGAGTGTCACTGTTTGCCAGAGGACTCCAGTCATGAGTCAATCTGTCAGTATGGTTTATGACAGGAGCTTGGGAACATGACATATGAATTTTGAGCTCTGAAAGAACCAGACTAAAGGGATTAGTTAGACCCACCTGGAGGGACTAGAGGTCAAAGTTTAACCACTTGGACATAATGATCAAGCCCCAATAAAACCCAGGACACCGAAAGCTCACGTAAATGTGCGCAGTCCATAAAACGCTGTGGTTGTTCATACACAACATGGCCAGGAGGAGCTAGCACCGTCCCGCCATCCAAAAATGTCATGTTCAGAATTTGCTCAGAGGTTGCCCATGGGTCTCTCCTTTCAAGTGGTTCTGATTTATAGCTATTTGCTATAGTAAAGCTTTCCTCTTCCCTATATATCACCTGATTGAGTTCCCTAAGGTATTCTATGGATCTGTATTATACCTCAAAAGACATGCAGCCAGCTGCTCAGAAGGACCAACAGCTCGAGAATGTTTGAACATGCAGCTGGATTTGAACATGAGGGCGATCGTATGGAGGGTGGTGCTCTTAATCAGTGACGTGCTGCCTAACCCCAGATAACTGGTGTGCAAACTTGTTATGGGCCATTCAGAGGGTAGTACTGGAAACTGAGCCAATGGTGCCTGAAACCAGGAATTCTACTCTGTCTTCCAGACAATCCATCAGGAAAGGCCCCTCTTCCCATCAGATTTCAGCAAGCCCTAGAGATGATTGATTCTAACAGTGCCAGTGCAGCAAAGAGGGCTGTGGCTCTGTTCTGAGCACCTCACTATCGATTAGGATTTGAGCACTGTAAATAGCTTCTCAGTGACAGATTTGTCGTCTTCCATGTAATTAAAAATATTATTAAATGATATTCAGCGGACTCCCAGGAAGAGACAATATTTATCAGCCTCATCAGTTCACAATTAAAACCAGAAATCTGTGTTTCTGGGTTCTCTGAGAAATTGTGGGGAATAAAAGTAACAGAGATTCCAGGAGCTGAAAGACCTACAAACACCTCCAGAAAGAGACTGAATAAGAGGAGGTGTAGGTGGTCCTTGAGGCATGGAGAGGAAAGGACTGGTATTTTAGGGAACATATGTTATAGCAAGGCTCAAAGATCATGGTGTTCAGGCCTCATTATCAGAAACATCTCTCTCTCTCTCTCTCTCTCTCTCTCTCTCTCTCTCTCACACACACACACACACACACACACACACACACACACACACAATCGAGAACCTGAATTGACTGGGCAGTAGATTCAAAAAGCATTTCCCCAAACATGGCAAACAGTTTTTTGGTTTTGTTTTTTTTTTTAATAACCTGCAGCCTGAGCCCTGTGTCTACCAGAAGGTGCCCCCAGCTCCTCCAGCCAGGCAGCGGGCAGTGCATTCCACAGGGAATGCTCCATTTCGTTTCCTTCGTCTCTCAGCAGGACACGTATGCACACGGTTTCCAGGATCCACCTGCAGTTTCCCAGGCTCCACCTCCACATGCATGCCCTTAGCCCTATCCCGCCATCCTAGCCCACCCTGCCCTCTGCGGCCAGGGCAGTCTTCCACGTCCTCTCTCCACTACTCAGAATGTCACCCCAGAATTCCTTGTGACACCGGGCCTTTCCTGAAAGCTTTCTGTGTTTTGCAATGACCACACTCTTGCACGAGCCACCCCGTGTGTCTCGAAGGACGTCCTATTCGTTTCTTAATATTGAAATCCCACCCCAAACAGTGCCTACCCGAAGCCAACCTGGCTCACCCTTACCAAGTTCACTCCAATTGCACTCACTTGTGGACAGGTTACAGGCACGTGCTACCTGCCGCAGGCACACAGCTAAGGAAGAAGTGTGCTTGACAATACGTCCCTGTAAAGTTGATGGAAGAGCCATGATAATGAGGCGTGTAGACAATGCCTATTCAAGTTAGGCTGAGTGTTATGATGGGAACAGATTAAGCATTAATCCAGAAATGTTCCCCTCTTCCGGGAGTGGTAGTACAGAGGAGGCAGAGTTCTACTGACATGGCATTCCCTGTTTGAGAATGCCAAGCAAGTTTAAAGGAGCTCCCAACCAAGAAAGAGAGGGCTGTGAAAATCGTAACAGTCACAAGGTAGCACTCCTATTTCCACATATTGAAGAACTTAGGTTAGAAGTCAGGACGTAATCACAGAACTAGATGAAAGAGACCAAGGAAACATAGTCATTTTCCTTTCCACATAAGTGACAGCTATTTCTAAAGCAGAGGAGTTGTAAAAGGAAAAAAAAAACTCTACTGGACTCTGAGTATCACAGTCTCTCCTGGCAAGGAGCTGCCATCAGTAATTTCAGTCTCAAACACATCCTGATAGGTATAGGGTCTCAAAACACATGAACCGAACTAGAAATCAAAGAGAAGCCCGGCCTTGGACTTCCTGGGATGTGTGGTATGTTAGTCAGTGAGGGCTGCCATAACAAAACAATACAGGCTGGGGTTTAAAGCAAACAGAAATTATTCTCTCCTCGTTCCAAAGGCTGAATGTCCAGAATCTGGGCATCAGCAGACTCGCTTTTTCCTGAAGCTTTTCTTCTTAGATTACAAATACCTAGCTTCCCTTTCTGTCTTCATGCAGCCTTTTCTGTGTGCAGGATTCCTAAGGTTTCTTTTCTCTTATAAAGATATTAGCCCCACTGGATTAGGACCTCACTCTGTGATGGCATTTAAGCTTAATTACCTCACTAAAGCCTTATATGTGTGAGGCAGTGCTCTGTAACGGCACTGTATTGCCATCCTGAAGCAAATTTTTATTTAATTTTATTTTTTTAATTCACTTTACATCCCCCTCACTGCCCTGTCCCTGTCACCCCCTCCCACCATCCTTCTCGGTATGTACCCCCCTCCCCTTCTCCTCTAAGCAGGTGACAGCCCCTCCCAGGTAGCCTCCCATCCTGGCACTCCAAGTCTCTGCAAGGCTAGGCACTTCCTCTCCCACTGAGGCCAGACAAGGCAGCCCAGCTAGAAGAACATATCCCATGGACAGGCAACAGCTTTTGGGACAGCTCCTGCTCCGGTTGTTCAGAATCTACATGAAGACCAAGATGCACATGTGCTACATATGTGTAAGGAGGCCTAGGTCCAGCCTGTGTGTGTTTGTTTATTTGTTTGTTTGTTTGTTTGTTTTGGTTGGTGGTTCAAATTTTGAGAGCCCCAAGGGTCCAGGTTAGTTGGTTCTGTCGGTCTTCCTGTGGAGTTCCTATCCCCTCAAAAGTAAAGTCCTGGCAACTCTGCTGGCTCGCTCTCTTGTTTCCACAATCAGTCACGATCTTCCGTGCCTCTCTCAAAATTCTCTTCACTTTTCACACATCTACCAAGCGCTCGGTTCAGTTCTCACCGACTTTCATGACGAACACTACAGAAGCTGCCCAACTTCTCTTTGTAGCTCTGACTCAGGAACCCTTGGTTTGGTGCACATGTAACTCTTTGCTCCCACATCTTTTGTGGTTGAAATTAAAATATATTTTCATTTTAAGTTGCGCATAGGGACTCCCTAACCCACAAACATAATAAAAAAAATTAAGAGTTCTCCCGTCTCCCTCTACACTTGTACTTAAACAGTCTCATTGGAAACATTTTACTTTTAAAAATTTTTGTCACCAGAAGTCTCTGATGCAGCCCCTTCAGAACATCCCCACGACCTTCTGCAGTGAATTGCAGTCTTGCTCAGTGAATGCTTTGAATACTATGTGACACACACATCCATATAGTTTTCATATACTTTTGGAATTTTTTAAATGAGTGACAGGTGCCCTTTCCATTTTTTATTGTTTTGTTATCAATTATCACAAATTCAAGGCTAAGCACAGTACGGTCTCAGTAGATCAGGGTCTCCCATGCAGTCTAACTCGGCCCTCTGCTCAAGGATCTCACATTTCTAGATGAGATCCTTCCTGCCCTTCACTTTTTGTCTGGAGGATTAGTTATGGATGAATGCACTTCTAAGCTCATTCAGGTTATAAAACAGAAATAATTTCTTTTCAACTATATACTAATTCTAGCTGTTGGTGGAAGTCTGCTCTCACTTCCTGGAGGATGCCCTCACTTCCTGGAGGATGCCCTCACTTCCTGGAGGATGCCCACACTTCCTGGAGGATACCCACACTTCCTGGAGGATGCCCACACTTCCTAGAGGATGCCCACACTTCCTGGAGGATGCCCACACTTCCTAGAGGATGCCCACACTCTCTAGAGGTCACCGGCAGTTTCTTCACAATGAGCTTCTTCAACATGGCTCCATGCCATTAAATCAATGAAAAGAATCAGACATTTCATTCTTCTATGGCACAGTCTTTTCTAGTGCACCATAATCAGAGTGGCATCCCACCATCTTGCACACTCTATTGGCTAAAAGCAAGTCACATGTGTCTCTGTTACTCAGAGAAGGTGGTTTTATGGAATTGTGAACATGAATAAGTAGGAATTTGTATGTCTACCATAGTCCACTGTCTGATCCTCAGTGAGTTACACACACACACACACACACACACACACACACACACCTCTGTTCAAACACATCCCAAAGGCTCTCAAGAGTTTAATTCCTCCGAGCATTAGTGGCACACGCCTTTAATCCCAGCACTTGGGAGGCAGAGGCAGGCGGATCTCTGAGTTTGAGTCCAGCCTGGTCTTCAGAGTGAGCTCCAGGACAGCCAGGACTACACAGAGAAACCCTGTCTCGAAAAACCAAAAAAAAAAAAAAGTTTCATTCCAATAGCATCAATTCAAAGTCAAATAAATTGTAGCCATGTTCAAAGGCAGCTCCAAAGGCAGCTCCCTAGAACAATCGTTAAGAAGCATCTCTGGGGTACAAGTCATCTCCATTGTCAACAAATAGCGTTGAAGAGATAAGAAACATGTCTTCCCACACCCACACCATCCAGTGTTGGAAGAGACATAGCTGGGAAGGCCTAGGATAGCAACTGTAGACATTTTGTTATAAAGGGAGGAAACAAAATTAGAGAGGAGCTCACCGCCAACATCCAGCTAGACAAATGTTCCTTGATTCAGGACCCACATGGAGGTAAGGCTGCACATCTGCTACAGATGTGCAGAAAGGCCTAGGTCCAGCCTGTTTATGTTCTTTGGTTAGTGGCTCAGTCTCTAAGAGCCTAAGGGTCCAGGTTAGTTGACTCCGTTGTCTTCCTGAGGAGTTCCTACCCCCTTCAACTCTTCCATAAGAGTCCAGAAACTCCATCCACTGTTTGGCTTTGGGTCTCTGCATTTGTCTGAGTTAATTGCTGGGTAGAGCCTCTCAGAGGACAAGATGCTCCTGTCTGCAAGCATAGCCAAGTTTTCATTAATAGTGTCAGGGATTGGTAGTTGCCCATGGGCTAGGTCTCAAGTTGGGCCAGTTATTGGTCGTCCATTCCCTCAGTCTCTGTTCCATCCCATGTCCCTGTATTTCTTGTAGACAGGATAAATTTGGGGTCAAAAGTTTTGTGGGTGGATTGGTGTCCCCATCACTCCACTGAGGCTCCTGCCTGGCTACAGGAAGTGGCCTCTACAGGTTCCATATCCCCAGTTCAGCTAAGGTCACTGAACAACTGGAATGGGAGCCATCCCAAAAGCTGTTGCCTGTCTATGAAATCATGGTATTCTAACTCGGCTTCCTTGTCTGGCTTTAGTAGGAGAGAATGCGCCAAGGTGGGGGGATACCCAGAGGGAGGCTCCACCCGCTCTAAGGAGAAGGGGATGGGGGGAGAAATTGTAGAGGGGTGACCAGGAAGGTGAGCAGTGAATTGAATGTAAAGTGAATTTTAAAAAAAAAGTTCCTGGAATCAATAGTTCTTTTCATCTCTGCCCACTTGTCTCTTTGGTCCACTCTCTGAGGCATTCTTCCTCTGTCATGACAGGTAACATGTCTGAAGCTGAGTAGTACCATCAGCTGAGTCCTGCCAAGGGTCTGACAGCCTCCTTTCACTGTGTGTTCTCCCTCTCCCCTTCTCCCCCCTCTCTCCAGTAGTTGTTCCTGATAAAATAATTTTCTCAAGAACGTTATGCATTCCATAGCTTTCAGTAACATTTATGCTATCAAAACCCAACAGCAAGCACAATCCCCCAAAACCACATTCACATGTCTTTTTCAGGTGACCTGTATTTTTGGATCCTGTTCAGGTGACTAAGGGACAATATTCTCAAGCTTTCCCAAAGGCCCCACGGCCCTAAGGACTCTACAAGGCACACTCATCATCTTTAAAGAGATTCATTTGTACAATTGAATGCTCTCACATTTTAATCTTTCTGACACTTTAATTAAAAATTACACGGCCATGCATTCAGATTTTATTCTGCGTCAGTTTTAATTTTAGTATTTTTTTCCATTTAGAGAAATTGAAAGTTTTTCAGATTAATCTACTTCTGGCTCCTCTTCATTTAACAATTTTTACCTTAATTTTTCTCTATCAAATTTCACTGTAGGCAACTAGATGAAATCCATGACACCATCACATTGCTGGGAAATGTCCTTTGAGCTCTATAAGCAAATCCATCACTTACAAACTCTGCATATCATATAGCAGGAGGAGAAAATTTCATAGAGTTTTGTAACTACCTAACAACGGTCCCCTTTCTTCCTGTTTTGAAATAACATTTCTTACCTCCTTCTGAGCCTTCACGGGTAGTGATATTAAAATCTAAATTTCTAGTATCAGTCTCTCAAGGTAATTTAGATATGCTCTTTAGAATTCTTTATGCCTCTTTTAGACATCTGTCATGTAAGCTCTTCCCCATATCTCAGGCAGTGGTTTTAGCATAACACTCACTCATGTTCTTCTAGGAAGACATGCTCTGGGTAGACTCCTATAGGACTGATGAAGGCCACAGTGAGATACCTGATAAGCAAGGAGCTGTGTCTTAGTTGAGCTTTCCATTGCTGTAACAAGACACCAGGACCAGAGCAAGTTGGGGAGGAAAGAACTGATTCTGGTTTACACCTTCACATCACAGTTCACCACTCAAGGAAGTCAGGACAGGACCTCACACAAGGCAGGAACCTGGAGGCAGGAGCAGATGCAGAGACCACAGAGGGATGCTGCTTATTGGTTTACTACTCACGGCTTGTTCAGCCTGCGTTCCTATAGAACTCAGGACCACCAGCCCAGGGGTGGCACCACCCACAATGGGCTGGGCCCTCTCCCATCAATTACTAATTAAGAAAATACCCTGTAGCTGAATCTTATGCAGACATTTTCTCCTTCCTCTCAATGATTCTAGCTTGTGTCAAGTTGACAGAAAACTAGCCAGGACAAGCTGTGAGCAGAATTTTTGTCTCTTCCTTTGTGTGTGTGTGTGTGTGTGTGTGTGTGTGTGTGTGTGTAGGTGTGCATGTGGAGGCCAGATAAAGGTATTAGGTATCTCTATTGTTCTCTGCTTTATTCCTTTGAGGTAGAGTCTCTCTCTTTGAATCTGGAGTTCATTTTGTTCAGCTAAGCTGATAGCCAGTGAGCCCAGATATCTTCCTGTCTCTGCCTCTCACACTGCTGGAGTGACAGGCATCCATAATACCATACCACACTTGTTACAAGCCCTCATTGTTGTCTTAACCACTAAGCCATCCTCCCACACCCTTATTTGTTTCTTCTCACAGAAGAAACTACAGAAACTGAGAAAGACTGACAAAACCAGAAAAGTAGCATTGCCAGACACTTCCAAAAGAAGCATCTCGGAGGCCCCTCGCCTCAGCACAAGACAGATGGAGCCGTGCTTAGTAGAGTTTTGCCAGACTGCCCTCACAGGTGCATCTGGCTTTACCTCAAAATGTCAAGGGCTCTCTGGAAGCTTCTTCTTTAGCTTGAAGACTGGCCTGCTTGGAAAGAAGTCCAGGGACTTTTTCTATTCTCTCTTCAGCTACTCCCAATTATTCCACACCCCTGATTCTACTTCCAGAAATAGAGCCAAAAAGACCACATAGACACACAAAGGAGGGAAAGTGAAGAAGACGTGTATGTGTGTATGTTTATGTATATGAATATAAATATAAATATACACAAATGCACACATATATCCATAGTCATATATGTGTTATGAGTTGCTGTGCAATGTAACCTATTCACTGCCAGCAACTGGTTCAGAACATGACAGTTCAAACTATTCCACTTTGACATTTTGATTAGTTTAAATGTTAAAAAGAAAAAAGAAAAAATACAGAAAAAAATTTTTATGCCTCTTACAACTTCATAAGATAAAGTGTGAATTGCACCAGAGAGAGAGCTACTCAGAGGCAGCTCTTATAACCCAAAGGCTTTTATATACATAATAAAACAACATTAAATTCGCCATACATTCCTTCCCCTCACCTCCACAATTTGTCTTGGTCTCTCTCACTAGTCCTAACACCCAAACCTGTCTTCCTCCTTGTAGCTCGTGGTGACATGTGAGGCTCTGTCACCTTGTCCTTTCATTGAGTCATATTTTTATTGAACTCCCACGAACATGAATGTAATTAAATTGGTTTTCGCCTATTAATTTGTCTTATGTCAATTTCATTCATAAGCCATTCAAAGAGCTTAGCAGGATAGAAAGAAGCCATTTTCTGTCTCTACACAGGTGGGGATTTTAGGCTTTCTACACCTTGTCAGTTCATTGTGTGAAAGAACCAGGGAGTGTGAACAGAGCAATGAATACTAAAGCCGTAGTATGTGTGGCAGCTGTTTGTTTGTTTTGCAAAACAATACTTTCTCTTATTGTTTGTGTCTCACTGCTTTCTCTTGTTCTTAAAATAAGGAAACAGGACTTGATAGTTTCAAATACTATTGAAAAGTTTCAAATACTTTTAAACAAGACTATTAATCCCAAAGATAGAATGTTAATTAGTAGTGGTGGTTTAGAATATAAATCTCAAGGTGTTGGTTTGGGCATAAATGGTGAATTATTAATAAAGTTTTGGCTGGTGTATTGATCAGGGTTCTCTTAGGGAAAGAACCAATAGTGTGTGTGTGTGTGTGTGTGTGTGTGTGTGTGTGTGTGTGTGTGTTCATATATAAATATACACACACACAAAGTTGGCTTATGTTAAAATTGTAACAACAGCTGAGTCATACCTGAGAGGCTGAGAACATGGTGGTAGCACAGTCCTTGAGGCTTAGTGGCTCAGCACTTAGAACAGTCCCAAAGAAGCTGTGTTTGTGAGAGGCCAGCAATCCAGGAGCTGCTCAGTTCACAAGCAGTCTCAGCAGTTGAAATCTGTAAACCCTTAAATGTTCCTAGAGAGTTACTTATTCCACAGAAGAAGTCTGAAAACACTGGTTCTGTAACAGTGAAGGATACAACAGCAACCGCGACAGGATAAAGCAACTCTATCACCAGCAAGGCTGATGCCAATTGAGCAAAATGCAAACGATCTTCTTTCTGCTACACCCTTTTCACAGGGACTGCTACCTGGAAGTGCCACCCCAGCAGGGTGAGCCTTCCCACATTGATTAAAGCTTCAGTCAGGCTTCCTGATCAGGCAATTCTAATTTGTGGTAAGTTATCATTAAAATCAACCTTAATAGCTGGTCATTTAGAGTTGGTGACCAATGGTGGTATTCCAGACAGCCTAAAACCCAGAGGAAAACTGAGTTAGAAAATAAAGGCTTAACAAGTAATCCACTCAACTTATAAGTACAAAAGTGGTCAACTTCAATGGAACACCACAAATCTGGATTCAAATTTTGAGCCACCAGATAAAGCTTCCTTTGGCCCAAATCAAAACAGTCTGAGCAATAACATGCATAAAGTAGTGTTGAGTAAAAATTCAGAGAATAAAACAAATCCACGACTCAATACTGGTTATAAATAAACGATTGGATGGATAAATAAATAAATAAATAAATAAATAAATTGGACAAACAAATAAGAGGCATACAAAGGTAGAGAAAAATATAACGGGGGGGGGGGGTGTGAAATGGAGAGAGTATGAGATATGGACCAGCATCAGAGTGAGAGAAAAATACAGAAGAGACAGGGAAAGAGATTTTTATAACTAGTTCTGAGTCATTCAATGCTAGTTATAAATAAATAGTTGGATAAATTGGGGGAGAATGAAAGATTCTCCCAAGAAGAACATTGTAAGTAATTTAAGTAATTTATGCACATACCCCAATATACAAAGAGATAGGACATAACTTCCATTCCTAATCAACCTCAACCTTCTAAAGAGCAGGCTGTGGAGAGGACTGAAAACAATAGCTACATATAGTGAAATCTGGAGATTATCTGAATCCAGGGATGAAAGTTTGCATCCACAGATAAGTTATGTGCACAGCATGTAACCTTAATCATGCTATATGATGAAAAATAATATGTGATGGGGTGGTTCGGATGCTAAGGTGCAATTTCCCAATTCATTCTTGATCCATCAATAAAGATGCTAGCAGCCAATCATCTGGGCAGAATAGGCGGGACTTCCAGGTCTCTACAGGCAAGTTAGCAGAAGCAGGGAAGAGAGGGGGAATTTTACCATGCTTTGAAGAGAGAAAAGGTGACCAGCCATGTAAGATCTCAGGCAGAGCAGCCATAGGCTGTTTCCCCAGGCAGAAAATTAGAAACACCCAGCAATTGAGCCATAAAACAGGTTGAAAATTATATTAATGTGTGTTTCATCTGCAGAGCTAAGAGAACCAGGGCAGGGCTGGTAGCGTGGTCCACCCGGAGCATAAAGCAGGGAAGCAAAGCTTACACACAACAGTGAACAGTCTGGTCTTTTGCCCCAAAACTCCTAACTCCAATCTAAACATGATGAGGTCGTCATACAAATCTCTGATGAGGAAAGTCTCTAAAATAAGTGACCAGTAAAACTGCTAAGATCATCCAAAGCAACAGTCTTAGAAACAGTCATAGAAATGGTCATAGGCAAGCAAAACCTAAGGAGAGCTGATGAATAAACTAATGCTGTGCCTTTGGTGGGGAGCTCTGGAACAGCACAAAGACAAGAGTAAAGTCTAAAAAGTCTAATAAAGCATTGACTTTGAGGACTAACTGTATAACACTGGGTGTTATGATAAGGGATCTCTGAGAGCCCAAACTGCTATAAATTAAAATTTTATTTGAAACACTTAAAAACTGAAGGTTTTATAGAACCCAATTTTGGTAGAATTATGGTTTTATGTCTAGATATGTCTGTTGAATGGCTGAGCTATGACTGGTCCTGTAAGCATAAAACACACTGGGCTTCAAAGACAGTATGAAGAAAGGAGTAGACACAATCTCATCAGTTCTCTGTGCATTGACTGAATTTTGAAATGATGCTGTTGTGGGTATGTTAGGCTAAATAAAATACATCATTAAAATATTAGTATAGCCACAGATATGTCTTAGCAGTACAGTGCTTGCCTAACATGAGCAAGCCTGATTCAATCCTCAGCATTATCTTTTTAATTAATTCTTTTAATGTATTTTCTGAAAAACAGAATAAAATTATTCCTATAGTTCACATGTGTTTCTATTGATAGCAGTGATCTAAAAGAACAAACATGAAAATCTTAAGTGGGATTCAAAACACTTTTACCTTTCCTCATCTCTAATTTTGTTTATTAAATGTGTGTCACTGCACAGTAGAGAAGTAATAGAAAGCTAGACATAGTATCACATGTCTGTGACACCAAGAAGCTGAGGCAGGAAGGTTGCAAATTTGAGGCCAGCCTGGTCTACATTGTGAAACCCTGCCCTGCCACCACCAAAAAAAAAGAGGCCGAGGATGTAGCTCAGTTGATAGAGTGCTTGCCTATCATGTGCAAACCCCTGCCTTCCATTTCTAGCACCACATAAACCAAGTTAGATGGCCCATGCCTGTAATTCCATCACAGAGGATCAAAAGATCACAGTCAACCCCAGCTTCACACAGAATTTGAAATCAGGCTAGTTTGAGTCCATGTTGGAGAAATGGGGTGAGGAGAGAACCACATTGAGGGGGAGGAAGGCAGGGGGGGGAGACAGACAGAGCTACTGAGATAAAAGTAAAGATAAAAGATAAAAGTAAAAAGATCAAAAACTTCCATGAGATGTCACACTAAATGATGGGTGAATGGAGTAGAAGACCCAAAAAAAAAGTGTTAAGCCACAGAATCCTTAAATTAAGTAATTATTTGGTCGTTCACTTAAATATACACATATTAAGCATGCATGTTAAAGGCAGCAGGACAATTACAAAACAATGATCTATAATTACATCATTCCAAGGGCCTGCAGTCCACTCAGGAAAGATAGATAGATACTCAGGTAGATAATTAGGATATTAGAATACAGTGAGGTCAATGATAAAATGGCAACGCCTAAAGAGTCAATACATCCTTCCTTCCTGTTTTAAATGCTGTGGAGTTTCTTGCTCTCCCCAACCTCAGTCTGCTTCTCTGTCCATACAATGACTGCAAATAATACATATTAGTTCAAGACATTATTTTGTTCAAGACACACACATCTATCTCACTGCCTTTAGGTCCAATGACCCTTGAGTAGGCTAACCTGTATGCCTAAAGCACAGCATCTCTTTACTTCCCATCTCCACGTTCCTTTTCCTCCACTAGAAACTATTATTAAACAAGTCCCTTGGTGGCTCAGTTAAAAATTAAATTTCTGAAATGTTGCTTCATTTTTCAAACTTCTTAAGACTTAGAAAGCCTGCATAGCTACCAATCCAACTTGATTGGGCCGGTATACCTCTCATCAGCCATGATACTCTAGAGATACCAAGTAACCAAACCCAGGGAATGTGAGTTAGCAGTCCTCTGGCTCCCACCTTCCCCCATCCTCCCTCCACCCTTCACCCTCCCCCACCCCACCTCACCCTCATCCCCACTCCCCCACCCTTGCCTGCATTCTCTCCTCTGTTTGGAGTGTCAACCTCATCAACACCATCCCCTCTCTAAAATCTTTCTTAACCCCCAGGCAAAATTAAGAGTCTCCCTAACCCTCCCTCTTCCATGGCTTCTTTGAACTTTATAGACCTCCAAAATAGATATTATCTCCATACTCTCTAGCATACGCTATTCTTTGATAGAAGATAGTATGTCTTATTTAACCTTGGTATCCCTAAAACCATACAGAACATGACAAAAAATTCATCTGCTATTTCCTGTTTTTCTTCACCTTTATCATCCTGTCACCACATTTAACCACCAGCTAATATGGTCCAATCTTTTGACATGACATTGTAATCTATGAAGAGATTCTCAAGAACTGAGCAATGAGATTTTTCAAAAATCTCATAATGTTTTAAGTAAGCAATGATGTTCTGTTGGGCTGCTTTCAGAGCCACCCTTTGCTGTATGTCGCCCATGGAGCACAGTTTGGACATACCTATGAGATTCCATGAATGCTCAAGCAATCTTCATCTCAATGCCTTTGTCATGAATATTCCAGCTCCCGATGACTTTCTCCATGACACCATCTGGCTTGATGACACCTCACTAAAGAGGTCTTTCTACCAAATCTATATAAGGTAGCACAATGCATCTTGCCCTTATTTTGTCTTACTCTTTCATGGCAAACATCATTAGCAGATAAATTATCTATTTGCCTGTATATTTCTTGTCTGACTACTCACCAGAATATTAGTATCATAAAGCACAAGACTTTGCCTGAATTATTCAATAAATGAAGTTCTGAATAAATAAATGATGTTCTTTATCGCAAAACATGACACTGACTCTCCAATTTCTCTTTCTCTTTATCTGTTGTTTTTTATAACAAGCCATAAATCTGAGACACTAAAATAGGGAATTAAGATACAAACTCCAATAATGTGAAAATATAACAAGACTGAGTTGACAATAATCTTATAATTAGGGGCCAGGAGACAGTTTAGTTAGCCATATATTGAATGTGTTTGAAGTGTATTTTTATTTTCTAATCATTTATTCAACAAATATTCATATCATGCTTATCACACACTTCTTTTTAGTAATTCTTACTTTTGTAGCATCATTTATAATTTACAAAGCTTTTTCTGACACTTCACTGTGTCCTCATAAATAACGCTTTGAGGTAAGCAGGTCTTCTGAGGAATGAGTTACCAGATTAAGAACCACTGGGTTGTGAAAATTTAGAGCTAGGGATGTATTCTATCATTTTATTGTTGATACAACTATGTACAGAATCCTATTATCAATATATTCATTTCCCTTCAGAGAGCTATAATACACACAATGTCCATCAGTACCAGTACATTAATTCTCACTTCTGGGACTCTCAGCCTACTCTTAGCTTCTATGTTAATATGAATATTTCATGGTAGACTGCACACACTTTGAAGATAGACACAATACCTTTGTTGCCTTTTTTTTTTTTTGCTTACATTAGGCCTCTGCACACACAATGTATTTTCCGTACTTATTGGTGTAGAGATAATTATTAACATAAGAATTAGCCTATTCACAGCCCAAGAGTTCATCCACAGATGAATGAATAAAGAAAATATAGTATCTATATGCCGTGCAGCTTTTTTCAGCCACAGAGAGATAAAATTATGTCACGTGCTAAAACCTGAACCCAACTGGAAATAACTGTACTATGCATAATGTCCAAGTGGAACTCAGATATGATAGTGTTGAATGTATAATTCAGAAAAGAATTCTGCAGCCCAGCAGCTGTGGGTTCTCAGTGTAAGTTCTATGTTCTCCCTGAGCATGATGTTAACTTCAAGAGTAACCACAGATCCTGGAAATTATTACAATGCAAGTGTTACGTTAGTCAGTTACAAGCAGTGTGCCTTGCCACCCTGTGTCCAGTTACCCCCTTGGGGTAGCCAGGCCTGTTGTGCACCGAGCTGGACTGGAGGGAGGGAAGCTTGGCTAAGCTTGGCACTGGTGGGTGCAAAGCAGGCTCTCAGTCGCCGATGAGTGCAGGTAATGGGAAAGAAAGGGGGTTTTTTTATGCCCCTAGAGAGGTGTCCAGGGTCTCTGGGGCAAGGTTTGTGAGCCCATGTCCAGGGTGGGGATGTTAGAAGATACATAATCTATATCCTCAGGGCCTATACTGGGGCCAGAAGGCTTATAAGGTCAAACCAGGGGTGAAAGCTATTAACTGTCAGGGTAATAAATTCCTGCTAGGGTTGATGGTGGGGGAGCCAGGTTTATGGCAGCAGGTTAGGAGAGGGGAGGTAGCCAACTCCTCATGTTTGAGGCATCTGGGTTGAAGCTTCCTCGACCCTTTCTCTGTAACCCTGAGCTATTACAGTCCCACAGTACCTTTGACTTTAAAAACTGTTAGAGAATAAATATAAGGAGAGTATGCAATATATTCAGATTGGGAGTAGAAGGAAAATAGGGTGGGTAAGGAAAAGGATTAAATATTACAACAACTTGGAAAATACACAAAACAATTGCAGTGGGTAAAGTGATCAGGAAGGTGAATCGGGGATATAGTTAGGGGTCATGTGTTATTAAAACTATGACTGGAAGGTTACAAGTAAGACATGCCAAGAAGGAATAAAGAAGAGGGAAAGAAAAGACACAGGAATAAGAAAGGAGAATCTGAGATGTGAGCAAAGAATGCCTTACAGTAAACTGGATAGAGAAACATAGGTGGAACAGTCCTAAAGCTAACCAAGCAACAGGCAAACATATATTTCAAAAAATAGACAAAGTTGCCAAGATATGTATAGCAAGAATGGAAATTAAATAGTAGAAAATAAGAAATGAAAAAGAAAACTCAGAAATAAATGCTGATATGGCTACACTGAATTGAAAGGTGTTCCTTGGGCTCTAGGAAGTTCCACAGGGTGCTGTAGGGGGAGGAAGATCTCTGCAGCCTCAGTGTTGTGGGTTTCTGACACATGCAGGAGCAGTGGCCGGAAGTCTTTTCTGGAACTCCCCTAGGACTCTTGCACTGCACCATGGGCTTCCCAGGTCCCTCAGGTCCAGTGTATGTGAGGAGAAGTACTTCCTTTACAGTCTGGGTTGTACTGTTTCACACAAACTATAATTTGTTATTTTATGGGACTTTTGCCACGTTGGAAATAATTAAAGCACCAGTCCCCCCAAGCCCACCAATTTCAAGACATGGGAACTGGAACCATGAAAGACCTCATTGGTCATTAGAAGTGAATAAGGTAACTCTCGCTGCTTCTTCTTGCTTGAAAAGAAACTCACACACTCTTCCAAATAGAGTCACAGAGGCATAGACATTTCTAGTTTGATAAGGATATTGAACCTAGAACTATAGCACCCAATCTTTGTAAAGCACGGACTCTGAGATAGTGCTAAATGACTGACTAAATGCTAGACTTAGTGAGCCACTCCAGTACCTTGTGGAGGTGGTTGTTTCCAAGTGGTATCTGATTCAACTGCAATTGCAAGCCCTGATCTCCTTTGCACTAAAATAAGTCTCTGGTTGGATGCTATGTGTGTGAGACTACATTGTTTGTGTATGCCTTAAAGCCATAACTACTATGAGTTCAGATTCTGCAAATCCATACTTACCGCAGCTGTGTATCCCACCACAATAAATCACTGAACCTTTTAGGTTGAGAGGATGCCTGTGGTGTATACTTGGGTAGCATATTTATTAATTCTTGCCTCAGATAGGTCTGTATCAAGATTCAGCAGTCATCTAAGTCATCTGAGACTTAGATGGCCCTATGTGAACAAACATGGAGGCCCGGAAGCATTCTCTTCTCAAGAGAGGCACCCCTTTGAATGAGTTCAATATTTCACACCTGCGAGCCTGAGGTTGCTAAGGCCTTATTAGTCCCTGATATGGCCCCAAGGCGTCTTTCCTGTTGCCCATTGCCAAGTAGCTTCCTTTTAGTGGTACCAATCTTATCAGAAAACATGACTTCTTTAGTCTTGTCTTTACAGAGCACTTTTGACCAAACTGCAAGTTTCTTAGGTCAACTGTAACTCCAAATGAAAGCATCTATCCACAACCGTGGCACAGACTGAATTCTGAAGTCTTGCAATATCACCTGGCACATTACTAAATCTCTCACCTTTAAACTTATCCTCCAAAAAGTATCGGGATACAGACAAAATATAGACAGTTCCTTTGCCAGAATATGACAAGAATGGCCTTTAGTCTGGTTCCCAACAAAGCCCTTGTTTTTGTCTCATGTCACAAATATGATCCTTACTGGCTGCCCTCCTATTGGCATTCTGTCCTCTGAGCTTCTTCAGGAATCACATAAGGTCTCTGCTTACAGTATCTTAGGGATACTGTAAACTCACCCAAACTCCAAACTCACCCAAATCTCCCCTTCAAACAGTTTCAAAGGATTAAGAACCATGAGGTCAGTTTTAGTCAAAACAATGGCCTCACTCCTTTGACACCACTTTTTAAAGTTATACAATGCCTGAGAGAAGTTTTAAAAGAGAAAGGACTTATTTGGCTCAGGATTTTTGAGCCAAATCTGTCCATAATTGTTGGCTCTGTTGATTCCGGGCCTGGGGCCAGTAGGCGGTAGCATGTGGCAGCAGCAACTCACAGCATGGTGGCTAAGGAAGGAGAAGTCAGGTAGGACAAGATGCTCTCTACAGGTGCGACCCAGTGACTCATTCCCTTCACCCAGGCCCTGAGTCCTACAGCTTCCATGGATCCCAAGATAACACCAGAAGCTGGGGGGAAAGGGGCTTTTTATTTAGCACATGGGCCTGTGGGGCCTCTTAACATTTAAACCACAATACCTCTGCCTTTATGTTTTCAATCTATTTTTATTTTTGATTCTGCTTTTGGTTGCCTGTATCTTTAACGTTTAAAAAAGGAACTTGCTTTTTTTTTAAGACAGTGTCTCACTATATAGCAGCCGTGGATGAGCTGGGATGCACTGTGTAGGCCAGGCGGACCAACTCACAGAGCCTGCCTCTGCTTTTCAAATGCTAAGATTAAAGGTGTGCACTGCCACATTGGAACAAAATATAACTTTTAGTAGTGGCATTGCATTCTAATTGGGATAGTTATGTTATTTCTAATTATTTGAAAGCAAACAAACATTTAATGAGCATCTTCATAACAATCTTCTTAGATAGGTCAAGAGGTGGACCACTGTGAAAATCTCAAGAGATGTAATACCACAGAATCTACTGATACGCTCTAAATTTGTAATCTTAATATTAACAAATACAAAGGTCCTTATTTTGTTCAATTCAGGCACACTTATCGGTGATTACTTTTAAAAATGAGACATTAATTTGATGTGAATAGTTATTTTTACTTGCATTTTTAATTTTCAGTGCCATTGATTTTTTTTCAATTATTCATTAACAACTTATATATAGTTTTCAAATCTCAGGTTTTTTCTGAACATCCATCAGTCAAGGTGGCCCTTGATCTAGTTCTGCCAGAATAGTTAATTTTTTTACTTTCATTACTATTACTGAATAGTAATGAAATGAGTCATTTGACAGTTTAATTACCTCTTTTTCTTCTCTTACAAAATTGTACTTGTTTTCAAAGGGCTTTGGAATGCGGTAGTGTCGGTTGTTGACTAAAGGAACCGGCAGGGGCAGTTCCTTGGGTGAGCAACTGGGCCTCGAGTACAGGACCAGGATGGTGAGTGCTCTCACAACCCAACAGATGGGACCGACTGAAGCACATGTCAGCTTATGAACCTAAGCTGTACAAGGGTCAGGCCCACCCCAGATGCCTGTGCATTTACACTGTACAACATCACCCCAGATGCCTGTGCATTTACACTGTACAACATCACCCCAGATGCCTGTGCATTTACACTGTACAACATCACCCCAGATGCCTGTGCATTTACACTGTAGTCTCCGTTCAGGTCTTGCTTCCCCATCTTTTGTATAATAATCCTTTCAAAGGCAAACATGAATGTTTCACTGTTAAATAGCTTGGGTGGGAAAGAACACCTGACAGTTTCCTTAGAGCCTCCCAACTCTCGACAGAAAACACCCTCTCCTGACTGCTTGTTATTGACCACTGTCGTCCCCTTGATCATTATGTCTTAAGATATTAATGCCTGACTCACTTTGAATTAAAAAATATATAATCTGATAGCATCTAATGATTCAATTATTATAGTGCTTTGAAGTCACCAGAGTAAAATTAGGGGGTTAAACAAACCAGGAATTTCCATTATTTAGATTTCTGCTTGGAGAACTTAGAAAGCAAAGGGTTTCCATATTTTACATTTTTGTGTGCTTTTGAATAATTACATCTTCATAGAGGCACAGTTTTTATTACCTTTAATATATTTCCAAGACCAGTATATAAACTATAATAGTAACAAGGATAAATTAAAAGACATACTTAAAACTACTTATGATAGTTGTCTAGAGAAGAGCTCAGTAGTAGAAAATATTCCTAGCAAACTTGAAGTCCTAGGACTGGTCCTAAAAGCTGCAAAAGGAGTTACTGGTAATGGTTCTCATCCTTGGAATATGTAGCACTCTAGACTTTTTTTGCTTTTATGGGAACTAAATATGTGTTTTCAGTAAAATAGGAAAAAAGTAATATACATTTCACAAAGTTTAAGTGTTGTGATATTAAGACAAATAACTATGTATTGTGAGTAGTACTAGCAATTTGTTGATGTTTCCCAATTTAAGTTTTATATCATTTCATTCAGTAAACTCTGGTCACTCCAGCCATGTGGAGTGACCTGCTTTTTCACATGACGATAATTTTTTGGTTACTTAGATTCTAATTGGTCAATCAGTTGATTTTAGATTTCTAAGATTCCAGACTAGTTTTGAACTTGCTATGTAGCTGAGGCTTTCCTTCTGTCTACCTCTCAAGTGCTGGAATTACAGGCATGTGCTACCATACCCTGCTTTTCCTGCTGTTTTTGACTATCACTACCATCACACTGCAAGTGCCTTGCCAAATGGCTTGGGTGTGGATCCACAAAAATTATGGGAACATTCCACACACGATTCCATGTGATTGACACTTCTAGTCCATGTGGATGGTGTGTGTTAACCTTCTCAGGTTTCCTCCTAGTCTCAGTGGGTCCATTGTGCTCCTGCTTCAGGGCAGATAGGTTGATTACCATGTCTCTGTTCGCTTCCTGTCTATTAGTTCTCTCCTTCCATGTGTGTAAGGTCTGATTCTGTAATGACTCTGTTATTTCTTGATTCTGCACCATTCATAATAGTTTTCTTTCCCTAGATGATTGAAATAATTATTAAGTCTGGAGCTGATTCCAGTAATCCCAGAGAAGAAATCAAAGATAAAAGTTTGGTGTTGATTTCAATGGTGAACAAGACACCAGTAGTCACTGATAGAGAGTAGTCCCTATAAGAGGCAAAGTTACATTACCAGGTAGCCACTGCCACAGAACAGAAGTGGGAAGAAGGGGAATACAGAGTATTGTTACATTCTTGAATGACTTCAAAGTGCCATGCAGGTCTGGAGAAACATTAATGAATTCAGGGCATTACATTCTCAATTCAAAACTGAGGCAAGAAATGGGAAAGTCTGTCATCTTCTCTGAATGAAACCTCTTTTTTTCCCTGTTAACCCCCAGGACTAATATTTCTAATAAACAAGCCAAAAAAATAATCCTGTAGGGAGCTGGTTCACAATACCAACTTGATTTCAAATCCCTCAGCACACACTCCTCTGTGCTCAGCTTCCCAAGACATGCTCTAAAGATCTTGGTTACTGCTCAAAATGATAGGAGACCTTAAAGTGATCTGTAGGAATCTGTTTTTACAGGACATCTAGATGGTAGTCTTTAGGATTGTGAAGACTTCTCCTGAAGTTTCAATGGATTGCCTGAAAGGCAGGCAATGTGTGATAGGTGAGAGGAGTCCCTGCAGGTAACTGGAGGGAGTGACTCATGAACCTTAACTACAGTAGAAGCCTAAAGCTGCTGATGGTATCCAGAATGTGGAACCTCCGTCAGGGAAAACTAGGGCGATGAGTGGAGTCAATGCAAGAGAGAATCTGCAGGCTGCAGTAGGGGTGAGATTGTCTACGCCTGATAAAGCTTGCACCATGACACCAAGTGACCCAGGTGCTGCACATAATGTGGGATCTAATGTCATTTCTAGGAGTCCCTCTCTCATCTCCCCAGGCCTCCCCTTGGAGACAGGAGAGTTTCTTTATGTTGTTACTGTCCAGAAGTATGTAACTTTGTGTTACATAACACAAAGGGCTCACAGATAAGAGTGTACCTTAGATCTCACAGGAGACTTCAGACTTAGACTCAGACTTTGGAGACAAGTTAAAGTTTCCATTATGACATGACCAAAAGTTCTTAGCAGTCAGAGGCAAAATGTTCCTGTCTGAATTTGAAATATCCTGCTGGGCTCATGTGTTGAAGCTTTGGTTCCCTGACATTGAAGGTCATAGGCTTACATTTTTCAAACCTACTTTATGATTTTTTTAATGCTTCAACCTCCCTTTTAGCCCACCAGAGGCAGGGGAAATGAAAGGTTAATAGGAAACGGGGGTTGTGAAGCTGTTTAAAAATAGTTCTTGGGGCCATTCCAATCTTCATTATCAGCAGTCCAGTCCACTAGCAAAACACCAAACACGAATCAGCAGTGGCAGTCCAGTAGACTCAACAAACACCAAACACAAATCAGCAGTGGCAGTCCAGAAGACTCAGCAAACACCAAACACAAATCAGCAGTGGCAGTCCAGAAGACTCAGCAAACACCAAACATGAATCAGTAGCAGGGGCTTAATACAGAAGAAACCACAAGGCTCCACCAATCAGCAAGAGTCCACTGAAGTGGCAAGAAGCTAGAATACCACAAGAAGTTCTTTGGTGCATTTCTCTCTATGAAGTCATGACAAGCAACGGAAGCAAAGGCAAATCAATGCAAGAATGTCATCAGCAAAGACCAGCATCAGTGAAGACCAATGATGGCCAGCCAAAAGTTGCATGGTGAACCAATGCAAGAGCGTTGTCCACTGCCTGTTGGGTTATACTTATACTCTTTTCAAATATCATGCACTTCTCAAATGTCAGCTCCAACAAAACATCACAGGCCCTTTCACAACTTCCAGAAAAATGCCATGTGCCTGTTCTCAACAAAACATCTTCTCACATGTCTGCTTCAGTAAAATATCCTCTCAGAAGACAGTTTCCAGAAAAACATCACATGATACAACTAAGACTCCAATAAAACCAGAAATTCCCACTTCAGGTAGTATTTGAGGAGATGATGGTCACTGTGTAGGTCCTAAGCAATGCCTAATTCCTGGTCCCCTTCCCTCTTTCTGACTACCACAAGGTGAGTAAGCCCTACCACCCTTTGCTTCTGCCACAGTACACCATACCTCTAGCCTTCAAAACAGACCAAATGACGATGGGCTTAACCCTCAAAACTGAGAGCTAAAGTAAATCTTTCCCCTCTGATGTTTCCCACGACAGATGCTTCATCACAACGATGAAAGTATGACTAACATAAAAGGAAATGATTAATACGAAGACAATCTATCAGATGGAATAAACTGTTTTTCAGGCCATGCATCTGATAAAGGATTAATATCCAAAATACCCCATAGAAAGAAAACAAATCATTGGATTAAAATGGCTAAGGAATCTGAACAGATGTTTCTCAAAATAAGACATATTAATAGCAATAAGTGTGAGGAAAAGTGCCAATATCAATCTCCCTGGAAGTACAAATTCAAACCAGAATCAGGGCTGAAGAGATGGCTCAGTGGTTAAGAGCACTGACTGCTCTTGCAGAGGATCTAAATTTGATTCCCAGCACCCACATGGTGGCCCACAACTCTGTTGTCAGGGTATCCAACTTCCTCTTCCGGCCTCTTCAGACAATATCCACTCAGAGTACATAGACAATCATGGATCAAAACACTCATATACATAAAATAAATATCAATAAGCTTCAAAAAATACAATCAGCATATCAAACCTGTCAGAATGACTTTTATCTAAAAGAAGAACGGGAAGTGTGGTGAAGGTGCACATGAGAGAGCATTTGCACACTGCTGAGGGATGGTCATTAGCACAGTCACTGGGAAAGCTTTATGAAGATGCTCCGCAAGACAATGTTGAATTATCATGTGATCCAGAAATACCAGTTCTAGATGTTTTCCCAAGAGACTCGAAAGCACTGTGTCTATTGCAGCTCCAATGACAGCAGTCAAGTGATAAGATCAACCTAAGTATCTAGAGTCAACCCTCAGACAGGAAAATAAGGCGAATACACACAAATGGGACAATATCCAGTTCTTGAAATGAAATAAGCTTCATCATTTGCAGCAGCATAGATGAGACTGGAAAACAGCCAAGTCCAGAAGGACAAACATGGTCCTTCTAAAACAGGCAGACAGAAGAAGCAGAGTGTGGAATGTGGGTATCAGAGGCTGGGATGCCAGGAGAATAAAGATATGGTTGCCAAAGAGTGCCAAGCCTCCGTTAGACAGGAGAGACATTAGAGTGTGATAAATATGGTAAATAATGTGTACATTTCCTACCCTTACTACAAAAAAATAAGTCATTGAGATGATAAATATGCTAATTACCTTGATTTAGATATTCCATAATGTTATTTATGAATCATTGTATCACTTCGTAGCCTATAAATATATACAGCTATAATTTGTCAGTTTATAATTAAAAATAACATTCAAAAATTACACTTTGAACAGTTTCAAATCACTGGGGGAAAATATTTTTCACTGTAATATAAATGGGAAAGAGTTATCATAAAAATTGAATATACAATATGAAGTTTCCCAGCAATGTAAGAAAATGCACTTAAAACCAAAGCCTACAAGGAAATCTACCAACTGCAAAGCTGCTTTCTCTGGACAGGGGGGATCTTTGATCATTTCCTTCATGCACATATATAAGGTGCTTTGAGCAATGCCTCCTTTCTCCTCCGCACTAAATAGCTTTGCTTCAATTTACTGACATTATGTAGATATCCTTATAAGCCTATAAAGATTACAATCCACAAAGACAAATGATGTGAATTTGTCTTTCTGAGACTTAATTAACTATAACTATCTCCAGTAGGATCCACTGTCTTGCATATGACATAATCTTATTCTTTACATCTAAACATTTCATCGTGCGTGCACAGCCCACTTGTTTATCCATTTTATCTGTTGCTGGACACATTGGTTGTTTTCTTAAAGTAGCTGTTGTGAATAATGCTAAAAAAAACACAGAAATACTTTTAAAATGAGAAAACAAAATATCTTTTAAACAGTAGGTTACAATATTTGGACATTATGACATTCATATTGGCTCTGAAACTGGACTGTCATGAATACATGCCTGTGAACTAACTTTCTATAAAGTACACAGCCATGTGCTCTGACCCTGGAACAAGGAGTCCCTGGCGTTCGTTGACTACTACAGAAAGTAGAACTGCCCCTTTTCTGAATTTAACTCTTCAAACTTCAAGTGAAGCGCTCTGCTATTTCGGTTCAGAAATGCAAGCTAAGTGGTTAATCTGCTTAGTGAACTGCTCTTACTCAAAAGTAAAATAATGCTTATTTCTAAATCCTTCCAGAGCATCAAGGAAAGAAGGTAGCAAAGCAGGTAGGGATCACAGCAAAGGGGCAAAGGGCGACAAGCTGCAGCCTCACCTGTTCCTAGAAGCACATCGTCAGCTTTGTCTTAAGGTACCAGAGCGGCCGCTGGAAGCCCCTCTGGCCAGACCCAGCCAAAGCTAGTGGAGTAAGACATGCCAACGCAAATGACAAATTAAAACGAGCAAGAACCGTTACCGAGTAAAACCTTCGTCAGACCCAATGTCCTCGGCAAGGCTCCACAATTAGCTCAAGTGTCAGGCAATCTGTTACAGCAAGATCACAACATTTTGTCCTGACTTTTAAAAATCACTAATTTGAAGTTCACACAGCCGAGCAATTCAGCACTAGGCTCCCTGTAGCCTTGAAAAATACTTCTGCTGCATGTGATGCTATTGCTTTGGCTGGGTTGCTTTACAGACAATTGAAGGCCATTTGCACTAACACTAAGTCTAAACCTACAGATGTCAGTCAGGTGACTGAGCAGGAAGTCCTGGCCTCTCTGTCTTCATAGCGTATCTGTCTCTTTTGCTGCCTCCAAGCGCTGAGTCGGATACCACTCTATGTTCCAGATACATGGATATGCATTTCTTCTGCTCCATTTCCATGCTTTCTTTGCAGCTCAAGCACATAAAGTCCCTCCGTTTTGTAACACAGCTGAAGCAAAACCTTGAAGGCGGGTCATTTATTCACGGTGCTGACATCAACAATGGAGAGGTCCAACAGTTCCCAGTCTAAGCCACTAGTCACTCCCATTAGCCTGGAAACCTAAAAGTCACCATACTTCTACAAAACACACAACCCCAAAAAGCCTACTTCTTCCATTGTTAAGGCAAGCTTCCCAGTCATTTCTTATCAGGGAGGTGAAAGGAACCCAGCCTGTCTTGTTCATAATATGTGACTCAGGGTCGTGTCAGCTACTCCAGATCCAGCAGATCATGCTTGACCCACGATTCCCTGAAAAAGAAAACTCAAATGAATTCAGTAATTCTGACAGCAGTTACACAGGTCATTTCTGCAAGGTCATGAGGAGTGAGGTGAGGTGAGTTCAAAGACAAGCCTGGCAGGTGGCAGGAAGTGAAGCATCCTGGGGTCCTGCCTTGACCTTTAAAAAGAATCAGTGCAACCAGAGAGTTGCCTCATCAACAGTTCTGGAATGAAAAGGGGATGGATACTGGTGTTTTTTATAGTAAAATAGAAAACGGTGAGTAAGTACTGTATCCACCCACCCAGGAGCAGGAAAACTACAAAGAGATGACAAAGATGCCCTCTGAGAAATCAAATCACTGCACACTCTGTGACATCTCACTGGCCTGACCATTGCCCTTTCCTGCCAAGATGGAGGGTGAGAAGAGGACACAACTGGACAGGTCCAGCCCTGTGCTCTAATCGTGGCCCTTCAGAACTAATTGTAGGTCTGGGCACGTTCCACATTCTCAGTTTCCCACTTATAAGACTTTAAGATTTCCAGTTTCCACATCCCTTGGGTTTTCGAGGAGTTCCAACCCGGCTGGCACCTGAGAGCACTCAGGCAGAGACTTTGGTTTCAGAGAACCAGAAACTCTGTATCAACGAGGCTATAGCTCTCCAGCACAGAGGTTCAGACACTGTGAGAGCACTTTGGGTCTTTAAAGGAATTAATTCGTCCCTGGGCTGTCTCTTATAACTTTAATATTTACACTATGACAAAGTGAAAGTGCTCATTAGTGTTTAAGTCAAAGTAAAACCATCCTCTCCACTCATTCCAATGAGCTTATTTCACATTAGTGAGAAAGAGCTGGAGATGGAGAGGCCCGTGGAGTATTCCAGACAAAGCAGGTACCAGAAAGAAATATACTTGAAAGGCATTAGCACAGGGTCTAGTGAAAAAAAAATTGTTCTTCGTCTGACCTCTACTGATGGAGGCCAGAGTCAGATAACTTCTGAGCTACCTTTCCCCTAATTTAGCCAGGGTCGCCCATCAACTCACTTCTTCAATCAATTTTCAAAGGTATCCAATCAATCCATTCCACAGCCTCAGGACTATGAGAGAGCTGGCCTTGCCTAGGGTAAAAGATGTGCTCCTCAAGAACAGATCAAAGATCTCTTCCTCAGAAAACCTCAAGGACACCGTTGCCCGAGTCTCCCTTAAGACTCCATCGTCTTTGCTATGTTCTCTCTAGTGATGATGGTCCCACAAAGGAACTCTTCCCCTCCCAAGTTCATGCCACCTTCTGCTTCACCGTGAGTAGAATGTGCCATGGCCCCAGTTGGAATCCACCCGGAAGCATTTGTTCTTTCGGGGGCCTGGTGTGAACTCTTGTCTTCCAGAATCAGCTGGAATTTTTTCTCAAAGAGGTGGGAGTACAGTTTATCAGCAGGGCCTGGAGTGAGTGCCGAGGCTCCCTGAGGAGCTCCGTGTACTGGGGACTCTTTGTCTTCTAGTCATCCAGAGGGAACTGGGGAATAGTCTAGTCAAAGATTTTTAGGATTCATTTTGTAAGCGCCTCTTGCTCCAGAAAGAATTCCTCCTCCAAGGAGTGATCCTGTGTGTCCTTTCTGAGTTCTGATGACATTCGTCATTAGCAGCAGCAGCAGCAGCAGCAGCTTTGGCAGGGCCTGCAGCAGAAGCTGACAGCCATGCACTGACCGAATACTAGGTGCTGCTCCACAGTTTTCCCAGAGAGCAGAAGGGCACCACTGCTGTGCCAGCTGGGAGCTTCTCTAACATTATTTCAAAGCATAATTTGCTTTGAAAGACTCCAGATTTCATCATTGTAGATCAGAATTAGCCTTGTTCATAGAGTTACCATGTATGTGGCAAAATTTAACAGAGAGAGAGAGAGAGAGAGAGAGAGAGAGAGAGAGAGAGAGAGAGAGAACACAAAAGGAATTACATACCCGTCAGCCTGCCGTGAGATCTGAGATCTATTCATTAGTCATCCCTTGGAGTTCAGCCACTGAAGGCACAAGTTGAAATGCAAATTTGTCCCTTGGAGAATTGGCACATCAAACTTTGTGAACTGTTAATGCTCCAGAACAGCTGAAATATCATACTGAGAAGTTGAGTTAAAATTGACGTGTCAACAAAGGAGGACCGGCTTGATGTGCTACGTGTCTCATTTATGAAGAAGAGCGCATACATCGGTAGTCCAAAAATACAAATATATTCAAAAAGCATCTGAGCTTACATGGACTGATCTTAATGTGTTATTAATGGAAATGGGTTTGAGGATTAGAATTTAACCTTTAAGACTAACGTTAATAATGGAGGCTTTGTCAACTGGTGCAGTGGCAGACACAGGACGATTGATGTTTCACAGGGGTTTCAGATCCAGCAGCAGCAGCATGTATGCTGGAGACAGCAAAGACCAGTTTCTACTTTGTCTCCACTACTAGCGAGGTGACTGGCCTTGTTCTAGCCACCTAATGTGAGGCTCAGATTCCTCATCTACAAAACTGAAACATAGAGCCAGGCACAGTGGCGCACACCTTTGATCCCAGCACTTGGGAAGCAGAGGCAGTGAGAGCTCTGTGAGTTCAAGGCCACCCTGGTCTACACAGTGAGTTCCTGGACAACCAGAACTATATTGTGAGACCTTGTCTTGGGAAAAAAAACGACAAAATTCAAATGTAGAAATAAGGCCAAATATAAAATCCTTGTTCAGCAAGTCCTATAAAGACTCTCCTTCCTACAGCCTCTGTACCCATCAGGGAGAGATGAAGGCTGCCAGAGCCAGCCAGAGACCCTCAGTGGGCTCAAACTTATTCCTGAACTATTGTGGTCTTTGAACTCAAACCTTGGCCATTTCCTCGGTAGGAAAGGATAACCTTCTTGTGCTCCCAGAAGCCTGAATACCTGACCAGGAGCTTCAGAGGACAGTTTCCTTCCATTCCATGTACCAATGATGGTGATCAATAGAGAGCCACATGCAAGTGGAGACCAAAGAATGCATGGATGTTATGATGATGGGACGACAAACATTGAAAGACATTTTTAGAAGATATCTCCTCTTTCACCGAGTCACCAACTCCTGGATTCCACAAAAACAAAAATCATGTTTTAAACATGGCCTAAGTACACTAGGGAAATGAGGTGGGACTGGACCTCCTGCTCCTAGGCACTTGGGGCCAGTGTGCAGTTAATGCCATGCTTCAGGATTTTGACTTTTTTAGCAAGGAAATTGAGAAACTGACCTTCCCCAGAAAGGCCTAGAATCTTTCCTAGGACCAAAGATTATAAACCAGTATTGGAGCCAAGAACTGCTTATACGAGAACCTGATACAAAACAGATGACCACTTTTCTTTTCTTTTTTAATTAGATATATTCTTTATTTACATTTCAAATGTTGTCCCCTTTCCTGGTTCCACCCCCCCCCCAAAAATCCCATAACCCATCTTCCCTCCCCTTGTTCCCCAATCAACCCTCTCCCACTTCCCTGTCCTGGCATTCCCCTACACTGCAGCATCAAGCCTTCGAAGGACCAAGGGCCTCTCCTCCCTTTGATGTTCAACAAGGCCATCCTCTGCTGCCTATGCATCTGGAGCCATGGGTAACTCTATGTGTACTCTTTGGTTGATGGTTTTGTCCCTGGGAGCTCTGGGAACACTGGATGGCTCATATTGTTGTTCTTCCTATGGCGCTGCAAACCCCTTCAGCTCCTTGGGTTCTTTCTCTCGCTCCTCCATTTGGGACGCTGTGCTCAGTTCAATGGCTGGCTGAGAGTGTTCCCCTCTGTATTTGTCAGGCACTGGCAGAGCCTCCCAGGTGACAGCTATATCAGGCTCCTGTCAGCAAGTACTTGTGGGCATTGATAATAGTGCCTGGGTTTTGTAGCTGTATATGGGATGGATCCCTGGGTGAGCAGTCTCTGGGTGGTCTTTCCCTCAGTCTCTGCTCCACACTTTGTCTCTGTAGCTCCTCCTGTGGGTTATTTGTTCCCACTTCTAAGAAGGACCACAGTATCCATACTTTGTTCTTCCTTATTCTTGAGCTTCATTTGATCTGTGAATTGTATTCCAAGCTTCTGGGCTAATATCTACTTATCAATGAGTGAAAACCATGTGTGTTCTTTTGTGATTGGGTTACCTCATTCAGAATATTTTCTAATTTCACCCATTTGCTTAAGAATTTCATGAATTTATTGTTTTTAATAGCTGAGTAGTATTCCATTGTGTAAATATACCACATTTTCTGTATCCATTCCTCCGTTGAGGGACATCTTGGTTCTTTCCAGCTTCTGGCTATTATAAATAGGGATGCTATGAACATAGTGGAGCATGTGCCCTTATCACATGCTGGGGAATCCTCTCGGTATATGCCCAGGAGTGATATAGCAGGGAGATGACCACTTTTCTTTTGGTGAAACCTGAATTGTTACAGTTCTGCCCACAAGGGTGACAACAACAGACACCCCAATGAGCCCATGAAACTCATCTCACTTCCCTTTTACAACATTTTCAGACAACGACTCCATGCTGGGTCCTAGACCAGGACCTGTCTATGCAGGAAGAGAGAAAAATACCATTGTGGCCCGGTCTGTCTGCAGGTCACCAGACACAACAGACAACCAGCTATGTCCTAGGTCCCAGGAACTACAGAAAATCACAGGTTTCCCAGGTAAGCTATGTTCCCAGGTAAGCTATGTCTTGGAATACAAAGACCCCACCCACTGCCCCCCCCAGCAACAGGACTGGCAAAGGACTAGGCTCTGGGCTGTGTTTCACTTCAGTCCCTGGTTCTCTATGGTCTGCTACGAAGGAAACTGGTCACTGAGGCAAAGGTGAGGGGAAAGGCAAACCTAACGTTGTTCTGAGTGGAGGCAAAGACTGCACAAGAGTGAGAGAAAAAGACAAGGTAGTGAAAGGCATGAGCTAATGTCCAACCTTGACTGAACAAATTATTTTCCCACATATGTATTCTGAAGAGTAAAGGAACAGTATTACATACACTCTTTCGAGCTCTTTCTGACCAACATTTTTCTGTTAAAGGTTATGTCCCTGGGGAGCTGGTATCAGAGCTTCTCGCTGCCTGTCTGTAAATTTAAGAGGCCAAATCTGTGTAAATTTAAATTACATAAAAGCTCTCCCTCAACCGCCTGGTCTCAGAATAGCCCCCCTTTCCCTGGGCGTTATCGCTGGGGAATATAAACGCCTTTATCATAGGAGCCCAGGCTTTTGAAATTTTGGCATAATCGAATTTCCTTCTCCCAAGGCATATCAAACAACACTGCAGAATGGAGTCTAATTTGCTTTTAAACCAAGAGGTTCTTCCCTTTGCTCATGTGAAGACAATTTCTATATAACAAATGTAGTGTTCTCTATGGCCACCCCCTGCCAGATGGCAGGGTGCTAGAAGCCTACAGTCACCCTAAGGACAGAGATGGATGGACTTGTGAGGAAAAACAGCAGGACACTATGTGCATCAGGAATAAAGTGGGAAATGCGTGAGCAGACACCTACAAGCATCAAAAGGCAGACATATACTTAACCAATGAAGTCCCGGACGGTGGGGGCAAGCCACGGCAGGGAATTGGCTTTCTCTGTCAGCTGGCGTGAAAACCTGGGAATCTTTTGTTGTTGTTGTTGTTGTTGTTGTTGTTGTTGTTGTTGTGTCTGTAATGTCAGTGCTGGGACAGTATGGATGCTTGGATGATGATGAATGAACATGACGACGGTGATATGGAGAAGGGGAGGACTCTGTTGCAGATCAATGCATTTGGGCTCTGAAGTATCCCACCCCGCCCCCGTCCCCGTGCCCACCCCTGCCCTCGCCCCCATGTCACTCAATGCCTTTCTTCCCTGGAAAAGACAGCTGACAGCTGCTAGAGAACGGGCTGGAGGACATTGGGGCTTTAAGAGCCCATACAGTTTAGAGAACATTTTACCATCTTGATTCCCTGGGCAGTTTGACTTGTCTACTCCTGTGACCCGGTCTTTTAGTGAGACCCAATTTTCTGGGTAGCTGTTTCTTCCATTTGGAGAATTAATGCCACCTTGACTGTCATCCTTCTTTCTCTCCCTCCCTCTCCCTGCTCTAACAACAATATCCTTAAGGATTCAGACTGTGTCATGCGCTAGTTTTCGTGTCTAGTTTGCTGAATATTGAAATGTCGAGTATATATGAAAGAATGAATCAATTAATGAAATTAATGAGCACATGTCAAGGCTTGTGGAAAAAGACATTAACTGCTTGGTTTAAGGACCAAGAAGAAGCAAGCGCGTTCTTTGTGTCTAGCCCCCCAGCCCAGGCGTAGCTTCCATCCTTTCCTGTTATGAGCACACAGTGGTGCACAAGCACCTGCGCCCCGTGCATAAACCCACAGCTGCTTGCTGTGTGCCCTGCCCGCGTGCCGCTTGCCCTGCTGATGAGCTGCAGTGAGTTCAGCTCTTCATGTTGCATTCTGCCTCCCTCGGGGGTGTCTCCTAGCTACCCTGAGCCTCAAGCAGATGGATCAGGGCTGAGGGCACGTTCTGATGCCAACACAGACAGTGGAGCAGACAAAGGTCGGACTCAGGAAATGTGGTGCTTGGAGCACCGTTAGCCCTGGACTGACATGAGTCTCCAGGGATTCTGTATGAGAATAAGTGGATGGACTGCAGGAAAGACACAGGGGGCTCCCTTGCTGTTCTAAGGCTTTTCCTTCCCAGCCTTTGAGGGGTTTTCAATATATAAGGAATTTAGCATGGAGTGGAGGGGACTCAGGGTCTTGGTCAAAGAATCTGCCTTGAGGCTCACAAGATCTCCCAAGTATGTATGCTAAATTTTCATAATTTACATTTAGAGTCAGTTCAGAGAGGGAATCTATTGGGAGGGGGCTCTCCAGCTCCAGGAGGCAGTCCCAGGGTGGCCCAGGTGGGCATCAGTTGATAACAAGAGATCTAAGAAGACCACGATTAGCATTTTGTTCTACTTCATTGTTCTTGATGGAACTGTCTTAGCGCCTGTTTCGCCAGAGCCGAGGCTGCATGTGATTCTGATCATGCAATGAAGAAGAGTCGTGGGGCCACTAGATGGCAGCAGACGGTAAGAAATGTGAAGCGCGGGCAGGCTGGGGAGAGCCGGGCTTGGCGCCCTCCATTTTGCTTTGCATCTTTAATGAGATATGTGAGGAAAATGAGTCCCCTGCATGCCAGTTACAGATGCCACAGCATATGGAGAGATGCTGCACAGCAATCTTTCTCTGTTTATTAAACAGGAGGCAGCTACCCAGTCACTCCTGCAGCCTGCTGCAGTTGTCCTTTAAGTCGCCGGCTACTGCTGTTGACAAGGTAATAACAAGAGAAAGGGGGTTAAACAGAAAGACCGAGAGGTGTGGACTTCGAGATTACAAGGTATCGACAAGTTGAGGTACAGGGCAGATTACTAACAAAAGGCTAGAGATCCCGTGTAGCTTTCTGCTGCCACCTTCCTCCCCTGGGGCGTCTGCTGCTCTCTCATCTCCTTGGTAGACCTTGGGGGTTCATTTGTCTAGAACCCCTATTATCACTAGACAAGCTCAGTGGGCTGACCTTTCACCACAAACCCCAAATGGGAAAGGGAGCTCTGGGCATTTTAAAGAGCAAACTGCACTTGCTGCTGTAGCAGACTGAACAGATATCTCACGACCGGAACGCATTAGGATGCGCCTACGTCCGGGGGCTTGCTTTCTAAGCTGCCCAAAACAAAAGTGGGGGTCCACTCCCGCTGGCTGCAGAAATAACACAGCCTGGAAGACGGTGTTATACGGGATGTCCCAGGTCTGAAGCCCAGCCAATTTGGCTGCTTCATTTCTGTATTTCTATAATTCTTTTTTTTTTTTCCCACCATTTACCTGGTACAACAATATTGATTTCTTCTAACCCCAGGGTATTCAGAAGCCTTGGGTGGTTTGTAAGAACAGGTTACAAATCCCTCTTTGGCATGTTAAGAAACTGGACTGTCCTCCATTAACCACAAAGCCCACGGTTACCAGGACTTCTCAACGTCATTCATTAAAATCCTGATATTGAGGTAAATAATTCAGTCACTTTCCACACAGAGAAATGAGGGCATGGAGCTGAGGAACAGCTTCACCTCTCCTGATCTTCATCCCTTTCCTCTCTTTGGCCCTCCATGGACACCAAGGTGACCTGCCGCTGTTTGTCAGTGCCTTTAAAATGACTCCATATGCCAGAGACTCTGCCAGTGTGTGTGACCTTAAACGGCCTGCATTCTGTCCATGCCTTGTCTGTGATGTGCGACTTGAGGTCCTGGAATCAGACGATGACTGAGTCTTCTTCCAGCTCTGCCATCTTACGGCTTTACCTCCCCAAGCTTCTGTCAGCCCGTCCTTTCCTCAAAGGATGGCACGCAGGATACTGTTTCCAACAACAGGCCGACTCAGCGGGGGCCCAGCAACATTTGTCTTCCAGGAGAGAAGAATTGTGGCTGCGGTTAGACTCTTGTTGACATTCTTTGTCCTCTGAAGGAAACAAACCCTGGAGGCTTCAGATGTCATTGACACCAACAACAGGGCCTGGGGTGGTCACACCCTTGTGGAAGGAACCCACCGAGCTGTCCCCACGGGAGCTGAAGATGCCTAGTCCAAGACTGAGGATGTTTTAATAACTATTTCTCAAATTTAAAAAAGAGCTTTTATATTCAGCAGAGGGGTGTGGGGGGTAAATCAGGTCTCCCAGGAGGGCTCTACTCTCGCCCATAATAGGGGATTGGTTTAGCTCAGGCTCCTACAAAGGGCTGGATACAGCTAGCAGCCGTGCAGGCAGCTCCCTGCAGCTCCCTGTGAAAATGACTCACAGCGGTTATGAATATCAAGCCTCCTTTGATGTGTTCCCAGATGTGAGGAACAGCCAGGAAGAGGAGGTTGGCTCTGGATGCCTGCTCTGTGGGGTGGTGCACAGAGGCCTGAGCACATCTGGCACTATCCAGAAGCTCCAGGAGAAATTCAGGCTGGGTAATTACCTAGGACTTCCTAGGATAACACAGCTCTGTTTCATCATTATTCTCTCTCTCTCTCTCTCTCTCTCTCTCTCACACACACACACACACACACACACACACACAGAGAGAGAGAGAGAGAGAGAGAGAGAGAGAGAGAGAGAGAGAGAGAAGAATTAGATTCTCCTAGAAACTGCAACCTGTTTCTATACCTTCATCTCTCCCGAGGGGATAACAATTCACATCCATGAATAAAAGTTGTTTCACTGAGCACAAAATGAATGCGCCTCCTCACCCAGCATCTGTACCAATTGCTGTAAAGCCATAGACCCTGCCCCAGTCAGCCAAGCGGAAGGAGTTTCCTCTGTAATGGCCATTTCCACACTCGTAGCCTTTCAAGCAGCTGCATGGTACCTTGTTCTTCTAATAGGCGCTCAATGGTGATTAACTACAGTGCCTCCAAGTCTTTCCCCTGCTGGCAGCTCATGAGACTGGGTCAATCACACTTATCTATAATAGAAGACAGAGCAGTGGCCATAGCATCCCAGCTTGTAGCAAATGGGTGGGTGGGCCACTACCCCTTCACGTCTGTTTCTGGGGAAATGAATGCATGCTAGGGTTTCTCCCACCTTAGGCCAGGTTCAATAGCATATAGTCGCTGGAGACTTGGGCAGTCTTTCCAGTTATAGAAGCAAATAATACCACTGTGCTCCAGTAGATGGTCCCACCCAGGCAATGTTGGCAGCACTAAGGAGATTCAGTGGGTATTTTTGAGAGGGACAAAGAGAAAGAGAGGGAGGGAGGGAGGGAGGGAGGGGAAAAGGAGGGAGGGAGAGAATGAAATTTGAAGGAAAGGTGACAGAGAAAGATGTCAGAGGAACTGAAGAGCAGTTAATATGTAAATTTGATCTAACACATTATGTGCATATATGGATATCAGGTAAAATACACTTTTTAAAGCAATTGTCAAGGGGCATTTAGGAAGATAATTGGTTTGATCCTGTGCTTGCTTGTTTTCCTTTTCTGAAAAGATGTTTACATTGCAGTTAAGTGCGGCTCTGAGTGAAAAATTCTCATGAATCCACAGAGATGTGTGTGCCCTAAACATGGGAACAAAGCAGGCAGCTCGTTTTCAGGGAGTACTAACCACGTGCCAGACACGTTGCTTAGGACCTCACAGACGTCTTCCTCCCAAACGTTACTTGTTTTCTGGGTCAATGTGTGGGAGCTGGAGAAGGTACTGTGTCTCTACCAGACAGCAAACCAAACACTCAGAAAGGCTGAAACTCCCCTGAGATTCAACAGCTAAACTCTCAAAGAAGAACTTGGATTCCAGATTGTTAGATTCCAAAGCATTAGTTCTAACCACTGTGCCATGAGCTATATTCTCATTATCAAGGGCTTATTAAATGTGAGGCACTGGAGTTTTAATAAGGCTTAGCAGAAAAGATTTCACAAAGCTCCTTAACTACACACTAGAGCACAGACAGCTCTCTATGTGTACCATTGTGGCTGTGGCTGGAGTCTTGTTGACTTGGATAACTCATGGCATCTTCTCCCAAGACAAGCAAAATGCCCTTGTTTATCCCTCCCCAGTCTTCCTCTGTCTCAACTGTCCTGTCCTGCATTCGCTCCCTCTGCTGCTCCTTTGCTAAGGTCTTCTACAGAGGGACCTCAGGGACTTGAACTTGATAGCGGCCACATGAGCAATCCAACCTTCAGTGAATGCACTGTGTTATAGTTACCCAGCTACTGAACCAGCCACTCTTCTGTTTCATTTTTAAATTCAGCAGCTTCCTCTTGCCCATTTCTCTATCCTTTCAGGGGCACAGTACAAGAGACCTGAGGGCGTCTTGAAGATTTCAAACTTGAAGGTCTAGAGAACCAAATTATAAGTCAACTGAAGAAATAAGGCAGCAGAAAACCCAAGGTATGAGCGTAGCTCCTCTGCTCTCATGACCTCGGAAGGCAGGCGATGATGTATCTAGCAGACACTGTGTATTGAGGCGAAGCAGAAGTCAAGAAGCAAACATTGCACTGGTTGCAGATCTTGCCAAGAGCCGAGCAGCTGCCAAGACAACTTCAGCCTTAATGACTACAGCCAAGATCTCAGAGGAAGACGAGGCTTCTGTGATGAGCACCTCCTGGTGAACTTGACCCAATTGTAGCTTCTTTCCCCAAACCCCCAAGGGGGAGGCTAGCTTCTTCCTGTTAAGAAAATCTTCCCTTCAAAGTCTGGTTAATGAATCTTAAACCATTTAAGCCCCAAGGGAACACGAGCTTACCTAGAGATGGACTAGACTCCTTTGCAAACCTAACAATCTCCCTTATCTACAGGAGTCTGCATCCTACTTCATTTTAGCAAATTTGTGCTGGTCACAGCCAGAGAGTGTCAAGGTAGCAATTGTCAGTCAAAATCTCCCCAGGGCCCTGAGAGACTAGGAAACCAGATCAGCTCTAAGTAGACACACACACAAACCCCACACCCCACACCCCACACCCCACACCCCATACACACCCCCACACACACACCACACCCCACCCCCACCCCACCCCCACCCCCGTCCCATCAGCAAAACACTGTCTGAATTCTGAGGCAGCTTGGCCATTTTGCCAACCAGTTTCTTCCGGCAAAATCTAGATTAGGAAAATAAATTGGCTTTGTTTCTGATTCTTTCTAAGCATAAATCCTAAAGACCCTGGCTATAAGTGAACAGTAATCTTCAATTTCATCTCTCACGGGCCCACTTCCAATCCATCTTCCCAACCTGCATCCCAGGCAGCTGCTCCTGCATCCCTTCAGTAATCTGCACACATCCACCTCCTGCAATTCCTCATTCCCTGCTATCTCTGCTTTTGGACACTAGGGGGCAATGCTGGATCAGCCAAAATGCCAGACGCTCCATTTAGTTTTATCCCTACCTTGCCTTACCATTTTGGGATACAAGCCTCTTGTTGGAAGGCAAAGACAGGACCCACCCTCAGAGCACCCCTCAACCAACAACATGCCCAGGCTCCTTGCAATGCCTTTCTCATAGCTGGGGTCATAGAAATAAAAGGCAGCTCACTGGCAAACAGATCCAGCCCTGTAGGTGACTCCCCCCACCCCTCCCAAAACAGACAGGAGAGAGAGCTCATCTAATCCTGTCAACGCCCAGGAGCAATCTGTATCTTTGCTGCTGAGCTTGTCCCCACCCATGCAGATGTAAGCCATTGGGAGTGACTTATCTGAATTCCAGGGAGCAGCTCAATATTTATCAGCAAATACTTGTGGGATGGGTGGGTGGACACAAATGTAGAAACCGGAGTTTACTAGTTCCAGATTAGTTACCCCCTTCCAGCTGTCTGCACACCTAATGTGCAGTTGCTGAGCATGCAGTCTTGCAGATGACAGAGGATGCTCAGACTGCGAAGCTAAACCAGTGGCCTCTGTGGTACGAATGCCATTTCAAGAGGAAAGTCAAGGTTCAGATCTCTTCTTTCCAGGAGCTCTTTCCTAGCACTGCCCCAAAGTGCGTGGACCTCGCTAGACCGTGAGTTAACGCAGACAGACACTGTTCCATGACTAGCCAAACGGACAAAACCCTGCAGCCCCTTTACGTAGAAAGCATAGCACCTATCACATTCCTAAGTGACGAGTGGGACTTCCATGGCTCTCAGTGGGTCCCCACCACACTCAGTGGGCTCTTCTGTGCTCTTCTTCCGGTGCCTGAGCTCCCAGGAGACACCTCTCCATTCTGTGCTTCCTTCCACTCCCACTACAAAGGATGCCTGACCGCTGGGATCTACTCAGAACACCCGTGAATGCTCAAGGAGAGAAAGTCACACTTGTTTTGAAACCAAGCGCCATTTGTAACTGGGATGTGTTATAAAAGAAGTCCCCACCCTTACCTCGCTCCCTTCAATAGTTCAGTGAGGACTGCAGACACTGTTGGGTTTCTGCGGTGAGTAAAGACTCTGAATGAGATTTAGAGCACTCTCTTCTCTACCTGAGACTCTCCCCGTCTTCTGAAATGACTTCTCACAGCGGCAGCCAGTTCAGTGGCTCCAAATAAAAAACGTCATGGGCGCTATGACATCCCCACGTGCCTAGACCAGGCGATATCATTTCTTCTCAATATAAGACTAACTCTTCCTGTCCTGAATGATTGACAGGAGGAAGAAAATATTTCTTCTGGGGAAATCTTGCACTTTCCCCTCTGCTGCCTGAGGTGGGGCCTTACCTTCGGGGCTCTAACACCGCAAACATGGGGTTCATCTGTGTTATTAGATCTAACCAGGGAGCACAGGCATCCCAACTAAACTCACAAATGAGAAAACATGTCCTTCATTCTAACCAAAAGTCACCTTCTTAGGTTCCTTAATGAAGCACTGTCTTGGTATATCTAACTCAGTGCTAAGATCACTTCTCAATCTCCAAAACAACCAGTGAATACTTTCTCATTCTCAACAGAAGAAGGGAGCTCTAAATCACATTCAGGGTCTTTGTCCCAACCACTGAAACCCAACCGTGACTACAGTCTTTCCGGAACAGTTCTACTTAAGGGAGCCAGGACAGGGTGGGGACTTATTTTATAATGTATGCCATTTATACAAATTTCTGACTTAAACCTACCCTTACAGTCTACACCTAGGGCCTCAGAGTACAGGCCCCCTAACCATGATCTTGAAAAACTTTAAAAGTTGTTCTTTGATGTCTTACCTGGAAACAACAAAAAACAAAACTGAACAAAAATTCTAAAATAGTATTTTTTTTTCTCTCACTATTCATGGAAGTCAAGGTGATCATATATTAAGCACGTCCTACACTATGACTTTCTCAGGATGCCTTGGTGTAGTTAAAGGAAAGGCCTTTAGGGTAACGTCTCTGTTCTCTACCTTAAAAACAAAAATGTATGGAAATTTCCATATGAGAGAAGACTGGCAACTAACAGATGAGACTCAAGAGAAAAGGGATGTCCCCAGGGTTAGCTCATTGCTTTCAAATACAACGCTATCGTGGGACCTGGATTTCCAGGTCTAAATCCCTGGTGGGTGAGTTGCTTGATGTCAAGGCTAAACACGGGTAGTATAATACAAGCCATGTTTGGGAGCTGGGTAGAAATGGAGCCCACACTAGCCAGAGCAGACGAGTGGCTGGGGTTGGGGGTTGTGAACTAGCTGATAAATGTCTTGGGAACCTGGCTGAGGCACGTGGATTCTGTTCTATGGAAAATGGGTGTGGATCAGAAGCACATAGAGGAAACGTACCTGGAAAGTGTTTAGAAAGAAGAAGGAAGGTTAGCCACATGAGTGATGGAAAACCTGAGGTGGGCATTCAAGATCAAGTTCAAGAAAGAGCCTAAAAGCAGGTGGGAGATACATGAGGGATATTACAGAGGAAGGAAAGGCAGTCTCTTCCTGACGTGGTGCTTGTGAGCTGGAGGAGTCTCCTAAGGTCTTATCATTCAAAATTCATTCTCATTTATTTTCAGCACATTAGATTTAAGGTGCTGGTTCTTCTAAGGCCATTTTTGTATTTCTGTAATCCAAAGGATTAATTTCCAAAGGCACAATTCTAGGCACCAGTAGAGAAGATTTGGGAACCCGGAGTCTTCTTGGAGGCCCCAGTCATTACATTGTTGATTGATTATTATTTATGAAGCTCATTGCATAAATATTCAACCAACTACAACTAGTGTTCTTAACTAATTCATAATGTTTGAATAATAAGTCCATGTGGAGCATCCTAAAAATTCTCTTTCCTCCTCTCTTCTGGCACTGGAATAAGGGAACTCAGATCCAAGAGCATCTGTCATCATGACTTCTGTCCTCTTTCAGTCTCGGCATCATCTTAATCACCCCAGCCCCAGTGACAGCCTTCTCTAGGAATACTGAATGGACCTTCCCAGGGCCACCACACAACACACACAAGCATCTTCCTAACCAGCTCCACCGTGCCAAACACCAGAAGGACCATTTGGCCAAGCCTCTAGACCATTGGTTCTCAACCTTCCTAATGCTTCAACCCTCTAAAACAGTTCTTCATGCTATGGTGACCACCTCCCAACCATAACATTATTCCGTCGCTACTTCATAATTATAAGTTTGTTACTGTTATTAATTGTAATGCAAATATATGATTTGAGAGCACCCCCAAAGGGGTTACAACCCACAGATTGAGAACCACTGCTGTGGAGGAGCCCAGGCCCTCAGTGTTATCTTACCCATTCCGATGCAGTACATCACAGCTTTGCCACCCATAACCCTCCCCAGTGTTGCACTAAAATCACACCCCCAGGTACGAGTGTCTCCTTGCATCTACTCATTGTCTCATCATCCTCTTTAAGTTGGTCATGAGATTTTTTTTTTCCAAAAAGACAGGTGGCATGGGAAGAGAAAGGAGAAATGAGGTAACTCTTTAGCAGAGGTAGGAGGAAAGACGAAGAAAAGCAATTATAAAAAAGTCCCTGACCTCAACTTCCAAAATAAGATCTGCCCTAAAGATAGCCTAGTGTTTATCCTAAATTTAAATGTCTTAGCTCCGCAGTCTTTCACTGTGTACACAATGAAAAAGAAGTCATCGCAGAAGGACTCTGCTGTCCTCACAGTGGGAACAGTAGGCAAGCTGATTCTGCTCCAAGAATAGAAAGGCTGTGCTTAGTCAGGAACCACAGAACTTTAACAGACAGGGTGATTTCATGATGGGAGAATAGCTACAAAGGAAGGTGGGAAGACAGTCTTCTGATGCTGGACAGAAACATGATCTGTCAGGGAAAGTTCCAGACTTGTCTCCTCTACAGTGAGCTCATGACCATCCATATGGGCTGGGATAATTCCCTGCCTGGATAGACACAGACTCAAGGAACACCCTCACCTGCCCCTGCCCCTGCCCCTCCCCAGTGTACATGTTCACTGTTACATAGATATGGTCTTTTCCCCATGCCTCGAGTTAAATGCCAGCAGCAGGTTTTAAACTCCATGACGGTTAGAAATGCTAGGTGGCTTTGCTCCCACTGTATCCAAAGCATTCAGGAAAAGGCTTATATTCAGATGTCCCTCAAGGAACATTTGCTGAATAGGTGGTTGGTCGATTGTCTCATTACAAATGAACAAGCCGCTTCCTCCCGATGTGGCTTCTGAAGAGCAACTCTCAGAACCAGACATTTCCAGTAGAGCAACTGAAGCTGGATACATTTAGAAAAATGGTTGCTGTTACCTCCCTTCACCTTTTTGTGCACCTTAGATTCCCGAAATCTAGGAACAAGGACCCAAGAGATCGTGACCCACCAAGTATCTTTCAGAAAAGATTATCTCCCTAGTTGTTTCATTTCAGAGAATAAGCCTCCCGGGACTGATAAGCAAATGTACCATATGCCGAGAACACAAGCCTGGTGTAGTGAAGGGGGACCCAAGCCCCCTCTAAAGGAGCCTGTTGGATTGCTGCCTCTGAAAAGCCTGAGTGTGCTTTTCAATAGCACAGGCACCAACCACCCCCAAGGACCTCTTTCTTTTATTGCTGCTGCAATGAAGCAGCCACATGGCAGTTGTAGATAAGGTGGCCCAAGTGTATTGTGCATGCAAAGTAGGCTATGTGGCACAGCTCTGAGAACTGCAAAGCACCCCGCACTGGCTCCCTCCTGGTGCAAGGGTGTGTGTTTCCCAAAACTTCTCATTTTCCACTTCCTATTCTTTACACCAGATGTCTCCTGCAGAACCAAAATCACAGAATCATCCAACATGGCTGCCAGGGATAGGATGGAGGCCGCTCCAGAGTTAGAATAAATATGTTGATGGGAGTCACGGCTCCATGTTCTTGTATCTGCAAAGAGCTAACCAAAGGCTCACTCATTTCTATGATGCCTTGGAAGCACAATGGAATCAGAGCATGGCCATTTGTTTGTGGATAGAATGACATTCTCCAATACCCTACCTACAAATATGTAAATCCAAGAGACAAGACTGTTACTTTAGTGCACTACGGTACACTAAAGGCACTGTGATGTTCATTGGATATCATTATGAATGGAAGACTATAAGCCCCAAGCAGACACAATGCACAAAATCCAGAGAGTCTGCCAACAAGACTGGTAAGCATTTAGTGTTACCCTGAACTAGCCTCATTTATTTATCATACATTTGAAGCCAAGAAGCCTTGCAAATCAATACACTAAATGCTGTGGAAATACAAATTAAAAATGAGTACTTGTCAAATATAAACTATGCTCAGCAGGTACCAGTGCCTCACTTTTATCCTTTTAAACCATGAGAGGTGAAAATTAAATCCTATTGAATTACATCAATTTTCCACCTGAAAATAAAAGCACGGTCCCCGATTCCCTGAAGGACAAATGAATTACACACATGCAAAATCAAGGCCAGCAATTAACATCTTAATCAGGGATCCTTGATAGCCTACAAACATTTCTAAAAGCCTGAAAAATGGTAAATATTTATATACGTAGATGTAGTAGATAGATTAAAGATGTGTGAATGTGTCAACGGATGGATGGATGGATGGATGGATGGATGGATGGATGGATGATGGGAGGGTGAGTGGATGGGTGGACGGATGGGAGGGTGAGTGGATGGATAGATGGAAGATGGATGGATGGATGGATGGGTGGGTGGGTGGTAGGTAGATAGCATAGTAAAGTGGCTGAGTTCAAGTTCAGATTGAAAGTTAGATTCCTTCAGGTATGAATTCTAGGTCTTCTCTTATTAACTCACCAGCCACATGACATCGGGCAAGTTGCTTTATGCTTGGCTTTTCTCAACAAAACTTTTATGAGAGAATTATTCCTAAAATTAAGTGAACTACCCAGCACAGGAAACACATATCAAGTACCTGTGTGTGTGTGGGGGGGGGTGAGTTAGCATGGTGATAATTACTACATTTTCCTGTAGTTGATTGGGTTGAGCCTTTAGTAAGTTGTTTACAAAAATTAATCCACTCTCTGGCCTGGGTATATGGATCACTCAATAACTTATCTTCCCTGCACACATAAGGACCTCAGTTCATATCTCCAAAACACATATACGAAAATTGAATATAGTGATACACAGCTGTGGTCCTAGCACTTGAAGGTCAGGGACAGGAGGGTCGCTGAAGCTCACTGGCCATCTGAAGTGCTGAGTTCCAAGTTCAGCCAAAGATTTGGTTTCAATAAAATAAGGTAGTAAGAAAGAGAGGAAGACACCAAACATCAGCCTGTGCTCTCCGTAGGTACCCACATGCACACATAAGCACGCGCACACACACACATGCATATACTACAAACACATACAAACAGACAGAATTAAATCAGTCTCTTGAAAACTTAAGCATTCTGTTAACACCCCATCTAGCAAGAACTAAACATCAGTGAGAGTTTAAAGAAATACAATGGAAAAGACCTTCAAATTCTTTTTCAGAGGATGTTGCAAAGGATGCTGATAAATTATTAAGGGCCTGTTACATAGGAAAAAGCAAACAAGAAGGTAATTTTTGTTTGACCCTCATAAAACAAGCAAGCATGGACTTTGTGAGATAATAAAATACAATGGCTCCACTCGTTAAGTGGGTAGAATAATGGAATAATTTACAAACATACATCCAGCAATAAAATTAAGGCTGTGTGTGTGTGTGTGTGTGTGTGTGTGTGTGTGTGTGTGTGTATTAAATTAGTTCTATCAAAGTACCAGCATATTGATGACCTGAAAAGCTCCCACTTCCAACAAAAGTCTAGATATGGCTGACCTTACAGCATACTGAAAATAAAAGAAAGACAGAGAGACAGAAGAGACAGAAACAGAGACAGAAAGGATGAATGGCAAGCTCAACTCAAGGCTCCAGGCTGCCCAAAGACACTTCCATGTCAGCTTAGCCTATTGCAGAAACCCCCATGTGGATTCCTGTGTATGAACTGCTGAGCTGAGAGCTGAGAGTGGGTAAAAAAAACTGTCTTCTCTAGAGAGCAAGAGAGGAAGACATCCAATATCACCCTCTAGTCTCCATATGTATCCACATGCACACATGCAATCCATGTGCACAGAAACAAGTACACCCTGTGCACACACACATGAACACACACACACACACACACACACATACACACACACACACACACGCTACATACACACATCTCTTCTAATGACGAATGTTTTCCAGGGCTTCATCCTCTGCCATCTTGCTGGCTTTCTCATTTGCAGCATACGGGCTCATCAGCACTGATATTGTGTCCTCTGAAAACAGCCCTTCCAAGGGACAAGGTAGCACAAAATGAGTTTTTATTGGGATGAGAAGTTGGAAATAATTCTTTGTTGAATTTGGTGTTGGGATTCAATTTTGGTGGTCTTAGCTTTGCTGGACCAATTCCATACGTTTTGGATATGTCTCCTGGGCTCACTTTCCCTTCAAAACACTTAAAAATCAGGGAGGACATGTCATCAGAATTGTTGAATGAACTTTAGGATCCACACTCTTTGCACCAAGGCATTGTCTACCCATAAAGAACTCTACTGCTGCACACAAGAGGGACCTTGTGTCTGTGTGCCAGGTCTCCGGTCTTCTCTCTACTATCCAATGCTGAGTGTGTAGGATGGCAATCGTCTCTCTTCTTTTCCATGACAAGCTACCACAGTCATAAAGGAAAGTTTGAGTAAAGAAGGACAGTGCCATGGTGAGAGATATATGTTGACAGGCAAGTACTGAGCAGGGGTACATTTCTGGGTATTGATTTGTGGGAACAAAATGAAAATCTCATGTTGGAGCTGATGGAAACTTCCAGTCTACCCTAACCATTTTATCCTCTACAGCAAGCCCTCTAATGTCCATCTCTGATCTATAAAGGACAAATATTGAAGAAAAAATGACTAGGAACATCAAAGTAATTAAGTGTTTGAGTATCCACAAGTTTCAGCATATAGCATTAGAATCACTTAATTTTTCATTCAACAGTGTGAATTGACTGTCTACTCTGGTCAAGGGAAGGAGCACAGACCCCCCCTCTCCCACCGACTATGGGGTTCACACAGTAGTGGAGCACACAGTGCAGCAGAGGAGCCGGTCCAGTTATGGGAAGAAGAAGCTGAATCTTGGCAGTGACTGCGGGAGCTGGACCAGCATGAAGCTCAGATTGGAATTGTGACATCTAGATCCCAGGATGAGCTGCTGCTGGTGGGGACCAAGACAACATCTGAGTGGGATCAAACCTTGAGCTGCAACGAAATATGAACATTTTTTTTTTTTTTTTTTTAGTTACATCCCAAGGTCCCAAGTCAGCGGCAGCAGCAGCACTAGAGTTACAACTCGAAGGAGTCTCAGCTCACCTCTGTGCTGTTTTCATTGGCAGCTGCTTCGGTAGTTGCTACACAGCTGGGTAAGTGAATTGCAGATGGAATATTGGCAGCCGAAATCTTTATAGACACAAACGAGGCCGTGATTTTCCTTGACGCCCATAGAAATGCCTCGCAAGCTTCTCTAAATCTCTCACGTTTGCTTTAAAACAACCAATGAAGCACAGACACTGCAGAAAAACAAATCATAGAAATAAATCCCAGCAGCCTGCACATTCGAAGCCCAAAACAGACGTAGGAGAAGGATTGCTTTTTTACAGAAGGCAGTCTTGGGATGCTCGGCAGCTGAGGTCCTATGTCTGTCTGGAGAAACGTAAATGCCACTCCTCTCTTCTGTCACCTCTGTTTCTGCTCTTTGATCCAGCAAGCCAATGACAGCAGAGAAACTAGAGGCAGATTAGAAGCGGGGCAGCAGCTGATAAAGGCCATCCCCAAACAGAAATCCATCACACCCCATGTGGCTGTTACTAAACCTTTATGTGAGAAGTCTGAGGGTAGTTTGTAAAAAGATAAACCAAAGAAAGAGCTTTTCCTCATTCCGTTTACCCCATTTCCTCACCCAAAGAAGCTATGAAGGTGGGGAGAATGGGTATGTTCTCAAGCTAAAGGCAAAGTAAATCCTAAAGTTCTGGTTAATAGAGAGCATCTACCTGGCTCTCTTTTATGGATACTCGAGTGTCCCAGGAGACTAGCACCACAACTGGGAGCAGAAGAGAACATGAGAAAGAAAGCTAGCAGGGTGGGTGTACAAGGAATGGGAGCTGTTTTTATTTGAACTCCTTTTGCCTCTTAAAAACCATGTTTATCCCATATAAGCTGAAATAACTGTGGTTCTCTGCTCTTAGGTCCTTTGCCTAAAGGTACAGAAGACAGCAACATACCTCTTGGCGTGGCTCCATTCAGCGTATCCAGGCCCAGAGTCCTACAGGCAAACTCACATACTCAAGCAGAAACCTCCTTCCTCAGAGGTTTGTTCGGTGTCAGACTTGAAAAAGCAAGTTCTGTGTCTTCCCTGGTGACTATGATTCGGGCAAGGAGCTATGACCAGGTCACTAACCTACCATGGCAAGGAGCTATGACCAAACCACTAACCTGCCATGACAAGGAGCTATGACCAAATCACTAACCTACCGTGACAAGAGAGAAGAGGCAACAAAGCAAGCAGCACATCTGGCAAGCCTACAAATATCCACCAAAACAAAGGAGTCTCCGCTTATCTGTGTCCTTTCACATCCATCTCACAGCACTCCTACAAAGTAACTGAAATTTCTGTTTACAAATGAGGAAATTGAAGCTTCGGGATGAAAATCACCTAGTATCGGCAAGTTCCAAAGTAAGACTCAAGCCACAGATGGTCAGACCCCCAAAATCGGTGTTCTTTTACAAAATGGTGGTCAGTAGCCCCACCTAAGCAGCGAGCCTCATGTTATTACAAGCAACTTCTGTTCAGATAGGTGAGACCTTGTTGCCCAAGACACCCACAAAGGTGAGCAGAAAAACCATAGATACCCTGGGTTTTATCCTGTTTGCTGATAAATCTTTCTTTAATCTCAGCCTACACTAGAGCAATCAACCAGCCATCTGGACTCCTTAGAGTCAGATACTTCAAACAAAAATCCTACTTGGCCAGTAAATATCTGCCAGGCTACTAATAATGACATAATCTATGTCTGGTAATAGCATCACAAATGCAAGCAAGTTTCTGTTTTAAATAATCATAAAGCCCCATGCAGGAACTCAATCCTCAGACCATTAGAATAAAGTTGGTTTGTGTCATACCTTAACATTTCAGGGAATCCAGGGGGATGCCTCCTTCATGGAAGCTGGGAAAGGGGGGAGGAAGCTATTGTTATGCCAGGAAGAAGGAACAGCAGAACCAGATCAAGACTTTATAACACACTTTTGAATTTGCAAGTACTTTCCTGTAGGTGCCAAGCAGGAAAGGTAGGGAAGGGCTTAAGACCAGAGGAGGCAGCAAGGCGGGTATAGAGGACGGCACAAGAGGTTGTCTGGGGATGGAAGAGCTAGCTGGCGCTCACAGGCTGGATCATGCCATTTCATGACTTCGCTCTCCTCTGGGAGAGCTCTCTAGGTGCAAATTCTGCCATGCTCTACTCAGGTCTCTGGGCTCAATCCAGGATTGCCTGCTTTGAGCAATTCCTTGGTGCTCTTGGAACACTGGGGCCACCTCTTTTGTAGGACCTAAGTCTCCTGTAACTGCTATCTGTCTTTTTTCTCCACTTCCTTGCAAACACAAAGAACCCTAAATTCTTTGAATCCAGAGTCATATCCTTTTTTTTAACCTTTACATCTCCCAAATCCTCTCTGGCCTATAATAGGGTTTAGTCTGGAGTTATGGAGTTAACACCCTACCAGCCCATGACCTCACTAGCTTGCCACATGTCTCTCTGAGGAAGTGACTAATATCAAACCACCTTTACTGTAGATAAGGATTCTCACGGAGACAGAGACAGAGGCAAGTCTCAGCTGGGCAGCCCAGGAAAGCACCAGCTTACTGCAAACTCATCCTCAGTGAAGCCATGCTTTGGAAATGTCCAGTCTTCTGCGTGTTCCTCTTCAGTACAGGTAAGGCCAGGCACCTGGGCCTATTACTCATTGAGAAGTGTGGCTCTAGAACAATTCTCTGGGGACTTAACATGGTGACCTGATGCCCAGCACGTCCCCAAACTCCATCCCCTGGGGGTGGAGGAATTCCTTTGCAACCTCTCTGACTTTAGCTTCTCCCCTGCAGGGACCTCTTTGGATGTCATATTGGAACCAGTTGCCAAAACTTTTACTGTCGTAGCTGGGAATCCTGCCACCTTCTACTGCACTGTAACAGGAGGGGACTTGAAGAATTATCAAATGAGTTGGTATAAGAAGAGTGGAAATAATGCTCTGTTTTTAGTATACAAGCTAAATAACAATTCTACTGATGATATAATGGGCAACTTCAAAGGGAAAATTAACATTTCAAAAAATCAGTTTATACTTGATATTCAGAAGGCAACAATGAAAGACGCTGGTACGTACTACTGTGGGTCAGATATCCACGGTGCTACAGTTCTGCTTCTGATCCCTTCAAGAAAGGCTACAGTCAGCCGATGGTGACAGACCCAATGAGAGATCATCTCTGGCTGAGCTACGCAGCACATCTGAGATGAGCCCTCCTGATTACATTAACAGTCACCTCTGATAAGAAAGGCTGGAGCTGAGTTGGGGCAAGGCCTACCCTTTGAAGTTTCTATACCAGTTGAGAAGAGAAGACAAGGTTGCTAGAGTTTGTGTGGAGAGACCAACAGGACCTCCACCTTCTCTACCCACAGGGCCCTCGTATTAAAACAACAAGCTGATAAGCAGAATGTCTTGCTTCATGAATGTTGTAGCTCATTGCAATCTTTATGGTGGAAGCTTTCTTGTTTAGAAATTAGATAAAATGAAGATGGTTTTCCATTAGCATTTTCATCAAAGTTTCCAATGCTATTAGCAATAGCTTTAACTCTTACTCTGAATACTAAGGAGAGATGTTGTCTGAAATATTTTCATGACTGCTTCAGGTAAAAGGCTTTACATCTTAGCTAGAGAGGAGTTCTGAGGCCCCACAGGCATAGGCAGAGAAGGGTTATATGCAAGTTTCCTTCACACTGGTTATAAGAATCTTGTAAACAGATAATAGCCATGGTAATATGGACTAGGTCGACCATGAATCAAGTGAATAAAATACTTAGATTAGCACATAAGAAGGGCTGAGTTGACAGGGCGTAAGGTCTAGAGGAGCCCAGGAAACAGGCTAGAGGGAAGGTGCATCTTTAAAGATGCCCCCCTTCAGGAATCACCAGCGAATGTACTTTAGTAGGCAGCTTTTCTTCTGCTCAGACAGCTATGGAATCTCCTCCTCACGCAAAGCTAAACCTTATCATATGTAGCAGAAATGACTGTAGGAACTAAACGTCAGATCTTCCAGCGGCTTCCAATCAACTTTCCTTATAATGCCACCTTCACCACACACCATTTAAAGCCACTGATATCATTAGTGGTATTAGGAAAAGTCATGATAATTAAAAGGGGGTAGGGATTCTTATCAGTGTGCTTACAGTTTTTCTTTAGAAGACCTATCATCAGCAAATATAATTAAAGATTACAAGAGAATACAAAAATGCAAGGAATAAATGTGAATACATAATGATATGTATGACAATGTCATTTTGAAGCCCATTTTTAGTACACTAATTTAAAATGGGGAACACAAAAATTAAAAAATATAGAAGACATGCTACACAACAATTAATATTATTGACTTATATGCAGTGCCCTATGAGGACATGAAAAGTCCAATCTATGTGAAAAAAATTTTTTCATAGAATTTTCTAGGCTTGAAAGAGTTAAGATTTAAATAAATGAAAAGGGGTTTTCCTAGTAGGCATACAAGTTATTTATTATTATAAATTACCTCAAAATCTAAAGGTTTAGCAACAACAAAAATGTTTTGTTGTGCCACACGCTCTGTGGGTCGGAAATCCAAGTGTGGCTTAGCTGGTTCCAGAATTCTCATGAGGTTGAACCTGGGGTATTAGCAAAGGCTATAGGCATCCGGGGGCTTGATTGGGGAAAGATCTACTTTAAGCTCACCCACATGGGTATTGATATCCTGTCTTAGTTACTTTTCTATTGCAGTGATAAGACACCAAGACCAAGACAGCTTATAAAAAGAAGCGTTTAATTTGGCTCATGATTTCAGAGGATTAGACTCCATAATGGTGGATCAAAAGAAAAGCTGAGAGCTCACATCTTGATCTACAACCACAAATGGAGTGTGGGAGGGGAAGAAAGGGATGGAAGGAGGAAGAGGAGGAGGGACAGGGGCAGGAACTAAGGGAAAGAGAGAGAGAGAGAGAGAGAGAGAGAGAGAGAGAGAGAGAGAGAGGCAGAAGCCACAGCCCTTTTGCAATCTGTCTTGGAAGCAATATCTCACCATCCTGTTGATATCAATGAGTCAGTAAGTGAAGTACTGGAGAGGAAGGATTACATGTGAGTATGAGTACCAGAAGCAACCCACTTAGAGCTTCCTAGAGCACCAGATTGGCACAGAAAGTATTGAAAGAAAAGTCTAAAAGTTGGTTGTAACCAACTTCTTTAAAGATCTCTGACTATGAGGCTAAGGAGATTTTATTTTTATCTTTCAGGACAACAGATTATTGCACATATAAAAAACCTGGAGATACTTTCAAATACATGTTCTAAGCTTAATGTAAAGATTCTATCTGCCTATGGGCATGTATAGAATTAATTCATTGGTTAATTAACTATGTTTTTGAGACAAGTTACCTATATGTAGTCTTTTCTGGCCTTGAACTAATAGGATACTCCTGTCTTAATTTTTCAAGTGCTGTAATTATCAATGTGTATCACTCACTATGCTTTTTCAGGAAGTGTCCAAGGCAACTTTGGTGCAAGTGATCTAAAGACTTGCTTCGAGAGCTTCTTTTATGAGGAGACAAGGAAGATCTGGGGTTTTGTTTGTTTGGGAAAGTGCCAGAACTTGAACCCAGGACCTTGCTTCCTGTCTCTTGCCCTAATGTCAGAGAAACCACCATTAAATATGGTCACTTTATCTCTAGAGCAATGGTTCTCAGCCAATTCCATTTTAATATTTGAATCCCGTGGGGGAATTCTTTAAAAACTTCAGTGTCTGAATCTGAAATGCATTTCTAGAGATTTAGATCTAACATGGATTGGAGTTCTGGCTTCCCAGATAACTCAGATAACCCTTGCTTCCTGTTTTCTTCCTGCCCAAAGGATTGAAGACCACTGGTCTAAGCAAACCATTCTAGGTGTAATCCAGATGGATAACATAAGTATTACTGGCCATTTCTCCAAATGAGTCCTACATCTCACTCTGTGTCTACCAAATCAGAATCAGAATCTGTATTTGAACACTGTCCTTCGGCAAGTTCCACCCACACTAAGGTTTAAGAAGCGCTGGTCTAGGAGCTCCATTGTCCTAGGTGACTTTGTGTGACTGTAACAAAATACCACAGACTCAACAATTTACATAGAACATAAATTTATTTATCTTATTTATCGTAGTTGTGAAGGCTGAGAAGCTCAAGAACCAGAGGCTCACATCTAACCAGGGTCTTCATGCTGTTCCAGCACAGGGCAGCAGGCAGAAGGGTAAGAAACAAGAGGGAAGAATACTACACTGGCTGTTTTGTCAGAAACCCACTCCTGTGAAAACTAACAGCATTCATCATTTCCTGAAGGCAACACACAAGTGCCTCTTAAAGGTCCCACCTCTCACCGTTGTTGCATTGAGGAGCAAGTTACTAAAGCATGAATTGGGGAAATACATTTAAGTCATTCTCTTAGGGTTTCGATTACTGTGAAGAGACACCACGACCACAGCAAACTCTTACAAAGGAACGCATTTAATTGGGGCTGGCTTACCATTCAGAGGTTGAGTCTATTGTCATTGTCATCATAGCGGGAAGGAAGCATGGCGAGATGCGAGCAGACATGGTGTTGGGAAAGGTAAGTGAGACATCTACATCCAGGTCAGCAGATGGTATGAAAAGGAATGAGGCACACTGTCTGTCAGAGCCTTGAGCTTCTGAGACCTCAGATCCCACCTCTAGTGACAGACTTCCTCCAACAAGGCCACACCTCCCAATATGTCAGTCCCTATGAGCCTATGGTTCAATTTTCACACAAACAACCATCATTATTGAAACATTCTATTGAGGTAGAAAAATATAAATAAGTTTTGCCCATTGCCTTGGGAGAATCTTATTTGTCAAATTTTCCTGAAGTGGTTCTGACATACAGACAGATGTGAGCCTTACTAATAAAGGCCCAGTCCAAAAATCAGATGATTTGCATTATTGGTATAATAACTATTCTTATTGAGGTAATGTTATATATTATATGCTCACTGGAAGAGTGTATTGTGTAAGTTCTGTGTAGGCCCATGTCTCATTCAATCTCAAACAAAATAAGAAATAAATAAAATTTATTGCATTCATGCTTTGTACCACACCTTCATAAATTATCCCATGAAATCCAGGATCTTCTTCCACTAGCTCAAGATCAAGACAGAAAAACAAACAAACAAAACATGAATCTTTAGTGCACGGTTAAGTCTCCTTTGAGACAAGAACAGGAGGAAATAAGAGAATAGTGCTCATTCGTTCCCCTTACAGGATGGATGGGACATGTTTAGGTGGGAAATTTCAGGACCTAAGACAAGCATGGAGAAGGCAGGCAAGGCACAGCCTGGAGCCAAGGGAGAGAGACATCCTAGGAAAAAGGCAACCACTATGTCCCCAGTGACTGAGAGAATCCATACACAAGAGAAAAAAGAGAGAGCGGAGGAGGAGGAGAGGAGAAGAAGGGAAGAATGAGGGAGGGGAATTAAAAAGACAGAAAAGAATTAAAGGTGAAGACCTAGGGTAATTCTAAGCTTACTAGGGGTAACTGAGGAAGCCTTCTGAATGATACCCAAAGCCTCACACTTGGGTGGAGACTGAAGGTCTTACCGAGTGTGTACATGGACCCCAAAAAAAAAAAATCTCTGCAAAAAATCTGAAGTCAAATGAATAGCACAAATATTGGCTATTATTTCTATATTGTTCATGCATTTCCCAGCCTTTCCAATAAAGGTGATTGATATCAAACTAGTTCATATAATTGTTGCTTCCATTCTGCTGTCTATAGTTTCTATTACAAAGAGGGTTTGGTTGAACAGTGTTCAGAACAGTGAAAGGAAATCTCACTTTCTTTTAAAAAAAAAAAGAAAAAGAAGAAAAGAAAAGAAAAGAAAAGAAAAGAAAAGAAAAGAAAAGAAAAGAAAAGAAAAGAAAAGAAAAGTTTGTATTAATTCCTTGGCACAGAAAGAGCAGACAATCCATAGGAACTGGAAGAGACTCACTAATTCCTCAAGACTCCCAAGCAGGGTCCTATGCAGGTATGCTGTGTGGTTGGAAATAAAAGACTCAAAGGCAAACAGAAAGTGTCCTAAACCCAGAAACAAGGCCATTAACTGGCTACAATGAGGGACAGATCATCCACCACAGCAGAGACACTGTTACACATGAAGGGCGACAGCAAAGAGGGGGACAGAAACCACCTGTGCCAGTTTCTTTCTCTTCCTCCCAGGGTGCCGAGGCTCCAGCAGCCAAGAAAGGAAAAATATGCTTCTATTATACAACACTGTTGCCTATTCCAAAGGCGTTGCAACCCTGAAGAAGGCACTGGTTGTGGCCTTTTTAAATGCCAAGGAGGTAGGCATCTACAGTACAAATGAAGGAATCAACTTGAACGAACCCAAGCTGTGACCTTCCTTTGGAACAATTAAGGTTTTAAATGGGAAATTAAAATCATTGCATTTGAAAGCCTGAAGGAATCTAAAAGGTCACACAGGAAGTCTTCCATTAATACGCATGCTCATCAAATATTGATTGAATAAATGATAACCCATTGTCCATTCAAATATTTTCAATACAATTCTGATTTTAAAAATAATAAAATTTCTCTGGAAGGTCAGGAAAAGGGAAAAAATTTAAATCTAGTTTTTAGTTACTTCTTTTATTTATTTTTTGAGATAATATAATTACATCATTTCCCCCTTTCCTTTCTTCCCTCCAAACCCTCCTGTATGCTCTTTGTTCTCCTTCAATTTTTTTTCATTAGTTTCTGTTACATCTATCTATGTATGCACGTATACATATATAATCCTAAATACAACCTGCTCAGCCTATATAAAGTTACTCTTGTGTACGTTTTGAGAGCTGACCGTCTGGTATTGGATAACCAATTGGTGTGCTCACCCTGGAGAAGACTGTTTCTCCCATTCATGCAATGCCTGAGTTACCTGTAGTCATTCTTTGTGTAGGGTTGAGGCCTGTGGGCTTTCTCCCTCTTCCTTTGACATTTCTGTCAGTGTCATCCTTGCTCAGATCATGTTTAGGCAGCCTCTGACTAAGCGGTCCAGCCTCTAGTACCAGAGTGATCTCTTCAATACAAATGTGATCATGCCTTGCCTCTCCTTAGAAATTCCCCTGTAAGTTCTCATTATTTGCAGGAAGATCTGAGGCCTGCAAACCCTTAAGCCCTGAGTCGGTCTGACCCCTTCCCTTCACTATGCAGATATGCCCCATCTCTCATTTCCTGGGCTTTAGTCAACTACGCCATCCTGCCATTGTCATAGCCTAGCTGGTACTCACCCAGGGCTTTCCCACATACTGTTTCCTGTGGGACTTTTCTCTCTCTCCTTATTGTCTGGCTCTTGCTTCTCAGAGGCATCTTGAGATGCTACTTCATTAATTTTGTTCTTCCCGTTTTCTCCAGTTTGTACACTCTGAGAGAATAAGGACCAAATTTGATTTTGCTTGTTATTGGACCTGAAAATTACATAAATGTATCAGTAGGAAAAAATGGATGCATCTTTCAGAATTTGGCTTTCATTGCAGACTCTGGGATACAGTAAGGCCCTGCTTTGCTCTGTTTTTATTCATTCAGTGATCTTAGAGCTCCTGAGATGGAATCCAAAGTGGCATCCTCAAGAGCACATTGGGAGGCACATAGGCCAACAGCAGGACAGATGGTCCTCCACAGGTCTAAGCTATCCTTCTACAGGGATGCTGACAGGTGAGTAAATCCTTCCCCAAAATCCAGAAGCTTTGATGAAATCATAGCAGCATAATATGATTGATATTTTTTCAGTGACCGCCCCCCCTCCAACTGAAATAAACATGAACCTTTTGGCTATGTTTTTTCCACTTGACTATTTTCAGAACCTATATTAGTAAAATGCACAAGCCTGTAATTATAGAGAGGCATAGCCTCATCCCTCAAATATTTACTGAGCAAGCACAGCGCTCCTGATGCTGCATCACACGCTGAGCTGCAAAACAGCTGGAGCTGGATTCCTGTCCTCAGGGTGAAAAATGAAAATTCAGCCTTAGTAACAATGGCTGGGAGAGCCCTGGGTGGGGGAGCACCTGCCTGGACCCTCAAGCAATAGCAAGAAGACACATCTGACCGACCAACCAAAGCATGGAAGTTGACGGAGACCAGAGGAGAGCTGCCCAGGGAGGGGTCTTGGAGGTTTCTAAGGCTTTAGCTCTTCCCATGAGTAATGAACGGTTACAGAGAATGAGGCAACGGCTCGGAGCCAGCTTCTCCAAGGTTACACATGTTTATAACGGGAAAACGCTACTTTCCTCCAGTAATGTATTCTTAGGAATCCTTAAGACGGCTCAGGAAGGAAGATGATCATTCACGACAGTGACACATCACACAAGTGTTCCTTGCCGTTACGTAACTATATATAACCAGTTTCTTAATGTGGGAAGGGACAGTTCATCGGGATTTCCTGGGGACTCTGTAACCACTGGATGCAGCTAGTTCCCTATCAAGAAAAGTTTAGAGGGTTTTTGTTTTTTGTTTTGCTTTATTTTGTTTTGTTTTTGAGACAGGGTCTCATGGTGCAGTCCCCACTGGTTGGAAACTGGATTTGTAGAACAGCCTGGCCTCAAATTTATGGAGATTCACCTGCTTCTGGTTCCCAACTCTGGGATCAAAGGTGTGGCCTATCACAGCCAGAAGCTTAGAGATTTTGTAAATTCAGCTATCATCCTCATCTCAAGACACATCACCTAACATGGCAGTGATATTCTTTGAGAAAATAAAAAATTACAGGAGAGCAAAGAGGGAAGGGGGGGTTCTCTCTTACTGTAACAACCACTCCTTTTAATCATTACTCTTATTAAAGAGCTATCCTAGACTTCTGGGATTTTTCCAGACCTAGATGCTTCTGAGGCACAGAGCCCTTTCCTTCCCATAAGTAGGGACCATAAGAGAAGTCAGAGAGGCCAGTGGAGAAGCACGATGTCTTGGGAGAAGCAGATAATGCCATCAGGACTAGCCGTGAGTTCCCACTTTGATTTCCTGCTGTGTGAAATAGTGAGAGCTCACTCTTCTCAAATCCGCAGGCCCCTCCCAGCCTACATTAGCTCTACAAGTCCTCAGCCAACCTAGGTTGAATTGTTTACACTCCCAGAGTTGCGTTCAATCAGAGCAAAGTGTTGCCCTGCGAGCTATGAAAATACTCAGCTCCAAACCGAGTCACCTGGGTCCCACTCCCCGCTTCCCTGAAGCTGTCTGGAAGGGCTCCGAAGGCAACAGCATTCATATCCGTCACTCAGCCTTCCCGTGTCCCTCTCTGCCTTAGGAAACTCTGATATGTTACCAATGCCTCAACCTCAGCAGTTTGCAGCGAACATTCCCCGTTTGATTTTCCCACATATTGGTGGCTTGATATTAAGGCCCCTCCCTTCCCTGCATATTTCAAACCCAGGTGGAGGGGTGAGACCCTGCTTGGGATGCGCTGCTCTCCTGGCAGGCGGAGAGAGCAAGGGAAGAGCCAGCAAGAGCCAGACAGCATTTCCCCTCTGACACATCAACCACAGCCACTCACACGCACTGGCTGTATTAGTCTGGGTTCTCTAGAGTCACAGATCGTATGGGCAGTCTCTATGTGGTTAGGGAATTTGTCGATGACTTACAGTCTGTAGTCCAACTCCCCAACAGTAGTCAGCAGCAGCTGTGGATGGAAGTCCAAGGATCTTGCAGTTGCTCAGTCCCACGAAGCAAGCCGGCAAGGAAGAAACAGTCTTCCTTCTTTCAATGTCCTTATATATGTCTCCAGTAGAAGGTGTAGCCCAGATTAACGGTGTATGTATCCATTCCTTTAATCCCAGGTGATCTTGAACTAGAATCCATAGCCATAATCTGGGATTAACGGTGTATGTCTCCACACCTTTAATCCCAGATGACCTTGAACTGGAATTCATGCTTCAAGATCTCCATGCTAAGTCCAGGTCAGAAACTTATATCTCTGAGCCTCCAGGTTAGGATCATAGGTGAGCCTTCCAAGATTGTAGTTCATTCCACATATAGTCAAGTTGACAACCAGGAATAGCCACTACACTGGCCAAACTCAAAAGCAACTGGCTAGAGACCAAGACCCTTCCCGCAGGAGGTACAGCAGGAAGCTGGGAGGCCTTCCTCATACAGGGAGGGAAACAGCAAATCCTTTGGGATAACAACGATAGGCCGCTGTGCCTCTGACTCTGCACAGGTGTTCTGTCCCGATGTTGACTGGTAAAAGGCTTGGTAGGATTTTGGTTTTCTTAGAATTCTGGGAACACTCTAAGCAACGCTTAGCAAGTTCTTCTTCATGTGCCGCCACCCCTCCAGTTGGCGACAGCAGTTCACAATTAAAAATAACTCTGTGGTTGAATTATTTTGGCAAAGAATGAGTATTAACAATGTCCCTGAACACTCATAATTTCTCCTGTCATATTAAATGTTCTGAAAACCACTACTGATGGGACCTATTTAAGCCAGGATTGGCATCACCTATTATATTTTTGTAGTGACCCAACAACTAATGTTTCCTGAGACCTCAGTGGCGAGTACTAAATTCTCAAAGGATTGAAGGAAAATCAATCAGACAAATTACTAGTGTTTGTTCATTTCTGTGCATCTAGACTGAAGGACATCTAATGATGTTGAAAAGAGTTACACATGAGGCCAACAGGTCTCTGCAGGCCTAACTGAAGTATTCATTCCTTGTGAGACTCCGCTCATACAGGAGCCTGCAAATGCTATTGGATATGTTATAAATACCTGAAACTGGCTTTTCTTTTCTCTGGTTTTTTTCCTAACAGTTGTATTTTGCATTCTGTCTTGTGCCGAATGTGGTCTCAGACACTAGGTATATAACGGGAGCAAAACAGACACAACTCCGCCCTCATAGCTTTGTTTAAAATAAAAGAAACCAGTTCAAGGCAAGTTGGTGGGTAGTCACCACATCACGCCTCTTCCCAGCCTTGGCCCTGGTCCTCCTCCACTTCTTCCCATGTTTAGTTTCTGAGACATCGGTCACCCTCTGCCGGTCTCCATAGGCCCCTCCTTGCCGATTCCCCTCGATGGCTTTCACTCCACTACAGTACTTCGACAGCACCCAGGGCTCCTACTGGACTCCTCTGAGTCTTCCTGAGTGATCTCATTCATTCTTGCAGCATTAAATTTCACAGATGTGTTCATGGCTCATGAACTTATATTTCCAGTGTAAAACTCTCTTCCAAGGGTAGTGTTATCCAACAGCCCCACATCAGTACCTGCCGGCCTTGAATTATTTCAGGTGTTTTCTGTCGTGCCGTGATTGTTTAGCTATTTCCTTCATCTGCCCTCCCCCTCCCCGATTTATAACCCCCTCTGGGCAGGCGGCCATGGGCCATCTTCAGTTTCTATCATGCATTACTGGTAATCCCATGATATATGAATATTGAGTTCACTGACTGAACTGAATTTCTGCTTTAGGAATCACTTGAGGCTCAGGCAACACGCATGAGGATGTTTTAAAGAAATTACAGCCCGTCCCTGTGTTTTTCTAAATGAACAATCTCAAATGAGAGAACACATTGGCACAGGCTGAGTGGTTGAGTTTAAAATGCTAAACTGAGCTAGTATCGTCCCTTGCGGGTGTGGAAAGTGCTGCGAAGCTTTTATAAACCACCTACGCTCCTGCACTCCAGCTGGTGAGCTGGTATGTCACGGCAAACATGACTCATTTCTTACAATAGTCCACTCAGATCTATCTACTCCAAAGTGAAAAGACAAAAGGAAACAGCAGCAGACTTTAAGACCCTCCTGCCTCAGCAGAGCAGTGACTCAACTCAACTGCACAATGATGTTCCTTGATTCAGACCCGGGCCACAAAAAAAGCCAAAGAAGAAAAACTCTCTGGACCAGGAATGATGTCTTCTAATGACAACACATGGCAACCCCACTTCCTCTGAATTCTGATCCCCATCTGGCTCACGCCCACTTGTACTAACTAGTCAGTTAGGTCTCCTATACCCCGAGAGCCCAAGTTCTACGGGATTGTCTAGATACAAACTGAGAATAGCTTTGCACTTGATCTTCCTGTATGAACCGAGGTCCCTGATTGTCAACTGGGCCCTGGTTCATGTGTCCCTTTGAACAGCTACCATGTGTTATGTGCAAAGACTAGTTCTTTCCCCCTTGTTGCCATAAAGAAAATTTACCATAAGCCTCCGTGTATTTGAAGCTCAGGATTTAATCTCTATCAGTGTAGAGGACGTTTGTCTGATTGCATCTCTACTGCAAAAATAAATATTTCTCGGCTGAAGTAGCATTTTGAATTTTACTTTCTTTTTCCTCTTATAGCCTTTCTGTCCCTATCCCTAGATAACAGTTTATGCTACAATATTTAGTTTTTATTTATACTTATATAAATAAGTATTTATAAGGAGTCCTCTAGGCTAACAGTGGGGCTGTGCTGGGCCTTTGGTATGCTGCTCAGAAGACCTCCCCAGCTATGCTGTAGGTCAGCTCAGACACAGTGCATGAATCAAGGCAATAATAACACCAGCATGCTAGAACTGGGATTCTTGGTTCACCCTCTGGGTCACAAACGTAGAAATCAAGTTGACAGGTTTTAAAGTAAGGTATTCTGAGAGGAACTGTTCTCATTTGAATCTTACAAAAGTCCTGTTTCTCTGGGCTCTTCTGGCCTGTGTCCTTAGCACATGCCATCTCCTGTGCAGCCCCCACTCTCACTGCAGCCTGGCCTCTGCCAACGGATGGGTAAACTGTTGCTGTGTGCTTTGTCATAGACTGTGACTCCTCTCCTGATGCTGCCGCACGCCAGGCTTGTTCATCATGGAAGGGAGTTGTGAGATATTTCCTTTGCCTTCTTCTGTTAGCTTCCCAAACACAGATACTACTCAGTCAAACTCATGCACTGACTCTAGGACTCCTTTGCAATTAAAGCCCTGCCACAAGGACAGTTTGTATTCCCATCCAATAATCTTTTCATTCACTCACACTGAGCATTCATTACACGGCTCGATGTTAAGAGCCCTTTAGCTTGTCATAGACATGATGTATGTAGCAGTACATGTATTCAAAACTAGGTGCTAGCACAGCAGTACCGTCGTAATTATAAAACAACCACTCTTAGAGACGGTACCTCTAATTGTGTTGGGTGTTACCAAAAATTGTACACACCTGTCATTGTCCCTGTATTTGTCTCTACCTACCATCAAAATTCCCTGCCAACCCCACAGACTCTGCCAGAATGCCTGGGGTACACAGGTCATGGAAATGGGTCAGCAGCAGGTGCAGAGTGAGTGAGGCCCTTGGGACATAACAAGGACATTGGGTGGTGATGATCTAAGCTGCTGCAAGACAAGTTGCCATCTGAATACCAAATGTCCCGCTTCCTTGGTTTTGAAACTCTTCCTCCAGCCCCAAGGCTACCCCAAAGGCACCATTTTATTGTATTGCACATCTGCCTCCATGAACGTCCCCACAGAGATTTCATGATTCTCTCCCAGTATTTGCTCAGTTAGCACTAACTCGATTTTGTCATTCTTTCCATCTCATTCCTCTTTTCCTTCCAATCTGTAATAAAACTAATTGAAAAATACTAGGTATATTTAGCTCAGACAGAACCTAAGAGCTTGGCACGCGGTGGTGCTATGAGGGATACAAATGTTTGTTGGTGGCTTTGGGAACCACTAGCATGAAGGGTCAGAACCACCAACACCTGTTCCCAGGAAAGGGGGACGAGTCCTTTCCACATCTGTCTTCCCTGTCTGACATCTGAAGCCTTACCCAGAAGGCAGGCTCCCCCACCCCACTCTCTCCCACTTGTGGCAAGTTGTGGAACGTCTTGCTCTCAAAGGGGCTCCCACAGCTTTCTCCTTTTCCATTGAATAATAAAGTTATTTGTTTTCCCATGAAAAATGAAGTTGGGGGTGAGTGGTTGTTCTTAGGTTTTTGAGAGAGCACACTAGCCTGTGCTAGACAGGATAACTAGAGGTAAAGGGTGCAAGATCTACACAGTGAGATCTCAATGCCACAGCTATGCAATTCTATCTACAGAATGTGAGCTTCCTACAAGTACTAAAGCAGCCATGTTCTTCTGTTATCCAAATCTCACCATCAACAGAGTGGGAAAGCACTCATTGCTATGATGCCTAGTGTTGGTTGTCAACTTGACAGAATCTAGAATGGTCTGGGAGTATGGCTTCTGGGTGTGTCTATGGAGGACTTAGCTTGATTACACTTATTAAAATGGGAAGACCCATCCACTATGGGTGGCACCATTCCCTGGACAGGAGATTCTAGACTATATAAAATGGAGAAAGAGAACTGAGCAACATCACATACACATTCATCATTTTCTGCTTCCTGCCCATGGATGGGAATGTGACCAGCTGTTTCAGGCTCCTGCTGCCTTAACTTCTCAACCTTGAGCCCTGAGCTTTTCCTTATATGCAGAGAATACTTAAAAGAGAATACTTCATTCAGATTCTTTAAAAATAATTAGTCACATGCTTTTAATACAAGTCTTTCCAGTTTGTAACTCTCTTTTAGGATAGTATTAGACAGAAATACAAAATAACATGCTTTGTTTGTTTTTAATAACTGATCTTCAATCAATAAAAAATTTATTTTTCATTACCAGCAACATGAACATTTTTATTGTTGTTTCTCTGGGTTCTGTCTGATTTACTAGGTTCCTCAGACTTCCAGCAAGCAGGGAAAACAAAGAAGATCTCCAGAGGCAGAAAGAGCTTCTCATTCCAGGCTAGGCAATTTCTCATTCCAGGTTCAGCCACTAAGAGCACTGGCCACTCTTGCAGAAGATCCAAGTTCAAGTCCCAGCATCCCCACTCACAGTCGACAGTAACTCCAGCTCAAAGGAAGCCAATGGACTGTAACTCCAGCTCAAAGGGAGCCAATGGACGGTAACTCCAGCTCAAAGGGAGCCAATGGACGGTAACTCCAGCTCAAAGGAAGCCAATGGACTGTAACTCCAGCTCAAAAGAAGCCAATAGCTCTTGGGGTTTCCATGGGCACAGCGTACACATAGTGCAAAGACATTCCTATAGGCAAAACACCCACACGCATAAGATGAAAGTAAACATTTTTTTAAAAAGAATTTCACATTCTATTCAAATGGCATAAAATTCACATCCTATGACATAAAATCTTCTCTGTGAATTAAATCCTAGGAAAGCAGAAAGTAATCTGTCAGCCTCTTAAAGGAAGTAGTTGCATCTATGTATTAGTGAGGGTTCTCTAGAGTCACAGAACTTATGGAATAAATATATATTATATGTGTGTGTGTGTGTGTGTATTCTTTGACATATATATTATATGTGGTATATATGATATACATAAAATACCATAGATAGATATATAGATGGATATATAGATAATATAGATATAAAGATAAAGATATAGATATAGATACAGATATGAAATTAGTTGAATGATTTACAGGCTGCAGTCCAACTAAATTAGCAATTGCTATGAACAGGAAATCCAAGACTGTCTCAGCTGGTCTTCTATATATTCTGGAATCCGGAAGAAGCAGGCTCCAATGCCAATGAAGGAATGGATGCTACCAAGGCGAGGACAATCAGGCAAAGAACAAAACCTTCCCTCTTCTATTGTTCTTATATAGGCTTCCAGCAGATGGGGTGGCCCACGTTAAACCTCCAGATGTGGATCACATCTGTGCCCTCCCCATTTCTAGATTGCAGTTCATTCCAGATAGGATCAAGTTGACAGCCAAGAATAGGCATCACACTCTGAACACCAAACATGTCACTCTTTATGGCAAATTTTCTTGGATAACAATGCACAGCTACAAGGCTGAAAGGGATTACAAAGCAGGAAAAGGAGGGGAAGGGGGGACGAGGAGAGAATAATACAATGGAAGAGGATGTGGGGTACAAAGTTGAAAGTTGACTACTTCTCTGGCTGGGTCTGCTAGGCTGTGGGCTGTTTCATCTCTCACAGTTTGTGTTATCCAGTAGCAAGCATCAGCTAAAGGGCAAGTGGGCTTCCCTGACTGAATTCTAAGTGCTCGGAAAATAATGTGGTAGGACAAAATTTAGATATGGAAGGCCAGAGCAGGACTGTGAGAAAGAACTAAGAACATGGCCTCAGCCTAGTAAGGCCGGGATATGCCCAGTTGCTTGGGAAATACCGAGCAACCGCGACTGTCCGGCACTATGGTGGAAGCTGAGGGAGACAGACTGGTGCTAACCTAAGCCCTTGACTCATGCCTTCGGTTTGTAAGAGGTCAGCAGTGAGCCACCAGCAAGCAGATGCCTTACTGGGGATACATATTGTTCTGGAGAGGGGACAAAGAACAGAACCTGACCATCTGCGATCCCCACAGTGGCCTTCCTGGTCACAGGGGGGCCACTTTTGCCTTATCCCCTGGGCTCAACAGTGTAATAAGCACTTACTGTCTGCAGTTCAGCCTTGGCTTACATTACACTGGAATTACCTGGAATGATGTTTTATTTACATTGTTTTTAGAATTTCTGTGTGATTACTGTATTTATATCATTTCTACCCTCCCCTCTCCACCTCTAAGCCTCCCTGTCTTCTTCTCATTCCTTCTCAAATACATGAACTCTTCTTTAATTTTATTGTTACATATGTGTGAATGTATGTTCATACACATGTGCATACACACACACACACACACACACACACACACCCCGCCCTCTATTTTATGCTAGGCACCCATCTTGGTACCCACTAGGCATTTGTCTCTGACCCCAGTCCATGGAGGTAAGTTCCCAGTAACCCTGACTCAGTGATCCCCACCCAGAAATGTACAGCAGTGACCACCTGCTTCTCATGATGTGACTAGTTGCATTTTAGTGTCTGTAACCTGCTTATGCAGACCTTCTAGTGGTCCTAACTACCTAATCTTGGCAGAGCAGAGTAGCCTTGGCTTGCTTGTGCAGATCCTAGAGGTCTTCTTGTGGCTTTTTACCTCTAAAATTTCTTCCCCTACCCTTTTCTCACGGCAGTTTCAAGTTGGCTTGGAGATTGCTGTCTTGCTAGCAGAAATCAATAAATCCTTTAATTATAATTGGATTGAGTCTATGGTTTTCCCCCAGGGGTCAGAAACTCCATAACTGAGTACATTTAGTGTATATTTAGTGTCATTCATATGTACATGTGTTTAGGATTAAACACTTGGGACTGAATAACCTACCAGAGAGCTTGTCCCTGGAGAAAGCTGATCCCCCCCTCCCTCAGCGACCGTTGCCTGGCTATATCTCTTCCTCTAGGAATGGGACTTTGTGAAATGTTCCCCACTCGCATTGGAATACCAGCTGGGCTTGTTTAGGCAACTATGTTGTTCATCATTTATATTTTATGAACACAACTTCGGAAGGTTTTTTTTTTTTTTAATATGTATTTTTATTGTTAAAGAGAGAATATATACCAGGTGTGTGCAGTTCCTACCAAGGCCAGAAGAGGGAGGCAGATCCCCTGGAGCTGGAGATTCAAGTGGTTGTGAGAGGCCCAAGGTGGATGCTGAGAACTGAACTCAGGTTCTTTGGAAGAACAGAAAATGCTCTAACCACAGAACCATCTCGACTGCCCCTGGAAAGAATTTTATTTAATTTTTGTTTCCAGAATCTATCCCTCACTGACTAAGGAGATTCTAGAAAAGTAGCTAGTAATGTGCACAGTGTGTGCAACTTCCTCATCAGCTTCTCCCGCTTCCCTACTGTTGTCCATCCCGCCCCCAGTACCTCCCGGGTCTGGTTTGTTCTGCTTTGCCTTTAAAGGATAACTCTGTAGCACTCCACTAAGTCTTCTTGTGTCTTAGGTTTGATTTTCCCCCTTTAATCTGCCTGTTCTGCTGATTCATCTTTCCATTATGTTTCTTTGGTTTTGTATTTTCTTTCTTTAGTCCATAACAACATTTATAGGGCACTTGATGTGGACAGAATACTGTGGTAAGCACTTAGCTGCTGCTAAAAACAAATCTAATCTAATAATGTTCTCTGTTAAATTCCTTGCTACAGTTATGGATTAATGTCTGGTGAACAATTGGCATGTTGGCAAAAATCTATCTCTCTTCCAAGGAAACAGCTGCCTCGGTGTATAAATAATAAATCCAAAATAAATAGATAGATTGCAAATATATACATATATAAAAGAAGCTCACAAAAATAGAGACAGCAGCAGTAATAGCAGTTAGAAACTAAATACCAACATCTCCTCTAACAAATTCAGCCTTGCTCTATGAAAAAGATGCTACAGTTTGCGCCAGAAAGAAGAAAGGTCAGTGGGGTTACTTCTAGGCACAGAGTACCTGCTGATTAAGGCTGCTGCTTTCTGTTCATTTATGTCATTTTTGTGATGGCTATTCGTGGTTGTCAACTTGACTACATCTAAAATTAAATAAGATCCAAATATGGAGGGTATTTTTGCTTAAATTATAGGAGAAAGATCAAGCTCTACTCTGGATCTTTAGGGTAGGAAGACATGCCTTTAATCTACATCTCTGGAGCTGGAGAAAGGCTCGCCTTCAGTCTGGATCTTGAGTTGGGAAAACATATTTTAAATCCAGATCATTAAAGCTTGGAAAACCTGCCTCTAATCTGGGACACACATTCTGCTGGAAGCCTCTGGAAGGAAGGACACTAACAACTTGACATTGTTTTGAGTGACCTAGTAGACACATACCTGTGTTCTCTGAAGCCATTTTCAGAGAGGTTTAGCTGAAAAAGGGAAATTCACTCTGAATATGGGTAGTACCATCATCTGGCTTAAGGTCCAACACTAAACAGCCAGTTTACTAACAACACTAACACAACACTAACACAACCCACCCTCTTGTCTCTGCCTCCCAGATATGAGGGAGTTCCTGCTCCCATGCCTTCCCAACTATGATGAGCTGCTCCCTCAAACTAGAAGCCAACACAAATCCTTCTTCCCTGAAGATGCTTCCTGTCAGGTGTTTGGCTTGGTTTGGTTTGGCTTTTGGTCAGATCAGTAAGACAATCAACCCATACAGAGATCAGTACCATAATGTGGGACCATTATTCACTGCTCTCTATCCTGTCCATGTAGTTCATATGCCTTTGAAACTCGTTTCCAGGAAGAATTGGAAAGACTTTGGAGACGCAGGCCAAAAACACTGTCAACAGAGCTGAATGGGAGAGTCTATTTAGGTTCAAAGGACGGGATAGGAGTGCATGCAGTAGAACTTGGGCTCTTGGGGCTTCTGAAGGAAAGGGGGCCCTGCTGGGAACTAGAAGCCATTTGTATGACACTCTGGAAAAACATGTGAAGATTGGCGAGAAAGTATTTCCTACCAGTTTCATAGGGATTATGACCCTGTTAACACCCTGACTTCAGATATTTAGACTCCAGAAGTGAGACAAAGTTTTCTGTTGTTTTAAACCATCTAACTATAAAAACTACCACAGCAGCTGTGGTGGTTTGAGAGAAATTGCCCCCAATAGATCCACAGGCGGTATGGGGAGGTGTGGCCTTATTGGAGTAGGTATGTCACTGGGGTGGGCTTTGGGGTCTTATATGCTCAAACTAGACCCAGTGTGGCACTGTCTCTTCCCATTGTCTGAAGATCAAGATGTAGAATTCTCATCTCTTTCTCTATCTAGCACCATCTCTGCCTACACTTCCACCATGACAGTAATGCACCAAACCTCTGACCTGTAAGCCAACCCCAATTAAATGTGGTCATGGTGTCTCTTCACAGCAGTAGCACAGTGACTAAGTAAGTGAGGGTGTAAGAAAGCAAAGAGGCTGGAGAGATGGCTCGGTGGTCAAAAGCACTGGCTGCTCTTCCGGATGATTTGGTTTTAATTCCCAGCACCCACATGACAGCTCACAAGCACCTGTCACTCCAATTCCAGATCCAGTGCCAACTCCGGCCTCCACGGACATCAGAGATGTATGTGCTGCACATATGTACATGCTGGCCAAACACACAAATAAAAAATAACTATTTAAAAAGAATGAAACAAAGAAACCAAATAAAGATGGTGAAATAACCCTGGGTTTCACAACACCCTGGGTGCGAAATGCAGCAGGAAGGAGCCATCTCCAAAACCAGGAGCTGTAAGAGGGTCATAGTGTCCAGTGGAGGAAGGCAGCCTCTGCCAACACCAGCCCTTCAGGAAGGAATCTGGACATCGCTGTCCTTTCTTCCTGCCTCCCACTGGCCAAACCAGAAGGGATGCCATGAGGCAAAGGAAGCAGACAGATGTCGTTCTGTAAGGACAGCATGCTGCTCAGAAGAGTGGCTGACAGGCTCATTGCCAGCACCATAGTGGCTTGCCCTCCCTCCTAGCCAGACCCTGACTTCCTCACCAGGCTCTCAGGATCTTTCTGTGTCCGCTGAATATCCACCACTGCTGCGATGAAGGAATTGACTATGCAAATATTTGAGTAACGATTGGTTCTGATGATCAAACATAAGCACCGTGAGACAAGAGACCATGCCTGTCATTCATTAGTGAATCCTCAGGGTGTGATACGTAGCAGAATGCCTAGACTCGTAGACCAGGAGCTCGACAACCTGATGTGAAAAGATCAAGGATTCAATCCAGAGAGTTCATCTTTGGCAACTTCTATAGCACTCCATAGACGGTGAGCACCATTATGCCCTTCGTGTGAGTGTTGATGGCATAATCTGTAATAGCAAATAATGTGTCCACTTGCGTGTCCTCCCCATCCTTCAGAACTCGTGGGTAGAGTCGTACTGGGACCTAGAGAAGGGCAACACGGTTGAATGAAATGAGCAACTACCCAAGGGGCAGGCAAATGGAAACATGAGTGTAAATGTCCTCCGGACAGGCAGCCCCCGTGACACTCGAAAAGTGGTGAGAACTTACAAGAGTTGTTTTCACCACCGTGGTGGGAATGGAGATCCTGGATCCACCCAAGACATTGTGGCGTTCTTGTTCCCCCCGCCACACACAGAACTTGATCCCAAGTTTCTCCTGCACTCTGTTTCCTATCATAGAAATGAAGAGAAAAAGCAAGAAGGTGTCTGAAGAACGCTGACAGGCTCCGAGGGAGGGCATGTGTAAAATACAGTCACGAGAGTGGGTCTTCCCACTCTAATCTAAGGGCGGAATGGTAGATACGTACATCTCAGGAGCCAAGGTAGAAAGGGGTCAAAGGTTATGGTTTCTAGTTTCTGAAGGATAAGCCAAACATTCCCTGTCTTTTAAAATCAGTATAAATTTAGTCTGCCATAAACTGGAATATAGTGGCAGCTTCTAATTATTTTTGAGATTGTATTATAATTACAACATTTCTCCCTTCCCCTTTCCTCTCTCCAAATCCTCCCATACACCCCTCCTTCCCCACTTTCCTTCAAACTCATAGCCTCCGTTTCCATTCATTAATATTGTATTTACATACGTATTTGTATACACAGAAATGCTACTTGTATTATGTTTACAAGACTGACTGTCTGGCACTGGTCAGCCAATTGGTGTATCTAAAATTTTTACAATATTTTGCCTAACCCAGCATAGGTGACTCTTCAGGAGGAGGAAGAAAAGAGGAGGAGGAGCACAGATAAACCTAATAAAGACCAGGAAATGGCTCAAATTGGAAGCTGATGCTTTATCGAGTTGTTCTTTCAGACAACGGTGAATCATCCTTGTCCGGCTTTGCCCAGAGGGAGTCTGCAGCAAACACAACAATCATTGCAGCATCCCCAGTCCGTGCACACATATCGATCTCCTCCTTTGATGTTTCTTTTGATTACATCTGAAATGCCAATGATTCTTCTCCTTTATATTAGCTGTTAGCATCACAGCAGACTCTCTGACATGTACATCTAATTAAAAAAATAGGCTAACAGCATCAAGTTCTACTTGTAGGGAAGGAAAAGGAAACCTTGCTACCAACTCATCAGTCACATAAGCCACCTCGAGAGCGCCTCTCAAGTGGCCTTAGTAGATTCCAGTGCAAACCCTGAAGTTGGTTTTATCATCTCATTAACAGGAGGCAGGTGCTGCAAGCCTCCCGTGCATGGAAGTAGGGTCCTCTGGGGCAGAGCGTGGAGGTGCACATCTGTAATCCCAGCCTTGGGAAGCTGAGACCGGAGACATAAAACTTCAGCGTCAATCCGGGTTACACAGTGCTTGCCTGACGAAGGGGAGATGCTCCTATCGAAGGGGGGATGGGGCAGCGGGAAACAGGAGCCAACTTTCTCCAATGCAAGTGTGTCACAGAAAAGGCAGGGTGTGGAAGGAGAGCACAGTCGGGAAGCTGAGCAAGCCTGTGCAGAAAAGAATCTCCTTCTTCGTCTATCTCGGCTTCCTCTGCAGATCGCGAGGTTCTGCCACCAAGAGGCGTCCAGTGTCTTCACTCAGTCCCCTCAGCCTCAGTCCTCACTGGGCCCCTCTGTAAGAGTCACAGAAAAAAAAAAAAAAAACTGTGCTGACATCTCATGACCAAGCAGTGGCAGTCAGGTACCCCGGGGAGCCCTCAGACACCCCATGGAAGGGAAAACTGGCATTAACTAGCACAATAAGACTAGATTAACCCTGGAACCAGAACCTGTGGCTCTGGTTCTAAGGACAAATTCCAAAGTAAAACTGATGACCCCCACCCTCTCCTGACAGGCTCCACGACAGGCTCCACTCAATAGTATTGAGGCATGAGGAGGATCTTACTGCAGCCCCCTTTCGGGGATACTTCTGAGCAGCTGAAAAACCGCTGAGACCTATGTAAACAGCGGTCCCATAAGAGTGCAGCTTTCTTGAACATGGATTAGCTGGGGATCAGTCCGTACATTCCTATTTGCTCAAACAGGCACCCCAGCTCCACGGGTTTCAGTGCAGCGCGTGACAGAGAGAGGAATTCATTGTGGCATTTTCTCTAACAGTGTTCTTGGGGCTTCACAAAACATTTAGCTACACACCCAAAATTCTAAGGCTATGGTGTAATTAAAAAGGCATTTCCTGAAATACAACTGTGGATGGCATACAGTTTCTCCTCACCAATTACCCCCGACTCTGAGTGTCCTAAGAGAGAGAGATTGGACAAGGGAGGAGGAGCCTCTCTGTTCCTTCAGCTCCTGATAGTTAATATGCACGCTCACCTTATCTAACAACAAGGGTCTCCATCTCTATCATCCTGCATGACTTGATGACCACGGACTCTTACCTTTTTCTCTCCCTTCCATCCCTGTCTCCTTACTTCTCTCCTGGGTTTGTGACAACCCCATGAGGTCATTAGCAGTTCCACTTAACCCGTGGGCTCCACTGAGCCTCGAAGAGACTGGACACCTTGCCTCAGAAGCAGACCCAGAAACTGGATCTGGCTTGCAGGGTGGTTGTTCTCGTCCTGGGCTGTGGGCTGTGGGATAAACAGAAGGAACGCCTTAGCTGCCTAAAGAACGGCTGAGGCCTAGCGTGGAGTCCCGTCATCTTTGCTGAGGCAAGGTTGCCTTGGGTTCCGCAGCCAGTCTCCACAGCGGTAGGAGATGCGTATCTAAGGCTTGCTACTACTCAACCTTCCTTGCCTACTTGAGAACTGAAACTTTGCAATTTCAGTACACAAGGTATTCTTCCAGGATGCCCTACTCTCACCAAGGACCACTCCCCTGCATCTGTCCTGCTCTTCTCCAAGACCAAAGCATGAGGAATGACCCCACGGGCCTCTTTCTGCTGATGCTTGAAAGGTAAGATCTTATTAGACTCTCTGGATTCATTGGGTTGTTTTATTGTGTTTTGTATTTTGTGTTTGTGTTTGTTTTTGTTTGTTTGTTTGTTTGTTTGTTTTTGCCTCCTCAGGGGCCTGGAATGGCAGTGGTGACTGAGGGTTTGGGGTAGGACTCCTGAGGGTGGGGTAAAATTCTGTGGGTTCTGTCAAGTCCACAGAATTGCTATCTTTACCATGGATATATATATACTATATATATATATGCGCTGAGGCAAAATGTCCAGATTGTCTTATTTTTTTATTTTCAACCACTTATCACTTAGACAAAGGCAGCAAATGGGCTTGCAGTCTCCTAGCAATAGCTCTCAGGCTCGGAGATGAGGTAATGTGCTCAAAAGTACTGTAGTGGGAAAAACTGTGCAAAGAAGAGAAATAAATCTCTGACCAGTCCTCCCTTGCTCTGAGGCTGGTCACAAGTACACCGCGGCGTCTCAGGCATTGTGTGCCAGCTGACCAGGTGAGCTCCAGAATCTACCCTCTTTCTTCCTTTACGGTTGAATACATTGCTCTTGGAATTAATTAAAATGAGATGATTATAAAGCTCTGAAGAGATTTAAGTTCCTGGTAGAGCAAATAATGTCTCTCATCTCTGCCTGGTTGTGGAGTACAGATACCGGGTGGCAAGGTTCATTTTGCTTTTTTTCTCCTGTTTTGTTCTTACTTTAACTCCAGCATTTGGGAAAGTCCAGCACATGTTCGACATTCACTGCAGGGATGAATTCATGACAGCCATGCACACCACCCTATGTCGATGCTGGGGGCACAAGATTGGCGTTTGCCTTGTCCTGTGAGCTGCTTTGCCACAGCCTGATCTGCCCACTAACAAAATGCTATTGACTGCAACGGGATTTTCTGAAGGGCTGACAGCCCAACAGTCTCAAACCCAGCTGCACGGATCCGAGAGGCCAGCCCTCAGTCCTCCCGTGTTGCTTAGACGCCAGCTGATGGCCATGGAGAACAGAAAGGGGGCAGGGCTCCCCTTCTTACCAGCTTTTCTCATGGATGCAGCCCAGTGCCCAAACCCTGCATCTTGGGCTGTCAGAGAAGAGTTGAACGTTTCTATTTTACTTCATGAAGAAAGTCTGCACTTTCTCCCCAAACAGGTCTGCAAGAGCCTGCTATTGCATGATTAAAATTTACAATATCTCATTTTCAAAAAAAAAAGACCATTCTGTCCCCAGTACTGAAAGGAGTGTGTGTGTGTGTGTGTGTGTGTGTGTGTGTGTGTGTGTGTGATAACAGCCCTGCATCCTATGTCCCACATCATACCTACCTACCTACCACTACCACAAAATGTGGACACTCCTCAAGAATATGGTATCTATTAGGAGGGCCTTTAAATTTTTGAAGTAATATGCACATGCATTGAGGAGTGGTAGCAGTGTAAGTAGCATGCAAAAAAAATATGGAAAGGGCACCACAAAGGCATGACCTAGAGATGTTCACGGGCTCCTGAAGCAGCCATCAGTCAGTCACAAGGGACAGTGCACTTGCCCAGCATGCCACATTCAACTGGGAAAATACTTGGTGACAGGACAAAGGAAAGTTAATCCAAATGCAACAGCCATATGAATTAAAATAAGGTCAGATTCTCAAGTGCTGTGTTTGACTAATAAATCCAGCAGTCTTACACTTCCCCTTTACCTGTATGCATGTGATACAACAAGGAGGTTTGAATTATCCTTCCCCAGCTTAAGGGCAGAACCTCATGAGTATTTATAACTCTCAGAAACAGAAATGTCAGTGTAAATATATCACTAGGACAACAAAGCATTAAGAGAGAAAAATCGATTTCAACTATAGACTTTTGGATATTAAAATTGCTTTCATAGAATGTAGCAACATTCATTGGTTTGTTCAATAACGGTTTATTAAGTGCCTACTATGTGCCGAGTATGTCTTTAAAGGTGCTGGAAATATGGCTTTTAGAAGCTCAGGTAGTTTATATTTTCATGGATATGAATGGTGAGTTATATTTAAAAGTATATGTCACAGGATGATAATGTCCATACAACAGAATGAAGTGAGCAGGGAGAAGGAAAAGGAAAGAAAGAAAGGGAGACAGACAGACAGGAAGGAAGGAAAGAAGAAGGGAGGGAAGGAGAGAGAGAGAGAGAGAGAGAGAGAGAGAGAGAGAGAGAGAGAGAGAGAGAGAGCAGGTTGGGAGACTCAGGCTGGTAAGGCTGATGTTTTCTTCCACTTCTCAAAAAGGCTGTAACATAGAGGTGACACCTCAGCAGGGGCTTCCAAATAGGCAGCCTGACATTTGTCTGTTTTCTGAATGCCTCTAGAGTTTTAAGCTGAAACAGTTGCTTTCCTGTAAGTCCTGGGAGCGGGCTGCTCTCCCTTTTCTTGCTAAGCATGCCTTCATAGTCATTGTCATCTGATGATGAGATCTGATTAACTGGCACAAACTGTCAGGGGACTAGAGTTGAGGGGCAGCATCGAAGAGGTCCAGAAGAGGTCAAAAGTGAGGACATGAGAAGGAAGAAGTGGGTCGTACTTGGGGTGCGTGCCAAGAGCCCTTCCTTGCCTCCCTTCCTCCTTACATGACCGTATTCTGTGGTCTGACAAGCTCACCCCACCCACCACAGAAGGAAAGGGAGCAGAGACTAGGGCATATTTCCCTCCCTAGTCCCAAGCAGACTCTAGTCTCCCTGGGACACAGCCTCCTCCTCCGTTTCTTCATTTGCAGATCAATGTCCTTCCCAATGTCCTCAATAAAACAGTGAAGCTGAAACCAAGCACGCTGACCCCAGGGAAGCTCTTAGCTTTTCCTTCTCCTTAGCCAGGCCCAGAGGAACCAGCGGAATGGGCGACTCTGAGAAAGCTCCCCAGCCAGCCTAAAATGCCAGCGCTTCTGAAACCACAGGCCCAGAGAAAATCCCAGAATGTGTTCCCATTTCTGTCTGTCACCTGTCGAAGTACCACTCACAGGTAAGTCAGCATCCACAGAGGAGGTGCCTAGGACACACGGCCTGGGCATGTGGTCACAGCTCTGTCACATCAAAGACATCCCCCTTGCATAACGACTTCAGCTGTGTTTAAATCACACCTGGGGTTTCACCCTGAGTAGTTGGTAAAGGGTTAACTGTCTGAGTCTTCTAAAAAAATGTAAATGAGGCTTCATGCAGTGCATCATAGGTAAGGACACTACACAGCCAGAGTATCACTGAAATCAAAGAGGTAGCCTGGGGTCAAGGCCCTTGTGGGCAGGAAGAGTCAACCAAAGCCTTCCAGTTCAGCATCCTAGACACCAAACTATGCTCTTACCAAACAGTGTTAGAAGTGAAGAAAGTTTAATCACCACCTAGCCCAGCCTACCTCACTAAGCTTGTGGAAAGTGGAAAATGAAGAATTCAGTGGCCTTCCTGTACCCACCTATCAGCTAATAGCCAAAAGGACCAACCTCTGGCTCAGAGCTTCCTCCACCAGATCCTGCCATCTGAGAACCACAAGAATATCTCAGTTACCCCTGATCCCATGCTTCCAACCCACATCCCTGCTGAGGAACCCCTTGCCAGTCAGCCAGAAAGCCATTCTTCACCCAGCCGGGCTGAACCCCACAGCTAACTCCTTCAAGGCTTGGAGAGTGAGAGTACAAAGCTCTCAACGAAGTCAGACTGCTTGTCTAAAGCTCAGGCTATGGTTTCTGACTCTTTCTGCAGAACCTCAAAACCCTAATCCCCCCTCCAATTCCTCTACACTAGCTAGTATCACACTGAGCACACAGAGGTGAAAGAAGAAACGCTGGGCTCCTCTCTCTCATCTCAACCTGAGCGACCCCTGCCCCCCTCACCGCAGGGCCTCTCACTCACTCTGCTGAGGAAGAAACAGATCAATGGCCAGAGCCTGCCAGGGAGCTCTTCCCTCACTTTCACTTGGAGACAAAGAATTTCCCATTTCTGTCTTTCTTTCAAAATAAAAGCAAGTTTCTTGTCTTAGTTTCTATCGCCGCCGTGAAACATTATGACCCAAAAGCAAGCTGGGGAGGAGAGGGTTTCTTTGGCTTATACTTCCACATCATTGAAGGAGGTCAGCACAGGAACTCAAACAGGGCAGGAACCCAAGGCAGGAGCTGATATAAAGGCCACTGAGGGGTGTTGCTTAATGGCTTGCTTGACTGCTTTCTAACAGAACCCAGGACCACCAGCCGAGGATGGCACCACCCGCAATGGGCTGGGTCCTCCCCCATCAATCCCTAATTAAGAAAACGCTCGGCGGCTGGATCTTAGGAAGGCTTTTTTCTCTATCAAGGTTCTCTCATTTCAGATGACCTTAGCTTGTGTCAAGGTGACACAAGCACACTAGCCAGCACATTGCTCAGATGATGATACAGTAAAGAAAAAGCCAGGGTATTGAAAGTGTTTTTAAGAAGAATGATGGTTCGTTTTCCCCAGCACTGGTCAGCCTGCCCTAGCTACACAGTCCTGGCCAATTTCTGAGTTATCTCAAGTGAGAGACAAAGAATTAGACAGGATTTAACCTGCTGCACAGGAGGAGTTGTTGCAGGATAGGAAAGAAGCCACCCATGACTTGACTTACTCCAGACCTGCTTCTCTCCCATGACAACCTGAGCCCGTCATTTCGCCTCTCACACTCATTTGTAAGATGAGGAAGCTGGACCTGATACCGCCAAGGTCTCTCCCAGTTCTCACCGTCTATGATCAGTCAGCCTCATTTCCGATTAGTTGGAAAAAGGAAAACCTTTTTTGACTTTCAGCAGTATGAAGCTAAAAATAAGAAGGCCTGTGAAGTGGAAATTCATTAGTCACTCCAGAGTTGCCAGTAATGAGGTTAATAACGCTGGCCTGCAGTCTCAGAGAACTTCTGCATGAAGTCATTGTGTGCTCCATTTGATGAGTCCTCCCAGCAACCGGCTGCTGTTGTTATTTCTATTTCACAGATGAAGAAACCAAAGCATGAGGAGGTTTGGGGAAGGCCCAAGGCCACACCCCTGAAAGCAGCTGAACCAGGACCCAAGCACTGGTATCCTTCCTCCACACTGCTGTGCCACACAACTAAAGGTCTTCTTTTCTTGTTTTTGAATCAAAATATGGCTTGTTAATATGAACTCGGTACTTTCCCAGAGTCCTCTTGGACTCAGTAGACTCTATCAAAGAAACGTGCTTGGAAGATAGACATGCCTCCTGTTTAGCCCCTGTGATGCTGGCAGCCTCCTCTGTGTCTGTGGCATGTTCGTGCTCTCAGACTCCAGCACTTAGCATTTTCCTGAACTGACTGACTGCTTTGTGGTATTTCTCTGTGATGATGCAGTAGTCGCCATCTTGAGATGATATGGCATGAGGTTATCCAGATGTTCAGTAAATCCCTCAGGGTGTAACCATGAGAAATAGTGGAAGCTCTTATGGGTTTAATTTTGTATTCTTCTGAATAAGCTAATGTTACCAATCTCTAGAGAGTCTATATGAACACATTTGCAAATGTAGTCTTGGGGAATATGGTAGTTTGATTGAAAATTACCCCACAGGCTCATATATTTTAAGGTTTGGTTCCCAGTTGGTAAAACTTTTTGGGAAGGATTAGGAGGTGTGGCCACGTTGGAAGAGATGTGTCACTAGTGGTAGTCTTTGAGGTTTCAAAAAACACCTAGAATTCTGTGTGTGTGTGTGTGTGTGTGTGTGTGTGTGTGTTTTCTGGGAACAGTGAACCCCAAATTAAATACTTTCTTTTATAAGTTGCCTTGGTCATGGTATTTTGTCACAGCATTGAAAAATTAACTAAGACAGGGAGTATGAACTGAACATCTTGCATGAAAGGATGAGATGTTCTTTGTTATCACTGGTAGAATGTTGACAATCTCCTGTATTTACAAACCAGAGAACTGAACAAGAAGACTCAGCTCTGTAATGTATTCTTATGTCTGGGAATCCAGAAACTATATGAGTTGAAGTTCTCCCAATAGGCAGAGCAAAGTAAAATCTGCAAGTACGTTCAGAGACACCTCCCCCTCCTTCTCAGTCTATCTCCATCGTGGCTATTAAAGGACAACATAAACCCCATTTGTCCCCATTTAATGACCCCATTTGTCTCCACTTTGATGACCAGGCCTGATTTTTGAAAAAAAAAAAAAAGCCATAAAGCACCAGCTCAGGAATAGACCATAAGTCCCAGAAACTAGGTCATAAGACACTAGTTCTAGGAACAGAGCATAAAATCTAGAACAGTATCATAAAACCCTCTCCCAAAGAACACTCTGGGAATAACCACAAAAATGGGGAAATATCTTATCTCAGAATGGGCCATCTGCACTGGACAAACCTATTTCATCACATGACTGAATGCTCATGACATAGCATTGTAGACCACTGATCACCTACGACCACCTAGCACCCACCAATGAAATTTTAGATTACCTAATCCTTCTAGGGAGTTCCTTCCCCTGTTGTCTATAAGAAGGCCTGCATGCCCTTATCTGGGATCACCATTTCAAAGAATGGTTGACCCCCACATGCTTGTTGTTTCTGCAGAATAAACCATCTTTGTTTTTAAACACTATCTGAGACTGGAGTCTTCCTTCAGCAATTTTCGGACCCTTACTTATATACTTAGACAACTTCCTTATTCTCTGAGGACACAACCCGCCCACTTTGCTCCTTTGAGTTTTCTTGTCTTTTCTCCTGAAAGGATGAGGGTTGCAAGCTGGGAATCCCCGTGCCTGAGTCTTGGGTGACCCCAAAGGAGCAGAGGTTTGGCCTGCTCTTTGCTGGCCTGGGAGTGCACATGTCTCACCCGCCTCCAGGGTCCAGCTGCGAACTGCATGCTGGGAAGGTCCCTAGTGTCCTTTCCCGTCTCTCCTCTGCAGGGTAGCTGGGGCGAGGGCGGGCACAGCTGGGCTGGTGGGATCACCGCACAGGCTGTGGGGCTCGTGCCTGGTGGGCACTCAGGTCCCCAACACCTACTACTAGTTGGGGGGGCTTTGAATACGTAATCCTGGTCCTGTAACAGGAAATACATATGTGACCCTGGCCCCATAACAGGAAATGCATAACAGGAAATGCCTGGCGTGACCCTGTGCGTGATCCTGTGCGTGGCGGCCATGTAAGCAGAAATGGCCTAACTAGTTTATCTGGCTTCTATAGGAAACTGATTGGTTCTCAGAGAGCGCGGGCTTGGATAATTTAAACTGATTGGCTTAGAAGCTATGGAGTGGTTTGTGTTAGGCAGGTTCTGTTATAAGCCTATAAAAGCTGCCCCAATTCTGCACTCGTGGCTCACAGTCTTTTACCCTGCATGGTGTAAGACTGTGAACCCCAGAGCCTCTGGAATAAAAATCCTTTTGCGGTTGCATCAAGACTGTTTCTCGTGAGTGATTCGGGTGACACCTTCCAAGGCGTGGGATGCTGGGGTGCCCCCGTTTTTCTTTTGGGTCTTACACTCCTATTCACAAGGGTCTCCAAAGCTGCCTGGGCCAAAGGGTGTTGGAAGCGGGCACCCACACTACCGGGCTGCAGCACTACCATCTCACAGGTGCCTCTTGGGTCACGTATGCAAATTGACCCAGCACCTTTCCTCACCCGCTGCACCAGGAAAGGGCTTTACAAAGAACTAGCTAAATGACTACTCACCGGAACCCCACACAGGAACCAGCTAATTGACTTTCACCCGACCTTCCTCGCCCTCGCATTCCGAGGATGTTTTCACCTGACTACTCCAGTCCTACCACTTTTCCCCCATGCATCCCCTTACTGTTTATAACCCCTTACCCTAGCTACAATAAACCAGACCTTGACAGCGGTTCTGCCTGGTCTCGCTCTTTTTGTCCCGCCCGTTCTTCTTTCAGGCTGGATCCACTCTGGACCCACGAATAACTGAGTCCCGCGGGTCGGGACAAAAGGGGAAAGAGCAGCAGGATGAAACATAAAGGTTCTACCCCTTCAGAAGTTCTGTTGGCAGAAGGCCATGACTGCTCAGTAGACAGAAGGTCTGATACCTCCCTCTTGGATGGAGCTGGCTTCCCGTTACAATTATCTTCCCTAGTCTTATAGGATACTAGAAGAAACCAACAAGGGACAAAGGTGTGATCATGCCAAGACAGAAGACACAAGTTTCTCCCCGAGTCCCAGACAATTACCTGTGAGCCTTCCCATATTTGCAGATCCATGAAAATTCTTTATTGTCCTGGAAAAAAGTCTCAGGTCACAATTTAAAAAGCATGTTTTCTAATACATGCCAATATAGTACAGATAACTAAGTGATATACAAAAACAAATGTGATAGACATCCACAACAAATATTACCATGCATTAAAATTAATTTTTCATAATATTAATATTACTTTTATTTATTATATTTATAATTTATAATAGTGTAATTAACATATATAATTCAATATATAACTAACATAATTATATATAATATATAATTTAATATTTATAATAATCTACTTATAATTTATAATATTACTTTTATTTATCTTTTTAAAAAAGATTTATTTATTATATGTAAGTACATTGTAGCTGTCTTCAGACACTCCAGAAGAGGGAGTCAGATCTTGTTATGGATAGTTGTGAGCCACCATGTGGTTGCTGGGATTTGAACTTGGGTCCTCTGGAAGAGCAGTCAGAGCTCTTAACCACTAAGCCATCTCTCCCGTCCACTTTTATTTATCTTAAATGAACATATTTAAGAATTTGGCTCATAAGTTGCATGTGTGTCTAAAAAGTAATAATCACAACTCCTCACTTACTAGTTCCAGGATCTTACAGTAGGTTGTTCATATTCTCTAAGCCTTTACTCTATCCTTTGTCCATAAAATGGGAAGAATAAGTTCACAGGGTTATTACATGGACCATCTGTGATGCACATCCCCAAGGTGCTCAACGACATTAGCATCCCACGGTAAAGGAGGTCTTACACAGACAACACCAAAGGAGCCAGCCTGGGAGGGGCTCACTGTCAATGACTATTAGCATTTCCAAGCCCAGATGTATTGTCATCATTCTTTTTCATAAAGATGATGTATCAAGAATCTTCTTTCTGGAACCAGTGCCCCCAGAGCTCCCAGGGACTAAGCCACCAACCAAAGAGTACACATGAAGGGACCTATGGCTCCAACTATATATGTAGCAGAGGATGGCCTTGTCAGGCATCTATGAAAAGAGAGGCCATTGGTCATGTGAAGGATCGATGCCCCAGTGTAGGTCAGGAAAGTGAGGAGGGGGTTTGTAAGCCAGGGGAGGGGGGGTGGGATAGGGGGTTTTCAGAGGGGTAACAAGGAAAGGGGATAACATTTGAAATGCAAATAAAGTAAATATCTAATTAAAAAAAAGAATGAGGAAGTAAAAGAACAAAAAAAAAAAGAATCTTCTTTCCAAAGACTAATCTAAATTAATTCCATGTGCTGCTTATGGTAGTTCTAAAAGCCATGCCACCACTGGAGGGGTGAGTATGTCACCTTAATAAACAATGTTCCTTAAGGTCCCTTGTCTGTGCCAAGTGAACACGTCTCTAGGTTACTAGAAGAGCAGAAACAACAGATTCTCATGGAAAGCAGTTTCTAGCAGACTTTGATCAGGCGTGTGCACAAAGACAACCTTAGGAGTCCACGTCTCTACAAAGGTCGGCCTTGCCCAGCTTTAGGAATGAAGGACCGCGTGTTAGGAGCACAAGTCTATACCCACAGACGTCTAGGGAAAACAGGAATGTTAAACTCGCAGGGTGTCTCCTCAGTGGAGGAGATAAAATCAAATACCTGCATTCCATCCAGAATGAGAGTGGGACTTGTTAGTGACCTGGTGACCTTTTGCTATTTGTGGAAACAGACCTCACCCAAACCCCCAGAATGATTATCCCAGACTCTCCCTCCCTAGACCTTTGTCTTTAGCTCCCAGTTAATAAAGCCTATCCTGGGAGGGGAGGAGGATATCACTTCTACTTATGGCCTCCTGAACTTTATGCTATCTAGGACAGAGACCGTGCTAGATTCTAGCCTTTGAGCTATAAAACCCATCTTCATGGTCACTCACACGGACTTTGAAAGAGAATTTTTGCGTAGTCTCGCCTTAAGCTGTTTTTTTTTTTCTGGAATTGGAATGATTGCTGCCCGGTAATCTCTGGAAGGGGAATGATTGTTTTCTTGAAATTTTATCCCAAATTATACTGTTTAAATATGCTGGCGATAAACTGCCTGCTGCTAGACTTCCTAGAAAGGAAGGAAAGGATGAACTGAGTTTTCATTCTCTTCTCCTTGAGGATCATTTCCCTGCTCCTGTGACATCTGCAGACAACCCCCCCCCAACACACACACCATCCCAGGTCTTAGTTAATGTACCCTTTTAAGAATAGAGCTTTTCCTGTCCTTGAAAACTATTAAGTTAATTACTCATATGAAGGGTGGCATGCACTCACCCTCGCATTGTCCATGTTGTCTACGGAAGGTTAGTTTTTATACTACTACTTTGCCAAGAAAGCCAAGTTCCCCTAAATGAATCTCAAGGATAAATATGTTCATTCTTCCATTAAAGAACCACAGGGAACTGGTCCAGGAGAACTGGGGAAAGAGCCAGGGAATTAGAGTCACTGTCTTGCCAGAGAAAAATGCATGCTCTGGTGGGAGACAATAGTGAAGAGTAGTTGTGCCAAATTGTGGCTCTGAGAGAAGTCACTTGAGACCCGAGGAAATGTCCACCTGCTAATGGACAGCTAAAAGCTCAAGGGGGAGTCAGAACTCACTGTGAACTTTCGGTGGGACTTTGAATAAGTCAGTTGAGCTCTTTGAGCCTCTGATGGCATCCACCCAATTGAGTTGATAGTTGATTATCTCTAGGACCCCTTCAGTGATAATCTATGTCAGCATCTGCACAGAAACAAGATTTAGCTTATGGGACAAATGGGGTTGATTTTTGACAGAGTCCCAAGATTTTGGGAAGCAAAGATCCCTGCCCTGCTGATTCCTTTGTGTGACCCAATAAGGATATTTTTTTCAAAAGAACTAAATGAAACACACTCTTCATTAATCAAAGGCAACTGAAAGTCCTTGCCAGCCTCACACCTACCTTCTGCAGCGGCTCCCGCTCATCTCCCTCGGGACACCCCACCTCTTCTTTAATGCCTTGTCATGATTCTCAAAAACTGTGATCACTCAAGGTTGAAGCTTTTAATCTCCCATGTATAAAAGGATATGCAAATAGAGTTCAGTTTCCTGTTGAGTCCTGCCAAGGTCTTAGCCTGGCAATTCTGGGAAAGGGGCCAAAGACCTCATATTTCTCAGCTGTTATTCCCGCTTCTCTGCCCAATCAGCAGCTGGAGGTCCAGGCTGTGCTTTGTCTTTCGTCTTACCTTTGCCCAAGTCTTCTAAAGGAGACTTTTTTAGCAATGTCTCTGGAAGGATGCAATACACAGCTGGTAGCCAAGTAACCAGACAGAGCAGCGTTATCTGGTTATATTTGAGAATAGTAAGTAAAACCAGAAAGTGTACATTTATAGATTATGACCTCAAAATTCAATCTTATAAACCACTTGAAGTACTGATATTCAGTCTGAGGCCGGGATGGCAGTGCATTATCTGTATCACCACAATAAGGTCTTGCACTTGTGTGGAGTATAAAGAAAGCAAAGTGTATAGGTACAATAACAGGCCTGCACAGCCCTCAAAACAGAGGCCTGAAAACACAGGACACCAGATGTATCTTCCTATGTCTCCTGACTGAACACACAGGCATCCAGACCCAGCTTTTCAATGGAACAGAGAACTCACTAATATTCCAGTGCTAATTTACATATCCCAAACTATGTTAAGTATGAGCATGTATTAAGCATAAAATTCTCACTTTTTCTGCAAATGCTATGACCTATCTGTATTTCTCAGAACTTCCCTTCTGAAGATAACTCCCATCAGGACCTTCTTATGCACTCTCAGTTCCATTATAAGGCCGTTCCATTATAAGTCAACTTTTACAAGCTCTTCAGAAATCTCTGCAGGGAGATTTCTTCTTTCATTTCTCTGTTATCATGCTAAGCAACCAGAACCCACTCATGACAGTAAAAAAAATTTTCTTTATACTATTGTTACAAATCAAGTCATTCTTTGGTGTCTCCTTCAACATTCTCTCTCTCTCTCTCTCTCTCTCTCTCTCTCTCTCTCTCTCTCTCTCTCCCTCCCTCCCTCCCTCCCTCCTCCCCCCAGTGGTGTGTGTGTGTGTGTGTGTGTGTGTGTGTGTGTGTGTGTGTGTGTGTGTGAGAGAGAGAGAGAGAGAGAGAGAGAGAGAGAGAGAGAGAGAGAGAGAGAGATCCATGCCTTTACCTTTTACATTTAAGCCCTTGAGTCAACTCTACTCAGAGATGCCAATACTCCACATTTCCACATCTCAGTTCTGCCTCCCAGTCTTCCAACAATGATCATTTCAGATTTTTGCAAAACAGTTTCTTCTTACTTGGGTTTTTAGTTTGCTTTGCTTTGTTTGAAGGAGCATTATTCTGGGGTTTGAGGGAGATATCTTTCAGGTCTATTCCATCTCATAGGCTGAAAGTTAACATCCATCCTTTCACATCATTGACCTGAGCACAGTCCAGCACTGGCTTGAACTCCATCAACCTTATAATCCTTGGAAGTTCTGGTTCTGAAAAATTCAAGAGCTTCTAACAATTCACAGGTCTGGCTACCATCACTATAATGTATCTTGAGGGAAAGTTGGGTCATTGAGCTATCTCTACTCTAAGGATTGTGGTTGAATCTTAACTTGTAAGGTTTCGGCCATACTCCAGAGCAAAGAGTTACTGTACTTGTTCTATGGACTTTAGGAAGACAGGCAGATCACAGGCCTTCAATGACAGAAGAAACACTAACACTTTAGACAGCTCCAACTCCCTGCTCCACGTTTGCTTTTCTAACACCACTGGTCCTCTAAAACGTATTGATAGTAGGTCCGGTCTAGTTGATAATAACCTAGTATAATAAGTCAGCACCAGCTTGTGTTGATACACAGACCCAGTATAAAATAAGTGAATCTGACACAGAGAAAAATATTTCTTTCTAATATAGAGAGTCCAAGAATACTATACAAAGCAGATCTTTAAACACCCTATATTTCCAGCTAGATATATTTATTGCAGTTCCTGTCCATTATTTCTGCAAGATGGTGATGAAAACTGAGATTCTCTTCTCCGTGTTCTAATCAACTCATCTGTCAGTGCAGATTGACATGGAAGGGAAATGCTTTGAGACCAAAGGACACTAAAAACATCATAAGGAAAACTTGAAGGGGAAAAAAGCTTTTTTTTTTCTACTCTCACTTTCTCTCAAGGCTGCTTGCCAGCAGGGTTGAGGATAGTTCTTCTGTAGTGTTTAACCTCCACGCCCCAAGCCATCTGGTCTCCATCACATGTGGAAGAAGGACCTCCTTGTTCAGCATCGTGAGTGCCATCACCCTAAATCCACTAGTCAGACCTGACTCTGCAGCTTGGCTAACAGACCTGGGAAAGCCTGTGTTCCTAGAGAAGTGGAAGGTGGTGGGACACATGGGCCCCGGGTGCTGGGAAACAGCTCACGTCGGCTGCTGACTTGGTCTTCTCTCCAGCTCCTTAATCCAGCAGACACAGCTTCCTTATGAGGCACCAGAGGCCCAGGATGTTCACATCCTGTGGTTCTCCATACCCCCTAAAACCCCACATTTGAGTTCCTTTCCAGTTCAGAGAACCAGGGCTGCTGGCATCGAGCCAATCAACAGCAGATGTGAGCCATAACCACCAACTACCCAAGAAGCATCCAGAGACAGGCGTGAGAATCGGCGTCCCAGAAATTCTCATAATTATAGTCCCTTCAATCATTTAATACATGCTCAGAGAGAGAGAGAGAGGGACCGGTAGACTTTCTCCTGATGTTTAATTCATTCTGTTGGGAATTAAGACGCTTGAAATATTTCGGAGACTTAAGAAGGCTTAGACAGAGGTGAGGAAGTTACTGGAAAGTTGGTACTATACTTTTACTTGAACTGCTTAGAAATCTGCAAATCTATCCTGACATAATGCCCCTATGGCACCGATATTACTCCCTCAATTTTTTGAGTCCCATATAGTGGCCATGCACTAGATGAACATTTAAAGCCCCGAGCACCAGGATTTTGTCCCTCTGAATACAGAAAAATGAAGATAAGGATTCTGGTGATCAAAGTAATATCTTCTGCATGTGCCAGGTTTTTTAAGGGTGTCCTCAACTATAAGGTGGCTGTAAGGAACTATACCCTGGTAGTCAGTATATCTTTTAACCCACCCCCAAAATAGTCTTCATTAAATGTTCTACTTAATAAAAATGAAGATGATAAAGAGGAAAGGGACAAAGTAGGAAGGGAGAAACAAAACTATTAATGCCAGGAAATGCTATTTTTCAGAATAGTTATCATTTGAGTTAACAACAGTCTGACTTCCCCAGAAAATGTCAAGGTCCATATTACAATGTATATTTTCTTATGGGCTATGAAAAAAACATATAGATTCCAAGAGTGCTCCATGGAAGGCAAGAAAGAAAGAGAGAAGAGAGGGAGAGAATAACTGTGATGGAGTGGAATGCTTAATTGTGGTATAAATAATCTAAAGGATGAGTACTGCCTAGGAGAGGCTAGCAGTGGCTGGTGCCTGTGAGTTATAAAGCTTGTCACCTGTGGTTCCTCCTTTCCTTGCTGTGTCCTCTTTCTGGGCCTCCCCCCACCCCCACCATATCCCTTATGTATTTTCAATTTATTCACATTAAAACCCAACTTCAAGAAGGGTCTGAAAACTGATTTACACTAATACTTGACTAATAAAAACAAAGAAAAAATTAATATTGGGAGTGAGTAGAAAGGCGGCTCAGTGATTAAGAACGCTTGCTGCTCTTACAAAGGACCTGGGTTCAGTTCCCAGAAGCTAAAGGCAACTTAAAACCATTTGTAACTCCAGTTCCAGATAAATTGATGCCTCTTCTGGCTTCAACAGGCACCACCCATATATGTATACATACACGCAGACAAACTCATACACATAAAAATAAACAATTTTTAAATAAAGAAGGGTTTTTAACTTTTCTAACACTTGTAGGGAGATAAGGAACTATTGCATTTTAAAGGAGCTTATAAACTAAAGACTAGAGCAACTGTAGTAGTATTTTCAGACTGAGAAATACTGCCCCAAAAGAAAGACAGAAGACTGCACTGTCTTTGGCATCTCTGTGTAAAAAAAATGGAGGGTGGACTTTCTTTCCCATGTCCAAGAAAAGACCAGGTTGAGCACTGAGCCAAAGACAACACTGACTTGGCCAAAGGGAGGGGCAAAGGAACAGAGAGCAGAGTCAACGGGGAAAGGCCAACAGGTGCCAGGAAAAGACTCCATTTCAGGAGCAGGAATAGCCTGTAATCGTCCAGCGGGGCAACAGCCTTGTCTATGAGATCCATAAACGGTCACACAGGAAGTATCACCCACCCTTTGCTGAAAGCCAAACTCAGTGACTAAGTTCTTTCCCTCCCTAAAGTGCTTCATAAATTCACCTCGCCTGACCTTCCTTCCCTCTCTCAGCTGTCCCCTTCCTCTTCCCAAATAGTCCCCCTTCTATTCCTGTGCCTTTTTAAAACTATATGTATGGGAAGGAGTATGAACATGTAGGTGCAGGTGACCTCAGAGGCCAGAAGAGGGCAGCAGGTCCCTGAGCTAGAGTTAGAGCTGTTGGTTGGAAGGGTGGTGGGAACTGAACTCAGGTCCTCTGCAGAAGCAATGTACAATGTTGAACACGAAGCCATGTCTCAGTCTCTTCCTCATTGTCTATTCCAAAATCTAAATTCCACATAGAGACCAGAGATGTCCTCCTAAAAATGGTTTGCTTTGCCTGACATGATTATCTCCAGTTCCATTCATCTCCCTGAAAATGGAATAATTTTGTTCCTTAGTAGCTGAAGAAAGCTTCATTGACAATACCTATCTTCATAACTATCCCCATAACATTAAAATTGTTGTTTTTAGATTGATCATACAAGCAAATATTCCTGATCTCCACAATAAAACATTTTTAAAGACTTACCTAAGTAGTATCAAACACCAAATAATTTCTACATTAATGTCCTTTTTTTTTACTAACTCCATCAGCTGGCAGCCATGAGCAAGAATAAAGAATAAGCACTGATTGTTAAGATGTCTATCCTCAATTCTATTTTGCTGTTGAAAGAACAAAAATTGAGTATACACATTGGATTATTGGTTTTGTTATCTTTGAAGGAATCAAATATAAGCAGCTCCTTCTTTGAGTTTTGATAGCTGCCTTCCAATAAAAAGCAGAACAGTTTATATTGTCACCAGCATCTTCCTAACATGTAAAAGCAGCACCTTTTCTAGAAAAAGGCATTGGTTAATTATCAGTCCAAAGCACTGATTGGTTAATGACTTATTTACATGTTCGTTGCTAGTGGGTTACAATATTTTCCCAAGTTTGATAACAAGTGAGTAACTGCTCATTTTTCTACTGTCCATCCCCCCCTTTTAAGCTTTTAGTACTTAAATTACAAGCGTGATGACTTTGTGCACCTGAGTTTTAAGACTCTAAACTGCAACAGCTTTGAAGGGAAGATTCTGGGCCAGTGGGGATGACAGAGGGTGTTGATGGCAAAACGCCAAGGAAAGAAATAAAGGGTGTTTTGTACTGCTATGTTTCACTGTGCTGGCATATCATGCAGGTTTGACTATATTAAACCTCTGTTCAGAAACACTCAGCTGTGACTCCCTTTATAAGTCTCAGCACTGCAAAGAGTCCATTGAGTGCTATGGGGAAATATCTAAGCTTTATTGTCCCCTTGCCTTGATTCATTTAGGTGTATATTTAGTCTGTATTGTTACTGCATGAAGTTCAGAATAGAAAAGAATATCACCAAAGTCTTCAGTGATAAAAATCCTAACCACATTCCTCAATATTTATCAAGCAGACTGACAGCAACTGAGTCCCAGTAGACTAAGCCACATGGTGTATATAAGAAACCAAAAGGCTGAATCCAAATCTACATAATTTACATAATTTCTTCTTCCCAAGAGCTCAAGCCTTGTGTATAACAAAGCAAGAGCTCAGAAAAACAGTTGTGAAATTATTTCTATACTGGAGTAAGACATGTTTGCTAAATCCCAGCTTTTTACAATGATATATTTCCAAATCCCATGACTGGATGTGAATCTCTAGAGAGAAATTCTCATACTGAATTCCCATTTCTTAACAAAGCATGTGCCTCATTCTGATGAGAAAACTGCCAAATGAAGAAATAATGGAGCAAGAAGGTTGCCCGGAACCAATGTTCTATGTGATGAAAAATGTAGACCTTGCCTAGGGAAAACCCGAGTCACTGGGAAATAAGGAAACTTGTGATGGAAAGAATATTGTGTTGGGTCAAGACAGCTAGAGGAGCTTTTGAAGATGAACCTTAATTGGTCCTTGCAGACAGCATGACCCAGCGTCACTGAGGATTTCAAAGTCAAATCTCCCCCTCTCAGGAATTCAGCAAGCATTCCCTCCTTGTGTAGTAAAGACACAATTCCGCTCCACACACTTGAACTTAGGTTTCTGTGAGATGTTTCCTGGGAATTAAGCAGTATTTCTTTCTGTTCTCTTCAGAATCACCAAAGCTAAGACCATAGATATGAGAGTTTTCCAGTCTTAGACTCTTTTCTCCGTCCTTTTCCTGATTCTGCATGAGTAAGTCCAGAGGCACAAATATGAATCTCTTCATCACAGGACAACAATCTCCAATTAGAATGCCATGTTGGTTTCCTAGTTTTTCAATCTAGGAAAGCAAATTCCATGCACAAGGGAAAACTATGCCAAGGGCTCCTTTCTTTCCTGTTGAAAATAACAGGGTGTATGGTTCCAGGGATAGAAATAGCAACTCGATCAAAACAAAATCAAAGAAGCTCATTGTCGGGGAATATGAGCAATTCGCAGTCATAACACTTATAATGAAATTATCATTTTTTCATACAGAAATAGATTGCTTATTTGATAAAAGTGCAAACTCGTAGATATTAACTTTTGAAGGCAGTAATGGTCTGTAATTGCTTTCTTATAGCGGACCGTAGTCATTCATGGTTAGAGAAAGAAATGTGATGAGCTTTCTGTCTCACCCAGACAAACCATGCCAGAAAGCATATGGCATGCACACGGCATGCAGAGACAGAAGGTTCAAGACATTCGACGGTCTCGGGATTCTTGCTGGTTGTGATGGGAATGGTTAGCCTTACAGAATAGCAGATCTGCCTGTTACTCTGCTATCTGGGTTCTCCCAGTCAAGCCACTATGTCCCTCTTGGCATGATTCCAAACCAGTGCCCTTCACAGTGTTCTTGCTGGAAATTAAAAAGTTAAGTTCAAGCTAATCTTCCATTCTAATGAGAAACAAGGAACCAGCTACACGATTTCACAAAGGAAACCCAGATAGTGAGTGTTAGGGTTTGGGTTGGATCTGAGTGTGTCCCCTAAAAGCTCAGGTATTCGGGCTATTGGGAATCAGGGTAGAGTCTTTAAAATGTGGAGCCCAGAGGGAAGTTAAGAAAGCTGCGGAAGCACTTGTGTTTGGAAGGAATTGAAGAGGTTCACAGGCCCCAGTCAATGTTTGACTTAAAAAAAAAAAAAAAAGACTTGTTTTATTTTATTTAATGTGCTTTGCCTGCAGTTTATGCACTGCATATATGCATGGTGGTGCCCACGGAGGCCAGAAGAAGATGTTAGATCCCTGGAACTGACCTTGTGGGATGGTTGTGAGCTTTCATATGGATGTTGGGACCCAAACCTGTGTCCTCTACAAGAGCAGCAAGCACTGATAGACACTGAGAGAGAACTAAGCCTGCAAAAGAACAAGGTCCCTCTGGGGCCTCCCGAGCCTGTTCTGTTTACTGATGTTGCCTGACGCTGTTCTCTGTGGTGTGACATGGGGAACCCATAGACTCAGTAGCCGACTATTTGAACTTCTTGATTCCAAAGATGTAAGTAAATAAACCTCTCACTTTACAAAGTACTCAGCCTGAGTATTTCTTTAAAGTAAAGGAGAATGGACTGATACGGTGAGATGTTCTGAGGAATAACAGACCCACTCACTGCCATGGTTGATGATATGAGAAATGGGGGGAGGCACAGAGGGTGAGAACTGTTACAGGAACTGTTAACAGAACTGTTAACAGAACTGTTAAAGGGGGTAGATGGGATATAGAAACTATAACCACTTTGACCAAATGAACTATAGTGCCTTTAAATAGATCTTCATCTTTTTAGTCTGTTAAAAACAAAAACAAAAACAAAAACAAAAAACAATGGGGGATTGAACAAATCTGACCACAGAGATATTATTCAGTGATTTGAGGAAATTATTATTGACTTTGGTAGATGGAAACGGGATGATGATAGTGTAGAAAAACATTCCTCTTGGTTAATGTATAATAAAGACAATCACAACGGCTCCACTCATAATCCCGAACTGAAGAGGATGAGTTGCCCAGATTGCTGCCATTTTGAAAAAAAAAATGTAATCTACATAATAAATTCCATGTCAGTCTGTGCTGCAGAATAAAGCCCTACCTCAAAAAGCCACATGAAGAAAGTTAATGTATGTTGAAGTATACAGTAATGAGCTGTCACAATTGTGATTTTTTTTTAAAAATTTTTGAACAAAAGTAGTAGAAAATATAGTCAGTGTTAACACTTGCTAAGACGAGGTGACACATCTGTGATGCTCTCTCCTTGTCTTCTTTGGAATATTCAAAAACTTTTAATAGGATGTCTTTTTTAAATTGATCAACAAATCTACAACAGATTTAAACAAATAAAAATGTGAAATGTGATATTGTTTTGAAAATTCACATATTTCTTTTGGAATTCTACCTGAATCTATAGGGATCAGAACCAATTAAGACTTTGTACTCACAATATGCTGTGTTAGTGAATTCACTTTTCCTGTGAAAGTGAATACGTTTCTAGTCACCCTTTATAGGGTACCAACCAAGGCCAAAGATACCAACTGAACACAGGACCACTAGCAAGTTATGGGCAACTATACCACCAAAGAAAATGTCTCTCCATCCACTGTTAACTATCTACATATCCTTGTGAATGGACAGAACCTTATGAGACCTTCCCCTAGCAACTGTTAGCTACCTGTACACTCTTAGAGAGCTATGTGACCTCATGAGAAAGTCCCCCACCATGAGGGCAAGTCCATGTCCCCAATAATGTACAGGTATCCTCCAAGTAGTAACAATTCAAGATGACAATGGCCAGGGCATGCCCATATGAAGGTTAAACAAAATAATGATACATATCTCACATAACAATTAATCCTGTCTATATATTTGTATATTTGATATATAAATATCAAATAACTAAGAAAGCCGTTAATAAATATGTGTCCATTTTGGAATCTTATTGTTTCTTTTCTCAACCCACTAAAGTCAGCTATTTTGTCGTAGAAACAATATGAGTAACTAACACAGCAAAATTTAAACATTTTAAGGGCACAGATGAGTCTCAGTCCAAAGACCTGATTCGTTTTTATTCCTGTCTAGTTGCTAAATTGACCAATTGACCCTACAAGCCATGGCAGTCCATTCTTCCCCTTCATGGTTTTGTACAACTGCATTATCAATTCCAAGTATCAACTATGTAAATAAATGAACACTCATTTTAATAAAAATACTGAATTATCGCCCAAGAAATACAGTCAAACTCTTGGATAGTTGTTGAACCTTCCTATGTCAACAAAGCTGTCACTTAAGTAAGTGGATACTTACATTTAATGAACATAGGATGTATATTGAATGTAATGTGGTCAGATTCTAAGGTCATTACTGAGACCTCCCGTGTTACCAAACAGTCACTGCGGGTCCAGCATCTGATCTCCAGAGTACTACCAGAAAGAAGAAATTAATAGTAAGCAACATAAAGATTCATGGTACTTCACTCTAGAGACCCTAACCAACATGTTCAGGTCAAATCTACCCCATCTACAAACCTAGAAAGCTGTCACTCAAAATGGTCTCTGACGGTCGATTTGTCAAAACCCATGCTGTGAGTAATCCACAACCACTAGCAACCAGGCAGTGTGGTGAAATGGTAGAGAAAAGCTGGAGTCTCCTGCTGTTGTTGCAGTTTTGACAGCACAAACAACAGAGAATTAGAGCAAGCTTTTCAAAATATGGCTCTGTTGAAGCCTCAGGTCCCCAAGACCTGCTCAAAGAACCCATGAGAATCAGATCTATTTTCATAATGCCAAAACAGTGTTTCTTCTCTCACCATGTTGACATTTGCACAGACAGAGCAAAAGCAATGTTGGGTCAAACATCAAATGCCTTAACATGAGGCAAGGGAGTTACATCAATGTTCTAATAATATTCCCTGTGTTCTCCACTGACAAATATTTACAAGGAAAAAAGCGATTTCGGAAAAACATTTTATTGACTCTATCAGCTTTTGAGAGCTGTGTGTGCCTGTTTGCATGAATGTGTGCATGTATTAATGTATTGTATAATTACAAAACTCTGCTCAGATTGCCATAAGTGAAATCCATGGATTTAAACAACAGAAAGTAATTTTTCTCATAGTTCTTGGGCTAGAAATCCAAGACCAAAGACTGTCAGTGTTGGTCTATTCTTAAGCTTCATGCCAGATGGACAGCTTCTTGTCATATTTTCACATGGTCTTTCTTCGGTTCACACACACCCCAAATTCTTCTTTTATAAGGACATAATTTGGGTATATAGACAATTTAGCTATGGCATCTGTCATGCCATTGATCACAGTATCTATTTGGCTGATCCAGTTGGGTACTTTATTATCCATTTCCTCCATTCTGGTAACTCCATGTGTATTCAGATCAAAACAATGCTCTTGATAGAAAAAAGACACCTTATCCAATAGAGGAAGGCCATATTTAGGTCAAGGGCATATGAGGATCTGCTGTGCTCCCAAGCTAGAACTTGCAAACAAACTTTGAAGGCTATCAATTATGATGAACTAGGTCCCAACCTGACAGTTTCATTCCCAAGTTCAGTCATGTTCTTAAGTTAGAATGTGTGTGGAATTCTGTCTTTGGGACATCACATGGAAAATTCTATCTCGAAGTCGGAACATAAATGAATTCCTGCAGGAAACTCATTGACAGAGTGGCATTCCACCGACAAGAGTGGGTACCCATTGACAGAGTAGGCACCCCATTGACAGAGTGGATACCCCTAGAGCTCACAGAATGATTTGCAGCAGATGTTTGCTGTTTATGAAATCTCATGGAGGAGCTTTGCAGCTTCCTGCGCCTTCTAGGTTTAGTTAGTTGGCGTCCAGAATCTTCTGATTCTCACCCTATGAAAGAGTGTTTCAGTTCAGTGAAAATAACAACATATCATCAGTTATGGAAAACTAATCACTGAAGGCTTGGATGGCCCAGGAGTTCACATGGCTGCTGTGCATATGTGAACACTGGAGCTCGGATTGGCAGAACCCATGTCAGTTGGGTGGCCATATCAGCCACCTGCTATTCCAGCTTTGAAAGCATCGATATCCTCTGAAAAAGCTGGCTGGCAAGACTAGCCATGTCAGTGAGCTCTGAGAAACCCTAATCCAACTGGAGATTGAAGAGATATTCAGGGTAACTCTGGACCATAACCTCATGCCTCTACTTATATAAACATGAATGTATACCAGTGCACCCATACACATGCAAACCATGCATACACACATACATACCACATACACATGAAAATGGAAAAGATACTGGTGACAGCTAACTTAATTGCTCTGATATTTTCATATTATCTAGCATACTATAAGAAACTTCCAGCAGCTGCTTTGCTTACTGAATCGATGGATGAATGGTGGATGATGTTACAAAACCATCCCTGAATAGAAGTTTCATTCAAACTGCAGAAGGCTCGTCGTCGTCGTCGTCGTCGTCGTCGTCGTCGTCGTCGTCGTCGTCGTTGTTTAAATATAACATAATAAATTCAACAAAATGGCTTCGGACTCCAGATTCTAATATTCAAGAAACCATTTTCTTCACATTTTGGTTATATTACAATTTGGATGTATAGTACTATTGTTACAGACCAGGCATGGTGGTTCATACCTGTAGCTCTGATGCTATAAAGGTTAAGGCAGCAGGATCACCATAGACTCAAGTCTAGCCTGGGCTACAAAGTGACTTCCAGTTTGGGCTACACAGTAGAAACTCTGTCTCTAAAATACAAGTAAACAACATCAGCACATACACACAAAACAACCTGTAGTCATGGTTTCTTAAAGGGTATTTAACATGCCCTCTTGAAAACCTACTATCATTTTGGTAGCTAGACAGTGTCTGGCTCATTTTAAATACATATACCCTTAAACCCATAGTGTCAAAGTCCTTCAGGAAGGAAGAAGTCTCAGACCCTAATGGGACCATTTGTGTCAAAAAAAGAAGCCTAGGTGCCAGCCAGATGTCCCTGAGGTACAGAAAGGGGGAAGGGAGGCATTCTGGGAAAGAGAGAAGGCAGTGGTGGGTGGGTTGTAGGGATGGTATAATGAGAGAAGGGAAGAGTGTGGAGAGGCAGAGCAGGAGGAAGCCCTGATGATGTTTGATCAGGAGGGGGCTGGTCTGCTGAATCCGGGAGAACTGGGTTTGGAAGCTGAAGCTAGTAAAACATGGCATGCAGATTAGAGAAATGGGGAGGGTGGGAGTGGAGATTATAGGAGGCTTGCGAACAGGGATCCTCTATCTCCTGCTTCACTGGAGGAGTTTTGCTGAGGTCCTACAGATGAAGAGTTCAAACACGCCAAATTTAAACCAGAGGTTCAGGTTGTCAAGGGAATTATTGGGGCCAGCTCAAGATCCGATTTGAAGGCTGTTTGAAACTTCTAGAGGACAAGTCAAAGGACTGTCTTTGAGCATAGAGCATTGAGCCAGTGTTTATAGGTATAAAATGGGCCACAGCTAGCTGGTTTCTCCACCAGCCCCCCCCCGGAAATGGACATTTCACTAGAAGGGAATTTCCAGAGAATCACAGAAAACAGACTCCTCTAGCCTGAAACAGGCAGTCACCATTGGGAACTGCCCAATTGTGTGCTGAGCAGGGGAATGGCCTGTGTTGCAGATACTTCTGAGAGTGGTAAAGAGGGCCTTCTATATGCTGGAGATCCAGTTAGATAAGACAGTGAACTTACCACTATTGCCAGTAAGAATTAAGACAAATCTCTTACTACACTCTCATGGCAGTAAGGGAGCTAGAAACCATGGCCCCAGATAGAATAGGGTTCTGGGGTGGCATACTGGCTGACCAGCATTCAGCCTTAGTTTTGAGAGTGGAGTGACTCTCTGAAGGAAAGATGAGAAATCGGAGCGGGGGTATAAGGCTAAAGCCCTGTAAGAAGGGAGGCCTGGTGGGGCTTTGACCATCTGGGAAGCCCTTCTTGGGTTTTAACGTCAATGTGTGGGAATTTATACCTAAGAATTAAATCTGTAGGAAGAAATGGTGAATTTAGATGGTCCCAAACAGCTAGAGCAGCTTTAGTTAATACCAGAGAGGCCACGAGGATTGGGAAACAAGACCTGAAACACAATGACCAGAATTCTAAAGAATGGAGATTCTGTGATTGAAACTAAGGAGAGGTAGGGAAAGAGAAGGAGGGGTTTTCTTAGGGGCAGAGTGGGGAAGTTGGTTGATTTCTCAGATAAACTGTGTTTGAAACAGCAGCCTGTTTTCTCTTTTTTGCAAGGCTAGTGTCTGAGGTCAGGGTCAGCTGCTTTCCCTCCGCAGTATCCAAATGGCTGGCTTCTTGGGACTTTGAGCTCAGTGGGTAGAAGTCCTTTGCTCTCCTTCTGTAGTAGGCAGCTATTTCTGTTGGGACTATCTTCTGTAACAAATAGCACTAAGTTTTGAATCTAATGTCTTATTTTTGCAGAAGGCCAGCTGGATTTGGTTCCAAGATTAGGATTGTGTTCAAGTCTATTCCACATGATAGAAAAGGACCCAGGCAGAAACAGGAGTGACATCTTAGGACATATTCTTTGTATCACAGAAGGTTTGAGAACACTGGTAGAAATTCATGATAAGGAGTCCTTGCTTGGAACCGAAGAAACACTATCATTGCATCAAAAATGCCAGTGTTGAGAGTAGGGGTACACCATGTCTATTGTACATCACCTGGTAACACATCTGTATCTACACAGCTGGAATCGGGGAATGAAGAGCTAGGCGCTACAGTAGCAGCATCTGGGTTAGGATACCCAGCTTTTCCTTTCTGCAGAGCAGTTTCTCTTGACCACTCCTTGGGAAATCTTGCACACCAGTACTAGGGTAGAGGTCTCCGTGTGACATATGAGTTATCCAGGAGTTTAATTATTTCTTCAGCACAGAGACCATCCACCTCTGGACGCCTCAAAGACTAACACAACTGGGAGCACAGTCAAGGGTCTCCTCTGAACCTCTACATGTGGTCATTACATCTAGGTGGGAAGGAGTCATCAGAAAGACCACAAGTGAAGTAAGAGCACCCGTGTTAAGCCATGGCAACTCTTAAGATCGCCAGGAGTGAGTACTCCCTCTTGATAAGCAAGAAGCACCAAACTCATACACTCCCGTTAATATTCAACATTTAACAGGGTTGCTTTAGATGAACCTATTGTGTTGCCATGTTCTCATAGTGATTCTCACAGTAGACAGGAGCAAACGAGATGAGCACTTGAGTCCAGGACAGGACTCAGCCCAAAACCAGACGTCAAATATCTATTTAACTCAGATGTATCTGTTGCATTTAGGCAGAATTACTGTCTCTGCTTGATCTGGTCATGCCCTGACCAAGGTCACTTGGCCAAAAGAAGTAGCTGGAGTGTGTGAGGCCCTAGTACAAGACAACATCAGCTGGAGACACGGATACCTTTGATAAAGCCCACAAAAGAGAGTTCTGTTTACCGAGCCAGAACCCATGCTGCCGCCTCTGCCAGCCCAGCGGGCCATCATTTCTCTCACAAAACACTCTATGGGCTCCTGCTCCAAATGAAGCAGCTGAGAGGTCAATGGAGAGGATAAAATTTTAAATTTACCTGAAAGCCTTTTAGAGACCTTATAACACTATCCAAGGGGGAAGCACTCAGGCAGAAGAGGTTCTGAGGCTTGGTGGGGAAAAGAGGAAAAACTACATTGACCACAAACATTTTCTGCCTAACCCACAGTGTGCAGCATGCACAGGACACTTTCAGATATCTAACACAGTCCCCAGTGGGAAATCATCTGAGAGAAGACTGGCCAGAGAGGATGGACTGATGGGGATGGCCATTATCATCTCTAAAAGTCCACTCTGACCCCAGAGCAGAGCCAGCCAGCAGGGCAGCAAGCCTTAGGCAGTAGTACCCAGGCAAGTCTGACCTGAACTAACTGCCAAACCCTTTGATCTTCTGTGTCTTGACGTGCAGAAAACGCCTGGCTGGGGGTTCTCAGAGACACGTGATACAAAGCCCAGGGAAGGTTTTTGTAAAGCTCTGTAGCACCGTGATTGGCGGGATACGAGCACGGTGATTCAAACCCCATAGGCACCTGTACAAAAACTGCAGAGTGAAGAACCTCCTCGCAGGGAAGGGCCTGAGCCAGCCACCATGGAGGAGAAGCACAGTGGGGCAGCCTGCCCTTGTTTGGAAGCCTGGAAAAAATGTCAGGAAGTTGACTGGAGATGATCCCACCTGCTGGCCTCTGTCTCACATCTGTTTCCTGGGTAAAAAAAATATATATATATATTACTTTGTCATTCCTCCCACAAGGAATACAAAAGGCACTCACTAAAAGGGTATCCTTGCTATGCTCTCCTGTTGGTTCTACAACACTTTAAGAGCTAAATGAGACTTTCCATGTGGAAATTGTGAAGTCAGGTCCCTGGAGAAACGTGCCTGAGTTCTTTCCTCTTACAGCTCAGAAGGTGGGCTTGATAGAAAGGTGATTTGTTTGTGGTCAATTCATTAGCCACGCTTAGAGATATGGAAGTTTCCAACTGGAACTAACCAGCACTTCAGAGCACCTTCTCCCTCTCCGTTTTCCTATATATTCTCTGACCTTAAGGCCACCTGACACGTGTAAAAGCCTTAACTGGAATAGTCATGAATCCAAGACCTCATAGTGCTGGCTTTCTGAGACAAAGATCTATGTGTGGGTCTACGTTTAAAACAACAGGAAGCTCTGCTAAGAGAATCTCGTGTGTGCTGTGCAGGAAAGGTTTCCTTTGGAGTATGTTGCTCTGGCGTGCTGCTCAAACATCAACCTCCCGTGAGCTCACCCTTCCTTGTACGTTGTTAGGACATGATGAGCCAGCTGGCTGAGTCACTCATGCCATCTTTCAAGTGTAGAAGCACGAAAACCCTCCCGCCATGACATCGAAGCAAGAAGAAGATGGGAAATCGCTACCGAGGTTTTTGGAATGGCCCCAGTAGCTGTGCTACCGACAAACTCATCTTTGGACAAGGAACCCAAGTGACTGTGGAACCAAGTAAGTCATTTATTTGTCTGAGGTGGGGGGGCGAAGGGATCTTCTACCTAAAGAGGTTGGAAGCGTGAGGGAGGAGATGTGAAAGGAATAATGTCCGCATTCCTGGTAATCCAGTCATGCTGAGGAAGATGCCTGGAAGAGGTGGGCTCTGGCTCGCGCCTCCGTAGGAGTGGGGTTGTCTATGTAGTAGGTAGGATTTGGGGGATTTGAAAAAATTCATCTCAGAAGAACCTGAGAGAATTATTCCTGCTCCACAGAATCAAGTCAAACTGTAGAAATGACAGAGTGGGACAACTCAGCAGAGTCAGGATAGATGTGTGCTCAGGTGATCAATCCTACAGCAGTGGCTCCAGATTTAAATAATGCTGACCTTCCAGAGGCCAGATGTCTTCCTAGGACCGCACAGAATGAAATCAGTGTCCTGGTCATGGAGCATGAAGCCAGAATAAGTAGACATTCACTACAAGTGTATCGGTCACCATAGTTCTCTGTGAAAAAAAAAAGGTGTCCAGACCCGAGACACTCCTGTCTATTTAGTCAAACTGCAGATAGAAACTCTTACTAGAGAGAAATAAGGATGGAGCAGTGTGGTTCCCAGTGAGACCAGATCCAAGAATAAGAATTAATGAGAATGTGGGACTTCCAACCAAGAGACACTTGAAAGTCTGCTGGAGCTCCCTGAGGACTTTTAGAATCCGAGTTCCTAGCTACTCTAAGGCAGTCACACTAATGGTGATGAAGAGTGTATTCTATACAAAATGTGCCAGTCACGCTAAAGGTGCTGAATATACTCTATACAAAATGTGTCTGTTAGAATGTGTCATTTCAATTGCCATCTTAATTCAACAGTTTCTTGCTATTAAAAAAGGATGGTGGTCCCCACTTGGTAGAAGCCACCAATTATTATAGTCAGGTAGTGGATATGGACCCTAATCCAAGGGTCTACTAAATCAGTAAGATAAACTCTACTGCAAAGGTTCTAAAATTTTTAGTGATATACTCCAGTGCTCACAAGTCACCGGACCAGCTTCTGGGAAAGCAACAAGGCTCTCTGCCCCGCTGCGCTGACGTTCCACTTGTTTTCCAAGGTTAGGAGAGGGCCTGTGATTTTCCATTAAGAGGTCAGGAGGGTCCTGAGTGTGGGAAGTGAAGGAAGCAAAGGATCTGGAGCCAAGAGGGCGATCCAAGTCTGGGGGCATCTTCAGACCCTCTACAAGCACCTACTGTAGAGCCACAGAGGAAGGGAGAGACAGACCTGAGGCTAAAGTAACAGTGAAGTAGGGGAACTCAGGTTTGCCAACGTTTGGAAGAGTTTGTAAAGTCAAGCCATTCAGACTTTTGCCTTTAAATTTCTTTGACTTTAAAACATCACACTAAAATAACAGCATGTCCCCCACTCCCCGTGAGGTAGTGACCAATTTCCCTAATCTCCCTTTGTTCCTCAAGCTCTTTCTAATGAGTTACCTTGCTCTGATCTACTGGGCCCGTGTCTTTCCCCCCCTCGCCCCCCCCAAGTGTAGAATAGCAGAAATCGCTTCTCAAATCCATATGCCTTAAAGTTTCCTTTTAATTATATTTTAACTTCAAAAGTGAGTGAACTTAGGGAAAATGATTTGGCAAACTGTGGCAGGTAGATATGACCCTCTTCCCCCCTCCAAAGAAAGAGATGTGATTAATTGAAGTTTGCCAGACGCCCAGCCGGGACATTACATTATTCTTTGAGCTAGAAAAGCTAAGGAGTGTCTGGGGGGTAGGACCCAGAATAGTTTTAAATAGCACCTTTCTTTTTAACCAACCAGTGCTGGACTAATGAGCTACAACTGCATATAGGGTCTTTGTCTTATCTGAAGCCAACTTTCTTTTGATTCTTTCTTTGGGAGCCTCTTTCAAGCTCTTGCTTGCAAGGTTCCCAGGAAACCCCATGCTAACCGATCAGATCTACACACAGCAGCAGATCCCACTGGGTAGTCTAGCCCACCATGGAGAGTAAACCTGGGGATCCCATGCAATAAAGCACCACCATGTAAACGCATGATCCACAGTGTCCAGGGCAGGAGTTCACAGAAGGGTCGTGATCCTCAGAAACATCATCTTAAATGAAAGTGTCTGTAAGATGCCTTTCAGTGTGCTCTGTTACCGTACCAGCCTTACATCACAGGGTTGCTTTGGGGTGCTTACCTGGCGTCGGTTCTTCTCTTCAATCTCACAATGAGCCTGTGAAATTAGTTATCACTTTGTGTTTTTGCAAACCAGGAAAATGAATCCAGGAGGGGGGTTGCTTAGCCAAACCCTAATTTGAATCACCTGCGTGGTTCCAGCGTCTGTGCTTTGAAGATCCCCCACTGCTTTGCCAGAGCTGTATCTGCACACAGGCAGGGTTCATCCCACTTGAAACAGCCAGCCACCCCTTAGGGCTCTGTGCTGTTTCCTTTCCAGCTGCCATTTCCAACACCTCCCTCACCAAGAAAGGGCTCCTTCTCCCACATCCACACCATCCCTCTCACGAGGCAGAGGACAGGCTCTCTCTCAAATTCTGAGCTTTAGAGCCTCAGAGTTCCTAACACAGAAAGTCCCAGACAATTAGTCAGAATATCTATCTGCCCCCCAAAGAGGTCTGCCTAACTCTGTTATTCCTCCTGGTTACTGGCTCTTCAACAGCTCCCCTCCCCCATTCCTGTCACCCCAACAGAGTCTTTATGCATGCAGTTCTCTACTCAGAGCCCCCACCAGGGATTGGTATAGCTTTCCCCCAACTCCTGCTTAGCAATGTGAGGCCTTCCCAACTCACCCACAAACCCCTTCTTCCACTCTATTATTTATAGTTCTTTTGTCTATCTAAAACTGTCTGTGGATTTATTATCTATCTCTCTTAGTCCATGGAGATAAACACGTTAAGATTAACTTTCCACAAAGACATTTTAAGACACTGACTGTATTTTGTTGCATAAATGATTCAGTCCATCAGAGGACACCTCTGTTGTGGTATACCAAAATGGAAGTACCGAAGAAGAGCCCTGCCCGCAGCCTGGGGCACAGCGCTGTCACCTGTGCCGAGCACTATTTTAGGTACAAGGCGTTGGCACAAACAGAGCGGATCAAAATTCTTACTCTGTAAAGACAAACGACACAAGGTAAAAGCACTATAGGTTGCAACAAACCAAGATGCAAGAAGCGGGATAAGAGGCACATGCAGAAAAGACCCGGTGTGACGTTAAGCAGAGGAGGCTCACTGGAAAGGTGGCTTTTGACATGGCTGAGAAAACCCCTTCAGCTTCCCGGAGGAATGGGACTTCCAGGCAAAGGGGACACAGTGCTCTCTGGAGTGTGAGAAGAATGGTCAGGAGGGCCAGGGAACAAACTTGAAAGGGAGACTGCAGAGATGGTTTAGTCGGCAAAGTGCTTGCCATGCAAGTACGAGGACTTGAGAGCAGATCTCCAGAACCCGTGTAAGAAGCCTGGCATAGTGGCCCTTGCCTGCAATCCTAGCACTGGGGAAGCAGAGACAGGAGGATTCCTGCATCTCACTGGCCAGATAGTCTTGCCTAATCAATGAGCTCCAGATTCCTTGAAAGATTCTGGCTCAAAAAAGGTAGAGAATGATAGACAAAGATATCCAGCATCTCTCTTGCTTACACGTACGTCCATGCGTGCATGCCTGTGTATGTGTATGGGGAAGGGGTGCTTAGTAAAGAGGCCCAGCCACGCTTGCTTTTACCTTCAGTGACAGCACCTGGAGAATGGACCTAGTACCAGTTCATTAAGTTGTTTACAGTGTCTACTAAAATAATATAGAGACCAGTGTTTGTTAAGTACTATAACGGTCTGTTATGAATGGTAATTTTACATAATTACTATGAACTCTGGGACAGACCCATCTCTTGTTATGAACTCTTGGACAGACCCGACTCTCCTGAGTTAGTGGCCCTTGCCCAAGAGCTCTTTGCCCTTCCTTGTCCAAATGATGCATGACCTGGTGGCCGCTATCTTACTTGAGTCTTCCTGTAACTATTTCAGCTCATGATGGCCATTTAACATTTCAGCAAAGCCAACAGGATTCGTTTCTCTTAGGGAAAATGAGATCGTCAGCAAAATCTAGGGATAAGAAATGGCAGATTGAGGAGCTAGTAGCCAAAAGCCTAGAGGCTTCCGTAAATGTCAGCATTCAGAAGATAAAAGACGTGAAAGAGGCTGAAAAATACAACGCTTAGCTCTGGGAAGCCTTTCAGAAGATTCTGTTCCTCAAGTCACCTTCATGCTGATCCACCAACCGTATCCAAACAGACTAGGCAGACCGAAAGGGATTAAGAGCAATGAATTCAACCGATGCCTAAGCTAGTGCTATGACAGCTTAGCTTAGCTTAGCTATGGAAGTGGGGATCCACTTGTAACAGGACCTTAGAGCAGCACTTTAGAGCGGCAGTTCTCAATGTGTGGGTCATGATCCCTTTGGGGGTTGAGTGACCCTTTTACAAAAGGTGCATATCAGATATTCTGCATATCACATATCTACTATGATTCATAACCATAGAAAAATTATAGTTGTAAATTAGCAATGAGATAATTTTATGGTTGGAGGGAATCACACAAAATGAAGAAGTGTGTTGAAGGGTTGCAGCGTTAGGAAGGCTGAGAGAGAGCCACTGCCTTAGAGTCAGTGCCACAGTGGAGATCAGTGAAGCGTCTCAGGAAATTGGCAGTGGGTCTAAATTTGAAACTCATTATTTGCTGCAATGAATTAGAATAAACTTTCAGGACAAATGTATTGGGTTTTTCTTAATAAAATACTCTATACATGATTGAAAACTCGATCCAGAAGTTTAATAAGAATAAATTTTCTACAACTACCTTGAAAAGCCATATGATAGGCTTCTGGTCCTGGCCCGCTGGTCAGAAACTAGGACCACAGAAGCTCCAGATGAGAAGAGTCTCTCAGAGTAAGAATTGTGATCGTGGTGTAAGAAGGGAGGTTAGAAACAAGGGGGAAACATGAAATAAGGCATTAAATGTACTCTATCCATCTGTCTCACCTTGACTTCTTCTCTTTCATTCGTTTTTCTTTGAGAACTTGCATTAAACCAGCAAGGCTGGCCCCCGATTAACTGATCCCCAGGATTCCATGCTAGCCAGGTAACACTTACCTCTCCTGTAAGCCCCAAATCTGGAGAGTCTGCACAAGGCATCAGGGACTCATATCTCAGAGAAACACAGACACTGACTCTAGAACAACTGGGAAGTGATGGTGTCCTCCTGAATGCGTTAGCCACTGGTAACCTGATCCGGTGTTTGAAGCCCAGTGGTTTGGCTGCCCAGTGAAGCCCTGGAGCCAACCCAGAGACCAACAGTCTTTCTAACGGCTCAAAAATTCCAAGTCCATTGGGGAAGCCATTATGTCTTACATGATGGCATGTGAGGTTTTTCTCATTCTAGAGGAAATAAAGGAGTGGGACAGGTACATGAAAATGGAAACCCTGGTAGACCTGAGTGACTGGAACTGTCAGTTTGGTCTCTGCCTCTCAGAGGATATTAAAAACTTGCAAAGGTTCTCCACTGCCTGTTCCTACCAGGGAAACAGTGGGATTTGTTAAATTTTCTTATTTCCAAGGGGACAAACACCAGAGCAACAAAGAGAAGGAGGGAAGCAAAATTTATGCTATATAATCACATCACAGTCTGATTGATGTTTGGTAAATTGCATCTGAGCAAAAAGCACTATGTTTCATTTTCTCTTTAAACCACTTCCACTTGAAATTCAGAATTATCTTCTGTGTTTAGAGTCAAATCTTTAAGGCTGAGCCTTTGGGAGTCTTGGGGGAAAGGAGATCGAAGAAATAAATCTTTGCTGTTGGGACACTGACCATACTTCCCGGTGACCTTGTACTTTCCTCTCTGGTTTCTGCCTGCGGTGATAGAAGTTAATATGATGTGTGAAGCTCAGGCACAGAGAGTGAGGATTTCCAATCAGGTCTTCAGTTCTGAAATCCTCAGCTTCCAATGATGGTCCTCCATTACTGTCAAACCCTTTTCCATGGTTGTAGCTCTAGTCCTTGAGTTTGATGATGATATCATGTGGTCCACACAGTCATGATGATTACTGTGCATTCCTCAGGCTAGTATCTGGCTCCAAGATCAGAGGAAATTATAAAATGAAACTAAATGAGGACAACAGCACAAGGATCGGCCTGTCTGACCTACAGGCAGATACAGCACCAATGGGGTCTTGCCAACCACAACTATTTCTTACTCAACCTTCAGGTCCTTGGCTCTCTTCCTAGGCTCAGTAATTAGAAAGTAAATGCATCACTACCATGAAATTCACTCTGAGTAATGGGGAAAAACAAGACTCAAATCAAAATATACGGTTCATGGTTCAAGAGAAGGGAGCTAGAGTATGAGAAGACGATGTTTCTAAGGCCTCCTCACCTTGCCTTCAGTCAGTAAGAAATCTGGTATTCTATCTCGGTATCCAGCTACTGTGTTTTTCTTGAAGGCCTTCTCAATAAATCGGGAGTTGGGTTTTGCATCTTGAAGTCAGCTGTCTGTCACCCTCTCTTGCTTTGTATCAGTCCCGTCCCCTCATCTCTTAGATGGAGAACTTGTGCTTGTTTTCCTATCCAAACATTCAGCTACTATAAGCTTCAAAAGAAGAGGACATGCTGTGTTCTTGGCCTCTTGACTCGTCAAGGACAACTTTGCAATTTCTCTGAAGTGTAGACTCTATAGGCTGAGTTGCAGGCTGAGAGGCAAGACACAGATGTTCAAGCCCCGGCCCAGGGCTAGCCCCAGACGGGTTATCTGTAAAGCAAGATTAGAATGTGCTCCTGGGACACCCGACAGATGTTTTTTGGAACTGGCATAAAGCTCTTTGTGGAGCCCCGTAAGTCGATTTTTTTTTCTACATTTCTGTGGATAATTTGAATCCTGGAACTAGAGCTACCATCCATCTTATATTACAAATTATAACTAGTAGATTCACTTACATCTCAGAGTTACAGTGGGACGGAAGGAAGTGGGCCAGGATGAAGATGACAAGCTTCTAACATGCTTTTGTTACTACTTTTATTTTTAAATATATAGACATTAAAACTCTAGTGCTTATTTATTTCTTAAATCTATAGATCAAGCTAGAAAATACAAAGAAATCTTTTTTTTAAATTATTTGAATAAATGTATCACTTAAGGGGAAGGGAAGCAGTCACAGGGGGATGCTTGGGCTCAAACTCCCCAGGAAAATTGTTTGCTTCCTGCACATGCCTTTGGCTAAGCTAACTAGTCTGCACACCTCCTTACAGAGCACAAATATCCTACAGCTCAGAAGGCTTCAAAGACAGGAGGTTAGCCAAGTCAGAATAAACAGGTAGAACAAACTTCGGGGCTTAAGTGCAATTCCATACTGGCAAAGAGCCTTGAAATTCCGGGTGACATTTCTTACAGGTGTCACAATTCTTAGAGAGGCAGTCGGATGCGCTGTGTGGTTCTATGATGGATAATATCTAAGCTTGTAAGTCATAAAGAGCATTTAGAAAGGATGTTGTCTCCTCTTTGTGTTGTTTCCCAGCAGGCAATCTTAGCATTGTATGAGTGTCATAGAGGAGAATGTCTGAAAACCAAGTGGTATTGTCTGAGCAAATAGACCTGGAAAAGCATTGAAATAGAGTTATATTTATGGAATAACAAGAGACTGTTCTCAAAAGATAAACATCAAAATTTTTCACTTAAATCTTATCTTCAAATATTTGTTTAAATCAAATACAGAATAGACTAAGTTCCATGGAGTATATTCTACTAATCTAAAAAAGAAGATCCAACTCAAGCCAGATATCTGTTTTCTTTAGTTACCATGACAAACAGATGTCAATTAATTGACTGAGTAAATTTTTCTTTCAATTGTTTTTAAACATGGATCTCAACTTAGAGAGAGAGAGAGAGACTGAGAAAACATTTTACTAAATCAATGAATTATGTTCAATTTGAAAACCTGACTAATACTTTCAAGGCTCAGCATGTACATGCCTGAACCTCTTCAAACATCCATCTTGCCAGTTATATTATAATATTCATATTATTCAGAAATGACCTCCCTAGCCCAAGATGATTATTGATGATAGCTTCTTAATGAGTTTAGATTTTAACATCCACACACGCAGCTGAGCCCAGAAGCACATGCTGTACTATTGGCACTCAGGAAGCTGAGGCAGGAAGATTAAAAGTGTGAAATTAGCTTTAACTACTTAGTGAGACCCTGTCTCAACAAAAATCCAATCAAGCCTTCCTTATTCATGTTGGGTCATATTCTTGAGTATCTGATAAGGAAGGGTTTTGAGTTTGCTTTGGTTAGTTTGGTGGGTTTGTTTTGTTTTAACATATTTCTAACTCCTAACTCTCTTGAAAAATCAACCACAATACATCTCCAGCCACAAACAGGATAATGAACGAGAGGCTTCTGAAAAGAGCGGCAGGTAATGAAGTCTTGTGGTTTCCAGCCGTTAATGCTGGGGTTATCAGTTTTGCTGTCAGCAACTTCGGTGTGTAAGAAAACTAAAAAGGCAAAGGTTTTCTCAGGAGGGTTGAGAGCAGATAATTCTAAGAAAGCCTTTGAAAAAAAAGAAAGAAAGAAAAGAAAGTCAATCTTGTCTAGAGCCAAAGCCAAAATAGCCAGAATCTTAGGAATTAGTCTTCTGCCCTGAGTGCCAGAACAGATCCCAATCTTTCATTTGAGCTTCTTGGTGGAGAAAAAACTGGAGAATTATAATGTACTCATGAGGAAGCCTTCTCTGAACGGCTTGTTCTCTTAGGATGTCCCTGACCTACCCTGATCAATTCTCTGTAGAGAGCAGCAGGCACCTTCCCAGCAACATTCACTCCCCTCAACCAATCTGACCAACTGATTTGGTTATAGTTTCACTACCATGAACCCCATTGCTAAACTCAAACACGGGGCTGTGGGGGGGGAGAGTCAATCTGTTTCTACTTGCACATGCATTACCAAGTTTTTCTGTTAAGGAAGACTGGCTGCCTTGACCATAACCCATAGAAATAAAAATACATTGTCATTCAACATAGTTTTCAGTTGGTAACAACAAGTCCAACTCTTTTTTAGTAAATACTAAGTACCGTGTTCACAAGAAAAGTTACTGTCGAAAGTCAGAAATGAAACATAGGACAAGAAATCTGTTCACGGATCAGTTGTCATTCCTTATTGTAGGTAAAACAAGGCTCCTTCCTTCACAGTTATTTGAAGATAATACAGAAGCCAAGCCTCTGAGAACACAAAATTTATCACAATTCAGGAACCTCGATCAGGCAGTTGTCTTTCTGAAAGTGTCAAGATTTCCAGTTTTAAGGAAAGGGGGAGAAAATGCATCCCTGGATTAGCGGTAGGCTCTATTCAAAGCAAGGAGTGAAAGAGGAGGCAGGCAGAGGGTCCAGTTCTGGGACCAGCATTCATTCCGTAGCCCCTTGTAAAATAAAACAATAAATAGGCTTAGCAGGCTTTATATCTACAAGTACTTTCTGAAAATGGTAGTTCTTATCTTCTGATGGTCTGTGCCTACAACCCTAACACGCAGGAGATGAAAACAGAAGCATCACATGCTCAAGGAAATCCTTGTCTATATATAGCAAGTTCAAAGCCAGTCTGGGATGCATGAGACCCTGTCTCAAAAGAAACAACTCAAAAAAAAAATAGCAAAACTCTGTAATCTCAGCACTTAGGAGGCTGAGACAAAAGGATTAAGAGTTTGAATACAGAGGCTGGAGAAATGGCTGAGTGGTACTGACTGCTCTTTCAAGAGGTCCTGAGTTCAATTCCCAGCAACCACATGGTGGCTCACAACCATCTGTAATGGAAATCCAATGCCCTCTTCTGGTGTGTCTGAAGACAGCTACAGTGTACTCAAATACATAAAATAAATAAATCATTCTTTTTTTTTTAAGAAAGAGTTTGAATACAGCCTGGAATACATATAAAAATTATCTCAAACAAACATAAAAAAAATTACTCAAATAAAATTGTAGTCTGGTAGCCGGGCGGTGGTGGCGCACACCTGTAATCCCAGCACTTGGGAGGCAGAGGCAGGCGGATTTCTGAGTTGGAGGCCAGCCTGGTCTACAGAGTGAGTTCCAGGACAGTCAAGGCTACACAGAGAAACCCTGTCTCGAAAAAACAAAAAAAACAAAAAAACAAAAACAAAAACCCAAAACAAAAAAAAAAAAAAAAACCCAAACAAAACAAAACAAAACAAAACAAAAAAACCAAACAAAATTGTAGTCTGGCTCTTAAAAAGGAATCAGGTCCACCAAATGGAGGTAAATCTACCTTTTACTTGCAGTGGGCTGTCTCCAGTCTACCAAACAGGGGAAACACCCTATAATAGCTTCAACATCGCCCTCCTCCAGTTGGAATTGACTATGCAGACCTTTTCAGAAGTCTGTGGTTTTAATTGACATAAAGCAAAACAGGAGCACATTGAAGCCAAAGGACAAAATTGAGTGTTATCCTGAGAAATGCCACCTACCTCATGTGAGACATGTGAGTCTCTCCTTGGCTTGGTGTTCGCATTCACCAACGAGGCTAGACGGGCTGGCCGGCAGACCCTGGAGAATCTCCTGTCTCGGAAGATGCCTTCCCGATGCTGAGTTTACAAGCACATGCACCATGTGCGGCATTTTTATGTGGGTTTTGGAAATCAAACTCAGGTTGTCATGCTTACAAAGCAAGCATTTTACCAGCTGATCTATCCCCCCAACCTTTTGAGATTGTTGCTTTTGATTTTGATTTAGTTTGGTTTGGTTTGGTCTGGTTTGGTTTGGTTTGGTTTGGTTTGCTTTGCTTTGCTTTGGTTTGGTTTGGTTTGAGACAGGGTATCATGTAGCAGAGGCTGGACTGGTACTCAAGGAGAACCTAGAACGCCTCATTCTCCTGCCCCTACCTCCCTACTGTAACATGTGGTATATGGGAGTGTGATGGGTTTCTATGGTGCCAGGGATCACACCCAGGGCCCAGACTAGAGCCTCCGTTCTAGAAACTTCTCTGCAGTTGTTATACCCATGCCTCCCCCAGCCCTGTCTCATTTCAGCTCCTTACTAGAAGTCAAGCTAACTGCCTCTTCTTTCTTCTCACCTTGTCCACACTTCCATGAGTTGCTACCAAGGGTACAATGCTACTAATGAATTTAGAATGTTCTAGATTCTAGCGAATGCCTGTTTAATTCTCCTTGGGCTACAAACTATCATCTCAGTTGACTATATTTTCAGAAAGCCAGCCTCCTGCCAAGCCATCTGTTTTCATCATGAAAAACGGAACAAATGTTGCTTGTCTGGTGAAGGATTTCTACCCCAAAGAGGTGAATATAAGTCTGAGATCATCCAAGAAGATAGCTGAATTCGACCCTGCTATAGTCATCTCCCCCAGCGGGAAGTACAGTGCTGTCAAGCTGGGTCAGTATGGAGATTCAAACTCAGTGACATGTTCAGTTCAGCACAACAGAGAAACTGTGCACTCAACTGACTTTGAACCACATAAAAATTCTTCCGGTAAGTATGTAGCTTAGAGAATTAAAGCAAAGATGGGCAAGCCAGAGGAAAGAGAAGCAAGCAATATGAACTCCGGGTGGATAACTTTTGACTTAGCATTGTACTAGTAAATAATAATATTAATAATAATTAATAATAATAATAACAACAATAATAATAATGTGCTCGTCTCTGGCTGAGAGGGAAATGCCTTGCATCTCGCCTCTTGTTTAATCCCCATCCCTCCTCCTCACCAACCAAAATGTCTGGCACCAAATGTATCATTTAGTCCAACACAAATCCCGAAATTCCACAAGGGTGGCTGTCTCATCAGGGGATTAAAACTCCTTGTCCTGCCTACAAATTAGAGAGCATCTTGATGCTGTAACGAGGATGTCAAAAAGGTCCCAACTGGAAGGAATCCAGTCTGAATAAACAGTTGTGTGAGCCCCTTGCCCTCAGTTTACCCACCTAGACTCTCCTCCTTTGGCTTCTTGGTTGTCATCATCATCTTGACCACCGTTGTTTCTTCCAGATAATATAAAACCACCAGAACCTGAAAATGACACACAAGACTCAGAGCCTTGCCATGGCCCAAGAGGTTAGTTCAAATCAAGTGGTTAAAACAAATTCTGTTGTTGTATGCTGGGACCTGAAAGCATCAAATTCAAAAGAAAAGTATGCATGTGCATGTGCGTGTACGTGTACGTGTTCGTTTACATATACATATATCTCACACATACTGAGCCCAGCTGGTTTTCTTGGCCCCCAGGAAGACAAGCAGAACTTGTCAGGCTATAAGCCAACGTTTCCCAGACTGGCCTGTCTGGTGGGCACAGGAGCCTGAGGGCTCTGAGTGCTGCCTGAGACCATACCAGGTGTGCAGGCCAGGAAGAACCATGGTGATCTGGAGCAGACTAGTGACAGTTGTTGACACTGTAGAAAGCAATTTGGTCTCCCCTAACTCCACTGTCCTTACTTTCCTTCAGTCATAGTCCACACCAGGAAGGCAAACATGATGTCCCTCACAGTGCTGGGGCTCCGACTGTTGTTTGCCAAGACCGTTGCCATCAATTTTCTCTTGACTGCCAAGTTATTCTTTTAAGGTAAGAATGGGTCACTTCATGTTCCCAGCTGCACCCTAATTATGCTATAAATTGTAAGGAGGTTAAAAATGGTAATTAAAATGAGTGTGGAGGAACAGACCAGAATTCTAGCAGGTGGGAAGCTGAGGCAAGAGGATTAATGTGAGTTCAAGACCAGTCTGGGCTGTGTAATACCAAGCCAGCCAGGGCTACATAATAAGATAGTATTTCAAAACAAAAAGAAAGAAAGAAAGAAAGAAAGAAAGAAAGAAAGAAAAGAAAGAAAAGAAAGAAAGAAAGAAAAGAAAAAGAAAGGAAAGGAAAGAGGGAGGGAGGGAAGGAAAGAAGAGAGACAGAGACAAAGAGACACAGAGAGACCTAGGCTTGTCTATAAATCCTTTTCCTGGGGACTGGAGGGATGGCTCAGTGGCTAAGAGCAGTGGCTACTCTTCCAAAGAACAGAGTTCAATTTGAAACTCACAACCATCTAACACTCAAGTTCCAGAGGTCTAGCGCCCTCTTCTGGCCTCCAAAATCACTACAAACGCTTTGTTCGCAGACATACATGCAGACTAAATACCCATAAACATGAATAAAATAAAACTCTCCTCTCCCTTATCTTCCCCAGTACGGCCAAATGTTCGTCGATTCACATTCGAGGAATGAGCCTACATTTTAAGGGTTGAATTGATCTATAAGGATAGCCACTCATTCCCAAATGGGTATCTAGCCCTACCTGTTAACTTTACTAGCAGTTCAGGGGTCACATCAGTACAAAGAATGTTACCCTAGGCATTAGAAGACCGAGTTTTAGTCCTGACCTGGTGACTAGCTCCTGGATACCTCTGCTAGTTTGCTTACCCTCTCTGGGCTTGGATTTTAAAATGACAACAAGAAAAGCAAGCAGGTTTGATTACCGACCAGCAGAGCCCCTGCCGTGTCAGCAGCCGGCATGTTCCACAATTGATTAATGATGTCTGTAATGGTCCCGCACAGTAGACACCAACCTTCCCAAAACGATATCACCACACAACTCTTTCCGGTCTCAGGGTCTGTGATTCTATAACAACTTTCCTTTACTTACAGGTGGGCTGGCATGAGAGACTACAGTTCCTGAAAGAAATCAGAAGCTTAGAAAGATGCTATATCCAAGGCTTCCAACTTCTCAGTGCTTCAGACTGACCCTTCACCGCCACATTTAAACAGCTTGCTAACAAAACCAGCTTTTCTGTGACAGCAGCAAGCCTAGCTAATCCTCCAGTCTAGAAGGAGAGGGAAAGCCCACGGGAGAGGAGTGTGCCCTGGCTTTGCGCTACGCTTTACAAAGGCATGGAGAGCTATGAAACCAGATCCATTTTATTTTGCCCTTATAACTGGCATCCTTTGAAAATGGTGTTTCGTCCTTCTTTAATTACCTGGAACTAGAAAATGGGGACCAGCAAATCACCAGCCTCATTATCCAGGAGGAAATAGTCTTGGGAGAGAGAACCCGTGTCTTTTTAGCTAAACATGGAAAGCTGCACTCAACTCATCCCCAGCAGAGCCCTCTCCTCCTCCCCTGAGGCACGTATGGCCCACCCTCTGCATTTGCTCCGCCCACCATCTGCATTTGCTCCGCCCACCCCCTGCATTTGCCCCGCCTACCCTCTGCATTTGCTCCACCAGCCATACCAGAGAGTTTTCCTAGCAGCACTAGGGTGTGAACAATTTTAGCACTTTCTTGTTTCTCCTAATACTTTACAAACAAAACACATTTGGCGTCCTTAATGCTCTCCAAGCAGACAATAAAGCTTCTAAAATCGCATCTAATTATTCTCCACTCTATTACCAAAGATGAAAGTAAAATACAGACAGGAAGGACACTCTGTGGAATGACTTCGTGTGTATAAACCGGCTGAGTCCCGGGCACAAGACAGAGAGTAGAGAATTAATACCTGTGCCCGCCCTGCCAACGACTCACTGTGCAAGTGTTTTGGAAGCAGGGATAGGGAGATGGCCTCCCTCTCTCCCTGCCAAGACAGTACTTCATTGCCTTTGCCTGCCCGCCTGTGCCCAGGCTTTTGACATCCCTGGGCACAGATCCTTTCCCCTCAGTCTTTGATGCTGACGCCCTTCTGCCTTTCTTCTCGGGCCTGCCTCTCTTGCTTTTATTAAGCTGTTCACCTCTGGCTTCACTCACTGTGAAGTGACTACCAGGGGAGGAAGATGCTCAGAGCTATTAGTCTCCTGGAAGCCAGGCTGAGCGTGTCAGTCACACCACAGCTTCCTGTGTTTCAGGCCTTCCATCCTGTCTAGGGAACTGGGCCCTGGTTTCCTGCTGCTATGGTGACAACAGCAACACCTTCGGTGTGGTGTTCAGCTCTGTTAACCCCAGCTCAGCTTCATTGACACACCCACTATGGGTAACAGGCCCTAACAACTCAATACTGTGGTTTCCTCGGTTCCTGTGAGAAGCATAAAGCAGGGACCGTGGCGTGACGTGTGAAAGAGCCATTATCACTGCCAGTTCCCTAGCTGCCCCCGACCACAGCCTCCAGACTAAGGGAGGCAGTGATGCCGTGCGTCACAGGATTCAGGCAAATCTAGATGGAGAAGCCAGGTCTCCCCGGGGAAAAGCAGCCACAGCACGCCACAAGAATGCCCAGTGCCAAAGCACTCACTTCCGCTGCCTTGCTGTGACATCAGAATGCTATTCTGAAGTTGTTAGGAAAGATCACACCCTCTTTTTCCAAGCAGAACAAAAACATTTGCCAAGCCTGCCCTCCCCTCCACCTGAAATAATAATAATAAAAAAAAATGACTGTGCTTTGTCAAAAGTCACTCGGTGAGGCAGAGATGTGGCTGGAAATGAAACCAAGGTCTCAAGACTGACAGCCCAAAGTTACTGTCCCAGGGGCTCCCTCTATCACCAAAATGAGGACGAGGTGTCAATCTAAATGTCACTACACTGAGCTTTAGAACGGCCTCTTGTCAGCAACAAATGAGACAACTCTGACCCGCCATGCCAGGAAAAATAAAATCCTACCATAGCACAGGACTATGAATTTCTCCCACCAAAAGGAGCCTCCAAAAACTTCAAATTAATATTTTAGTTAGTATATGAATAACGAGTTTGATGGTAAGATTTCCCTTCTGGTATGTCATTATGTCTTGTTCAGATCCACCACCGCCGCCATTACGCTCTCATTCCCACTCCCTCCCACTGGTCCTCCTCATCCCTGAAATTGTTCTGTTCTCTCTCTCTCTCTCTCTCTCTGTGTGTGTGTGTGTGTGTGTGTGTGTGTGTGTCTGTGTGTGTGTCAGTGTGTGTCAGTGTCTGTGTGTCTGTGTGTGCTGTGAGTGTGTGTGTGTGTCTGTGTGTCTGTGTGTGTGTCTGTGTGTCTGTGTGTCAGTGTGTGTCAGTGTCTGTGTGTCTGTGTGTGCTGTGAGTGTGTGTGTGTGTCTTGTATGTGTGTGTCTGTGTGTCTGTGTGTCTGTGTGTGTGTCTGTGTGTCTGTGTGTCTGTGTGTCAGTGTGTGTCAGTGTCTGTGTGTCTGTGTGTGCTGTGAGTGTGTGTGTGTGTGTTGTATGTGTGTGTGTGTCTGTGTGTGTGTGTGTGTGGTGTGTGTGTGGTGTGTGTCTTGTATGTGTGTGTCTGTGTGTTTGTGTGTGTGTGTCTGTGTGTGTGTGTGTGTGTGTGTGTGTGTGTGTGAAGACAGAAGGCAGGAACCAGGAACCACATCCTGTGTCTCCCCTGCTTCACCCTCTCTTGCTCCACATTGTGACAGCGCCTCCTAGCATGCAGCTGTGACCGTGCTAGAAGTACATACAGCATGCATTGCTGGCTGTCGTGAGCCAGCTGTGAGATGAGGAGACTGGTTCTCACACCTAGGCTCTCCCATCCCTGGGTCTACATCTAATAAGTCTGATGGTATATCTAAGATGCAGATGTTAACAGAAGTGGAGAAAGGTGAGCCCAGGGCTCAGAGGCTGAAGGGGCATCTGTTTCGACATCACACGGCCAATTTCTCCCCCGGAAGATGCTCTTCTCTTAGGACACCATTGAGAACCACACTTGGCACCTTAGAAAATGGTGTTCTTGGTTCTTAGACAATTGGCCAGGCATGCTCTTCCACAAAACAATCTTCAGGGAGAAATGCTGTCCAAATAAGGTATTAAAAATAGAGGCATCAGACAGCACCTAGGAACAGTGACATACCATATCAAGATGCAGAAAGAAGAAGATAGGGGTGGGATTAAGAATCCACTAGGAGTCTCAACAAGAAGGCTTGTGAATACACAGTAATGACTGAGCAGCCGCAGACATAAAAACCACTGATGGTGGTGTCCTTGGCGCTGCACTGGCACGGTTCTGATGTCCTCACAGTGAACAGCGCGGACTTGAAGACACAGATATGGTATTTCCTCAGGCTGTAGTTCTCCATAGCCAACCACAAGTGACTCGGCTGGCAAAGGTGGAGTAAGAGATGCTGAGCTCCTTGGAAGCCAGAGTCCTCCCTGGCTGTGGCCAGGCCCTTTGATTCCAAGTCACTTCGGAGCATCACTAAAGGCCAGATGCCTGACAACCTGGCATGTGGCTTTCTGTGGAGGGGGGGGCACTCCTGCACTGTGCTCCAGGGGTTTGGGTACAGGCTCCCTGGGCACCTGCATCACAGTGTGACCCTGAGGCACAGTAATAAGTAGCGCTGTCTTCAAGCCTCACTGGGGAGATCACCAGGTGGAAGGTTCTAGAGGCCTTGCTGTGCTTTACGGAAAATCGACCTTGAACAAAATCTGCGTCAAGGGACCTAGTGTCATCCCTATAAAGGATGAACTGGATGGACCCGTCTGGCCTTTTGCGATACCAGAATAAATCTGGGTTCGGAGACTCCCCCTCGAACGTGCAGAGCAATGTTACTTCGCTGCCGCTTGCCACTGTCTGGTCGGGAGAGCTCTGGGTCAGCGTGATGCATAGCACAGCCTTGTCTGTGAAGAGGAAATGAGACAATAGTCATGTCTGCCTCCCAGACACTGACCAGCTCAAAGGAACTCAACAGAGGGTAGGAATGAAAGCCACAGACAGCGGATGACTGAAACGTAAGCGTGTAGAGAAAGAGAGCAAGCTTCCAAAGGTCAGAGAGAGGGAAGCAGGGCACAGGCTGAGAGAAATAAGTCTCTTACAGGCAAACAAAAGGCCGAGGGCCGAGGCAAGAAGCATCCTTTCAGTGGGTGCAGGGCCTCAGTGTGGAGGAGGGCTGCTGGGCTCTCTTTAACCATCCTATGGCTTTGCATAGGAAGGAGATGGGAAGGAAAGGAGGGGAGGCATGCAGCACCTCACATGACTGTCATGTGACTGGATTAACTGAACCGGTGGGGTAAACTTGGTAGAGGTCTACCAAGGAGCTGTTGTGGTTTACAGATGTTTTCAAACCATCTAGAACTGATACTTCCTACAGTGAAAGTGAATTCTGTTTTTAAAAGGTTAAGGTGGGGCAGGGTAGAGGGAAGGAGAGAGGGAGGCTGGGAAAGAGGGATTAGGGAGGGAAACTGTGATCCCCACAAAGGCATGCTTCGCATCTCTAATGTATAAAGTAACTTACCCTCCACGCCTGCATTCTCTGATCACAGACAGGAGTCGGTTTATCAATCACACACCTGAGATTTGTGTATTCACTTTGTAGAACTCAAGAAATGGAATCAATAAATAAATCGCATTCAATAGGGAAAATAAATTAACAAGTCCCTCTGGATAGGGTGGGAAGGTGGACAGACAAGCCCCTAGGCGGCTTTGGTTTTGAAGCTCGAGGCAGTGCTTGCAGGTCCTGGCAGGGTGCTCTCACTGCACTGCCCTGTGGGGTGTCCTGGCAGGGTGCTCTCACTGCACTGCCCTGCAGGGTTTCCTGTCTCTTGGGACTGTCTAGAGCCTACCCTTGGCTCTGGCCGCAAAATTCCCACCCCAGAGAGAGCGTGCTGGCAGGTGAACTGCAGTGAGAGAGCTATAGCTTGCTGGGGTGCTGTTGTGAGAAGCCTCGTATGCCTGGGGTGGCTGGAGCCCCTGGGCCACCCCCTCCCATTCACATGCCCCAACAATACGGTTCTCTGTGCTAGCCAGGACACTGTATTTAGGAAGTGCTGCTCTGGAATCAGAAACACTAACTCACTACAGTCCCCACAAAGGTTCCTTTTCTCCCTTCTTTCCCCTTCACCTTTTTTCATAGGTGAGACCTGTTCGCACCTCTCAGCACCGTGTTCATGTGTTTCTCCCATCCCAGCTGCCCCCTGGTGCACACATCGCCATCTCTTACAGGGACCCCTGCAGTTAGTCCTGACTGGTCCCTTTGCTTCTGCTTTTGTCCTAGACTACAAGTTCTCCGGATCTTTAGAACGCTAACTGCTCCTCTTTGTCTGGGTCTCTGAGACCCTGCAAAGCTCTGACTCTTGCCTCTTACCCAGCCTTAGGAATGTTGCCTGCTCTCTCAGTCTGCCTGGCTGCCACAGGCTTTCTTGTAGTCTTTCATCTACCTCGCTGTGCTAGTTATCTAAAACTCTGACTTCATTCCTCAGCAACCTCAGCTCAGCTCAGTGTCCCTGGCCTCTCCGATTAGTGACTTACTCACTGCCACCCTTGATTACATTGTTGGAAATTTCCCTCAGCCTGATACCAGATTTGTATAAATATATATATATATATATATATATATATATATACATACATATACATACATACATATATAACTTCTTTTTTTCAATCTCAACACATATGCGTGCGTGCACACACACGCACACACACGTACATGTGCTCCACAAACTTATGACATTCATCTTTTCACTAATCCTGATGTATCCCATCCCCCAACTTGTCTTTCAATAAATAGATGTGCAGTAAAAGAACGCTGCTCCGCTGAAGAGTTCAGCAGTGGGACTCGGTGATAGGTGCTTGCCTACATACCTGAGGCTCTGGGCTCCATCTCTAGGGGGAAAGGGGGGGGAGAGAGAAAGAGAGAAAGAGAGGGGGAAGAGTAACAAATAAAAGTACAAGAGAGCAGTCAATGGCTACCTCCAATGAGCAGTAGATAAAGTTTTACTGTGTCTGGAACATGCCATACTTGGGACATCACTCTACATTTTTTAAAAAAGAAATATTCATTGTTTATCTGAAATTCAATTTTCACTTGACTTACTGAATTGTATCTGGCAACCATGGGCATGGAGGGTTCCCAAAGGAAATACCACCTGGGCCAGCAACCCACTGTGGGCATCCATAAGGACGATGCCCTAGATGCTGGAAAGGAAGATTCAAAGCAAAGGGGCTGTCCACCTCCTCAGAGGCTACCACTTGGAAGAATCCTTGCACACACCCAGCCCCTGCTGACAGAAGTTATTTTCAGAGCTTCCAGGTCCCCAGCCCACCCCTGGACTAAGCCATTTTCTTGATGAATGGCTGGCTACTCCTCCTCCTATTGCCTGACTTCAGGGACATCTGACCATACATGAGAACACAGACATGGGCTCCACAGGCCCTCACACAGGGCACGTGCAGCCAGGTCACACCAAGGCACAGATGCAGGATGCTCTGTCGGTGGTGTGACATCTCTAAGCTCCAGTGTCCTTCTGGCTTTGCCTGAAAGGCATTCCTCAGAAAGGGCACTTCTGAGGAGGTCACCCAGTAAGCCAGAGGCTTCTGCAGACACCCTGCCAAGACTATACCATCTCCAGCACCTACTTAGCAAACACACAGATTAATACAGCCCTAAGGGCATTGTTCTGAAAACTATTCAGAGAGAAGATGCTAATTAAATATGAAAAAAATGGCTGCTAAATTTAGCTAAAGACATGTCCTGTCAATCAATGGTTTAAAAAAAAATCTAGGAGCTAGAGACATGGCTTAGCGATTAAGAGCACTGACTGCTCTTCCAGAGGTCCTGAGTTCAAATCCCAGCAACCACATGGTGGCTCACAACCATCCGTAATGAGATCTGATGCCCTCTTCTGATGTGTCTGAAGACAGCTACAGTGTACTGACATATAATTAATTAATTAATTAATTAATTAATTAATTAAAAAAGAGCACTGACTGCTCTTCCAAAGGTCCTGAGTTCAAATCCCAGCAACCACATGGTGGCTCACAACCATCCGTAATAAGATCTGATGCCCTCTTCTGGTGTGTCTGAAGACAGCTACAGTGTACTTACATACAATAATAAATCTTTTTTAAAAAATCTAAAGATAATAAATTTTCACGTTTTCAATGGTATGTGTGTATATGTGTTTGTGTGTTTGAACATACTCGAATGTGTTGTCTACAAACCACACCTTTTTCATGTTTTAACAGTGTATGAGTGTGTGTGTGTGTGTGTGTGTGTGTGTGTGTGTGTTTGAACATAATAGCATGTGTTGCTCACAAACCACAACATACATGTGAGGTCAGAGGACAACTTGCAGGATTCTGTTGTCTCCTTCTACCTTGCGGATCTGGGGATAGGACTCTGACCATCGGGCTTGGTAGCAGGGGGCTTTACATGCTGAGTTACCTCACTAGTCCAAAACTTCTTATCTTTATGGGATCGGTGCTGCGTCACAGCGTCATAGAGCACTGGTGCTCCCCTGAGATTTGAGCCAGCTATGTTCTCCCCCAAACCCAAATAACCTGGGGAACACGTGAAGCTAGTCTCTACGCCCACTGTTCTTAGGCCTTCCAAAGGCTGCAACTTTTATATGACTGAGTGAGCCCAAAGTTCTGTCATGATTGTGTAGCCCACTGCTGACTTGACGCCCTCACGAGCTCTGACCATCTCCCCAGTGCATTGCTCTCTGCAGCCCGGGCAGCCCTCAGGTCACTGGACGTTTTCAGGCACCATCAGCAACCTAAATACCAGGACTGACTCTCATTAGCTTTAAACCACCATTCAAGAGGGGTAAACAAACCTCCTCCATCCTTCAGTCTGAGTCTTGATAACTGCTGTTACTAAAATAGATAGAAAGAATGCAAGAAGCAGAAAATAGAAGGACTGCAAAATACTATTGTCTAGGGCTGGAGAGGTGGCTCAGAGGTTAAGAGCACTGACTGCTCTTCCGAAGGTCCTGAGTTCAAATCCCAGCAACCACATGGTGGCTCACAGGCATCTGTAATGGGATCTGGAGCCCTCTTCTGGTGTCTCTGAAGACAGCGACAGTGTACTCATACATAAAAGAATAAATAAGTCTTTTTAAAAAAAATACTATTGTCTGGCTGTGACTCGGCCATTGTAATCAAGAAGTCAGCAGCTGTCGGGCAGTGGTGGCGCACACCTGTAATCCCAGCACTTGGGAGGCAGAGGCAGGCGGATTTCTGAGTTCGAGGCCAGCCTGGTCTACAGAGTGAGTTCCAGGACAGCCAGGGCTACACAGAGAAACCCTGTCTCGAAAAAGAAAAAAAACAAAAAACAAAAAACAAACAAACAAAAAAGAAGTCAGCAGCTGCTGTTGCCTGCACTGGGCCTGCCCACGCCTGGACCTGTCAACAGCCAGTCACGGATAAGGAGGGAGCTCCAGGGGCCCTACCTCAGCTGAACTATTGGATAATGGAGGATTTGGAGGAGGGTTACCTTCATGTGTGTCCCCAGAAGTTATCCTACCAGACTCCACTGGTATGGCTCCATACCCATAGTCACATAGATGGCCTTGGCTTTCCTCAGTGGATCATAAATAACCATGGGAAAGGGACCTACACGGCAGAGGGGGGATGGCTGGAGGAAGGGAAAGAAAGAGAAGGCAGGGCGAAGGAAATCAGAATGCACTGTAGACATGTATGAAATTGTCAAAGAACAAATGTGGTTAATAAAACAGGAGAGATTTTTCTTCCTTCCAGTGTCCTTTGAGCTGGGTGGCTTTTTTTTTTTGACCTTGCAGTGCCCCCTGCTGCTCTAACTAGCCCATCTCCATAAACATGTCACACTGGAGCTAAAAAAAAAAAAATAGGTCACAGCTGATCTCAAAGCTGCTCTCTCTCCATCCCCTCGCATCCCCGAGACTGACACCTGTTTTTGTGTTGGTCCTATGGGCCCATTCTTCACCAGTCACTAAAAGGGGCCGGGCTTCAAGGATAAGAGACAGTACTCTAAGAGACCCAGAGAAGTGGGTGTTTTGCCTACAAATTCTTAATGCCACCGTCAAAAAAAGGGGGGGTGTTTTGATGGATACGGGACACTAGCTATAGTGTGGAATACTCAAATAGGAGTCTGAAGGGGAAATCTCAGAAGCATCTGGAATGTGTGGCTGTGGGCCAAGTATCCAGAAAAGAGCTTTGACATCACTGCCTTCCTGTGGTATCTTCTATTCCAAATGCCTGGGGACACCTGGCCTAATGGATACCAAGAAGTACACCAACAAAGGACAAGGACCAGCACGTCCCCAGGCAGAGACTATACAAAGGCTCCTGCTTTGCGGATTCGGGCAAGAATAAGGATGAAGAACTCTGCCATGATGTTTCCCTAGTGCTACCTTCTATAAATCTTTCAAAAGCACTCTGAGGACTATAGGATATTCTACTAAGTCCCTGATGCCACCTCTGGAGCAGTCCATGGGAAGAACAACCCTGGTCCAACCAAGTCGGTGCTACCTTTTACAATGGGACTCTAACTGACTCCTGCAGGTCAGAATTCTCAGCCATCCGTGGGAGCTATTCCACAGTTGCTCTTCTGATCAGCAAGACCCAACAGCTTGCACCTCGGTTACCAAGAGCTGACCATTGGTAGTAGCACACTGGTAAGAAGCATTCTTGGGTCCTGTCTACACTCAGAGGGAAAGCGAATTCTTCTATTCACACTATCGGGGTGAGAAGGGGAAGCAGGACCACGCTATTATGGATTTACCTTCTACGCACGAGGTGTCCTTTCCTCTAATAAGTCCTGCGGAGAAACTAATCAGAGCCACCTCTCTGTTGGATTATCCTTTTGGTTAAAGGGCAAATTTTTCCATCTCTGTCTTTTCCTTGGCTTCCCTGGGTATCCCACGGGCCATTTCCCTTACTATCAATTGCTACTGCCTGCAGCATTGGAAATAAATGAAGGTATTTTATCTCTCATTTGCCATGTCCTCCTTCATGGTGCTATATCCACTCTTTAAGAGGGAGAATCATTCCCTGGGTCAGCCAATAGCTTCTGTAGGGAGAGATTTTCCAGGGAAAGTTCTGCTCTCTTATGGTAGGTGCAGGGAGAAGCAGAAGGCAGTACTAGGACCCAAAAGCCCTGAATTCCAGTCCTAGCTATGACTCAAACCTACTTACACGACCTTGAGTAAATTTGTCTTCACCTTCCCAGTGAGCGATTTGCACTTGGCGATCCCTTCCAGGTCTCTCACTCCAGAGTCTCCCCTGTATAGAACAGTGGTGCTGACCCGAGACTTAAAGGGTTTACCTCACCAAGTGCATGTTGCTTGAATTTTCCCATTGCCCAGCAAGAGGAGAAAGGAAAACACGTTTCTCTATTGGAGGGTAACAGAATGTCTTGGTTTAATGTGTGCAACTCATCGGAGCCTGGAGGTCCACGTCCAGATGCCAACTGGAAATCCAGTTATTATTGCATCTGGAGAGAGAGGACTGCTGAAAACAGCCTTTGGCAAAGGCATCAATTTGGAAGGAAAAAAAACTGCCCGGTGCGATAAGATTTTTTGAAATCTTATTTATCATCTTTATCCTAAAATGAACTCTTCTCCCCCCTACTTTTCCTCCAAAAGAGGAAAGGAAGGCAGTCCCTTCTCTGGGAAGACAGGCCTCTCTGAGGAACACAGGGTATATCTTTCTAGCGAAGGAAGAGCAGAGTCATTGCCTTTGAATGTTGCTGACAGGGCAGGTTTTTGTAAAGGTGCTCACTAGTGTGGGTACAGAATTAATAGGAAATTGGCATTTGGGGGAGCCATGACTGGAAGACTCATGAAACTCCGCGAGTAATGTCTAACAGAATTACTTTTTTTTTCTACCTGAAAACTGTTGGAGAGAGACGGAAGTGTCCCTTGAGGAATGGTAACGAAATATGGACATTTAATACAATTCAACTTAACAAATACTTATTAACAACCTACAGTTTTCCCACGGATCATCCAGACTGGTTTCTAAGAAGACACTGTCAATGTCCCAAGAGAGACCAAGGTTTTGTCAATGGTCCAGGGATGTGGATGGACAGTAGAGGGCTTTGTCATGAACCTAGGATACAGTTAACAGTGGCTCAGAGTGATGTGGCTTCAGAAAGAAAAGATGTACACCACGTGGGTAACCTTCAACACCAGGTAATTAACAGTGTGCTTTCTGACTGGCTCTAGTACATATTTACTTAGGTTGTAGGTAGAGTTATCGCCCCAGTCGCATGTTTTCCTAAGCTGAAGTCCACAGAGTGAAAGTGTCTGAAGAATAGCATTTCTGACGGTGAGTTCCTGGTACCCAAGAAGTATTCTGTGTCTTTGTGTAGTGGAAAGGAAAGCCTGACCTGCCTCGTATACTTTATGGCTCCAGGGCTCTCCTTCTCTGCTCTGAGTCAGTGGTACCAAGAGTTGCCTTCTTCTCATCTATAGAATAGAATGGGCAAGAAATCACCTAGTAAGGTTTCCAGAAATAAACTCTCCAATCCTTGTGAAACCAGAGAGAAAATCTGGAGCATCCTGCAGTGCTTGACCTATCCTTCTCAGGGGCCTGCACTAGTAAAGAGAGACAGTCTCAAATGACAGTTCAAGATGCTGCCTCCCACTCCCGCTTATCTCACTGGGGACTGTCCTGGAGTGTGAGAGGAAAGTATCCCTGCCCCCACTCTGAAGATCAGGACCCAGCACTCTGTAAGAAGTCCACTGAACCTCCCTCTAAGGAGCCTCAGCAGACCTCAGCACATCACCTTGGGGCTGGAGCACGCAGCACAGTGAATCGCCCTACCCAGTTGGGAGGAAGCGTCCCAGTTGTTTGGGATTCAAGGACAGACAGCGGGTCCTGCTAAAAAGAGGAGAGAAGGCAGCGCTGGCAGCCGGAGGGCATGAATCTTGGGACGAACTGTGTTTAAACCAAAGGTGTCGGTTTATTTGCCAGGTTTGAATTATCTGGATTCCTTGTAGAAAATATACCTCTCCCGAAGGATTCGGTTCCAAAAATCTGGCTTCAGACTTCTAAGAAGATCAAACACACAGGCAGATGGTAGGGTTGGAAACACCGTTTCCCAGTATGCTAAGCAGAGACCTACTTTCCTTTTTTTTTTTTTTTTTAAAACTTTTTGTTTGATTTGTTTAGGAGATGAGAATTAGATGAGCCGGGGGTTAAAAAAAAAAAAAAAAAAAAGGCACAGCATTTTTTTTGAATAAATTAAATCCAGGAACGCAAACGAAAAACTCAACAGCTTAGAAAGTCCTTAATGATCTCCTAATGCCTTAATTTTGCAAATAAGGACAGTGAAACTCGGAAACGTGTGACTCTCGCTCAGAGTCACACAGCTGAGACGGATACCAAGGTCCAGGGCAAAGCCACGATGCCTCAGGACTCTGACCTGCCTGGACCCAATGCGGGGGTGGGGGAGGGGACAACACAGGCCTCCAAATGGCCAATACCTGTATACACTTAAGCAAGTGTTAGCCAAAATAAAATGTCGGGTTCCAAAAAGAGGTAGGACCCCTGTGTGCTGGTTGGGAATGGGAGAAGCTATGAAAACAGGGAGAGTAACTGACTCAGGGCAGCCATTGAACTTACTAACAGAAGAAAGGAACAGCTACCTGCAGGAGCATAAAAGGCAAAAGCCCATGTGCTACACCAGCCTTCCCTTCAGATACTGACCAGGACTATCACACAGTGCCACCGACCCTTCAAAGCTGACTTACTTCCCAGAGGAACTTCCATGAGGTGAGATCGTGGGATGCAATGGCTTTGGACCACGCATGGCGTATATAGACTTGGCGTGCAAAGCCTTTCCAGCATCTACAAGTAAAAATCACCTCTCTGGACATGGTCTTGGCCCCGGCACCCCAGGATACCTAAAGGAATGGTGCTGCTTAGTCTTATTCTGAAGCTCGCAAAAACTTCAGGTCCTCGGGAGCGCTGCAAAGCTGTGTTCATTAAGCTGATGCCGCGGGTTTTTGCAAAGCCCTTCAACAGTGTGGAGCAAGGCAGTGGGTCGAAGCTGTCATTTGGGAGGGGAACGAAGCTCGCCGTGAGTCTAGGTGAGTGTGAGACTATCTGACCGTCTTTCTAATTTTAAGGAATTGTTTTTCTTTTACACTAGCTGATGGGCATGTGGCTCCTTGCCCCCATGTCTACCAAAATTGAAGTCCAGTTAGGCTATTAAAAAAAAGAAAATAGTACCTGACCCACCTGCAGGTGGATAGCTCTGTCCAAATCCCCACAGAATCACTTAATCCTCCCTCCTAGCCCAGAAAACTGTCTGCAGCATCTCTGTGCTTTCAGTGCATTTCTGCTTTTCAGGTAGAGATGGGCTTATAATTCTACAATCTTACGTGGATTTCCAAACTTTTAGATCTTTATTCTTAAAGAAGAGAATGCGCGATGCACCTGACTTGGAGGAAAATAATAACGGGGGTGTGTTGACCACTTGCTATGTGCTTCTTATACATTATCACACTGCAAGTTCAAGACCAGCCTGGTCTAGATTGTTAGCTCCAGGCTCGCCTGAGCTATATAGGGAGACCCAGTCACAGAAAGAAAAAATGAACCCTAAAAGAATAAAATTAAATTTTAAAGAAAGGAGGGAGGAAGGAAGAAAAGCAGAAAACAGTGAGGCAGGAAAGAAGGAAGGACAGACTTGAAACTTCATTTATTACATTCAAATACCTGAAATAAGTGCTTACTAGTGGAAAAGTTGTGTCAGGGGAAAACCACTGGTGCTTTGCTCTCTGTACTTAGAAAAACCAGTGCTACAGAAGTGTGTCTCACAGACAGCCCAGGACTGACCACTGCCACCCAGTCATAAACCTCTAATCCCTACAGCAGCACTGATAAGCTGTTACCATTCTCCCATTTTACAGATAGAGAAACTGAGGGTGAAACACTTCCCCATGGTTTCAAACTCAAGTCTCTGACCCCAGAACCCTGAGTGGCTTCAAATTAACTGTAACCACTAACCAAGTGGCTTGATTATTTGCCTAATTAATAAAGCAGCCATCTAATACTCTTAGGTAAAAGAGCAATCAAATATTTTCCATTGTTCCATTCAGGAATAGCCACATAATAGCACGGCACCGTGATTTGAGCTTTGTCCTTCCCCTGGGAGACTTGCTGGGCTCGGGCCCCCAGCAGTCAGCACTCTGGATAGTATTTGTAAGGCAGCGTGTGGCTGTGTGTATCAAGGAGCGTCTGAGAAGCTCATCTTTGGGGAAGGGACAAAACTGACAGTGAGCTTATGTAAGTTGTTTTCCTAGTTTCTCTTTTACTTTGTATTAATTTGTTTTATTTAAGTCTTGACTACCAATATTCCAAGTTTCACCCTGGAACCCTGATATGCAAAGTTTCTATTCTATCTTACAACCCCAGTCCACACCATAGCAGTCTCATTAACTGATTCCAGTCCAAACAAGGGCTGGGATGTTCCTGCAACATACGGGGCACTGCCGTTGGCTCCACATGCTATTCACCCGTGAGGCATGAGGAGAGCATGGGACCATCGTTCTAGGAACTGGACTGCTAACCATGTGATTTCTTTTATATTGCAATTGGTGGGATTTTCCATGGAACTGAAAGAACATCAGCTGGCTCTCTGGGCTTCTGTTTCTCTTTCTTGTGAAATGGTAGAGAGTGAAGAGGAGTTTAGACATGCGTGTTGTAAGGCAGGCAGCAGGAGGGGATGCACGCTAACATGACCCCAGAAAAGTGACCATAACCTCAGAGAAAAGCGAGGCCTCAGCCAGTCCACAGATTCCCACCACTGCGCCTCATTGTGTAATGCTGGCTTCATCAGGGAGGCTTCTAGACCAACAAGTAAACGTTGAAGCTTCGGGGGAAGTTTGGACAACTGAGTTTTTGTAGAGTCATGTGTCATTGTGTGACTACTGGAACCAATAATAAGCTGACATTTGGGAAAGGAACGACTCTGAGCGTTACACCAGGTACGTTTTGATGACAGTCACTTGTGTTTAGACATAAGCTATCGCCTTTAAAGTTTCAGTGAGGAACAACTGTGTTGCCCACTTATTATCATCTCCCGCCGTGTTTCTATCTGGTTACGATGGCACTGTGGGCAGCCCCCGACAAGAGAGCCTTTAAGACCGTTGTCAACACTTTCCGGCACTTGGAAATGTTAAGTCTGCTTCTGTTAATGGGACTGTGTCTGACTAATGGCTGCTGAATCAAAGCTTTAGTATTCAGGGGCGAAATGCATCTAGAATGGAGGGAGAGCAAGGAGAATACAGGCTGGACCCAAGGTGATGGCGGTCAGAGCACGAGCGAGAGGAGACAGCGAGGCGTGTGCTGGTCACTGAATGACCACCTTCCTGTTACCTCCTTGACTAGCCAAGGCGTCCATGTGGGCACAATTAGGAAGTGAACTATCTGGACTGTACAGTGAAAACGCTTGAAGCCAAGCTAGACAATTTCTGTTTTCTACATGAATGGAAACCCATCTCTAACAATTATTGGGGTTAACATTGCCTCACAATTCCAAAATACTAACTACCCAATGGGGTATCTCAAAGTAAATCCACTAGCATGGCTGAATTATTATCTACATTAGAAAGGCCAGAATCAGAATGTCCTCATAAGCAGTCTGCTGCCTCCACTGGACTTTCCTAAAGTTCCTCATGCTTAAAACAGTATCAAGCAGAAACCTATTTCCATGCTGGCCTAGGTCTACAGGAGCTCAAGGTGTAGGCATGTCAGCTCCTACATTTACAGACCAGCTTGGGTATTTAGAGCTCGCCAAGCACTAGAAATGTAATGAGAAAATATATATATATATATAATATATTATATTATATATAATATATATATACAAAACTCTATTTTATTTATAATTCTCATACTTCTCAAGAAACTGTTTTAAATTCTTTTTCAATAGTGTTACAATCTCCTTTCTCTTGGTCCCTTTATTTGTGATACGTGTGAAGATGAAATTTCCGCTAAGGTTCAAAAAACATTCCTGAGATCTACCTTAATCTTTCCCCGCCAGCGGGGTTCAAAAAAACGATAGGAAACTGACATTTGAGAAGTAGATTAAAGAGGAAATCCAAATTAATCCCAAGGAATGATTCTCAGTAGATAGCTCCTTAGACATAGCCTGTCATCCCCACAGGCCTCACTGCCCAGTTGTCTGGACTGTCTGGAGCAGTCATGACGATGTCCATCCCAGACCTGTCTTGAGCAGAAATGTCCGTCTCCAGCCCCAAAAAGTCCTTGTGATTTGTTTTGATTCGGTAGTTTGTCATTCTGCACAGTGTTCTGGAAGTAATAGAAAAGTGCATTAGGGAGCTCCCGAGATGGAAATGAAATGGAAATTTAGATTGTAAATATATGACCGCAATAAATAGACAGCAAGGAAAATGATGAAGCGATTAGAAACTTCTTAGTACATTTCTCTAACCTAAAGGGCCGTTTCTATAAATAGTTGGAAACTATCAAAGAGCAGAAGGAGGAGTCAGGAGAGAGACAGGCAAAGGATTGTCTCCTAATCCCCTCAGGTTGCACAACTGGGAAGTGGGCGGAAAAGGATGTCGCCAGTCTCCTCTCAAGACTAGAGGGCATGTGGGAGGAGTCCTCTGGGATTGGTTTTGGGGATGACTCCCTGTTACTGGCACACCTAACAATGGCCTGGCTATGGGTTTTGGGGAGGAGGGGAGGAGGGATGTTGAGAAATAAAATCCACCTAAGCACAGAGGGGCAAGAGGATTTCTGGGAGCAGGCTTCTTCCTGGCTTCCCCGTGAACCTTTTAACCTTTCCTGTCTTAGAGCAGTATACTGGGTCCCTGAAGTGGAGACCCAAGAGTCGGTCTGAAAACTTTAAGTAGGAAGCCAGCTTAACTTCACTGCGAAGGCTTTTAAGTGTAAAGATTCTTTTAATCCAGCTGTTTTAGATGAAGCACTATAAAAGCTGGATGAAGGCCGAGAGGGAAAAAATGTTAAAATCTGCGCAAGGAAAGAAATAAAGACGTTAATGTCTGCCAAAGAAACCAAAACTCCTGGCACATGTCTGCAGCTGGCAAAGGGGGCATCGGAAAGGACAGATGAGCAGAGATGGGGAGATGCAGCCGCATCCCTCTAGTTTGTGAGGCTCCTGCCACTCCCCACAGCAGACCTGGCTGCAGAGAACCTGGCTGGGCTCCCTCAACCTAGAGCAAAGGAGGCCTGACTGCGCAGTTTGTATACAAGCTTTATAGAGTCGTCTGATGTGTCACAGCTCCTGGTGTGGCTTCTAGAAACTGGTGTTTAGGCAAGGGACAGGCTGATGGAGTAAATATGGAGGCTGAAGCTGCTTGCAGATCTCCACAGCCACGGGTCTAGCCATCTGTGTCCTCCGAACCGTGCTGGAGAGGCACATACATGGTTCGCCCACTCCTCCAGAGAAGCAGACCGGGAAGGGTGGAGAAAGCTCTCAACCTCACAGAGTGTCCCTGATCCTCTTTCTCTTCCAAAATCCATTTCCCGGGAACCAGAAACCAGAGAGTTGATTATATGTCATTTCAATAAACAGCAGAGAAATGTGACCCCAAAAGTACAATAAACTAAAAACAGCATGCGCGCCAGGCAAAAGAAAACAGAGAAGGAGGGAGGGAGGGAGAGCGCGAAATGGCATACCAAAATGAAGAAGGCAGCATAGTCATAGAAAGAGCAATGAAAAATGTATTTAAGACTAAAGATATAGATCGAGATACAGACATTTCGAGCTCGTTTACCACCGCCCTCCATCGGCCTCCAGAACCCCAGGTCCTGCCTGCTGTGCTCCCCCCGGCCTTATCCTCAAAAGACCTGCAAGCGTGTAGCTTGGTGCAAGGATGAGAGCAGCCAGGGCCCTGCTGCAGGAGCAGCCCTAGGTCCTGTTTTTGTAAAGCCTCCCCAGGCTGTGGGAACAGTGGAAGCAGCAGCTACAAACTGACATTTGGGAGAGGAACTCTCTTAACTGTGAATCCAAGTAAGTATTATGGGAGCGGCAGCGGGGACATTCGGATACGTCTCATTCCAAGTGTCGCCCCTCTAAAGCATCCCAGCTTACCTTCTAAATCTGAGCAGATTTGTTACAGAGAGGTGCTCCCCAACGCCACTGAGACTAAATTGCCTCTGGCCAACGATATCCCAATCATTCATCTTAAATGAAATCGTTGGTACAGGGAGGCACATTGAACAGAGGATCCCGAGGCATGCAGCTCGGGCCAGAAAGGATTTTCCAAGAAGATTGAGAGGAAATTGGCATGTTGTGGCTATGCAAATTTAGGGAATCAAAAATAATGTAGATACTAAACCTCTCCCAAATGAGGAGGGACCCTGTAATCTCATTAACTAGCGAGGGGGAATTCTACAGTCTGATTTTTTATTTTATTTTATTTTATTTTTTTACCGTCTCGCTCTTTCTCATAAAGGGACTGTTCTCAGTCCCTCCTGGGGTGCTTGAGGTCTCTGCAGCAGAGGCCAGATCACTGGGGCAGAGCACTTGTCCCCTTTGGTCTTCTTGGTAACAAAATTAATGACTCGGTTTGAGACTGCATTTTCCTGAGACTGGAGAGATCTGTCTTTCCTCTTAGCTGTGAGAGCAGAGCAGTCTCAGCTTCCCCTGCAATCCTGCCCCTCCGTAGTTAGAATGTGTGCCTGCTGAAACAGTTACAATTTTTATAGAAAAGTCACTGTGGCTGCTATTGACCTTTAAAAAAAAATCCGTGTTGCTGGTGGATTTTGAGAATATAGTTCAGGACTGACCTGTTCTAAAAATCCAGCTAAAGTAAAAAATAGGAACACTTGGAAGGGCACGCGTCTCCTTTCTGATATAAGCTAAGTGCCCTGGGTGCTGCCTTTAAAAGCCAGATTCCTGGTTTCATTCATTCAGCGCTGTCTTCGGTGATCAAGGGAGGAGCCACACTGGAGTGAGGTTGTTATGACACAGGCCCAGGCAAAGCTCTTTAAAAGACTGGGTCCAGGAAAGGGACACTAGTGACCGATTCAGGGTAGGATGTGTTCAGCCAGGAGGAGACAGTGGCATTCTCTGGCACACAGCCTGCAGTGGTCCGGGACACACCCAGGCTGCAGAGAGCAGAGGCGTGGTTGATGCACTGCTCAGCAGGGCAGAGTCAGCCCATCCATGGCTGGAGAAATGAGGAACAAACGTGGTGCTGTCAAACCCCAAGCGTCCCAGTGCTTACCAAGCAAGACGCCTCGGGCGGCACACAAGGCTGGGGACCAGGCAGTAGGTCTTAACTTTTGCTGTCTTGCAAGAAATACATTAGGGCAGAATTCTGTGATGAGTTTTCCAGAATAGAAAAGCTAAGACTCCCTCTCGGCTCTTCATGGGCTTCTTTGGAGCCTGAGGGTTATAACAGCCTCTACACTTTAAAATGTTGGTAAACCAGTCTAGAAATGCAAAGAAAACAGCTGTGGAGGGCAGGTATCCTCCGGGCACCCTGGACAGTAACTGCATGCAAGGTTCCTCTGCGCAGTGGGCTTTTTTTTTTTTTCCAGTGAATTCAAAGCAAGGCTGGGCCTGAGAAACCTGTGCTGAACTGTTTCCTTCTGTCTACCGAACACAGATTATCACCATAGCAGCACTATGTGACCACACATCTGAGGGCTTTAGCTGAGAGCAATCCTATGTGACTTACGTTCTACGAGGTTAATGGAGAGGGTTTCAGACAGTAAATCCGTAGGAAGGACTGCCCAAGTCCCTGACTACTCCGTTCACAGCAGATACATACTTCTCAGCCTCTTTGTCCGCCCTCCTAATGACAGTCAGCAAGCTCTAACTCTTTGCTAATAAATATTTGCTAAAGAGGTAAGCAGAGCAACTACCATAAATTTAATTGTTTTTTTTAAATGTTTAACAGTTTAAAAGTCAAATTGAGTTAAAGGGCTAAAACCATGTGAATTTTGCTCTTTGCAATTTTCTGTGGCGTCCAGTCACAGAGTCCCATTGACTGTGACTGTTAGCGCTAGGAACGTCGTGTATTCAAAGAATGAAATTTACAGCTCTCTCAAGTAACTCTATGTTTCCTTGGAACATCTCTGATTGTCTCCAGTGTAGTACCAGGCTTGCACGGAAAGGTTGCACACCTCTGTTGAGATTACAGGATCCCCAGATCTTTCCCACATTGAGGGTCCTCCCAAAGCAGCTAATTATATTAACGGATAGTTCGGTGTAAGAATAACTTTCAGAGGTGAGCTTCCCTGTGGGCTGTTGCTTACGTTTTTTGTCAGTTCAAGACAGACAGAAAGCTGCGCTGTGTGGCGGCTCGGCCCACCCACCCGTCATTTCTGGGTAGAGAAGGGAGCTGGGAAGACAGCATTTCTCAAGGTGGAGTCTAAACCTCATGTAATTCTAGTCAGCCTCCAACCGGCTCCTCGTAATCAATTCATTGTCATCAGAAATGTGTGACACCTCCAGGGGAGGGAAGGACATGCCTTGAAAACCGAATAGAGAAATTGTCCTGAAAATGATGTTATAAAATGGAAATGAGACCTTTAGAGGAGAGACACCAGAACAGGAGAAACCAGTAAGGCTCATTATGAAACCAGAGGACACAGAGGTGGGGGTGGCTCCTGGGGGCGGGCCCTGGGTGCAGCCTGTCAGGGTCTCTGAACCGAATGTAGAAATGGTCTCCTGACCTTCAGAGAGTTGTACTCAGCTTCTTAGGCCCAGGCTTTTCTCTCTGAGTTTACTTTGCCGAAAATTAAAAGATGAAGGTGTCTGTGGGGCTCAGGGTTCCACCTAGTGTCCCTGTAAAGGTATCTGCAGTTCTCGGGGTCCCACCTGGTGTTTTTGTAAAGGCCCCTGCTACAGTGCTAACTCTGGAGGTAACACTGGAAAGCTGACGTTTGGACAAGGGACCATCCTTAGGGTCCATCCAAGTAAGTGAGAAAGGACACGGCAGCACGGTGGGAGTTCTGGGGTGGGAGCCCCGGCACCAGGGGTAAGAGGACTGCATGTTGTTTGTTTAAGAACCACACATGGCTTAAGTAAACCAATGTTCGAGGCCAGCCCTCGGTCAGCTGCAGTCTCCTTAGCACTCTTCCCTCTGCCAGAAGAAAGCTGATCTTGGGAAAGCCAGACTCGTTACCACTCTCAGAGCCTTCTCTGGAAGTGAGGCTCTAACTTCGAGGGGGAGGAGAAGCCCTTGCCAAATGACTCCTGGGGATCCCATCTTCTATTCTCACAGCACCCCTGTCAGAAAGGTCTCCCTTACAGCAGTCTTGAACTGGTCTTGACACAGCAAAGGCCATCCCACTGGTGCCTTCCACGTGAAGAGAGAGAATCGAGCAGGGCAGGAATAGATGTGTCGCACACACTCGGTTTGGAAGGGTTTTAATGAAGCTGGAGAAGGGGAAATAGAAATCTGGCGCTATAAGGTCTCATTTCAAATCCCTCGATGTTCCCCGCATGTGTCCAACTTCTCTATAAATGCAAAACTACAAAAAAGGAAAGAGAGAAAGGGTGGACAGAAAGAAGTGGCCACTGTGTCCATTCCACATCACCGGGACCACAGGCAAAGGATTCCAGTTAATTCCAGAGTGTCCAAGCCGTGCCTTAAAACCTTTCTTCCCACGGCAACTTGTATCCTTGCGGATAATTAGAACAGATAGGAAGACCAGTCTCTGGTGTGTTCGCAGCAGGATCCTGCTGGGAAGAGAGGGAGATGGGACTATCTTTTAAGATGCATAAAATTCCTTCTGTCGTCTGTTGTAAAAAACCCCGCTGCAGAGGGAGATGAGACAGTGTGGGGAAGCCCATGTATGGAAAGGGACTCACGCTGGAGGGGCCCCACTCAGGATCCCCCCCCCGACATATCTTCATTCACGTGCCCACTTCAGGGCTTTTAGATCTTCCTTGTAGGAATCCTAAGGGAGTCAAAGAGATATGAATTAAAGACAGCCTGGAGCTTGGAGAATGTGGGTGTTTAGGAATAGTAAATTCAATGAGCCGCAAGTAGGAAAGGAAGCAGTTAAAAAGCAGAAACAGGCTTTTGGAGAAGCTTGAGAGGACTGAATCGGGAGGTAGGTATCAGAGAACTCCAGTTGCTCTCCCAAGAGCTCCACCAAGGACAGTGTCTTCTCACAAAGAGGCCCGTGGCCAGCCCTGTGCTGAGCCAGCCCCTCCTCCGCAGGCAGAGAGCACAGTACAGAGACTTGCAGGGCACGCCTAACCTCATGCTTCTTATCTGACCCTAGCAGCACAGAATCACACCAGGTGGGTGTGGAGCGAGGCTGTCGCCAATACTGCTCTGAGGTTCAATGTGGAACTGTTATAAATGTCTCAAATGAGAAAAGTATCTTCTAGCAAAGTCTGATTCTATTGAGCAGACTCCAGGTTGTACAAATATAGTTCATGTTGCTGTTGCTGCTGCTGCTGTTGTTGATGGTGATGGTGATGGTGATGATGATGATGATGGTGATGGTGATGATGGTGGTGGTGGTGGTGGTGGTGGTGGTGGTGGTGGTGGTGGTGATTGATGATGATGATGAGTTTCCCCAAGCCCAGGAGTATGAGCGCCAACACTGAGAACTTGACATTTTAGCTCAGGATCCAATTGACTGAAATATGCCAAAGGGGTCTGAAAGGCCAAGAGTGTCTCCAGTGCGTGGCCTTTGTTGTTAGCTCTCTGGCAGTTGTCATTTCAGCAAAACGCATCCACTTAGAAAGGTCAGCTCTCCATTAGCCAGACAAATGAGAACAACATATTGACCGGAGGGAAGGTGCGAGGGGTCCAGATCTTGGCTCTGGAGAGCCTGGCATTTCCAGCCCTTCAATCACAACGTGCTGGCGAAGCTATGCTGTCTGCGAGATGGTAGATCAATGAAGCCTGAGGACCTGGTGTCACCAGGCCGGCTTGGAGATAGAAATGAGATACGGATGGGAATGCTGTAAGGGTGGAGGGGTCGTAAAGATGGGAGGAGACGGGGGCTCAGTGGCTCTTTTAAAACCTGCAGTAAGCCAGAGGCTCTAATGATGCCCAGGAGGACTGCATGCACCCAGCAGATGTCCTGTTAGTCCCCCGAGGGAGTCTGTTCAAAATGTGTCCCCTACTTAGATCTCGTAGGCTGAACAGGCCCTGAGATGCCTTTTGAAGTTGCATCACAGAAACCTGGGATCTTTGCCTTGTAAGTCATCTGCCAGTTTATTGTAAAGGGTTGATCTGCTGTGTAACATCCTCCTCCTACAGCAAGCTGGTGTTTGGGCAGGGGACATCCGTATCAGTCACCCCACGTAAGTCTGCTTGCTGCCTGTGGGGCACTGGTTCTCAACCTTGCTAATGCCAGGACCCTTTGTACAGTTCTCCATGTCGTGGTGACCCCCAACCACAAAATTATTTTCATTGCTACTTCATAACTGTAATGTTGCCACTGTTGTGAATCAATGCGATTCTGATAGACAGGACATCCGATAGGTGACCCCTGTGAAAGGGTCCTCCGATCCCCAAAGGGGGTCCAGACCCACAGGCTGAGAACCACTGCTATGGAGTGTGGTAGGATTCATAGACATCATGGGCTCAGTGGCAGGGCTGGTGAGGACACGAAGCTGAGGAAATTGAGGTCTATTAACTTTGGCTGGAAAAGGAGGTCAACAAATAGTAAATATAGGTTTAGCCCTTAAATGGTGCTGTGGAGGGTATGGGCCCTGAACGTGGAAATGAAAAGGCCTTACTGCGGTCTACTACCACCTTCTCACCCTAAGCAGGAGCTGAGCGAGGCGGGGAGAATGGCGGACGTGGAAGTGTTGAGGGGTCTGAGAAACGAGGCAGGGTAGGGCCCGGCAACATGGTCCCAGCCTCCATCTGGATTAACCTAGGGGGAGTGAATTGCTCTAGAAGCTTAATAAAGAAATAAAATCCTCCCCAGAGTCAAGAGATTTCATAAGGAATCCTAGGTTTAAAATGTGTTTCAGAATCATATGATCAACAGGAGAGAAATTAAGCCTTAAAAATAAAAAAAGAATTTAAATACCCAAGCAGAAAACAAATGGCCCACACCCAAATTAGAGAGTAAGCCACAGCACAGGCACATGAGCTGTCCTAATCCCCTCCCTAGGGGAAGCCACCTTCTGACAGCTCAGGGTCACAGGTGCTTTAAGCCCTGGAATTTTCTCCCTCTAATACGATTACCAAGTGTCCTTACAGGGAAAGTGACAGACAGACAGCCGTCACTCCCCATTTGCCCACATGGGGGGCTCAGGTGTAGACTCTAGCTCTGCCTTCTACTGGTTTTTGTTAAGGTTATTATCACAGTGGAACACGGGTAACCAGAAATTCTATTTTGGGAAAGGAACAAGTTTGACTGTCATTCCAAGTAAGTAAAATCAAACAAACAAAAAAATTTCCATCACCATTCTGTAGAATCCTGAACCTGCAGAAGGAGCTATCAAAAGTTTGCCGCTTGGTTCCCCTGATCCTGGGTAGAATGTTCTAGAACGTTGCACGGGGTCCCTTGCCTTCCCCTAAGGATGATCTATGCCAGGACCGGTCCTCATTCCTGCGGGGAGGGGACAGACAGTGGCTATTTGCAGCAGTCGCCTTCTGTCTTGCTCACTCTCTAAGACCGCGGTGACCAGAGACATCATCACCACAGTACACACCTCAGGAGCAGAGGGTGAAGAAGGGGTGACTCGGCTGAGGGAAAGAGGGACAGAGGCCATGTGAGGACAAGGGGAAACCTCACAAAGAACTGAAGTATGGGGAGGTGTCTGTTGTGAGAAGCATGGCAGGACTCCCGGCTGTGTCTGAGCTCTGTCCTCTCTGAAGACAAATTTAGCAGAGAGTCGCCTGCCAGGCTCCCCTGATTACAGCCTGTTGTCTCGGTGGATGCATCGGGCAGTGTTAGGAGAAAGCCTTTGGTGTTGTCAAAGTGTTGGAGAGAGGAGGCTCACAAGAAACGAGGTGGGGAGAGAACCTACACGGGCTGGACCTCGGCCTCCCCACACGTATGTAGCAGACGTGCAGCGTGGCCTTCACGTGGGTGCTGAACTGGAGGGGGGTGCAGAGGGGCTATTCCTGTACATGGGGTGTGTTCTGGGCTGCTTTGTCTGGCCTCAGTGGGAAAAGATGGACCTAGCCTCACGCAGACTTGATGTGTCAGGGTAGGAGGATACCCACGGGGGGGGGGGGGTTGGGGGGCAATTCACTCAGAGGAGAAGGGAAGGGGGAAAAGGGAACAGTTGTGGGAGGGGGTGACCAGGAAGGGGGCAGTGAGTGGGATGTAAAGAGAATAAGTAAAATAAAAAATAATAATAAATAAAAAATAAGAAACAGGGCAGGGGCTCGCAGGAAGTTTACAGAGCTGGCACAGTGGATTTTGTAATGGCTTGGCACACTGTGCCAACTATGGAAATGAGAAATTGACTTTTGGGGCTGGAACCAGACTCACCATTAAACCCAGTAAGTATTCCATCCCTGGTCAGGAAACCAGTCACTTAGATTTTAGGGAATCAAATAGGACTGCACAGGCTTGGGGAAATTCCGTGTCCTTTGTCATTGCTGATAGAGGGAGGTGGCAGCCAAGGAGGTGAGTGTTCTGGGGGAACTCCAGCCTTGAATATTTAATTCATAACTAGAAAATACGATTCGCAATCCTGTTTTTTGGCTGCCGGCATCACACGCCAAGGTGATACGTGACGAGAACTTAGAATGCCTGCGTCTCCTCTTTTATCTTGTCTGACGATTTTTACCTTTGGATGATGGGGAAGTGTTTGAAAGGAACAGTAGGAACATAAGCTGTCAAGGCGACAAGCAGGAGACATAGGACAGAGAACTCCTGGCAGAACATTGTTGTAGAATCAACCCAGCGCTGTGTCTCTTTTTGCAGACTGCAAAGATGTTGGGAAGGTTGTGAACATGGATGCCCTGGGTGAGACCGGGGTGCCCAAGGTAGAAAGAGAAGCACCAAACCCAAAGAGGAAATAAATGTAGGGGAAATTCCCCCTACAAGCCCCAAATGGAGCCTGTCAAAAAGCTTATCTCACTGCCTTTGAAAGCACGATACAGGCCAACACAGCAGTGTGGTTCACAGCTAGAAACCGGAGCTTAACCTTGAAAACAAATGCCTTCTCTGTGGCCTGTGCTGCACAGTATTTGCTGTCTAGATCTGCAAATTTGGAATCTAGAGTTAACTGCTGGAAATGCTCTGAGATGAGAGTCGGAGGCAGGGTGTATCCTCACAGATACAAAGGCAGGGTGTGTGTCTACAGAGAAATGTGCAAACATGATGCAGATAGAATCCTCCTACCTCCAGCTAAAAGCTGTAATGTTTAAATCTGTTCACCATGTCACCAAGGGCATCACAGAGCAGGAAGCCATACTGAAGGAGCAAGAGCCACAGGGGTGGACCCTCTCCAACGTGGGATGTCCCAACTGGCCAAACCACTGTGATGCCTGGAGGAAATCTCTGTTTTTCTGCACTGGAAATTTGAAGCCTAAGTCTTGAGGATTTGTATGGCTCTGACTCTTACAGTAAAACTTATACTACCAATCACCTTCTAGTGAGGCCGGATAAAGCACTGTTAGATATCAAGGGTTTTCTCTCTCTTTCTTTCTCTCTCTCTCTCTCTCTCTCTCTCTCTCTCTCTCTCTCTCTCTCAGTCTCCAGGAAAATGGGGTCCTCTGAATCCAGGGACAGGTAGCTCAGAGTTCTTAAGAATGACAGTGACAGAGCGAAGCCACAGGAGTTGCGGGCCCAGTAACTGTCAGCCCGCTCTTTCCCTGATGGCACCAGAGTTGCTAAAATCATTCAGAGAAACCTGTCAGGGTGAGACCATTGTACACCCAGGAGAAATGCAACTGAGGACAACTCAGAATAAGACATCTTACCCAGAAGGGGACAGACCACCTCTGAGCCAGCTCCCAGCTCCAGAAACGCGGACACCACGCTGAAGCTGTAATGAGTTCACCCTCCAAACAGACCTCCCAGAGGTTTTGAAGAGGAGGCAGTTACCACGGGTTTGGAGCTGGAGGACATACAGCAGAGCGGAATAATTTAGAACAGGAAGATCTGATAGGATTAATGAGATGAAAGAAACTTCTGACTTAAGGGCAAGAAGAGTCCTGAAAGAAAGGATACACTGAAGCGGGCGGGTGGCGGCCAGCATTCACCCCAGGCCAAGCAGCAAAGAGCAAACAGCGGCCAAATTCTAATACACAATTGACCAGTTCACATTTGTGAGATTCTGTAATTAGCATAATGTCTTTAGCTTTCTGGCCAAATACCACGGATCCTAAATGCAGAGTAGAGGAGCCTCATCTTCAGCACCCACTTCCCTCACCCACTTACTCCACCCCACCCCACCCACACTGACACAGAAGCAGTTTTTGTACAGGAGTTTGAGGCCGTGTGGGCTACGGAAACAAGCTTATCTTTGGCTTGGGAACCATTTTGAGAGTCAGACCTTGTAAGTACCAAACACATTTTGATCTACCACGATCCCGACCTGAGCTGCTCTGTATACTGAATAGACGACCAACTTAGACGTGCTTAGTTCTAAGAAACAGACAAAGCTCCAGGTGCAGTGCAGACAGATCACCGGTGTGGCTCGCTGAAGAATTTCCAAGCAGTGTCTTGGAGAGCAGGGTAAACACCAAATTCACCGGTGTGGCCCACAGCTTGAAAAATGAGTTTAAACTTGAAAAAAAATATTTATTTTGCCCATCTCTACAGACCGTTGTGCTTGCTGTTTGGTGTCCAGATTTGCAAAATGGAAACCTTGGACTGTGGTGTTAAGCTTAGAGGTTTGTCCTTAGCCTGGGACCTGGGTGTGAGAAAAGATATATATACACTGCTGGCCGGCAGGCATTCTGCATCAGCATGAGGAGAAAGCCCAGGCAGACGCAAGAAGAGACTGATGACAAGCGCCAACCCTGTTTCTGTGCTGTTATTGGCAACAGTGAGAAAAACAGCAGTGTAGACAAGCTGGCTTTGGGGATGGGGATGAACTCGTAGGGAGAACAGTGAGGTCCTTTCTGTGCCTTTTCATATTGTGGCTTGCTCTAGACTGACATGTGATTTGTCCTCCTTTAGATTCAGTTACACAAACCAGCATCATGTTGTGGTTGTTGTTGTTGCTGCTGCTGCTGCTGTTGTTGCTGCTGCTGCTGCTGTTGTTGCTGCTGCTGTTGTTGTTGCTTTATAGTCTCTTAGATACTTTTGGCTAAGGTCCCCCGTGCTACCTGCTCCTTCTAAGTAGACAGAAACTTCCACAGAGTCCATGGTGGGCATGTCCGGAAGACATGGACAGTGATGCCGTCAGTCCCCACATAGGGCCCGCGCTCCGCAGCCCTCTGTCCTGGTAAATATTCCGTGCTGGCAGCAAGACAGAGGAAGAAGTGATCAGTCTCACAGGCCAGGGTTATGAGCTCGTGCTGCCACTTTTAGCTCAGGATGCAGGTTTCTGCCAGAGAGGTTTGTGTCAAGGCTTGCCTCAAGGTGTGAATACTGGAAGTGCAAACAGACTCACCTTTGGGAAAGGAACTCAGCTGATCATCCGGCCCCGTAAGTGCTTCTGCCTGGGAGATGGGAGTCTAGATGGGAAGTAGACAGGGACTTTTCCAAATCCTACTTGCAAGCCTCTGGGACAAGTGCCACTTCGAAACTGTTTTAGGTATATAGAGGACACTGAGCCATGTAGATGATGGAGATGTGCCCTCTGTCACGGTATCTGACTACATGTCCATTGTGGTACATTCTAGACTCCAGCAAACAAAAGACTGAGACATAAAGATACACCGGACACTTAGCTGGCCACATCTTAGCAATGAAAATTATTTTCACAGGAAGCCTTGCAGCGGGTGTGCTCATGGAGTCTCGCTGTGTCTCCTTTTCTGTTGTCATGGTTTTACTTTGTCTCAGCCTGACTTAGGACTGAGAGCACTTATTAATCATTAGGTTTCTCAGCTGCATCGCTCATAAAAAAAAAAAAAAGACAAGACAGACATATTAATGTAAAACCCAGAGAGGGGGCAAAGGGCTCAATTCCAGATGTGTTCAGAGTTGAACTTGACAGCTCCTTGGCTTTAATCAACGAGCTGGGGCTTATGACCGACTGAGGCCAAAGGTCAACCGACCGGATGTGATCACCAAGCCATTATCTGACCAGAGCCCTCTGCCCTTTTCGGAGATGATACTTCAGGGCTCAGAAAAGCTTTCCAGAGCTGGCTGGCTGGCTGGCTGGAAAGAGGCCATGGAGAGCTCTGAGGCAGGCAGTGGAGGCTGGCTGCGAAGCCCAGCTCTGGGTTTCTGATATGGAGTGTCTCACAGTGTAACCACTGGCAGTGACAGAAAACTCACTTTTGGTTCTGGAACAAGACTTCAGGTCAACCTTGGTAGGTACTCAGAACCATGAAGTAACCTGACTGGGTATTCCTGTAAGAGAAGGTGTCTCCTAGAGATATCCGGGCTGGGTATAATCCCTCCTGCCTTCCAGTGGGAAGAGTCCTCATGGAGGACAGCTGCCTTCAATTATTAGCCATGCTATCTTGATTGCCATCACTGAGTTTTTCCCTTCTGTCTGTGAAAGCAACCTCTGCTCCTGGCTTCTCCAGGCTTCCTTGTACTACGTGTTTTCCCTGGACAGTGGGCTTGGAAATTAATTTATCGCCAGGACTTTGTCACTTAGCAACAGGGTGAAAGTGCTCTCAAATAGAAAATAGCAAGTCACTCAGACAACTTCCCGAGGGTGATGAGTTTAATGTGGGAAGACAGGCTACTGTGACCTATTAGTGGGCACTCTGGGGGGACCCTATGGAAGCTTGCTTCCTTATGCGTGCAACTTCCGGGAGGGCTCACCTTGCTGGACTCTTGGTGGGGTAAAAGCAAAACCTTGAGAGCAGAGTCAAATGCCAAACCTTTCCCTCCAAAGCACTGCTATGCCTCGACATTTACCAGCTATGGAATGACTGGTGGTGATTAGCATGAGGTGATGAAGATGAGGCCCACAATTAAGACGCAAATAGTAGAATGTTTGGTGCCAGCCACCAGGCAGTAGTCCCTGGAGACAACCTGTGTACCTCGGCACGATTTCTTTCTATGTTGTTTTTTGTAGTGTTCAGGGACCTGGTTGAAAGCTAATTTGCCGAGTACCAATGTGACTTCCTGCTAGGTGTATTGTCTACACTGACAAATATAGACACTCACAGTGTGGATGTGTGACAAATGGTCCTGGTTCTGTCGAAAGACAGTACAGCATGCCGGCTCCTCTGTTCCCTGTCCCTACTGTACTTGGGAGATAACTGCAAGAAGTTTTTGTTAGAGCGTGTATTACTGTGGCAATAACAACAATGCCCCGCGATTTGGAGCAGGAACCCGATTAACAGTAAAACCAAGTAAGTGAAGGACTGAGCCCACCCCGAGGCTCCGCTGTTCTGTCTCAGTGGGTCCATGCACGTCACTACCTCCGAGATCAGTGTACATAGCTTCTTATGGACCTCTGCTAGCTAAGGAAGCCTGGCCGTTGTGCAAGGATCTGGTTAAGAAGTAATTGTTGTTACTGCTTTCTTTCTTCATTAGCTCCAAATATAGAGAAGTGCTCAAAGGTGGTTTATAGATGTAAGTCTTGTTCACGTTACATAAAATTAAAACCTAACAATCCAAAAATCAGGCTTCCCTCAATACAAAGGCACACACATACATACACACAAATACTCACACACTAACACAATCACACACTCTCTCTCTCTCTCTCTCTCTCTCTCTCTCTCTCTCTCTCTCTCTCTCTCTCTCCCTCCCTCTCGGCAATGCTACTGCATCTGGTTTTCTTCATGTAATGGTTGCTGTATTTGCCTTACTTGAGACATGCAGTCATATCAGTTGGTTAGTTAGTTGGTTGGTTAGTTGGATGGTTGGTTAGTTGGTTGGTTTTCTGCTACTGTTAATTCTCTGTGAAAACCTTCCCCGTGGAGGAAGCATGGTACCACGAGCCCTAAAGTTGCCGCTCTCTGGCCCCGACAGTAATCACCTATACTTGACCTCTCTGTTATCTTCCTAAGTCTTAAGCCAGAGCAGTCCATCAGAACTCAGTGTTGTGGTAACAGATCTAGTGGTTTCTGATCAAGCTCAGGCATAGCTTCATGGCCAGCTGATACTTTTAAGACAATGCTCTAAGCTGTCCCAGACCCTGGGAACTCAGGCTGCAGGAAGCAAAGCTTCCACTAGAGGGGAAGGTGATGTCACTTTTCTTGGTCTGCATCTCAGTCCTTCCTGCCTACTGGTTATTGTAAGGCCCCAAATGACTGTGAATTCTGGAGGAAACTATGGAAAGCTAACCTTCGGGAAAGGCACTAAACTCTCTGTTAAACCAAGTAAGTGTTAAAGATTCCAAAGACTCCACTAGTCTAGGTAACTGAGGTACAGCATAGAGGAGTGAGGTATCCCCCATCTTACTTCACCCACAAATCCTACAAAATTGCTTTTGTCAACTCCCTTTGTGGATCACAGTCCAGGCTAGCCCTTCCCCATACTAGATGCAAGCAGACTCTGGACGCTCTAACTTTAGTGAGCCGACGATACTTCCTCAAGGGTAAGGGCCCACCACCATGATCTGTGACTCTGGATGATTGGCTTTTAGATATTAGCTTCTAGAAGGGACCATGGGAGGAGACGTGGCTGTTGGGCTGAGGGGGTTGTTTTAAGAAGTGTGCACTGTGGGTCTCAAACACTGGCTCCATGTTGGCAGAGGCACCTCGTTACTGGTTCTCGTGGCTAACTAATTCTCCTTTCTGGGAAGAAATCCACTGGGGCCTGTTGAAACACAGCTAAATTTAATTGCTTCGTTTAGCGTGCAGTTGTTAACTATGTAGGATGTGTGAGCAAGATATGAATACATGTCTCCCTGGGGGCTGGATTTGGTTATCAGGTCTATGGGCAGTTTGATGAATTGTACTAATACTGCAATCAGTGTTTCTCTCGAAGGTCCACAAAGCACGTCGTGGCTTTGGGGGAAAGGCAGAGATAAGAAGAAAGGCTTTGCGATAGAGACAGAAACAAAGGGACGGGAAGGGAGGCTGCCGAAGCAGCAGTGCATAGCCAAGGAAGCGTGTCCTCGGCAGATAAGTGATGAGGATCCAATCGGGCTCGTGCCATGGCATCTAGGCAGAACTGAAAAGGAAGGCAAGTGGGCTGAGGATGGGGCGGGGGAGCTCAGAGGACAGCGTCCAGCACAGAGGATGGGGCGGGGGAGCTCAGAGGACAGCGTCCAGCACAGAGGATGGGGCGGGGGAGCTCGGAGGACAGCGTCCAGCACAGAGGATGGGGCGGGGGAGCTCAGAGGACAGCGTCCAGCACAGTGGATGGGGCGGGGGAGCTCAGAGGACAGCGTCCAGCACAGAGGATGGGGCGGGGGAGCTCGGAGGCTTCCAGGCGTCTTCATTCTGAGCAAGTGGCCAAACCACAGAACTTTCTCTAGACAGAGGACAGCCCCAGCTTTGTCCATCCATGGGCTCGTCCTTCGGACAGCACTGCTCTTCCTCCTAGGAAAACGTCACTGCTGTACATCATTGGCTCAGTAGACCCTGCGAGAGAGACTGAGGGTTCAGGCAGCTTAGACAGCTTCCCGCCTCTACCGGATTACCTGTGATGAGGCAGTAGACTTATGGGAGTTGGGAGTTGTCAGGGTGAGCGTTATAGAGCTGGGCGCACGGAAGCAATATGGAAGGTTTGCAGGCTGGCCGCCCTTCTGGGGTTTGGTAGGGTTTCTGTTCATTGGTTTGCTTTTTTTTTTTTTTTTTTTTTTTTTTTTTTTTCTGTAAGAATTACAGAAGTTCCTTTTACAGAAGTGGCTGCCACTTCGTGTTTTTGTAGCATTTCATCGATTATCTTTGCTGTGTGACACTGGAATGTGATAGGATCCCATGCTGAAGGCTGCAGTTGTTCACTGTGGTGAGTGGCCAGTCTACGCTTTCTCATGCAATACCACTGACCATTTCCTCTGGTAAAACGACCCTCAAGAGACACGGCCTTTTCTTCCTGTAGCAACCATGATGGTTCTATCCTTGGAAAGCAGATTTCACTATTGTTAATAATCAGACAGTTTTCAGAAAAAGACATCAGTCAAGAAGATGCTGTAGCTAATTGCCAGTACTGTCTGGAATCTAAAATGAAGTGTATCTATAAAATGATGTCATCTGTTTGGTGGCTCGTAAACTGACTCTCAGAATCCTAAGGAGTTCAAGAAATTGCTTAGATGTTTGAGTCCTGGGACGTTCCTAGATCCATCTCTTGATGAACACACAGGATAGTAGCATGGAATTGAGGGAGTTTTGCAAACTCAAACCCAACATAAAACAAAGGCTTTCTATATAAACTGAGATATGACACCCCAACTAAACTCCTTTTGAAAAAATATGACCTTGAATCCTGTCAAAGAATAAAGTACCTACCATGTTCTAGTGCTTGATGTTAATTGTTAACAATGGAAGTTTATGTAGAGACATAGAACACTGTGGTTAATACAGGAAACTACAAATACGTCTTTGGAGCAGGTACCAGACTGAAGGTTATAACACGTAAGTAGTTCAAGCGAGACAGACTTGATTTTTAAATTCCTGATGTTCATACATGAGGGACAGGTTAAGCAGAAAGAATATTGATCAAGATGACAGAGGCTAAAATTACAGCTCTCTGAAGAGTCAAGACTGGGTCCCTCAACTCTGAACAAAAAGGGTTAAAAAATAAAAAAAATTAAAAAAAAAAAACCCTCTGGGGAACCACTACAATAGATTTTGCATTTTTTCAGTAGAAAAATGCTAATGAAGCCAAGCTTAATGGTCCAGATCTATACTCTTAGCCCTAGGTAGGCTGGGGCAGGAAGGGCATAGGTTTAAGGCCATCTGGGACTATACCACAAAGACTTTGTTGTAAAGTATAACAAACAGAAAGAAATGCCTGAGACCTCAAGAGACTCTTCCAGCAATGGGCATCCTGTGTCCTTCATCCTCCTCTTTCCTAACTCTACTCTCAATCCCCATGCTTTCATCTGCCTTTCCTATCTCTCTCTACAGCAGGCTTCCTGGCCTAATACCCAGTCAGACATGTACAGGTTTGTAAACACTTGAGTTTCCTAGCACGTAGCCTGGAAATCCAGTTGTCATCAGACCTAATTTCACAAGCAGACATGAAAAATTATAAACTTTGTTTAAATATTAAGAAGGCCAGCATAAGGGATCCAGCAGACAGATGAAAGGAGAGGAGACAAGCTGGTTTCTATAGCAATTGGGGGGGTGGGGGGGAGAAGAGGGGTTCCTAGGAAGATGGTCCTTGACTAAATTCAAGTTGGAAATCTATGAGTTGCTGTATTACCTGTATGTTTCTATGTTTCTTACACATGTATGCATGTGCATATTCACATACACAGGGGGGAGGGGGTCCACTCCTGATGGTCCGTTGCTAAGCACCTAATGCTCAAAGGGTCCATGATAAGGAAGGGCGAGGAAGCCGGACTGACACACACACAGAGCAATGGTGCTCTGGAGCTTTTGACCAAGATTCTCCTTCAGATTATGTTAAAATTGAAAAAGTACTTACTCCTCCTCTCTCTGGGCAGGAGGGGAGCACTTAGAAAGAATGGAAGGAATTAGCCTCTTAATCATCAGGGAATGGGCTCGTGCTAACCGTGGAGGCAGGTTAACTGCTGGGAAACATCTCCCCTGGGGCAAGAGTCATAAAGGGTGGAAAGTCCTTATCCTGATGACCGGCTCAGCAGAGGACCAAAATCTAGCTGGGACAGCAGCAAACTAAAAGGCAAAGACGTGTGTGTGTGTGTGTGTGTGTGTGTGTGTGTGTGTGTGTGTGTGTGACTGTCCCTCCTCTGGGTGCTGAAGAAGCAAGCCACCCTCTTAGATGTGCCAGGAGCTGGGCTCCGGACTGTGGCCTGAAGCACCTGTCCCTACCCTTAGAATGTAGATCAGTCCTCTGACCTTTCTTGCCAGGGTGACAATGAGTTTCCCTCAACCCCTCTGTCTTTGAGGACAATCTCCCTGATGAGTTCTGCTTAGGTACCATGGACATAAACTGTTTGCAATTTGTCCAAATGAAGTATATAATTTTGAGAGCCCTGGAGAATTATTATGTAAAATACTGAAGATGTGCTGGGATTTTGACAGTCGGTGTTCTGGCCCTGTGCATGAAAATGCCTTCTTTGGAAGAGTTAGAAAGAATACCCTTCATTTGTCCAATGTGGAAACAGACCTGAAATCCAAGCTGGTACTCAGGTTCTGTGCCAGCTTATTACTGTGACGATTACTTAATATTCTCTATGCCCACAGCATCGCTCCTTCCAGAAGATCTTTAGGGAAAACTTAGCTCAGTTTCTAGGAGGTTTTTGCTGAGCTGAAGATCACTGTGTGAATAATAATGCAGGTGCCAAGCTCACATTTGGAGGGGGAACAAGGTTAATGGTCAAACCCCGTGAGTATCTCCACTGAATCAATAACGAGCGCTCTAATTTCAAAAAGAACCATAGCACTCGGCTAGGTTTTCTGCTTTCCCTACTCGGTTTCATTTTTTCTCTTAATCTAAATGTGGTGCGGTATAACTGTGGCATGAGTGTGTGTGTGTGTGAAGATCGACACGTGTGTGATTGTGGGGCACACGTACTCTGCAGGAATTAGATTCCTCGTCCTTTTATTTCTCTGCCCTTCGGAACCTAAAGACTGTTCAACCCTGGGAAGGGTGAGCACTGGAGTCAGGGGATCGGGAAACAGCAGTGATGTCTGCGCAGCTCCTCTCTCTGCTGTGCTGGTGAGAGGGCAGCTCGGCCTGGAGGTGGAAAGAGAGTGCTTAATCTCAGCTGAGCCTTTCCACCCCAACCATACCCTGAACACCATAATAATAAACCGTCTTCCCCTCTGCCTCCTTGGCCAAGGTCCCAGCTGAAGGAGCATGCTATCAGAATTTGGGGATTGAAAGGGATTTCCCGGTCCCTCATTGGCTGCTCCATTTCGGTAAAGCTCTGTAGAACTGTGTAATGTTGGTGACAACAGTAAGCTGATTTGGGGTTTGGGAACAAGTCTGACAGTAAATCCAAGTAAGCCCTCATGTTAACTGTCTATATAGTTTGAAAAATCCCAGAAACACCTTTTTTTCCCCACTCACAATGTTTAAAATGTCCATTTATAGCTAATATTTCTCTCCTGCCCACTAAAGCTGACTTCTTGCTAATTGCTCGATCAAAATTACTAGATCAAGGAATCAAGAAGGCCGTAGTAGGAAGGCAGTTGGAGTATGAGCCCCTCCCCCCTTTTAAAAACAGGGAAACTAGGCTCCTGCGCTGCAGGAAGGCTGCCAGGAAGCACTGACTGTTGGGAAAGCTAGAGTGTGCATGCTGTCCCTCGGCCCTTCTGTCCTACCGCACCGCCCTCTACATGGGCTGTTGGTAAACATTGTTTCTCAGCAGCCAAATGCTTCTGGGAACTAATTCTCAGGACTTGGGGGTCATCTCCAAGTCAGTGACCATGCACGGGAACACTTCCGCATCAAAGGTTCCCTGTGACCCTTACAGCCCTGTGTTCTCTGCGGCTTAGAGCTTTCTTGTGGCTCACTAGAAGCAACATGGGAGAAGTTGACTTCACTCTCGCTCTGGTCTTTCCTGAGGAGACGTTCCCTCCGGGAACATTCAGGAGCGTCTTATGCCCATTTCTCCTTTCACTGTGCACAACTAGGTGATCCTTCTCTTTATGCCTCAGTTTCTCCTACTGTAAAGGGGGGTGATGGTGGTAACCAGCTTGCTGAGATGTCCTGAGGTTAATGGCTCATAGCTTCCGGGTGTTCTCACAGGGCTAAGAATGCAGTAAGTGCCTTGTCTATCTTTTCACTATGGCTAGATTAGGCTGTTAGAGAAAAGGAAGGAAAAATAAAAATAAGCCCTCTTGACGGTTTTTGTAAAGTGCAGGATTGGGGTGTGACAGGCAACACTGGGAAACTCATCTTTGGTCTGGGGACAACTTTACAAGTGCAACCAGGTGGGTCTGAACGTTCCCGTTCCCATGGGAACCAGCCGTCGCCTAGGCTCATTTTTTAACTAGTCGTCTTTGTGTTTTCTACTTCTAACTAGAGACTCTTGGTTTCAGGCTTTCCCTTCCTTTTATGAAGGAGAGTCTGGGAAGTAAGTAACAGGGCCTCCCCTGCCTGTTCAGTTTCATGTCATGGCCAAGGCAGGCAAGACTTGCAATCGATTGGGTCTGAGACATCTGGCTATGGTAAAGGGGATGTAAGTTTGACTGGTTCACGGAAAAGAAAGGCTTGTTTTGGTTTTTTATCATTATAGTATTCTAAAGTAAAAGCCACCAGTGTAGCTTCCAAAGTTCTTCAAGTGTGGTCTGCCCTACAAGGAGAAATGGTGGGGAAATTGGCTGGCTTTCCACAGAAAGAGCAGCAGGGTGCTGTTTGTGGTTGGGTTGTTGTTGTTGTCATTAAAAGAAACATAGTACAATACACTTTAACCAAGTGGTTTTGAAAGAGTAGGGGTCCAAATGTGTATAACATGTTCCTATCGACATTTCTAGAGCAGTGGTTCTCAGCCTTCCTAATGTTGTAACCCCCACCCCAAAACTATAAAATTATTTTGTTACTGCTTCATAACTGTAACTTTGCTACTGTTATGAATTAAATGTAAATATCTCATATGCAGGATATCTGATATGCAAGCCCTGTAAAAGGGTCATTGAGCCCCCCAAAGGCACTCAGCCCTGCAGGCTGAGAATCGCTGCCATAGAGGGCAATGGAGCACACTCAGCAAAGTAATAAGTGCTTTTGAACTGGGCAGAGACACCATGCCAACATCTGGGGGGAAAAGCTCGTCTTTTGGACTAGAGCAAGACTAACCATTATTCCTCGTAAGTCCTTTACCACTTGAGAAAAAGCCCTTCGTCTGTAATGGGCTCTCACAGCTAATGAGCTTCTAAATGAGATTCCATGTGCGCACCTGATAAGACTCCCCCGGGAGAAGGTCACTTCTACCTTTGCAGTTCTAATGTAGGACAGGTCTTCTAAGACTAAGTGGGAAATGTCAATTGCACTGCAAAAATAAAGAGAACAGGTATAAATTTCCAGCCAGTTCTAACATTAAGTTTATAAAATAGAAGCCTTTCATAAGAACCAAATCAGGATACATTCATCGGTTTGTGTCCGTGCACCACCAAGGCCCAGTTAATTTGATTAATGCCAGTAGCTGATCCAAATATTTAGGCACCTCTCTGAGCCAACTTCTTGGGGCTCACTTTGCTTGAATTGACTGTCACATTACCTACATAATGGCCAAATCTGTTTTACTTTGTGCTGTATAGACTCAGCCTAATAAAAACAAATGCTGCTGTGCTTCCCCCCCCCCATCCGTCTCTCCTCGCAGAAAGGTTTCCTTCCAAATAGCATCTCTTCACACAAAGAAAAGAGGCGCAGAGAGTCACGTGACTCATCGCTGCTGCTATTTTGCATTTATATGACTCTTCTCCGTGGAAGAGATTAAAGCACTTTATACGACTTATTAGCTAAACAGATTGACAGCCTAATTGGGAAGAGAGAACCAGACTCTGGGCGTCTTTTTGTGGCTGCAGTTCCAAGGCACTCATCTGGAACACTTGGTCAGACCCCTAAGTAACGCAGGAGCGAGGAGATGGGGGTTGGTCAGCAGCTAGGGTCTGGGGTTCTCAGCTGCACTGAGAACTTACCCAGGAGGTAAGGTCCAAATAGGTGAGAGCAGTGGACAGCCAGGAACTCACATGTATGCAAAGCAGAGTTAGGCTGCAGCACTTAGTGGGTCTACAGTCTGGTTCCCACGCTCTCCTACCCCAACCCCTGCTCCCTTCATCTCTAACACCTATGTAATCCTCTTTCCTTTCTCCTTTGAATTTCTATCTACCCCGCCTAGTAGCAACCCAAGCACATACCGCGGGCCTGCTGTATTTCTGAGCAGTTTCTTAGCTCCCTGACTGATCCTCGGATGGCCGGGGGACCTGGAAAAGTCCTCCTTATTGGACCGTCAGCAGAGCCCCTAAAGGTGTGCAGGCTGTGTCCTAGTTCCCAGGTGGTTACTAGAAGACTGGGGTGGGACCAGCATGAGGAAAAAGCCTCAGGAATAAGGATCAGCATCTCCTTCGTGATACATACGCCTGAGTCTTCTCTCAGGCCTACAATGTTTCCTCTCCCACCCTGAACCCTGTGTAGCTCTGAAGAGGTTTTTGTGGTAGAGTCAGTCACTGTGGCAGACAGGCTTTGGGGGTGCGCTGAAATTTGGATCTGGCACAAAAGTCATTGTCCTACCATGTAAGTGTGTCTTTCTTCTCTTGTTCCCTGGGTTTACAGTATAATACTGTTCTTTGCATCCTCAGATATTCTCTGGTAGGATACAATTTCTGGGTCTACAGACACTGCCAGTTTAACCATTAAAAAGGTCGAACTCGTTTTTTAAAATAACTTAAACCGATTGCTTTTCATATCAGCAACTGCCAACGGGACTAGCCTGTCCTAATTTATGCTCATCACTGCTGTGGGGACAGTCGTGTCTTCTCTCTCATCATTAGAGTGCAGAATTTGGTGGCCTTTGGCCAAGCCTAGCTTTTCCGGTAGATGAAGTGGTCATGTCTACCAGCTTTATTGTGAAAGATGCCCATGACAGACAAGTTCTCCTTTTTTTTCTCTCTACATAAGTTTTTTTTGTGTGTTAGTAGCTTTGACAACACACTTCTGCCAATGTATTTCCTGTGATTCAGATCAATAGTACCGTGACTTGAACAGTCGCATCTTAACCCCCACATTATTCAAAACGCATTAACCCCCAGTGGTGCTGCAGCCCACTGTGCCAGCAGTGACCCTGAGCTTCTCACTTTCTCTAATAAAGTCAAAAGGATGGCGTGTTATCAAACGTATTTCACAGGCAGAAAAGCTGAGGAGCCCTCAGACGTGAGCTCGGGGCTTGAGCTGCTTTCACGCCGGGAGTGATCGCCAGCTGTTGGTTTGTTAATTGGAAACACGATGAGCACAAGCCATGGACATTTTCAGGAGATCAAACTTAGCATTCAGAGCTTTACTGTACCGCAAGTTTCTGCTCCCGGTAGCCATTTGCTACCAGAAACAGAAAGAGCAGAGGGGCCGGGGGTTTTTGTAGAACATGATATCACTGTGTCCTCCAATTCCGACAAAGTCGTCTTTGGTACAGGGACCAGATTACAAGTCTCACCAAGTAAGTTCTGAGACCATGAAGCGATTTGAAAAGGCGTTTTCTATAAATCCCCAGCTTTAGCCGGCATGTCCAGGCCATCCTTCCTAGCACTGCATTCTGCAGGCACCCTCTGCGCCTCTAGCTGTTGTGTCCCTGGGAGAGCAGGGTGTCATGTCTCCCAGGTCCAACCTTCTGTAAACAATCCGTTTCATCTGTGTGAGAGCACAGTTCTTTGGAAAATGAGACACTAGAGAGTCAGCTGCCTTAGGACGCCCAGAGAATGATCTAATCTCGTTTCCATTTTTATGTAGAATATCAGGGAAGATAAAGTGAACTCCACTTCTCTAATTTGAAACCAGTTCTTGCCTCCCTTATATGCAGAAAGGCTAAGGCTGACTTTGGATGGTTGGGCATTTGATTTTGTCATCTGCGTCTGGAATCCATAATGGGCGAGGGAATCAGATGTAATTAAGTGAACAAATAATCTTCAATCGTCAATATCCCTACATTGTTTTATGTGCTTTGCTCTGGAGGTTTTTTTTTTATCAGGGCTTTATCTCTAATAGGCTCCCCAGAAGGACAGTGAATGTTTTTGTTAAGGTTTTTGTGTCTGTGTGGATAGCAACTATCAGTTGATCTGGGGCTCTGGGACCAAGCTAATTATAAAGCCAGGTAAGTCTCCGATATATGACAGTAAGGAAGAAGGCACTGGCTGAATAATGCATGAAGTGTAGCATGCAAATTGTATTTTTTAAGAACAATCCAGCCTGCTAGAGACAATGCACTCAGCCCGATGGGGTCTTCCTCCCAGAGAAAGGCGATGTCAGCCACCAGCTCTCTTGTTTAATAAAGCTGCTTCCAGAATGAAGAATGCTCGGCTAGCCTTCTGAAACAGCAGAGCCAAGTGCTGAGGGGATGCCTAATTCCCTCTGGTATGTTTAGAATTCTTTCCCAAAGATAAGTCAGCCCATCCCACTGGAAAAAGATAGGTGTGTGTGTGTGTGTGTGTGTGTGTGTGTGTGTGTGTGTGTGTGAGAGAGAGAGAGAGAGAGAGAGAGAGAGAGAGAGAGAGAGAGAGAGAGAGAGAGACTAAAAAGTCATATGTGGCTGTGCCTTTCCTGGTGTATGAGAGCAGATGTCTACAAAGCTTTTGGTCTCTTGCTGATTACTTGGGCTTTGGGGCTATAGTGCCAACCCCATAAAGACACCAATTAAAAGGCAGTTTTACCAGAATAAGAAGGTTCAAGGGTTCCTGGTTCTTGACTTCTGACACAGAGGTACTAAGATATTCTGCACATGAAAGGCCACGATGCTGTCCTCACCCCATCTCCCTTGGCCCTTCCTCAGAGTTTTTGTAAGGCTCTGCAGGGCTGTGTGAACTATGGGAGCGGTGGCAACAAGCTCATCTTTGGGACTGGCACTCTGCTCTCTGTGAAGCCAAGTACGTGAGTAATAGGGTCTGCGTGCCGGATCGCGCCCGTGGCAAATGGGAGGTAGCGGCCAGCTTTGGCCAAGGAGAGAGAGCTAAGGCTGACTTTGTTCCTTTGCCGTGTCCTCCCTCGTCGGTCACAATAGTCCAAGTCACAGAACTCTCAAAAAAAAACGATGGCAACTTCCGTCAGGGAAGAGGAAATCGGGCTAATTTTAAGATAAGCTCTAGGAAGAGGGGGGGAGTCTATTGTGGGAAGCTTGTGTCCTCGGCTTGCTGCAGGCGCCTGCCCCTGGGTCCTGCTCTCCAGTCACTCACTCATCAGCTATGATAACCTGTGCAGAGCAGCCTCTGTGGAACTGTTTATACATTTCCGGGTCAGCTTCCTTAAGCTAGATCTCTTTTTCCTCCTCCTCTTCCTCCCAATAGAGACTCCAGAGTCACTGATGATATTCCTGGGAGCGGAGGGGAAACGGAGGTTAACGCCAGGGTTGATCTGTGAAGCAGCTAATGCTGCCCGCCTTGCTCCCTCTCCACTCTACCTGGAAAAGTCCCTTCCCTTTATTCCGGACCCTTGATTCTCTCTGGCTAGAAAGGGAACAATAAAATCCATCCTGAACTCGTCATCAAACCTGATGAACCAACATCACAGATACCTGGGCATGGGATAAAGTCACCCTCTCTTCAAACCTTCAATGCTCTCGGTGAAGCCCTACTTCCAACCAAGAAAGTCAGGGCCCTGCTGTCCCGACCTGGTCTGCTCACCTTCTCCCTTTAATAAAATGACTTCGTGCATTTTAAAACCCAGCCAAAGTAAAAGTTTGAGATAAACGAGTTCTTGGCACCCTTAGTTTTGTAACGGAAGATGCTCAGTTCTCTCAGGCCTCGGTCTTCCTAAGGTTGTGAGACATTGTGGATCTTTACGCCCAACTCTTTCGGGCTGAAACCACATAGCAGCCCATGGTGGAATCCCTTCAGAAAATGTCTAGGCAATTACTTAAGCATTATGGCACACGGAGAAGGCTCCAGTGTAAGTAAGTCATTAAGGACAGGGCCACGAAGACTAGGTCAAGTTTGGAGGTGAGCTCAGCTGGTCTCCCTGTGGATACAGGAATGTAACGTGTCTATTTGTTCGTTTCTACAATCAGTATTGTCAGCTTACCCAGGCATTTGCCTCCTCAGGCCTTCACATCTTGCTTTTTCTCCTAAAATGTAAGCCTCACATCTGAGGCTGAGCCCACACAGGGGACAAAATTGTTAGCAAATTATTTGATTCAGCTTGGGCAGCTTTTAGCGCAGAGATGCTGGGGTCGGGGAGTGGTAAAAGCGTGTAAGTCCGCTCTTTATAGAGGAGAAGTGGTTAGCTATGTATGGCAGAAGCACTCTTTTTCTCCCTGTGATAAAAGGCCAATTTCCAGAAACATGGAAGTAAAACAAAAAAGTCTAACAAGTCTAACCGCCTGCTCTCTGAGATGTTTTGTATTTGACTGGGTCTTGCGAAGGGTTTCAGTAAAGGCAAGAAACGCTGTGGGAATAACAATAACAGAATCTTCTTTGGCGATGGAACACAGCTGGTAGTGAAGCCCAGTGAGTATCCATGTTCTTCTTATATTTGGCCAAACAAGTAAATCCTAGGACTATAGCAGAGATGCAATTTAATACGAAAACAGTTGTTGGTTTTTTTTTTTAAGTGAATCTTCATTTTAACACATGAAACATTCATGATGGCTAAGAATACAGCAATAGTAATAAATAAATGGGAAATGAGACCATCCCAAATCACTTTTAATATAGTAGCTTAGCTCTCTTTTTCCAGACAGATACTGAAGCCATGAGTTATTTATAGCCTCGGTATCTCTTTAACTATATTCTGCAATGATTTGTGTGTTTATTATGAATTTGCCCACAGAACTTGTCTGAGGTTAAGAATGAGAATGTATCTCATTTTCAATGCTAATAATATTTATAATGCACCTTCTCTTCTTGTGTCTAGCACACATTTGTTCTTCAGTAGTCTAACAGGAAATCCATGCACTGTCCTGTTTTGGTAAATACCTACATCTGGTCTCCTTGTCCATATCAAATTCCACTAAAAACACAGCCTTACAGTTCAAATACAGTGGGGGCAGGAGGGGGAGCAATCCAGAGAGGAACCGATGGTTCAAGGCGGCTTTGTAAATACCTGAAAGGAAATTCATCATGAAAAAGATGTCAGGCATGACAAGATTCTTGTTCAATAATCAATGCTTCCTTGTAGGATAAAAACTTATAAGCATACTTCATTGGAGAGGTGACAAAGAATGGCATTCAGGAGCCTGGCTCTCCTAAGGGGTGCTCCTAGGGTGTCAGTTTTCTCCACATTGCTATTTTAGGAGCTAAGACCCTCACACATGTCAGACTAATATATATATATATATATATATATATATATATATATATATATATATATATAAAGAGGAAAGTGTTATCAAACTGACTGGCCTGGGTTATTAGAGCCTATAACAGGTTGGAATGAGCAACCAAGGAGTTTTAAACTAGGGTAGTTTGTCTTCTGGTGCTTTGCTGGGGGAAACATTGAGAGACAGGGAAGTGGGCTACCGGCTCCCTAAATTTGTTTCAGAGCTGATAGTTTAACTCTCTCGAGTTGATCTCTTTTGATGACTATAGTGAGTTGCATCTGCAGTGGGTGGAGAGGAGGAAAAGAGACACTGGAACTTGATCTTCGAGTGTTAAAACAGAATCTTTTCAGGGTTACTGAGTGTTTCTTGGTCGTAAGAAAATGTGTCCATGGTCTACATACACATTTTCCCCAAAGCCAGGAATCCCTATGGGCCAAAATGAGTTGTCTCCACTGTCCCCAGCTAGTGATGGCTATAAAGGATGCAACCGATATTTTCTTGACTCAGGGGTGGTGTCCTCAGAGTGTGGTAATATGGCTTGCTCCCAAGCTCGTATCTTAGTGCTGAGTGGGAGACATGGCTCTGCAGTGCAGCTCCTCTCAAGTGGACCTCCAGCTGTGAGACCCAAGCTGCCCCTTCCTGTCCTTGTCCTCGTTTAGGCTCTGGAGAGAGGGTGTCAAGCTTGGCAGCTGCCTGCCAGATAACGTGTGCCTGCCATAACAGCAGCACTGTGTTTGATATCCTACAGGAGTTTGTTGAGCTGGTGCTTTAGTAATTCACTCTCAGTGTCAAAGGAGGTCAATAAGCAGCATAAAATTCAGGCAAAATAACGAGGAGGAGCAGAGGTGGGTGGCCAAATAGATGAGGCGTGTTTATTAGAGCAGAAGAGACCATGTGGGGTCTGTTAAGTCCCGTGAAGGTGAAATATCCAACAAAGGATACATAGCTTTAACAAGAACTGTCAGCAGAAGTTTTGGGTATGGTCCCAATCACAGTGGGACAACAAATGCTAACAAAGTCATCTTTGGAAAAGGGACACATCTTCATGTTCTCCCTAGTAAGTGATGTTCCATTTTCTGATGTTCTGAAATTCTCTCGCACTGAGCTGAAGGTGTGGTGAGTGTAGCGGGGAGCGGGGTGGGAGCGTCATACACTGAGACATGGGGGCAGCCCTCCGGCCCAGGGCACTCGGCAGCTCAGCCAGACACCACGCCCTCCACTCCAGAGGACGCTGCTCCCGCTCTTCCCCCGACACCGAGATCTTCTTCATTGTTTACCTAGTATGAAGAGCAAAAGGGAAAATCAAGGAACGTTGTCCAGATCCATTTTCAAGTCTCCCCACCCCACCCCACCCTACCCCACCAGTCCCCAGATGACTGTAAATTCAATGTGATTTTTGGCTCCTGCTAAAAATATAATAAGGGTCTTTTTTTAATGACTCCCACAGTCTCTCTCCCATCCTTTATAAAAGGTCTGCTTTTCCATGTTTGGCCTTTGCTGGCATCCTGGCTCTGTCCCCGTGCTGCCTTATGCCCCCGTTCCAGGGATGGGCAGGAGACAACTTCTTTAAGAGCCGCTTTGATGTCGCAGACAACAGGGTTGAACTGCTGGCCAAGTGTAACACAGCACATGGAGTCTTTTCACTCCGCACCACTTCCCAGTTGCTTTCTTCTGTCCAGAAGCACGGCCACTCCTATTTTATGTCTGCGATATATTCAGACACAGCAAAGTGCTCCTTGAAGGCCAGGACCAGGGATTTCCTTTGGGCTGTTTTTCTCAGGCTAACAATGGGTTGGACATTCTCAGGGAGCTCAGAAGTGCCTTCCTGGATCACAGCTCTGTCTATGGAAATTCTATGGTCAGGGTAGACAGGCAAAGCCAGACATGTTTTTATTATACCGTCTTTTACAAAGATTAGAGATAAGGACTCCCAGGGAAAACAAAAGAGATGGTTAAATGGGAAGATTGCTGGACGATTCCATCAGGAAAAAAATGATTAACAAGAAAAAAGGCCCAAGAAAAACACTGGGCAGGCACTGGGGTGGGGTGGGGTGGGGATGAGTAGGAAGATGGTCACTGTGGGAATTCAGGAAGCAGGGAGTTTGTCTTAGGAAAGGAAGCAAGACTTTCTATGATTGAAAGTGTGTCTAGTCAATGCTCTAACCTTAATCAGCAAGGGCATCTTCCCCCCAATGATTTCCCAGTGCATGTAGGAATGCCTTTGCCCCCAACAGAGGTCTGTTAGGAGGTGGGGAGGGATACAGATCAGGAGTGTGTTTAACATACATGAGGCCCTCTGTTCAAACATGAGAATTCCGAGTCTTAGAGGACTAGGACCAAGCAGGAAAATGCAGCAATCAAACTCCAGTCAAAGGGTCGTGTGCAAGCACAGAACAGAGCCCTGCTGGGCACTGAGTCTCACACCCCTAGCTCCTCCTGACCACACATCCCACCCAAGCTCCTTCTCCTGACCCCAGGAGTCCAGAGTCTTGGACAGAGAACCTGAGATTGCTTAACCTGATCAAGTACAGAATCATCCAATCTGGGGTCCAGAGGTGATTTTTAAATACATTATGGATTTCCATTTAATTTCTAATTTATAACAAACTTTAGTTTTCCTAAGTAATACACAAAATGTTGTTATTGTGAACTATTCCAATTAAGGATAAAGATAATATTTACTGCGGCCCTCTCCTCTGATGTCAGTTTCCTCCCTGGGCTCCTATGCTGTGGGGTTTGCTTCTCTCAGCATCTGTGGAGTTTTTGTAAAGAAAGGAAATTCTGTGTCTACCAGGCGCTGGGAGTTACCAGCTCACTTTTGGGAAAGGCACCAAACTCTCAGTCATACCGAGTAAGTCCCTCTTGCTAGCTAATTATTTTCCGCAAAAAGCCCACCCCGCATCCCGCGGAAGCTGTCAAAACACAGGTGGTGTTTTCGTTGCTCGGTTTGTGCTGGGTGGTTTGGGATACCAGTTGGAAAACAAGGTTATTAATGCATGTGTTCCCTGAGGCATTGTACTGGGGCTTTTAATATCCATGTAGTCTCTCCCTGAGAAATTATGTGAACCCCCCCCCCTCAGGAGTGGGGCGGTCCGGGGAAAGTAAGGAGCGGGGAGGCAAGGACTGGAGACAAATGGAGAAAAGGCCTGTGGGAGGAACAAGCCTCAGGGGCCCCAAGAGACAGGCAGTAGCCACTCTGTGAATTTCCCAGGAGGGGGTTCTCTCCAGGACTCCTTTCAAGGAAAATTATGGCAGATAGAATGGAGCGGGAAGTGGCTTGGTTATCAGTATTCCTCCCACGCTCTAACCTAATTACAAGGAGATTGTTTTGGCCATGGGCAGTCATTTCAGGTTTTGTTTTCCGCTCGCCTCCCCCTACCTCCACCTGTCTTCTTTGAGGCTCCAGTCAAGGTTATTGCAATAGCACTGAGCACTGTGTAACTCCAATGCACGCAAATTAACCTTTGGGGATGGGACCACGCTCGCAGTGAAGCCAAGTAAGTTGCCCTCTTCTTAGCCTGGGCCGTTGGGGAAAAATCAATCAAATCATTAGCTTGAAAAATACTTTAATCTTATGCATCTGCTTGGGCTCTTTATTAATGTTCTTTCCTCGGGCCAAAAAAAAAAAAAAAAAAAAAAATCTGTTTTCTCTTCTCTGTTTTAAAATGAGGTAGGAGTGGAAATGGGGGAAGTCATGATATAAACAATATTTAAGCCAATGAGGACATTAGGGGGGAGCTCTAGGGAATCCAGTACCCCAGCACTTTTGACTAGACTTCCTGGTAAGCTCCCTGGTCACGTGGGATGCACTTTGGCTCTGTCTGATGGTCATGAGCAAGAAAGACCTCAGGCCGCTCTCTGTAATTACTTCCAAAGTCTAGCGACCCTCTCTGCCAGAAAGCACTTTCTTGCCTTTAATTCTGATCCCCTGCTACAATTTAAATAACTGAGAAGAACCGGGAGGACTTTGTTCATCTGGATTGAGAAAGAATATTTATCCTCTGGAACATGGGCCTTCTGCTCTGAGTTCAGTCCTATGGCTCCCGAGAAACATCCTATGCACCCCCCCCCAGACACACACACACCAGACAGTTTAAGCTGAAGCAGGGATGGGCTGGGCAATATAGCATGAGCTCTGGAGACCAAAAGAAAAAAAAATCTAAATTCGAATTCTTGTTCTACTTCTTAACAGCTGAGTAATCTGGGGTGAGTTTCTTAATCTCTCTGAGCTTTAGCTTTTCCATCCATAATACGAAGACATAAATATAGCTACCCTGATGAATTATTGTGAAGATCAAATGAAATAACACAGCTCACATATTTAGCACAGTGACCAGAATACAGGGAGCCATCATTAAGCCCCAGCCATTAGTAATAATGACAAGTGTCATCTCTGATGCTTGGTAGAGCTTCTGCGTCGCCCTCTGGGCAATTCTGTCAAAGCCCTGACATGCATCAGGAGCAGGGCTGGAATAGAGAGACACTGTGGGAGACAGGGGGATGTCAGCCTGTTCTAGGAAATCCTTCACCTGGGATTTGCAAGTGAAAATAGAAAGAAGCCTGACTCATTTCAATACGAACCATCCCGCTGTCAGAGGCAGGGGCAAGGTGTGTGTAAGGCTGCATGGCCAGGTTCTGGGGGCTGCACACGAACCCTCAGAGCCAAGACATGGTCCTAGGGACCATGACTGCAGCGCAGGCACGGTAGAAACTGAAGCTTCACACTACTGTCACCAACCTGATCCTAGCATAACTTCCTCCAAGATATGTGGATCTCCTTCCCCCAAAGGACTTCCATACCACAAAAAAAAAAAAAAAAAAAAAAAAAAAAGGGAAACTCTAGAGGAAGAGCAATCTGTCCCCAACCACCCTGCTCATCTTGGTGGTGAAGCTCATTAGAAATTCGGCTTCCAAAACTGTTTTGCCTCTGACAAAGCTCCCAAGCCTGGAGATGGAGGCTCAGCAAAGTCCATGGAAGTGAACGGGGACTGTTCATTTAGGGGAACGCTGGTGAGGGCCAGGTGGGAACAGAGTCCCAATTCTAAGTCTAGGAAGAGACTTATTAGACCAGACAGAGGCTTCGCTCTCCAGCCTGGCCAGGACGCAGAGCACAGATGCAGCTGATGTTGCAGGAAAGGAGTAACAGTAACGCTAGTGGTAAAAAACCTTCCTAATGGGTTTTTGAACAGTGAAAATGAGCTGTCAGGAGTCATTGCCAGAGCACTTTCTCTGGAGGATTTTTGAAGGGAGATAGACACCTTCTATCAGGGGCGAGTGGAGTGCAGCCCTGCCTCCAGGCTGCTGGTGGAATGAGAGAACCTCTGTAAGCTCTCTGCAGGCTCCAGAGCCTCTCTGTGTGAACACACAAGACTGATGAAGGCAGAGCTACAGCCCTCGGGACGCGTGGCTTACTGGGCTAGGTTTTAGAACCATCGCTTGCTTGGTCTCTCAAACTCCTTTTGTTCCCAAGACTCAATGGATAATTGGGATGTTTGTTTGTTTGGGGGTTTTGCTTTGTTTTGTTTTGTTTTGTTTTGTTTTGTTTTGTTTTGTTTTGTTCTAAAGCCAGAAGCACAGGTTCTGTGTGAGTCTTTTGTAGTGTTGCGATGCCTTGGGATGCAGAGAGGAGGCTCTAGTGAGTTTTTGATGAGAGTGAAACCACTGTGGGAATAATGACGGCCGGAGAGTAACCTTTGGTCTTGGCACCAGAGTATCTGTGGTTGCCTGTAAGTACACCTGAGTGAAAAGACACGGTGGTAAACACCGTGCCGGTGTGGGGATAAACTGGGGGGTGAGGGAGCCTGAGGTCTCAGGAGGGACTGAGGTACAAGCTCTTAAGGAGAGAGTAGAAGAGTTTGCTTATGGGGGTGCAGGTGGGGGAATTCAGGCTGTGACTAACACTGGGGGATTGCGTTAGAGGTCCCCTTCTCTGGGTTTCTTGGTGGAGGAGAACCCTGAGCTGGTTTTGACAAGCACTGTAGAAGGACAAAAGTCTCTTCTGTCTTTGGGACAGGGACGAGACTGCTGGAGAAGCCAAGTAAGTGGCAAATAATTTGAATTATGTGCTGACTAAGATTATCTCCAAAGGATGATCTGCTTCCCAAGGACGGGGCCTCCTTGAATCAAAAGTACACGGGAGCACAGACAAAGGCCCGATATCTTGTCACCTTCTTTATCAGAGAAGGAGGCTAGTGTGGAAAAGGGAAGAATCCCACAAGAATGTCACCAAAAAGCCAGCTCTGGGGTCTGTCCCTCCTGCCAGATTCCCAATAGTCTCAGTGTCAGAGTCTTGCTCGGTAGGAAACTGCAGCAATAGTTATCCTCCCTTAAGAGGTTTAAAAACAGAGACAAAAGGAGATCAGAGATGGGTGTTGCTCCAACAAAGACAGAACAGGCTCTGACTCCAGAATCTAAACCACAGGCTCCTTAAAGGCAGTAAGAGCCACTGTGGTTGGACCCCAGTGCCTCTGAGGAAGGGGTCTGGGATGAACTCTGAGCAGGGAAAGTTCCCATCATTGCAGACTCTCCATGCAATGCAGACTTTATTAACCCCGCGATGGCTCGCTCTGACTATACTGCTCAGAGAGCATGCCTCTTGGCACGCATCATCCTCAACGTCTTGAAAGAAGGAAGATGTTTGTATCTCACATCATGCAGTTTCCTCATTTTGTGGCAAGATTGTTTTCCCATGAGCAGTTTGTCTTCATTTAGCAGTTGTCTTCTCTGGGGACGCCATTTTGTAGAAGTGTTTGTCACAGTGTGACAACTACTGGTTTGGGGAAACTGCAGTTTGGTACAGGAACCCAGGTTGTGGTGACACCAGGTAAGCCCAATCCCTTGGAGCCGTGCCTTGCCTTCATCTCAACCTTTGTGCACCATTCATTTCCTAGTAAACCTTTGAGAAACACATTGGGAAAGAAGCCATTTCCCCAAAGGACAATATCCAGAGCCATTAAGCAAAAATGAGAGACCATTTCGGCATTAAATAGAAACATTTTTGGATAAATAAGGCTCTTCATTACTATCTCCCAGACTCCTGTGTGTATATCCTCTTGTTCTCCTTGTAAGAAGAAGTTACAGTAAGAAATGCTGCCATGATTCATGCTGTGGTGTGGGAGCTGTCGGCTGTGGATTTGGGAGTGGAGGATTAGAAATGTGTTCAGGCAGATTGGATGTGTTTTTGACAGGGTATGTAACACAGTGTGAATTATAACCAGGGAAAGCTTATCTTTGGACAGGGAACCAAGTTATCTATCAAGCCCAGTAAGTATAAAATTTTATCCTTGGATTAAGCAATGTCTATGGATTACGAGCTGATTTTGACTCAATTATACACTATATAAAGAATGCCTACTGAGGGAGAATGATTGTCAAAGAGGAGGCCAAAAGTCTCCCTGGTTAGGATCTGGCAGCTCACTGCAAAATGAGCCATGGAGGGATGTCTCTGGGAATGGCTCCCAGAATATATGTATCGAGACTAAGGATACATGACTGATTACCTTGGCCTTTGGCTAGGATCATAGGCCTGGATTTGCGCAGGAATCGGTGACAAGATTTCTAATTCCTTAATGAGCTCTCTAAGGCGCCATTCACTCTGAGGTTACGTCCATGTTTAGAATGAATCTTGGAAATAATTACCACTGACAAAAGTTAAGTGACTAGTCTCTCTGTCAGAGTCTGAGAAGTTACATGGGGGAAAAAATATGTACTCATGACTCCCGAAGGATGCTCCTGTATCTGCTGACACAGGAAGGCCGGAGCCCCCTTGTTTTCTCCCACCGATCCAATGCACACCCGGTGCCCGTCCTGTGCATGACCCTTGCACACTACCCTTACTACCTTAGGAAATATTAAAAGTGACTTTTAATGGGAATGCCTAACATTTAAATTAAAAAAACTAGCAATTTTCTAATAATTTGATCCTAGCAAACGTATTTCAATATGAAAGTAGGAGCCAGATTAACTTGCTGCCAGCTCCGTGCCACGGCTCTTAGGTTCTGTAAATCCAGGCTAAGGAAGGTGTAAGAGGTAGGGTGGGGCCGGTTTCTGCGAGCATATTTTATTGATACCCATAGTGGAGCTCTCCTCTGTTCTAACTTTGTGCGTTTAAGTGGGAAAATGTGCACAGTGGTTTGACATCTAAAATCAAAGAGCAGTTAGCTATATACGGATTTAGAAACTCCCATCTGATGCTTGGAACTGGTGAAAAATGGAAATCAAAGATTCCCCTCAAGGAAAACAGAATTAGGAAGACAAAGAAGGACTCATTTAGAGTTTGTAGATAAGCGATTTGGTCCTCAGCCAGCCTGGCCTCTCTGTGGAGGTTCTTGTTGTTGGGCAAATCACAGTGCCTCTTCTAGCGGAGGCTGGCAACTCACCTTTGGATCTGGAACCCAGCTGACCGTTATACCTGGTAGGCCACTACAACTAATTCCTGTTTACACCAACTGGCCGGGCCACAAGTGTGTGTACGTTATTTAGAGAGCACCGGGGCTGAGAGTGAGAAAGAGCTACCAGCAGTGTCTCCAGGGAGGGGATGGAAGAAGACCCAGATGAGAGAGGGAAGCGTAGCTAGGATCCTACAGAAGTGAGTGGAGCAGAAGCCAGGCAGGGCCCGAAACTTGCTGCACCGTGACTGCAGACGGTAAGGGAAGCTGCGGTTCCCACGATATTCTCTCACTAGAACCAACCAGATGCTACGCGATGGCTTTGCCCAGAGCTATCCAAGTCTTAAGGACTCAACCAAGTTAGCCCGCTACACTTCTAGCTTAGTCCAGCTTATTCTATACAAGTCCTTGAACACAAGGGCGCCTAGTTAGGATATTGAAATTAGGCTCCGTCTTCTCTAGCTTTCTGGTGCCCTACCAGCAAAACAATCCCACAGCACACTGCTCATCATTTTTACAAGTCAGAGCAAGTAAACCCCTTGCCCTCCAAAGCCGCATAAGTATTATAATTACTTGGCTTAGACTGAAGTCACCTCTACTGTATTTCTCCTAACTGTGCTCGTTTGTTGAGATCTGTTGAAATTCAAACAGCATGGGCGAGCCATTGATGGCACTGAGGCTTCCTTTCTCTTGAAATTGCCAGTAAAATATTTTGCCCATAAATAATGTTTCATCTAGACTTGCAAATGACAGACAACACCGCAGCCTCTTTTTTTTTCTTTGTTTCCCTTTTCCTAAAGGGAATCTGCAAGAAGAAAGCAAAAATAAAGTGAAATGTAGAGGGTTTTTTTTTCCCCTCTGTGGGGTTAGAAGGAGACCATCAGTGAGGATGTCAAGATACATTTGGTTGTATAAAATAGGTATTCTGACAGACGCGTGGTCTTGTTAGGCCGTGCTTGCAGAATTCCCTCAGCAAGCTTGCGTGGCTCAGGATATCCTGAAGATATGCTCCGGGCCAGTTGCCAAGAACAATCCAGATCCAGATCCAGGGTCCAAAAGAGAGGTTTCAGGTAGCCCAGGAGCTAAAGGCAGAATAAGGACTTTCCTCGAAGTCAAATCTACCTGAGAGGAATTTTCACATATAATTAGGAAGGCAGGGGAGGAAAGGGTGTTGACTGGGAGCACCCGTGTTTCACATACTGTCTACACAGAGCACAGGAGACGTAAGAAAGAACCCAAGCTGAAAACTAGAGAAAAGGAAATCAATAGACACGGGGTGGGGGACGGGGGAGACCAGTCGTCCTTCTCTCGCCTGTCTCTGATAATGAATGTGCCGTCTCCGCTCATTCTTCACTGTTCTCGGCATCTCTGTGGAACTGCGCGGCATCTGTAGGCTTCCTTTGCTCTTCACGTACCTTGGTTAGTAGTCATGTCTTCATAACGAGCCTCTCCTTGAAGAAGAGGGTTTTTCGTAATAGTGTTAAGCATTGTGTCTAGTTACAATGTGTTTTACTTCGGATCTGGCACCAAACTCGTGGTAAAGCCAAGTAAGTTATCGTTACCCACCCATTGTACTAAATTCCTCTTCTCTGTCTATATTTGCTTTGAGTTCTCTTTAGCTTGGATCCTCGTCCAGTGTTTTATCGGTCACTCCTTGTCCCTATCTTTTGAGCAGATATAAACATAACAAGCAAATCCTATGATTCCATTAGCATTCTGAGACAGTCAACTGTGCTCTGACGTCTTCTATAAGGAAAGTTTCCAATGTAAGGGAAGCCACTACTTTTACTAATTAACACATACACACACACACACACACACACACACACACACAAGCTGGATATAATTTGAACTACCTTTGAGTACCTAGGATTTCAGAAAGCAGACATGGCTTATTATACGCAGTCATAAAGAATTCCAAAACTAACATTTATTGAATTTTTGCTATATGCAAAACTCTGTTGGAAATGCTCCTTGTATCTTATCTCATTTAAGGGGCTGATGGCCCTCTGGGGTAAATATTATCCCACTTGCCAAGGTAAAGTAGAAATTGTTACCAAACGGTTCAGAGAAAATGGAGGGCCAAGCTAGGCCAGCAGCAGTCCTGAATGCCCCCACTGCTAACCCTCACAGCCAGGAGCTTGCTGAGGTTTGTACCGTATGAAGTAGCCGTGGCTCTGGTAACTACAAGCTGGGTGTTGCGGCAGGAACCACGATACCTGTAAGTGCAGTGCGTGAGAGGAGATTCTCGGTGCTTTCTGGATTCAGAATGCTGTAAAGCAAAACAGTGAAAATGTGCATGAGCAATTTCAGGCGGGAAGTATGGTGTGTGGTAAGTGACCAATAGACAAGTTCAAACGCATCTTCCCTTTGGGTTAGAATCCCAGCCTTTCCACACCCCTCTGTCCATCCTCCGCACCTTCCTCAGCAGCTGGACCTCCATCTTGGAAGCTCTTACATCTATGTCTTTGTTGATGACGAAGTCAGATAAAAACTGAGAAAGGCTGTCTCCAGGCCATACTAAGAATCTTAGAAGATAACTCTTTTTCCAATATTTGAAGAACTGTTGTGCAGCTAATGGAAGGGGTTGACACCCAAGGCAGAATCAAAAGCAGTGGATGAAAAGGCACCCAGCTTCCCCTGGATGCTTCTGAACGGTGCGGCGGGCGGGCGGGCTCCCCTGTGAAGTCTGGAGAGAGCCCTTCGAGATCTTCACTCTGGGTCCTCGGGGCTAACGTGGAGGGCATTGTGGAAGGGGTTTCTGTGGCATTTTAGACTTTGGATTCGATTAGCTCTGACATCCTCTGAACTCTAAGTGCTATGGCCCCATGACTCTAGCATAGAAGATAAAAGGGCGGCCTGCATCTGGGTTTTTTTTTTCTATTTTTATTATGTTGATAGCCAAGACACGGGCCATCAAATTATTCACAAGCTGAAACCTACAGAGATTTTTACACTTAAAAGATATCGAACTATGATTTCCCAGTGCAGTAAATGGGAAAAGAAGGAAGAGAGAGAGAGAAAAGAAATGCCCTGAAGGAGGACCAGAGGTTGAAGGAAGGAAGTGAGGTAATTTTTGCAGAGGACAGATCTGATCTATTGAGGTTTTCATAAGTTCAGCTCTGGAATAGGATCCAAGCATAATATAAGCCCTAGTAACTGAAGCAGTCTTTTAGACTGGGAAATAGGACCAGGGGAGCAAAGGTCCTTCCAATTTAAACACTCTCAAAAGGCTGTGTAATTGCTTTCTGATAGGACAGGACTCTGGCCGTGGAAAGACTATTGTTACCACAGATCATTTGTCCCTTAAGATGTAGCCTCTGGAGAAAGACTGACTGTCTACCTTAGGCTGCTGGATGATCAGGGAAAAAAAGACTTGGGGCATCTCAGAGCGGACAAAAGATCATGTTCAGCCCTACTGAACAAGGCTCCCTACTCCCAAGCCAGGGAGGGGGAGGGGGACCAGTAGGAGCAGGTTTGTGTAAAGGGGGCCAGCACTGTGTAGATAGAGGGTCAGCCTTAGGGAAGCTGTATTTTGGAACTGGAACTCAGCTGACTGTCGTGCCTGGTGAGTGGGTTTCTTTCTCCTCCAGGGAAACATTACTGCGAAGAAATTTAAAAGGGAGACAAATTAATTTCATTATTGTCAAAAGAGAATTTTTTTTTTAGTATTTCTTTGTGTCACTACCTCCCAGGGAGCCTCGCATGATACAGCAGAGGGACAACACAGACTAAAACTGCTTGCTGTTAGGAGCCCATGAAGCCAAGGGGAAATAGCAGTTCCTACCAAAGGGAGAATAGGTGGGCAGTTGTACTAGAAAGGTTTGAAGCATCCCAAAACACCTGCTCTGGACCATGACCAACATTTGAAAAGAGGCCGACACCCAAACAGAACAGGCAAGTCACACTGGGAGCTGGACCTGCACAGGACTGGTTTTTACTCTTGGTCCTGTGATTCTTGGCAGTCTCCCTCTGAGAGGCCCTATTGACTACCATTTGTGGATAAAGGCCTCTGCATGGTACTCTGTAAACTCCCCCAAGACTCTTGATGGCCTTCCCTGGCCCTAGCTGCACCAGTTGATGGTCTCTAGAAGAATTAGAAAAAGTCTGGATCTAAACCTTAATGACAGAGAGTGACACTGAGTCACAGTGTACAGTAGACCCAAGTCTCCCTCTTCTTTGGAGACATCCTTGGGCATCAAATGAAATGGAGACCTCAGAAGTGCATTGTCCAGAACATTCAGCATTCCCATGCTAGATGAATATGCCTGATTCTGAAGTTTCCAGATTCTTTCCTGTGTTAAAACATAGTCAAATAGGCTCCTGAATGAGGTTATGACTCAGACTTACTATCCTTGAATATCGAGGTCTAAATGACCAAAGCTGAGAAACAATCAAATTTGTAAACATAAATGTGTGCCCACTGACAGCCATTCCAAGGCTGTATAAAGTGTCTACAGTGGAGAAGACGGGCTTACCCTGAACATTGACTGCCCGCCATCTTTTCAAGCACAGGGAAGGTCCTTTGCCAAGTATCTGCTGAGTGTGGTTTCCTTAGCCCCTGCGTTTTTGCTTGGCCTCAGATCACTGTGTGACTAACACTGCAGGGAACAAACTAACTTTTGGAAGAGGAACCAGGGTGCTAGTCAGGCCAGGTGAGTATCTGGACCTGAACCATGGTTCTACTCCCAACACTTGGAAGAAGAGGCCAGTCGTCAATTTTTAAGTGACGTATGATAGTCTGGCCCGCATTAATCTGTATTTAAACTTGGTTTGAAAAATGTTTAGTATTTCTCCTATGTAAGTGTGGGTAAATGGATGGATGAAGCTAGTACAGATAAAAGATATTCCTATCTTGATGTATCCTAGGATCAGATTTCCTAAAGGAAGCCTATCTTACTGTCCCAAGAGGCAGATAATGGGGCAGGGGTTGGGGGTAGTGGTGGTGATTCCATTGCTCCAAGTGGTTAAGTGATTTGAGCATTTTCACAATGGTAGGGCAAGGGCCCACATTTTCTAGGGCTCACTATCCTGCTGCGTGTGCCCAGCTGTAGCCTGTATAACCGTCATTCTGATTTATTTCCTCTGGCTCTCATCTTTCCCAATTATCGTAACTGAAATATAGGTAACCCTTCTCTCCCGGCTCACAGAATGTGTGTAAGGATTAAAAAGACAGTGTGCTATGAAGAGGAGTTGGCTAGAGGGGGCTTCATTTTCTTTATTTTCTTGGGGAGGGGGAGACTCTTTATTAGATTGGAAGAGGGGATGAGACAGAAACAGTACTTGAGAGGCAAGATGTTGAGATCAATACATGAACGTGCACAGCATAATTAAGGCGTTTGATTAGGAGACAAAAGACAGCAACCCAGTCCTTCCTTTGGTAACCATGCCTCCACGCGATCTGTCGGGATGTCTAAACGTTGGTTCGTGTGCAACACGGACTTCGTGGCCCCAGCTCTGCCTACCCCAGACAACTCCATGAGACTGGGATGAGATCACGCGTGTGAAATACCCTTGGGAAGTAGAAGTAGTCAGATGATTGGTAATTGTTAAGTTATAGTTTTGGGCAAAATTTCATTTGAGGGTAAACCTAAAAGTAAACAAGTTTGGTGGACTTTGGCTATGGATAAGAAAGGCTTGGATTTGGAAATAAGGTGAGGCTTTCCAGTTGTGAGGGGAGGGGAATATCATAAAAATTAGTGACCAAGGCCTTTCCTGGAAATCTTCAGAACCCCGCAATCACCTAGTAGACAAATATGCACTTGGGGAAGTGCACTGAGTGATTCCCAGGGTTCCCTTCCCTCGGAAAGAGCACGGGAGCTTAATATTTTTCCTGAAAGATGTGCTTAATATAAGATTATATCTGAGCCAAGCAAAAAACCCTGGGAGGTTTTGTGCTGTAGCACCATTTAGTTTTTGTGGTGGAAGAGATCACTGTGGCATCTTCAAGTGGCCAGAAGCTGGTTTTTGGACAGGGGACCATATTAAAGGTGTACCTTCGTAAGTATTTCTCTTTCTATGGATTCTGAATTGGATTCATTGTTGAGACAAGTGGCTAGCTTTTTGGACATGTAAGAGGGCTATCAAATGTCTCCATTCATCCAGATATCATGGGAAGCAAGGGACCCTCTTATGCCATCCCCATACTGACTGGAAGAGCAGGTACTAGTTTATATTGTTTGCAAGCGTAACAGGGAGGCAGACTGGAAGACACCTCCTGTGCCCAGCAGCCAGCCCAAACCCCGTCAGAGGAAGCTGCTCTGAAACGCCGCCTTCCCTTCTGCTTGGCGTCATCGTACGACTGTAAAGACCTAAACCGGCTAAGCCATGTCTTTCAGGTACCTACAGCATCCCAGACTCTCACGCGTGTGGCTGTGCAAACACGTGAGCACACATTCGTACAGAGGCCAGAGGTCACCGGAGGCTGTTCCTGGGGGTCTTCTATGCTGCTTTTTGAGACAAAGCCTCTCACTGATGAAGCGGGGCTAGATGACTAGGGAGCCCCCACCCCCACCCCAAGAGCCTGCACATCCTTGGCGCTGAACTACAAGTGCACACAACTACACTCTTTTTGTGAGTTCCAGGCATGGAACTCGGGTGCACATGCTTGCAGGGCAAGCACTTTGCTGGCTGAGCTATATCTTTCTAGTCCACCTGTCTGTCTCTATCTTTTTCTAAGAAAGCATTTCTCGGTGATATTCACATCTCGTACATCAGCAGAAAGAGACATGATGTAGGTGTCCCTCGTTGGCTGGAACTTGGAGACAAGCTTTGACCCGCCCTCCATTTTCTGTCAGAGAAGGTGATGATTAGTTCCTCCATATCTCCAGAGAGCAGACTAGGATGTCAGCAAACACTGTTGCCTGGATGCCCTCTAGCCTGTTACCCAGCCTGACTTTAATGCATCGATCACCTGACCTTATAAATCTATGTTTATTTATTGTCTACCCACCCCTAAATGGTACTGTCATGGGACAGTGACTGACTTTTATTGTTTCCTCAGTGTCTAGTGTTGTTGCTATAGGAACCAAGATCCAACCGCCAAACTGCCTTTCATTCTTAAAAATTATAGTTCTGAAAAGAAATTATAGTTTTGTTACTGTTGATACAGACACTGAAGACTCAAGAGTCTGGCCATGGCAAGGACAGAATATGATTTCTATTCTGTCTAGTTGCATACACAATGAGTTTGAATGAGGAAGCCAATGAAGAATTTGCAGGGCCTTGTTTCACTGTGCCTACCAGGCAGGCAGAGCTCTGAGATTTGGAAAAGGAACCATGGTATCAGTCAGTTCCAGTAAGTACCCGATAGCTATTGATTATGACGCCTGCCCTTATCTCATAGCCTGTACCACACAGATGACCACATGCCTTCTTATCATCTAAGGAAAGTAGAATTGGGGTTTAATGAGGAAAGGAATTAAATTTTATTAGTGGATGCAGTCCTCCATCCCATGTCTCACTCTATGTTCATAATTACTTTGATAACTTAAGTGATAAAAGGAAATTTACTAGAAGGATGAATGCAATTTGCTAAATACTGGTGAAAATGAAAGTATCTACAGGTTGCCTAGGTTACAATAGGAATCAGAAGAACCAGGCTTTAGCTAGAAAAAAAAATAAGTCTACTTGGTGAAATTGTACAAATCTTTTTAAAAAGCCGTGTGTTTCGGAATAGGCTGGAGAGTATCAGCTGCCGTCCTCTCAGATTTTCTGCTACATCCATGGCACCACTGTTGTTGAGCCTTGAAAAGAGGCTTTCACGGGCTTAATTCCATGGCTTAGCCTTTATTCCAGTAATCAAAAAGGGGGAATCCCCAGCAGAGCTCCCAAGAGGAAGGATAACTGTACGCTGATCACATTAATCTATGATCACAGCAGACTGAGCATTTTTGTCAGATAGCACGGGACCACAATTTACAATGTATTCATTTTGGGGAGGAGACATCACTAAAGAGATGTTTAATGGGGGTGCTAAGGCCCACTGAACTTGCCACACTGCTTGTGAGGCACAGTGGTCAAAGAATTAATGGCCCGTGCAGACAAGTGCACTCCTTACATAGGAAAACTGTTAAAATGAGGGCACAGAACTGGCTGTGAACAAGACAAGCCGTGCTGGAACCCTAGAAATAACAGCTCAGAGAGCCGATCCTAAAGAAAGGGCAGCTTAGCCAAACACATCCAGGTCCTCTAAATCTGCTTTGATTAGTGCACTAGACCAGTTTTATCTATAAAAAGAAAGTATTTACTAATACCTCATAAGTTATTATAAGGACAACTTAATGTATGTGAAAATATTTTACAGATTCTGAAATGCTACTCACATATAAAATATGGGTCTATAGAACAAAAAAATTAAAAGCTGGGTCAGACATAGAACTCTTTTAAGATGAAGAGACCGTGTGCACTCTTAGTAAAGGCTGTTGTTGTGTGGATCTGTTGCCAAAGGCACTGGTTAAAAAACACCCTCTCTTTCATGGAAGCGTGTGAGTTGAGTTACTCTGATGAATACAGGAAGGGAAAGAAGCCATTTTGTAAAGACCTCACTTACAGTGCAAATTCTGGGACTTACCAGAGGTTTGGAACTGGGACAAAACTCCGAGTCATCCCAAGTGAGTGCATGTCTGAATTGTTTTTATGCTGTCTTCTCTAAGATCATAGCCTTTAGAGCCCAGAATGGGATGCAACAGACCTCCCCCTTCTTGGTCACTTTCAGGAGATGTAAACAAAGGTGTTTATAGGATCCTTCATCCACCCCTTAACATTTTTACAGTCTCCTTCCACCCTTGGGAAAGAAGCTAAGATGTTGCCCATGAAACGAAAGGTCGAACAGCAGACTCGCAAAGCCAAAGCAGAGATCTGGTGTTTGTTTGCTTTTAAGAAATGTGAAGCATCGGGGGTCACTTGACTTTGAAGGCAGAATTCGACTTGAGTAAGCCCCAGGCTTAGAGAATGAGCTGACTGAGGTGGGGAGCCTTTACATACAGTGATCTAAACCCTTCTTCATGAGCTTGTCAATTGATTGACATTAAAGCTAGAGAGACTCTGTGGCAAGAACAGAAAGCCGTAACTGTTGTGGAGTCGTGAGAAGGTTCGTTAACATCTGTTAGATAAATAGAGTTGAAAATCTGGGAGTTTGGTGGCGATAGATCCAGAGACTCGGGCAGAAAGCAAGTTCATTTTTAAACTTGGTGCCACAAATGCCCCAGGTCTGAGTTAAATGACCCTTGTGCTTCGTGGAGTGTAAAAGAAGAGTGAGGGGCAGCCCGTTTGTCGATGGGCAGCTCCGGCTCTGAGTCTGCGTGTGTGCTCACCTGTGGGTGTTTTTGACTGACTAAGAAACACTGTGGAGAGTAGCGGCTACAGGCTGATCTTTGGACGTGGGACTCGATTGCTGGTGAGGCCTGGTAAGTGAGCTAAGGAAGGAATGATGGGAAGGCTGCGGGTGAAAGGCCCTAATGGTCCAAGGACTGGCCCTGCAATGAAGGAGAAGCTGGGGGTGGGGGGGGGTGATTCACTGTTATTAGAGTCCCACTAGTTCTAGCAAAAAAAAAAGTGTGTGTGTGTGTGTGTGTGTGTGTGTGTGTGTGTGCAACCCCACACTAGAAGGAATGAGGGAGAATCCTCTGAGATTTGTGAGTCCTCTGCTAAAATACCATATAGATCCAAAATGTCTGAATGTTTCTTGGCAGTGGCAGCAGTCCAGACTGCTTAGCCTAAGTCACCTATTCCTCATTCATTAAGTGGGATAATAACGTCCAAGGTCACAGACCCAGTGAGATGATGTAATCTATGTAGATTGTTAAGCCTCTTGGCATATCCTATGTTCTCCATAAATGATGAATTTTCTTTCTCCTTCCAAACTATATGGCATGGGCTGAAAAGCTCTATGCTACAGGCCATTTTTGTGTAGAGGTTTGCTACTGTGTGAATCAGGATACAACAAACTCACGTTTGGAAAGGGCACGGTGCTGCTAGTCTCTCCAGGTAAACGCTGCGGCCGTCTCTGCTCTGACTCCCTTCGAGTCAAGGATTCTGCACACTCTTGCTGTGTTTTCCCCATAAACTGCATCATCCTTGTTCTGTCGGTTGATAATCCATGAATTTAAGACTGTAGCTTCCTGGGCTCTTCATTGAAGCAAGAAAGTAGGAGAAGAGCTATAAATAACAGTAGAGCTGGCTCACTAGAATAGGATGGAGCCCAGACTAAAACTGTAAATAATCAGGAAATAGTAGTTTCTCTAGAAATAACCCAGCTTCTTGGGAAAGGTCTGGACTGTGTGTTCTTTTCTCGGATATCTTTCAGGGCAGTTAAGGCTACACCATGAAACCCCATCTCGAAAAACCTTAAAAAGAAAGAAGGAGGGAAGGAAGGAAAGACAAAAAGATCTCAAGTGTTTTCCAAGTCGTTAGTGTAAGAGAGCGGTGCTTTGGAAGACTGTCCACTGTGAGGCCTCAGACACTGTGGGGGCTGGGAAGGAGCAAGCACACCCACCTTTGGAAGGGGAAGCCTGCTCAGAGTGGACCTGAGTGAGTGGGGGGACTGTACCAATGCAGTGTGTTCAGTGAATATGTGGGACACTGACGTAGACACTTTAATGCTTGTACCATTGTATCTTGTTTCTAATTGGTTGTAATCAAATGCTGCAGTATTAATATTGTGACCCCCCAGAGAGTGTCTGAGAACAATTTAAGCACATTTTCTCTGAGGTGGAATTTGGTGCTCCAAATTTCTTTTCCCAAGAATTGGGGAGGCAGAAGCTTTATCTAACATTAGAGTTTTAACCTGAGAATTTTGCTAAAGTGGAACTGAGTGGACAAAGGCAGCTGAAAGAGCAGGAAACGGCATGGCTACTATTTAATAGACCTTTTTGCTTGTACTACCTTTGAGAGCATCCTAGGTCCTTTTACCTACACACCAAATAAGAGAAGCCAAATTCACTGCAAATTCACTGCAGAGACTAACTGCCCCTTTAGGTACAAAGAAAGGAGCCCCAGAAGGCCAGTTTCAAATGAGAAGCTCAAGTTGATGTGGCACCAATTTGCTGTGTAATAATGAACCTATCATTGCCCCTCTGTGAGTCTCTGACTCTCTAAGGAGATAAAGGGTGTCAGCATCCGTAGTTCAGAAGCTCCCTCCTTTGTAAACCTAAAGCTCATGCTATTCAAGAGAATGGGTTTGGGACTATTTCAGAAACAAATTCCGAGTGGAGGGAGCATATTCTGTAGCCTTAATGAAATAGCCTCGTTAATCAATAATCTAACTCAGCATAATAATAATAACTGGCCCATGAGATGCCTTAGGAGGTAAAAATACTTGATACACACACCACATGATGAGAGTTCAATCCCTGGGGAAACACACACACACACACACACACACACACACACACACACACACACACCATTTTCATGGAGGGAAATACATGGAGTTTAACTTTTCCATCTTAGTCGATGTCATGAGTTAAAGATTCAGAAAGTCTGGATAGAGATGCTTGCTCTAAAGGATTCTCTCCTCTCCATAACAGTAACAGCAGAGCACAGGGCTGTTTCGATCGCTCTGCATGCTCAGGTCTGCGGGGAGAAGGACACAGCAGACACCCCTCGTGCTGACTCCCCTCCTCCCTCACTGTTCCTCAACCCTTCCCCAGGCAGAGCAGCCACTGGTCACAGGCAACTTAGCTCTTATTCTAGAAACCATCTGTATTAGTCTGGGTTCTCTAGAGTCACAGATCGTATGGGCAGTCTCTATGTAGTTAGGGAATTTGTCGATGACTTACAGTCTGTAGTCCAACTCCCCAACAGTAGTCAGCAGCAGCTGTGGATGGAAGTCCAAGGATCTTGCAGTTGCTCAGTCCCACGAAGCAAGCCGGCAAGGAAGAATCAGTCTTCCTTCTTTCAATGTCCTTATATATGTCTCCAGTAGAAGGTGTAGCCCAGATTAAAGGTGTACACCTTTAATCCCAGATGAACTTGAAGTCTGGGATTAAAGGTGTATGTCTCCACACCTTTAATCCCAGATGACCTTGACTGGAATCCATGCTTCAAGATCTCCATGCTAAGTCCAGGTCAGAAACTTATATCTCTGAGCCTCCAAATTAGGATCATAGGTGAGCCTTCCAATTCTAGATTGTAGTTCATTCCACATATAGTCAAGTTGACAACCAGGAATAGCCACTACAATCCACCCCTTGTCAACTTGACACCTTGTCAACTTGACACAGATAATATCTCATGTCCACATGAAACAATAACAAGGTCGTGAATACGCCTAACATGATATAACTATTCCTCGTACAATCGCAAACGCATTTGTAAATTTACAATGGGGCAATGTCCCTTGGGAACATTCTTTTAGTGTCTCAATACCAATTGATGTTAAAGGAATTGGAAGACAAATGTATCCTTAACAAAATAAGATAGAAGCATTCATATTACTTATAATCCTCGTTTCTGCAACTGGTTACGTGGCCTTAGCTGGTATTTATAACTACCATCCTCTGCTACCCATTCTGTATTTCCTTCACCTTCAGCAAGCACCTCAGCAGGTCTTGGCTCTTTTCCTGGAGAATTGACCCATACCTTCATTCCTGATGGGTCATCCTTCCTCATCCTGCTTGGATTATGCTGTTGTAGTTTCCCATTGACTTTAATCACAGGACAGGGTAGTACTAAGAGACGCCCTAGGGGATCTCCTGCTCTCCAGACATAATCCTGCTTACCTCCATTGTGGAGAGGCAATCCAATTTCCCCACTGTAATCTGGATCTATCACCCCTCCTAACACTGTTATTCCTTTCTTAGCCTGATGGTTTAAGGGCATTAGAAGCCCAAAATGGCCAGGGGGAAATCTGAGCTTCCAGTTCAATGGAATGTTTGTTGTGGCTCCAGGTAGGAGCACTCCCCCCTCTGGAACCAAAACTTCTAGGCCAGCAGAACCTAAAGTTGTGGGGACAGGAAGCAAAAATTTTCCTAGCGGGTCACTAGGAGTGATAGTGAGTGGAACTATTCCCTTTTCCACCCCTTGATTCCTGGACCCATGAATCCTGGCTATGGGAGAAACTGTACCATATATTGAACGCTGATTCAAAGCATATACTGCCTTCTGAAGAACTCTGCCCCAGCCCTCCATGCTGTTGCCACCTAATTGGCGCTGTAACTGTGTCTTCAAAAGGCCATTCCATCTTTCTATCAGACCAGCTGCTTCAGGATGATGGGGAACATGGTAAGACCAGTAAATTCCATGATCGTGGGCCCACTGTCGCACTTCTCTGGCTGTGAAATGAGTTCCTTGGTCAGAAGCAATACTGTGTGGAATACCATGACGATAGATGAGGCATTCTGTGAGTCCACGGATGGTGGTTTTGGCAGAAGCATTACGCGCAGGAAAGGCAAATCCATAACCAGAGTAAGTATCTACTCCAGTAAGAACAAAACGTTGTCCTTTCCATGGGGGAAGTGGTCCAATGTAGTCAACCTGCCACCAGGTTGCAGGCTGGTCACCTCGAGGAATGGTGCCGTATCTGGGGCTCAGTGTTGGTTTCTGCTGTTGGCAGATCTGGCATTCAGCAGCAGCTGTAGCCAGGTCAGCCTTGGTGAGTGGAAGTCCATGTTGCTGAGCCCAAGCATAACCTCCGTCTCGGCCACCATGGCCACTTTGTTCATGTGCCCACTGGGCAATAACTGGGGTGGCTGGGGAAAGAGGCTGACTGTCCACAGAACGCGTCATCTTATCCACTTGATTGTTGAACTCCTCCTCAGCTGAAGTCACCTTTTGGTGAGCATTTACATGGGACACAAATATCTTCACATCCTTTGCCCACTTGGAAAGATCTATCCACATACTTCTTCCCCAAATGTCTTTCTCACCAATTTTCCAATCGTGATCTTTCCACGTCCCTGACCATCCAGCCAATCCATTGGCTACAGCCCATGAGTCAGTGAACAATCGTATATCTGGCCATTTCTTCTTCCAAACAAACTGTAATACCATGTGCACTGCCCGAAGTTCTGCCCACTGTGAAGATTTTCCTTCACCTGTATCTTTCAGGGTTGTCCCAGAAAGGGGTTGTAATGCTGCAGCTGTCCACTTCTGGGTGGCGCCTGCATAACGTGCAGAGCCATCAGTAAACCAGGCCCTAGTCTTCTCTTCTTCAGTCAGCTGGTCATAGGGAACACCCCATGAGGCTATAGGTGCATGCTTGGCAGCAGATGGCATTGTAACAGGAGTAGAAACCATAGGCATCTGAGCAACTTCTTCATGTAACTTGCTTGTGCCTTCAGGACCTGCTCTGGCCCGATCACGTATATACCACTTCCATTTGACAATAGACTGCTGTTGTGCACGCCCTACTTTATGATTTGGAGGGTCTGATAATACCCAACTCATGATGGGGAGTTCAGGTCGCATAGTAACTTGGTGTCCTATTGTCAAACGTTCAGTTTCCACTAAGGCCCAATAGCAGGCCAAGAGTTGTTTTTCAAAGGGAGAGTAGTTGTCTGCGGATGACGGTAAAGCTTTGCTCCAAAATCCCAAAGGTCTCTTCTGTGATTCACCTACAGGGGCCTGCCAGAGGCTCCAAACAGCATCTCTATCTGCCACCGACACCTCAAGTACCATTGGGTCTGCTGGATCATATGGTCCAAGTGGTAATGCAGCCTGCACAGCAGCCTGGACCTGTTGAAGAGCCTTCTCCTGTTCTGGGCCCCACACAAAGCTAGCAGCTTTCCTTGTCACTTGGTAAATAGGCCTGAGTAACACACCCAAATGAGGAATGTGCTGTCTCCAAAATCCAAATAGACCCACTAAACGTTGTGCTTCTTTCTTGGTGGTGGGAGGGGCCAGGTGCAATAACTTATCTTTCACCTTAGAAGGAATATCTCTGCATGCCCCACACCATTGTACTCCTAAGAATTTCACTGAGGTAGATGGTCCTTGAATTTTGGTTGGATTTATTTCCCATCCTCTGATACGCATATGTGTTACCAATGAATCCAAAGTGGTTGCTACTTCCTGCTCACTTGTTCCAATCAGCATAATGTCATCTATATAGTGCACCAATGTGATATTTTGTGGAAGAGACAAACGATCAAGATCCCTTCTAACTAAGTTATGACACAGGGCAGGAGAGTTAATATATCCTTGAGGCAAAACTGTAAAGGTATACTGCTGGCCTTGCCAACTGAAAGCAAATTGCTTCTGGTGGTCCTTATGGACCGGTACTGAGAAGAAGGCATTTGCCAGGTCAATAGCTGCATACCAGGTTCCAGGAGATGTGTTAATTTGCTCAAGTAACGAAACTACATCTGGTACAGCAGCTGCAATTGGAGTTACTACCTGATTTAATTTCCTATAGTCAACTGTCATCCTCCATGATCCATCTGTCTTCTGCACTGGCCAGATGGGAGAGTTAAAGGGAGATGTGGTGGGAACCACCACCCCTGCATCTTTCAAGTCCTTGATTGTGGCAGTAATTTCTGCAATTCCTCCAGGAATACGATACTGTTTTTGATTCACTATTTTCTTTGGCAGAGGCAACTCTAAAGGCTTCCATTTTGCCTTTCCAACCATAATAGCCCTCACTCTACAGGTCAGGGAACCAATGTGAGAATTCTGCCAATTTCTGAGTATATCTATCCCAATTATACATTCTGGAACTGGGGAAATGACTACAGGATGTGTTCGGGGACCCACTGGACCTACTGTGAGTCGGACATCCGTCAAAACTCCATTAATCACCTGTCCTCCATAAGCCCCTACTCTAACTGGAGGGCCACAATGTTTCTTGGGATCTCCTGGGATCAGTGTCAATTCAGAACCAGTATCCAATAGGCCCTTGAAAGTCTGATTATTTCCTTTCCCCCAGTGTACAGTTACCCTTGTAAAAGGCCTTAGGTCCCTCTGGGGAAGAATTGGAGAAAGAGTAACAGCAAAACTTTTAGGTGTCTTATCAAAATCCTTCCTCAGGGGAACCTGGCCACCCCTTCATTCAAGGGGCTCTGGATCTGCAAACTGGCTCAAGTCTGGAAATTGATTCACTGGCCGAGATTGCCTTTTGCCATGATTCACTGCAGCCTTTTTATCATTTGTTTGAGGATTTTTCTGCTTATACAGCTCAAACAGATATGCAGTAGGTTTCCTATGCATTTCATCCCTGGAAACACCATGATTGATTAGCCAGTACCAAAGGTCCAAACGAGTCATACCATTATAAATTCCACCTCTCTGCCCATTACCGGGTACGTCATTATAAACATTGTTTTGTCTACGCTGTCCATTATAAAAACTACGATCACCTTGTCTCTGGCGATTCAATGCTGCCACCTGGCCCTTGTTAACTCGGGGCCCGATTAAACCCATTGAATTTAATTCATCTAATTGAGCAGCAGCATCTCCAACCCTAAGGTCTGGCACAAGGAAAAGGGCAAGAACAAAACTCTTTAAATATGCCGGTGCCCCTCTCACCAGTTTGCGTCTTATAGGACTGGTGAAAGGCATGTCTTCTGGACCTTCCCATTGTGGGGGATTAGGTTTTATACAACGTATCCACTCTAGCATTGCAATTTCCCTAAGCCTTAAAATCCCTTCATCAACACTAAGCCAAGGGATATCAGGCATCTCCAACTCCTTTTCAGTAGGCCATCTTTTAATAAATACTTCAGCCAACCAATCAAACAAACTTTTGACACCTTTTTTAACTGTGCGAGCTTCTATATTAAACCTAGAATCTCCACTCAGAGGACCCATGCCGATAAACTCAGCCTGCTCTAATTTTATGTTCCTTCCACCATTATCCCACACCCTTAAAATCCATTCCCATGCATATTCCCCAGACTTCTGCTTGAATGAGTTAGCAAACTCATTAAGCTCCTTAGCAGTATAGTGTATTTCCTCATGGACTACACTTTCTACCTCCCCTTTAGGGGCCTGTTTTGCCTTGAGTCTGGTTATAGGTCTAGAAGAAACTATTGGTGGGCCCGGAGAAACATCAATATTGTCAGTAAAAGTCACTGCTGGTCTATCAGGCTCTGAGGGATTACTTTCCTCAAATGGAGAAGGCATTAATTCAAGGGGTGGGGCTGAGGGTACTACTTCTTCAGGTGGAGCAAATCCTTGAAAATCTGAAGATTCAACAGGGTCTTCCCACACATCCCCATCCCAAGTTATAGGATCCCATTCTTTGCCAATTAATGCCCTTACTTTAACTGCTGACACCCTCTGAGGTTGAGACTTGAATTTTCGCTGTATTTCAGCCAACCTTATAATGAGTGCTTCAGTTTGATTTTCTGCTACTTGAGCTCTATGGCTGCTGGAAAGAAGATTCTCTTCAAGGGCACACTTGGAAACTTTTAGATTGTTTACTTGAGTCTGGAGCTGTTCGATTTTATCACACAACTCCTTCCTTTCCTTCATTGCTTTCTCCCGAGATGCTAAGAGTAACAAGCCAGCAAAATCATTTTCCGGTTTTTTCCCCAACTTGTAGAACGTATTGTATACCACCGAATCACCTAATTCATCAAGATAATCAAAGGCTTTAGCTTCTTTAAGCTTGGAATATAGTTTCATCCATGGGTTTTCAATATCCCCCGAGCTCCCAGGAGGGAGAGAATTTGGAGAGGTTTCAGTAATTGAGAGTGCTGGTGGGTCAACCAACCAACTCCAAAATTTTGAAACATTCATCCTTATACTTCTGCTCCTCTAGAACCACTCCCGGTACCACTTATGTATTAGTCTGGGTTCTCTAGAGTCACAGATCGTATGGGCAGTCTCTATGTAGTTAGGGAATTTGTCGATGACTTACAGTCTGTAGTCCAACTCCCCAACAGTAGTCAGCAGCAGCTGTGGATGGAAGTCCAAGGATCTTGCAGTTGCTCAGTCCCACGAAGCAAGCCGGCAAGGAAGAATCAGTCTTCCTTCTTTCAATGTCCTTATATATGTCTCCAGTAGAAGGTGTAGCCCAGATTAAAGGTGTACACCTTTAATCCCAGATGAACTTGAAGTCTGGGATTAAAGGTGTATGTCTCCACACCTTTAATCCCAGATGACCTTGACTGGAATCCATGCTTCAAGATCTCCATGCTAAGTCCAGGTCAGAAACTTATATCTCTGAGCCTCCAAATTAGGATCATAGGTGAGCCTTCCAATTCTAGATTGTAGTTCATTCCACATATAGTCAAGTTGACAACCAGGAATAGCCACTACACCATCTAATTCAGAACTTATTTTCTTCCTAAAAAAAAACAGTTCCAATGCAGAAAGGTTGCCTTAACCATCCAATATTATTTTTTAAAAAAATCAATGTGATCTAGGCTAGGTCTAGAAGCTGGGACCCGGCCCTGGGGCCATATTCCAGGACCACTGTTCAGGGAATGACCGTCTTGCAGGCCACATGCAAGATTCATTCATGGACAGAAAACTTACAAAGCATTTTACCAAAGATGCATTGTGGGCTTCCCAGACCTATGCCCAACTGTGCTGGGAAAGTGGCAAGGGGCGGGAACAGCCCATTTTGTTATAGGACAAATCACTGTGAGGAACAATGGGCTACAGATTTACCTTTGGGACAGGAACAAGCCTGTTGGTCAATCCAAGTGAGTGCGATGAGAAACTTGATTTATATTACAGTAGGGGGGACATCTATCTCCGTTCATTTCCTTTGTTGTCTTTTGAGGGGAGATAAGGAGGCACCTGTGGCTTTCAGTGATGTTTAAATAAGAAAATAAGTAGACAATAGTGTTGTATTATGTATAGTATCCATGAGTATCATACTTGGAAACAATATATAATGAACAGCACGCGCCAATAGAGAAAACCATGGTAGGACCTGTCTAGAGTGGGAACTCTGAACAGGTTTTCTTTTGAGCTTTTATGATGTCTGCAGATTCTCTTACTGGGTTCTGCCTTATTTCTTTTCATCTTCCAATAGTCTTGGGCAGATGAAAGTTAAAATGATAAGCTTTGTACTGCTTTGGTATATGCACAGAGACCCTGAAACACTTAATAACAAACCCGAGTGTGCTGTCGGAACCCCAGGCCTGGCTACAGGTGCCGTCTTGTATAGATGAATGTCACAGTGACCCCTGGTAAATGGCGGAAGCCACCACTCGGGCGCTTTGCTTCGATTTGCTTTGCTGTGCTGTGTTTGCAGCGGCTGTACTCGTGTGTAAGGGATCATTGCTAGGACTATCTTGTTTGCAGTCATGGCGATGCTGCCGGCTTGGAGAGTACATTCCTGCTGTATTATTCTCTTTGCCCCTTAAAAGGAATCACTGTCAAGATACTGCGGGGGAGGGCATTTGTTCCTCTGAGTGACTTCTTATTTGCTCATTCCGTGGTCACCTCTCCGCTCACAATCAGCATGGAAGCCGCAGTGCTTGGGTGTACACTGTCTCCTTATTATCTCTCTTAGAAATGCATCCTTGGTTTTCACTTGCCTAAGCACTTAGATTTTGCAACTCAGAGTATACAAAGCTTTTAAATTCTTCCAAAACCGGCTTCTTTGCCCTCACTAATAATGTCCAATAAAAGCCAGTTCAATTTAGTAAATGATTACCAGTGTCACCAACACACCAGGGACTGTAGTTGACTTAAACAAAAAAGAAAACAGAGATATGATCTCTGACCTCAAGAGCTTCAATCTTGGGGTGTGGTAGGGTGCACCTTTGATCTCAGTGCTTGAGAGGCTGAGGCAGGCTGAGTTCAAGGCGAGCTTTTTTCTATATGGTGAGTTCCAGGCTAACCAGAGCTACCTAGTGACACCCTGTCTCACAATTAAAATAGTAAAAGAAAGAAAGAGAGAGAGAGAGAGAGAGAGAGAGAGAGAGAGAGAGAGAGAGAAAGAAAGAAAGAAAGAAAGAAAAAAAGAAAATCCCTCAGTCTTATTAGCAAATTGGGGTTATTGAGATGGTCAGAGATAACAAGCAAAAAGACAAAAGTTCATCAACAATTAATATTAATATCCTAGAGTGAGATCGGGGCAGAAACAGGACTGAGCTGAGTGTGGGACATCAGGGCTCCTGCTCAGGCCCAGAGAGGACATGGCAGCTCTGAAGCATGCCCCGGCATGTTCTTAGCATGTTCAGTAGGATCTGCTCTTGGTGCTGCTCTTCCTGGCAAAATGAAAGATAAGTTTTGCATCTATCCACAAGAAAGCAGGGCCTTCCGCCTGAGTGTGGTAGATAAGAGTGAGAGATGGTTGCCTTCTCCCTGGGGCCTTGAGAAATTCTCACGCCCTCCTGGTCCACATAGGAAGCCATGTTTGACAAAGTCTCGTCAAGACTCTTCTTGCCCAGATGAGGGGGAAGGTAATGCTGGTTGGTGGTTGTGATGAGGGAAATGGAGGCCGTGGGTAGCACTGGGGGCTGGCACTGTTTGCTCTCATTACAAGGGCTCCTTTGAGTCCCCATACCACCCCTTACAGGAGATTTCAAGATCACCTCTTTCTGGGTGTGTCTCCTCAATGAGAGGGTAGACCCGAAATGTGGTCGTTTTTGTGAAGCACTTACTCAGAGTGGGCCTACGGAAACAACAGACTTACTTTCGGGAAGGGAACCCAAGTGGTGGTGATACCAAGTAAGTGAGCTAGGTCCTCTGCCACAAACGGCCCTCTAGGGTAACCATTCCCCTGGATATCTCCTTCTCCCGACTCCAGGCCATGGAGAGCATACGCTATCCATCTGTGCTGTCACTCACAAGCAACGTTCTCAGAGGGTCCTAAGCTTCCCCTAGCCTCGCTTCCTCCTACCTTCTCTTCCGGCATCGCCAATGGCTGCGCTCTTTGTTTTCTTGGTAAAGCTTCCCCCACCGTTCCTTGAGACTTGCTTTCAAATTGAACAGTGGATCACAGAACCATGTGCTGGAAGGGCCCTTGGGGATACCTTCTGCTGTGACTGCGGCAGCTTGGGGTCTGGGTCAGTGTAGAGTAGTTAATGTCAAGCCTCACCCTGAATTCAGTAGAGACACACAGGCTTTTACTAACAATTCTCAGCCACAGCATGGGACCAATGAACCAACTGCATGCAAGGGCCAAGGATGGCTGGAGTGCCCACATCGGCTTAGGGCTGCAGCCTGGGCTGTGGCTTCTGTGAGCTTTGCCATCTTTGAAGTAGGTAGGCATCAGGAGCTCTATTTCCTCTTGACTTTCAAAGGTTGCAACTTTTTTCTCTGGTGTTTCATAGAAACAAGGCCCTGTCTGAATCAAGGTCATTGGAAATTAAGATGATCAGATAGCCTTGGGTGCCTGTCTCCGGGCAGTAAAGAAACCAAGATAATAACACAAGTCACAGGAAGGGCCTTAACCTTGCAGAGTCTTGGTCAGATGGGGTTTTGCAGAAATCAAGTGTCTGGGATTCTCACATAATGGGAAGGCTATGAATGGAAACCTTCAGGGTGCAGGAAAAAAACCAGAAAAGAGCGAAGAGAGCTTCTGACAGAAGTTTAGGGGTGTATCAGCACAAACCTGTGTAATATCCCCTGGAGGCCCAACTCCTATGGCACTTTCAGAAGCCCTAGAATCAGACCAGCCTGTCTGCCCCACAGACAAGGTGATGGACCATGGTGGTATTAGAATATTCCTGCTTCTACACTAACAAGAAAGTGATAGGTCTGTAGTGGAACTGGGTGGAGGGTCCAATGGGCCCAGGGTTTCCCAGGATTGCTGCCCCAACCCAGCAGGACCAATGGCAAAGGGAGGTCACAGGAGATGGGTTTTGTCAAAGGCTTTCCTCACTGTGTACCTCGGGAGGGAACTACAAACCTACGTTTGGAAAAGGGACCAGCCTGGTGGTCCATCCACGTGAGTAACGGCAGAAACAATCACTGGGGAATTGTGGTGAGCAGAACGTTAGGGAAGGGCGTCCTACAGCGAGAGTGCGGTGGTCTGCACTCATTAACGGGCTCCTCTGCTGGAGAGGAGTATCTGTCGGTGTGTCAGGTCTAATGAGGCTGCGTTGAATAATGGATAAGGGTTCTGCTTCAAAGGACAAATATCCAAATTTTGAGGACTGAGGTTTTACTTTTGTAAGGTCTCTGAAGAACTTTACTCCGTAGCAGACACAGAGCTTACGTAGCTACTGCTCCTCTGTCCGAGAAACTGACCATCTCCTGTCCACTCAAGGAGATCTCCCTCCCCACCCCATCCCCCCCAGATCACAGCCAGGATGCTGAGGAGTTCTGGACAAAAATGGGCCTCCTCTGGCTTCAAGAAGCCCCAGTCCCTTTCCCCATGTAAAGCACTGATAGGAATTATATTCTAATGAGCTTACAACATGGCTGACCTGCCAGTGGCTGGGCTCTTTCCTTCTTCGATCAGTACACTCATCCATCCTAATGATAGGTCATTGATACTGGACCCATTTTATAGATAAGGAAACAGAGACTTGGGAAGCATTGATACTGGACCCATTTTATAGATAAGGAAACAGAGACTTGGGATTATTAGCAAGTTGCCTGAGATCACATAGCTCAGAAAAGCACAACTGAAGTTGAGTTCCATCTACTTGACTAATGGATTTATTATTAGTGTGAAGGAAGCCTCTCCTACCACAAAGGTTACCTGGGTGTAAATTTTTTCCTTCCCCAAATAAGGAGGTTTGGTCCAGCCTTGTACATCCTGATCCTCTGGCCATAATGGCCATGGCAAAGTGATTCAGCATCTCTGGGGACCTAGGTAAAGCCACGCTTGTGTTAGCAAGATGCGGGAACTTTGGAGAGGGAAAGAGACACATTAGGAGACTGCTTGTTGGATATTAACCTACAAAGAAAGAGGAATTAATATCAGAACCATGAAGGAGGCCACACAAAAGCTTTGTTCGCTGAGACACTCTGAGCCATCACGGGCAGCCGCCCTTTCCGAGGGCAGGTATTTGTACTGTGCTGTACTGGGGTGGGGGGCACAGGTCGTGGGGCAGCTCACTTTCGGGAGTGGGACAAGACTCCAAGTTTATGCAAGTAAGTGCCCGGCCTTAGAAAGGCCCCCTGCTTTCTTACATGCTGAGCCAGTGATTCTCGAACCAAAGTTGTGTGTTTCCTCATAAGATTTGGTTGATTCTGATTCTAAATTCGCTTACTGGTGTGTTTTCTAAGGTAGTTGCAAGGGGAAATTAACCTCTTCCTCATCATAGACCCTTTGTGCTTCCCAGATCTTTATCAGAGAAGAAATTGTGACTAAGTGTAACAAAAGATTTATTTTTGTTTTTGTTGCCATCCAGTGTCATAAAAGATGATGGATTAAACTTTCCAAAGACAGTGAACTTTGGACACACTCTCAAGAAACTCCATCCTCAGCTAAGAGATAAGGAGGAACATTAAAGCTACATAGTGCCAAAGACAACACAAATCAAAAAGTTAGACCCTACGGAAGTTAAAGGGCAAGTTAAATAGACATAACAAAAGAATATAAGTATCGGGCCTGCACTGAAGAGAGTGTTTAGAGCAGTTACCCGGGCAATAGCTGCTTATGGAGCAACTCGATCCCATCGTGCTAGATGTGAGGGAGAAGGGGGACTGGAGGGGAACCAGGAAATCCAGAGTGTGTGCCTGCAGGATCACAAGTTTAAACATACTGTCATGGCCAGGGTCACCCAGCTGCTAGGGAGGCATAAAGAAAGGGCTCGCCAGCCTCTCCAGACCGCCCCATCCCTCCACTCACCCTCCGGCCTTAGTCTCTACAGGGACGGAATCTTTGCTCTTTCGCTCTCACATCGCTAAACACCAGCACAACACGATGTAGGTACATTTCAAACTCCTGATTCCCGGGAGTGGGGAATGTCTCCCGGCCAGCAAGGTGATCCACTGGGCAAGAAGGGTGCTGCTCCTCATGTCTGTGGTCTGAGGTCAATCTCTGGAATCCGCATGGTAGAAAACAAGAGGAAAAAAATCTCTAAAAGTGAATGTCCTTTGACCTTCACATGCATCCCAATGGCGCGCGCGCGCGCGCGCGCGCACACACACACACACACACACACACACACTAAATCAGTGATTTCCCCCCCCCAAAAAAAAGTGCCTTCTAGACAATTTTAGGAAGGTTTTAGTGGAGAGGAAATCATTGTTTAAAACATGTTGGGTTTGGCATTAGTAAGTATTCTCCATCAGAGAAAGTTGCTAGGCCTTTAAGCAGGGAGACTATAGAGTCACCCCCATGGCGTATGGCAGAGCAAGAAGTGGAAATTTAGATTGCCTCAGAGGGCAGAATCTCTGTGCCAGCAGGGGAGGCATCCCATCTCTCCTCGAAGGCTCCTCTGCTCCGGTTTGTTTGCTTAAGGCTTCACCAAGGGCCTCTTTCCTGCCAAGGATCAGTTAGCCGATTAGAAAGCCCATCCTGTTTCTGGAAAACCAGAGTTTAGAGGCAAAAGGACAAAAAATGTCTGTAATGAGGACACAGCACAAACAGGGTTTAGCAGGAAAGGAAGAGATGGGGTAATAAAGATTCGGTGTCTGCGTGTCCATCTGAGGGACCACCAGGGAAAGAGGTCCACTCAGGAAATGATCCCACTGGCATTGCAATCACCTTTGAAATGCCCAGCTCCCGGGCCTGTGGTGGACTATGGCCGGAAGCTCAAACATGAGTGTTTGGAAAAGGCTTTCGGGTTGACCTCGTTCTTAGCGGGTAACCCCGCCGGGAAGATCCCTTCCTGTGTGTGCAGATCCCTAAGGCTCGGAGTGCTGACACGGGCAGCAGCAGACCCAGCTCAGCTGCCGAGGTGTTGCCGTTGTGGGGAGGAAATGAAGCTGTTTCGTAATAATTAGAAAGAAACCATCAGCACCAGTGAGGCCCCTAATTGTGGCCGCAGGAGAGAATAGAACAACAAGCAGATTCGGAGCACAGAGAACCCAACGGTTAAAATTAGACTGGCATTTGGAATGGAATTTTAATGTCCTAGAGCTAGAGAAGGCATATCCAAAGACGGAAATAAATACACATGTACATATATTAATGGATAGTAACATCACCCTTAAATAGTAAGCCTGAGGAGCCCAGCCTTACTTTATTGTAAGATTTTGCAGACTTTAAAATGCTAATATTCATCGTCAGTCTTCGGGATTGGAATGCATTATGTGATTTCTAATCTTTCTGGGCTTTAGTTTTGTTTTTGTTTTTTTCTCGGAAATTTCTCTGTGGTGTCCCTACTGAGCGGTCTCCCTTGTCTGCACTGTTCTCAGACTTTGGGGTTTGTGTCCCAGTGCGAGGCAGAGCTTCCCGACTCCATAGCCAGGATAACCGTAGTCCATGTGTACCCTAGGGAATTACAGATGCCATCTTAAGGGAGGGCCCCTCCCGCACCTCAGTCCTGTCACTAAGCCTTGCCCATGTTTTCCACGAGTCTCCAGTGCAGTCTTCCTTCAAGTTCCATTTCATACCAGGCATGGCAGCACACATTCATAACCCCAGCACTCAAGAAACTGAGGCAGGAGGATCACGGGTTCAAGGCCAGCCCTGGGCTACAGAACAAGACCCTGTCAGGAGAGAAAACAATGTGTACCTTTTAAAATCATTTTGCAATTAATCCCTGTCTCTTCACATTCTTCCAAGGTCCCTCTTACACCCTTAACTGCACTGTCGAAGCCAGAACGGGTGCCTTCCCTTCAGGAAACCCTGCTGGCTCCAAGATGGCTGAGGGAGAGGTCTAGGGGGCTACTCCTGAGAAAACAGATCTGTAGTGAGACTTCTCTTTCATCAAAGGAAAACTGACTTGAAGGAAATCGGTAAACTGAGGCAGGAGGCGAGTGTCCCATTGAGGCTGGTCCACCCCAGGCTAGAATTCTTGTAAAGCACCTTTCTACTGTGTGTTATCTGGTAGCTTCAATAAGCTGACCTTTGGCGCAGGGACCACACTGACTGTGTGCCCATGTAAGTATGTTTGTGCCAATGACGGGGCAAAAAGAATGGGTGCCTCGTTGGGGGTAATCTCGAGCAAATCTTGGGATGCACAAAATATCATTTCTTATTTCCACGGGCTCTGGTGGTAGCTTAAAATAGTCCCAGTTCTCATGCTGAAGTCGGAAAGGTGCCAAGAGCCAGTTGAATAAATGAAGATCTGGACTGGATAAATTATAGAAAAAAAAACTTTTTTAAAGAATTGCACATACTCAGTGCTTTCAAGCAAGGCTGATAATATCAGCACCAGATAACCTGAACATCCAGGAAATTAGCTAAGTGCCCTTGGGGAGGAAGAGACGGGTTAATGGCAAGCACAAATTCTCTTTTATTGCAGCAGGTAGTTAAACTCCAGGGTTAGCTAATGAGTGTGGTGAGGGAACACCAGTTCCCAGAGACTTCTCTCAGAACCGAGTTGAGTCCCAGAACCTCACCCAAGGGTAAAAATGGCTGAGCGCTGTGACTGGCCGGTGCGCTAGCCACATTTTGAAAGGATAGAGAGGGAGATGGATTAGGAGGAGGATGGACCTGTGCTGAATTCTGGCTCTACCTCCACCAGCTATATTTAGTAGTGTTTCCACTTTCAACAACAAAATGATATTCCCACATCATCTGGTATCATGTGAGATATTGCCTGCACACAGCAACAAAAATCCCCCATTGGGAGAGCATCTAATACATCCCTGGTACTGTTATCACGGCCTTGCCACACAAGGTTTATATTGTTGTAGAGAGCAGAACAGCCGCTTCCTTGGTAAACAGAGGGGACCAAGAACTCCAGGACAGTTTAGGGAAATCCTGAGACCCCCAGTGGGCTCTGATTGGTGTCAGAAAGGCTTCTTCAGAGACATTACTTGTACTGGGAATTCGGCTCTAATCCTAAACTAATCTTTGGCGCCAAAACCAAATTAAGCAGTCTACCATATACGTAGAATGAGTCAAGGAGATAATTTACAAGTACTCCCTCTGCCTCTCTGTCCAACGCTGGCTTGAGCTCTGGTATTTTCTTCTGTAGGATCATAAACGTTTCTAGAAAGAGCCCATCTCACCCAGCACTAAGGACTGAGGAAACATGATGCTTGCTCTGAATTCTTGGCAATCATAAGGCGGTTGATAATCCAGATCCTTCCATCAGAGTATCTAAGAAACTGCTGCTCTGAGCAGGGAGTTTTGATCTCATAAATTCTCCTGAATCTATGGAAATCACTTAGCTGTTTGTAGCAGAGACAGAATTGCAATGCAAGACAGCAGAAGGACTGAGTCTCGGGCCTGGGATTCTCTACCCTGAGAGGCCTTCTAGCTAAGGAGTAGGTAGGTCGAGTAAGCTTCTGTAAAGGTGTCGCCTGCAGTGTGAATACTGGAGGACTAAGTGGTAAATTAGCTTTTGGGGAAGGAACCCAAGTGACGGTACTATCTGGTAAGTTACCCAAGTGGCACCATTTGCAGCCCGGTAGGCCACGGTCATTAACCCTCTCTCTGGAGATGTCGGCTGTTCCCGTGGCAGTGTGAGGCTAACTGGAGTACCATGCTGATTGTTTTACTGAGGTCTGCAAAGGAGGAAGGCACGATTATCAATCTTAAATATCTGTGTTTTCTCTAGGTCAAACTCATTAAAAGATGACTTTAATCATCCAATGGGTACTTTTAAATGCCTCTAAGTAGCTATCGATCTAGATAATGTTAGGCTGAGAATAAAAAAAAAAAGCCTAAGACAGATAGATGTCTGACCTGTCTGCAGACAGCACAAAAACTAGACAAAGGTCCAGAACTACTGTACATGTAGTAACCTACAAACTATCTGAGGGTTGGCAACTGCTGGTGTAGATAAACACACTCAGAGGGGTCCGGGTCCTGGGAGAAGGTGTCCTAGACGGAGGCTACTTTCTGAGCTAGGAAAGATTTGCTGACCCTTGACAGACTGATAAGATCTGTGTAAGTAAGAGAGAGGAGGGGGGCAGAATTCCAACCGAGGGGCAACAAGAAAGATCTGATCTTGGGATAAACAAGGCGCAGGCCTTTTGGCTTGTGTAGGCAGATCTGATAGTAAAAATAGACTAAGAGAACAAGACCAAAAAAAAATTAAATAAATAAAGGAGCTTTCTTAGACAGTAGAGATAAGAAATACTAGAATGTCCCAGGGAATAGAGAGATTGGGACCAGGGCCAGCCACAAGAAAACAAAGAATCCAGTTTGGAAAGCAGACCAGGGTCTGGAGAGATGGCTCCGTGGTTAAGAGCACTGATTGCTCTTCCAGAGGTCCTGAGTTCAATTCCCAGCAACCACGTGGTGGCTCACAACCATCTGTAATGGGATCCGATACCCTCTGTGTGTCTGAAGACAGCTACAGTGTACTCATACACATAAAATAAATAATATTTAAAAAAAGAAAAGAAAAGAAAAGAAAAAAGAAAAAAAGAAAGCAGACCAGATGTGAGGTGAAAGGGATCGGGTCTTTCCGTGCTCTGTCTCCATCAGACTGTAGGAGAGTTCATTCCAGCATCCTTGGAAGACAACCAGGGGTAAGGACGCGTTAGGACTGGTGCGCAGACAGGTGCTCCATCTTCCCTGCGGGGCTGCGGCGCTGTTTCCTGTCGCTATCCAAGCCTGAGTGGGACCCGAGTCTGTGGCACTAACTCTCATTCCTAGGTTCCCAGCACTTAACGACAGAGCACAGATTTAGCATCGAGGGAGTCCTTCCATCACTGCGATGTCCCTGGGGACCTACAGCACTTACACACTCAGACACGCGCCTCTGTGTGTTCTGAATTATGATGGCAAGTTAGGATCCAGAACAGCTGAACTTGTAGCTGAGAAATTGATCCAATCTTGCTAAAGTGACCTCTGATGCCATCAGTGGTAAAAATGTGTTTTTCTAACTAGGTAGGAATAGAATGTCTCGCACTGTGGGGCTCTGAGAGACAGAATCCCCAAAGACCTCTAATTAAAGGGGATTTGTTCCTCATTTTCAGGGGGAAAGGTGGGGTTGCAGTAGATATCTATGGGGCTGAAAATGAAAGGGGCTAAACACTAGGAAGTCTCCGTGGCGAGACCTTAAATATTTGCCTGAAAGGGGCCAGAACGCCGTGTCTGACCGTGGCACCCGCCCAGCTCTGCTGCTCCGGGGCTGTACCGCGCTTGCTACAGGCTGCTCTGGCCTTAACTCAGCATCCTGGAGCAGTGGCAGCAGGGCCTGGTTCCTTTGGTTTAGGATCCAGCTGGAAGCCGGCAGCATTGCCAAGGCCACCCTGGTTGGCTCCTGTGATCAGTTAAGAACAGTGGGGGAGAGAACCACCGGGCAGGAGCTTCTGATCCCAGCCCAGCTGGAAACTCTCTAGGTGGTCTGGTGTGTTAATCCCTCCCGCCAGCCTCTGCTTCCTCCTCTGATGGTGGAGTGGGTGGGGAAATAGTCTGAGAGAGTCACATTTAAAAAAAAAAAATCCCTGGGAAAAAGAAAAGAATTGTCTCTGGAAAGGCCTCAGGAAGCACCCACTCTCCTAGAATGAAGAGCAGTGTGATTGGTTTGCTGACTGGTGTGTTTTCACGGTGAAACCATGGCACGTTCGTTCAGTGCCGTGTGGTTTATTGGGTTGTTTTTATTTGGAGAAATAGTCATTTCTCAGAACAGCCTGGAAGGAAAGGGGAGTGAAGCAGCTTGTCCATCTGACAGGTGAAGAAAATCCTGAGACTTCGGCTGCCTGTTGATTTCATCCAGGCTGTCGGGAGTAAATTGTAGAGACAGGGCTCGGGTGTGAGTGTTACTCAAAACATTTATCAATGAGAGAGAGATGGCCTGGTGATGTGAGAGATTTTCCAACTTAATGTCAAGATCTCACACGCCTTCGTTTCTCACCAATGACCAGCCCACTTAGGAGAGAGTACTCTAGAGAGGCACCAAAGTCTCTTGTTTCCTAAGCTTGTTTTTGTCCTGCCAAAAACAAAATTGTTTGACTAGACTCGCTGGGATTTTGAAAATCCTGTTACGTAGAAAAATGACAAGATGGTGTAATGGTCCCACCTTCCTTTCTGGTTTTCCCCGATGCCAGAAAGGACCCCACGGAGAAGGACTTACTGAGAGCTAGCCACCTTGCCTGGCCTGTTCCTAAGCCTGAGTCCATCGTGGGCAACTAGATTCTAAGATGTCACTTCCAATGTAAAGCCTGTGAACAAGACTGGCTGGGGCAGAGAGTTCTGTCCTTGCCTGTCACTGGCCTCTGAGTTCTCACCTAAGTTAGGACTCAAAAGTTTAAAAAAAAAAAAAAAAAAAAAAAAAAAACTTCTAACATCAGTCCTCTTGGCCTACAGATATCCAGGACCCAAAACCTGCCGTGTACCAGCTGAGAGACCCTCAGTCTAAGGACAGCACCCTCTGCCTGTTCACCGACTTTGATTCTCAAGTCAATGTGTCGAAAAGCATGGGGTCTGAAGTGTTCATCTCTGACAAAACCGTGCTGGACATGAAGGCGATGGATTCCAAGAGCAATGGAGCCATTGCCTGGAGTAACCAACCGAGCTTCAACTGCCAAGACGCCTTCCAGGAGAACGCCTCCTACCCCAGCTCAGGTGAGCGGTGCCCAGGGGCGGCTCCTACCCCAGCTCAGGTGAGCGGTGCCCAGGGGCAGCTCCTACCCCAGCTCAGGTGAGCGGTGCCCAGGGGCGGCTCCCTGCTTCCGGATTTGCCTGGCTCAAACCCACGATTTCCCAACGCTGCTTTGGGACACCATTAGGCGGCAAAATCCACATCCTGTCTCAGTAAGGAGGGCTGCGCCCTGTCCTAGAGGGTCACAAAATCAGACAAGAGAACATGACAGAGGACACTGGCCCAGCGTTGGTCTCGCGGCTCTGAGAGCTCACCTTCCTGTCTTTGCTCGAGCCATGTGTCCTCTCTGTCCCCCCAGGCACGGTGTCCATGCCCTGCCTGTCCCCCTCCCCCAGCTGCCTGCCCTGATTCTATGCCTGCCAAGTAGCGTGGGTACAGGGGCTGTCTCGGATACTGGAGTGGCTAAGAAATCAGATGAGGAGGAGGGAGCTCCGTTCTAGTCAAGGAAGACCATCCGTCAGCAGAGAGACGTGCAAATGACACCAGGCTGCAATTAATGTAGGCAATAACTTAGAGTTAAGGTAAGAACAGCTCAGGAGAAAATGCTATCACGCCGCAAGTTAACAGATAAGAAGGGGCCAGCAAATGCCCGGGCCAGAGAGGACTCTGTCAAAGCCCAAGGAAGGAGAATGGCGAGAACAAGGAGAAGCTGCAGGAAACGGGTTGTCAGACGTAGACAGGGAGACATCACAGGGGGAGGCAGGAGAGTCAGGCGTTCAAAGTCATCTTCACCTACACGGAAAGTTCAAGGCCAGCCTGGACTACCTGAGACCTTGTCTCCAAAACCGACTCAGTGAAACAAACACAAGGTTGAGTGGCGTGTGGCGGGCAGACCGGAGGTCCAGCAGAGGACGGAGAGCTTAGAGAGGCGATGGAAGCCCGTCCGGGTGATGGCGCGGCCCCAGCGCCAACGCCACTCGGGTTGCGCCTACAGGCATTGCCCCAGCAGATACCCTTGGGCAATATGTCCCCCATATTCTCTCCCAAAGAATCACAGAAAAGCTGTGTGATATGTTTTCCTGACCAACAACCTGTGGTGGGAGAGTTCGCATGATTTAGAATCTAAGAAAATGTCTTTGCTTTCCCTTTTAGAAGTTCCCTGTGATGCCAAGTTGGTCGAGAAAAGCTTTGAAACAGGTAAGAGAAGGATCTGACCCACGTTGAGTGATGCTGGGGGGTGGGGGGAGGGGCAGGAACAGGCCAGTAATAACCTGTAGTGCACAGGGAGGAGAGGGATCTGGGGGTGGGGGGGGTGGGAACAGCATTTCCTATGCTTCCCCCAAGCTTCCCAGGGTCTGCCTTGAATCCCCAGCATGGTTAACTTCATTTTCCACTCTAAGTACTTAACAAGAAGCACCTCAGGCTTCACAAGGCCCGTGAGTCACTCTCAGGCCTTGGTGTCTCTTTGATTGGTTCCTCTGTGAGAATAGCCGAAGAAAACCACTTCATAACCCACGGTGGAACTTGTGAGTCCCTTCAGAGCAGCCCTGAACTAACTGAGTCACTCTAAGGACACTGGCCCTCTACATCTCGGGGAATTCCTTTCTAGAAAGGAAGTAGAACTCACATAGCCTCAGGCAAAGGTCTTGTCTCAGTGCCACCTAGGTTCCACTTGACGGGTGACTGAGTCATCACGTCTGTGGCTTCACTGAGGGGCCCAGGCCTAGAGCATTATGACAAGTTCTGAGCATCTACCCCAACCCCATTCCCACCAAAACAGAATAGTCTATGCACTCAGTCCTTTTGGTGGATTTTGCCTTAAAACACAACGTTCTGATCCTGAAGGAATACACAAATACCTTTGCCTTGGGGTGTGTGCAGAAGCTCAAAGAAGCAGACCTGGGAGGTGAGGTTAGCCACACCCGGCCTAGCCAGCTCTTGGGAAAGTCCACCGTGTCATGGGTTGCTGTACAGCCCTCTCACACACACGCCCTTCATGGCTACCACCTCTTGGTTTTACAGATATGAACCTAAACTTTCAAAACCTGTCAGTAATGGGGCTCCGAATCCTCCTGCTGAAAGTGGCCGGATTTAACCTGCTCATGACGCTGAGGCTGTGGTCCAGTTAAGGTAAGAAGGCACCAATGCCCAGAGAAGGCTTAGAGGTGTAGGTAGGTTCAGGGTAAGCCCCAACCCTGAGCACAAATCCACCCTCAGCTTTAAAATTGGCTTTTAAATCCTGAGGCTGGACCCACAGAATGTCTCCACCCCCTACCCAGTTACAAGTTGTAACACTGTTGCAACAGAGCCCGGGAACACCTGGGTAGCAGAGCGCAAATCCTTTCAGCATCCTAGGTCCAGTCGTGACTCTAAGATACATGAAGAACAGCTCAGATCATCCTCATTTAGAAATGATAAAAGTGAGGCCAAGTCGCATCAAGGGTGACACAGCCAAGGAACAACAGAGGACGAGAAAACTCTGACCCTGATGCCCTTGCCTCTGGCCCCGCCTTCCAGAGTGTATTCCCCTTCCTGTGCCTTCTTCCTAGCAAGTTCTCTAAACTAGATATTCAAGGACACTAGCCGTAAGCCTGGCTGGAGTCATCGATCTTCCGAGGTCCCTGGTCACCTTGCACAGCCCCTCATAAACTCCTCCCCCTCACATCCCTGAGGGTCCTGGTCCTCGGTACCAAGCCTGACCTCTGCGTTTCCTCACTCCAGGTCCTCCAGGTCGGCAAGATTGAAAGAGCCCAAGACTCCCAAGCTCCGCCCCCTCCTCACTCCTCCGCTCCCTCTTCAAGCCCAAAGGAGCCCTCCAGCCTCAGAAAGAAGCCCGTCTGGGGTCTGGCTGGCCCCAGCTCACAATCCCATCAACCGCATCTCCCGGATTTGTGAGGGAAGCGGCCGGAGAGCTAAGCGCTGCTCGGCTCACTTGGCTCCCTTACTGCTGCTGACCATTCACCCGCAAAGACAGGGGCGGAGCCGCTCCTGGATCTGAAGACCCCTCCCCCACGACACAGTCCCCTGTATATCTCTTGGAGAATGTTGTATAGAACATGGGGTTTTTTGTTGGTTTTTTTTTGGGGGGGGTGGTTTGTTTGCTTTTTAAGCATCTATAAAGAAATGCATATTACTCTTTCATCAAGGGGTAAAAATGATCTTGTCTAGACCCTCCCTGCTGCTGTGTGTACTGAGCCACATTGTATCTGATTCTGCTGCCCATGACATCATTAAAGGTGATTCAGAAAAACCGAAACTGTGATCCTAGTTGACTGGGCTTGGTGGGGGCACTGCCATGCTTGGAGGAACCAAAGTCCGCGTCTATCACCCTTGCCCAGACGGTCACCTCAACAAACCTCTCCGTTCAACCTCGTGGAAAGCCCTCTTAAAAAGTCCACTAAGCAAGCTATGCCCAGGACCAGAATGATCCTTTGACAAGTCAGACGCACCTCGAGGTCACCCATACGAGGCTGACCAGGGGGGCTGGTGGGGGGGCTCCGACCTGCAGCTGAACTTCACCAATCGAGGGTGACAGGTCCCTCCAGGTTCTCCCCCGCTGGCTCCTGCCCTCCCTCAGGGTCTCAGACTGGAACTGCGTTTTGCCTCACAAATCCACGGCTGGGACTTGGCCAAGGACAGCAGATGTCCTAAGCTCCCGCTAGCAGCGAGAGTCCCTGCCCTCACAGCACAATCTTCTCTGCAGAGAGAGCGCCTCTCCTGTCCATCGCCTTTCCCCCCAAGGGCAGGGATTCTGATGGGAATACACCTCAGAGACGAGGAGCAACTGACTTCCTCGGCCCCAGGACTGCCCCGCCCCACCCGCTGCCACCGCCCACTACTTCCCAGGTTCACCTGTGTGTCTATGCCCACACTGGCCAGAAACATGCTAATTCTCCCGGCTGTGACCAGGCCTGTTTCTCCTCACAGAGACGGGGCTGACCAGCCTTAGTGTGTGACCTGGGGCATCTCCCTCCCTCTGGGGAGCCTCGGGGTCACCACCCATGAAATGTCAGTTGCAAATGGAGACTACAGCAACTCCCACCCCCACCCCCCATACAACCCCCCTCCCGTGTTCCCTCTCCTGGCTGCCCCTGGTTAGAATGACCGCAGAATCCCATCATTTCTAAACTGCCTCATCTCAGGCCTACAATGAAGCCTCTTGAGATCAGTGAAGGGGAGGGTCTCAGGAGACACCACCATCACACACACACACACACACACACACACACATGCGTGCGTGAGGAGGGGCGAGAAGCCTCTTCCCCAAACCCCTCCTCGCGTGTCTGACACGATGCCAGAGACCGCCACTGGGAATTTCTTTTAATTAAACCATTCTCTTCCCTGTATTAGATGAGGGTGCCCATGGGAAGGTTAGTGCGGCAAGCCTTTATCAACCATTAAGAACTTAGGGCAAATTAGTTTGTCTTTTTCCCCCCCTCCTAAAGTGGTAATTCACTTTGTTCTATTAAAAAAAAAAAAAAATCCAGGCAAAGAAAGCGTGGGTGGCTGAGGAGGCGCCGCGCTCCTGGAAAATGGCTGCCTCACGTGATGCTGGGGCTTGTGGGCATGGGACAGAGGAAGAAGCCAGGAAGGCAGTACAGGAGCCAAGGACGGGCCTCCTCACTAATATGAGAGGCCCAGCCTCTGTAGAACCACGCTAGCCCCGTGCCCCCAGAGAGCACCATCCAGGGGACGCGAGAACCCCACAGTCATCTGAGGAGCAGCGTGAGGTGATGTGGCGGGAGCGGAAGGGCCACCCACACGGGTGAAGTGAGTAACCCTTCCTCCCTCCAGGCCCAGCCCAAGCCAGGCCATGAGAAGGCAGGCAGGAGGCCATGAAGACATCGGAGTCAACTTCACCCCCAGAAAAATCGCCATCCAATCAGAACAAGAGCTTTCCCGCAGAGCTGAGGCTGAGTCGCCACAGGGGCTGAACACGTGTGGGGAACAGGCAGAGACTCTTCTGAGTCCAGTTCTGGGCCGCCCACTGCTCAGTCTGGCAGAGGCTACTGAGGTCACAGGGCTGCCACCGCACTCTGGACCGGCTCACGCAGAGAAGACACCAGCAAACACCTTGCCAGGGCCGGCTAGAGTCTAGACGAATGCCCTACTCCCCAAGGGCTTTATGCAGGCCAGCTCTGAAGGCAGAAAAAAATGGACCCCTCGTGTCCCACGGCTCGAACTGTGGAAGGTGTTCTGAGCCTCCCCCAGTGCAGCTGGAGTCACAGTTCAGTCTGGAGACAGGCGGGCTGGATCGGTGCGATCCGTGGGACATCCAGACAGGAGCGTCGGCCCCGACCACTCAGGCAGCCCTCTGAGGCAGCCAGGTTTGGTTTTGTCTCTTTTTGTTTTGGGGTAACACCATAAAATCCAACTCTCAAAGCTCATGGGAAACCTTAGTATCATTTTATTACCAGGTGACATGTGGGCACGGGCGCATGCTGGCCCACAGATGGCCCTCAGGACAGGAGGAGTAGCTCGCTCACAGTAGGTACTCGGTACCTAGCATAGTACCTGGCACCCAACAGACTCCAACAAATGAGCCAATGAGGGTCCACACGCTCACTGGGGAGGGAGTTGAGCCTGAGAGGGAAATGGTGGCGCTAACAGAGGCCAGGTGAGCCACTGTTTGAGTTTAGCAAGGCACAGAGTAGTTTGGCAAAAACTATTAGAATAATCAGAGCTTAGTGGTGGGCCCGTGAAGAGTTCAGCCTCAGCCTCAGTGATCATTGATTGACCCTGGAGGACAGTTCCTAGGAAACACCGGCTTCTAAAAGTCTGAACTCTGGCCATACACGAGAACCAGCATCCAGGGCCAAAGGCCACTTAGTGTCCATTTCAGTTTTCCCAGTGACCCACACAAATCCCCTGAAACCTAGTTCCTCAAGCATCATGTGGGAAGAGGGCCTTCCGGTTTACTTAGTACAAGGGGGAAGTCTACATCCAGCCCACCCCGCCCTGGACAAGATGTGAAGTCTGGGTCCCCAAGGGATTCTCCCAGAGATGAGCAAGAGAGGAGTCAAATACTGTGACTCTTGAAGATGTACATACTGGCTGGGGGGGGGGGGGGGCTACAGAGGGGGGGAGGGACAGCCTGAATGATCGCCGGCCCTGCTTTCTTTAGACCTCCTTTCATACACACACAAGGCATAGGATTTCCTCCAAGAATCACACAGACAGCTGCACCCTGAAATGGGTAAGCTGGTCAGATATTGACTCAATAGCCAGAAGTAGAACAGGAAATGGAAAAAGTTTCCCACTTCCCTCCAGGTGTTTGGGTCTGAACAACCTCCCACTTCCATGACGTCATGGTTGCTGACATGGGCAAACAGGGCACCCTTTGAAGCTCTCCCGCAGAAGCCACATCCTCTGGAAAGAAGAGTTAAAAATACAGAGGTAGAGATAATATCTCTCCGGGCCACGTGCCCAGAAGAGGGAGGCTGGGCCGTTACACCGCAGCCCGACCACAGGTGCAGAAAAGAAGGCCACCGAGCACATTGGGTGGGGCTTGCAGGTCTTGGTGGTAAAACACCCATGAGCAGCAGCCAGCTGGGGAGGCACTGCTGCTCCACTCCCAAGAAGGCCCCCTCCCCTGAGCTCTATTGCCCTCAAATTAGACCAGTCTATATACTTAGTTCAAGGGAGAAAGTCTACGCCCAGCCCACCTTGTGCTGGACAGGTTGTGAAAGAGGCATCTGCCTATGCACACGGCTAAGGCTGGTTCCCCATCGGATACCTTCCACAAGAAGCCCCGTACGCTCTCATTTCCACTCCAGGAGGAAATTTAAGCGTCCAGAGATAACCCTGGTGGACATCTGTCTCTCAGGGTCCAAGGAAGTTACAGAACCTGAAACCTGAAAAACTTCCGTCTTGGGAGTCCCACTCTGTTACAGTGTCTTAAGGTAGCCACAAGGGGGCAGCAGTACTCCACCAAAAGGCTGCTTCTCCCTTGGCATGATTATTCTGAATAAAGAAAATCCCCCACAGCCTACGGAAAAAAAAAAAAAAAAAAAAAAAAAAAAAAAACTCTTCCCAAAGGAAAATAAAATGGCAAGTGACTTCTGTTTCTCAAGGTTCTGCCCTGTGCCAGTCACTGGACTCCAGACTTGTGTGATTCTCTTACCCTGAAAAGAGTCTAGGGTCAGGCCTTCAGGCAGCAGGGGGCACTACCGGCCCAGGTTTGGGAGAGCCAGCTACGAGAGAAACCCAGAAAGAAGCTACCCTGCTGGGAGCCAGGAGATGGAGGCCCAGGATCCACGGCTTCACTCTTTCTAATCTGTAAACCCACAGCCTCAGTTTCCCTCTTTGTACCAACAATCTCTCAGGTGGTTTAGGAATGAAGGTTTTCTTCAAGCAGGATACCTGTCAGAAAGCAGACACTGTCAGGTTTCAGGGACTCTGTGGCTCCATACAGATGAAGTTTAAGAACTGGTTGAAGGGATAGCCCATACATAACAGTACTCACATGCTGGGTGTCTTAGAGAGAAGGGACCGGTTAGAAAGGAGAACAGGGGTTTGGAATTCGGGGCTGTTGACCTGGAATCTGGGTGACGGGCACATTAGGGTAGACACCTGTCAAAATGCATCCGGCTGGAAAGCCTAGGTCTTGCTGCATCTCGGTGTGTATAAACTAATCTGTACTAAACACCAGAGGACCTAAAGTCAAGGCACACACAGTCCGGGCAGTGGTGAGCGTGGGAGACGGAATGGCTGTGATTTTATGGCTTCTGTTAATACCTTCCTGGCACCCCTCAGGCAGGCAGGGTCTGTAAGCATCACTGTCCTTCCCCAACCTTCTTTCCTGGCACGCGGAGACCAGGACGCATGCCCACCTACCTCTCCGGCCCCTTGTCGGAGGAGATAATGGGTATGCTAATGCTTAGCGAACCGAAATCCCGAAGCAGACATAAAGCAGCGGGATGTCAGAGTGAGCAAAAGGATGGAGCATAATCCAGCGTGCAGGCTGACTGTGCTCCGATGCACCCCTGCGCCCCCATGCTGCGATAAAAGCAGCCCGCAGCCTAAGAATGCAGATGCTGGATGCTCGATGCTCGGGTAGGCACAGGGCTCGCCAGGCCCCTGCTCCGGGGGCTCGCCGCGCCCACCCCCCACCCCCAGGGCTCGCCAGCCCGCCCCCCCCCTCTCCGGGGGCTTGCCGCGCCCACCCTCCACCCCCAGATGACCACACCTCCCACGGCTGTGGCCCCAGCAGCTTCACACACACAGCTGATACTCCTTCTATGACCTCCAGCTTCCAGCTTTTGGGAGGTCACAGTGGAGACTTTTCAGGACCACAGGACCCCACAGTAACCCACGGCCTCTCTGATACTTCTCACTGTATCGCCCAGGAAGGGACAGGTTTTTCCCCTCCTCTCTGGCACCCTAGGGACTTCCCTGACCACAGGACTCAGGAGTAGCAGGATACAGTCTCTCAAGGCCCCTCCCCCCAGGCAGGTTTTCTGGGCAGCATCCTGCCTAAGACCAGTGTGTCCCACATCACCCAAAAGGGCTTCCCACCTTTGAGAGATAAACCCAGGGTGTGTCTGCCTTGGGGATGTGAACAGACTTCCCATCCAGAGGCCACCGGATCCCAGTTTCGAAGTCCTCCTGAAATCCTCTGAGAAGCTGTCCAGTTCCACCCTTTTCTCTGAAACATCCACATTAAATCCGTCAACCAAGGGGGGAAAAGGAAGACACCAGACAGAGGAAGCACATACGGATGGAAGAGGTGGGCTGGCAGAACCTGAGAATGCAGGGGACCAAAGAATGTGGTTCAGGCTGTGGACGCAACTGGTCTGTTTCATGGTCAGCCTGGGCAAGAAGACCCCAAGGTAAAACTAAAGACTGTGGTCAGCGGAACTGCAAGACATGGCTTCTGTTGACTCGAGGGTGCCCTTCCTTCTCCTTGCCCACCCCGGCTGAGCTGTTCTGATGGTGTGCAGGACACTTGGGCTGGCAGTATCCTTGTGTAGAATCCCTAGTAACAACAGTGTGTGCACCTACGCAAAAGTCGCCGGCTTCAATCCTCGCACGTCTGAGTCACAGGCAGAGTCTTTCTCAGCCCCTTCTACAAATTAGGAAGCATTCGGACTGGCTCACATAAATCCACGGTGGACCAGTCCTAATGCCCTGATTTCCCACTAAACAGAGTGAGCAGGAAGTCTCAGTGCTAGGGGCCGCCACCATATACATAGGACCCCCAACCAGACCAGTTCCCAGTACTCTGCTTCAGTGACTCTTCTGTGACTGTGTGCCCTTACCTGGTTCCTCTTTAGGACTGGATTAGAATGGCAGACCAGAGCCCTGCACACTCCAGGGAACCTGGTGGACATGGTTCACCTGCTGAGGGGATACTTTCCATGCATAAACTGTGCTACTCCGTCTCCCGACAGGAGGCTGCACTGAGGGGCAATGGGGAGGTCAGAGAACGCTAGCAGAGTCGGTTCTCTACTGTGGGGAAGCTAAGGGGTCAATCTCAGGTCACCAGGATTGCACGGAAGGTGTCTTTACTCTCTGAGCCACCTCGCCAGCCCCGTGGGTCAAAAGTTCAGTGATAAGGCAAAATCAGAAGACCAGCTGGCCGGATGACTCTGTATACAAAGGCACCTACTGCAGCCCTAGTGACCTGAGTTTGAACCCCAGTACCTACATGGAAGAAGGAAAGAACGGACTCCTGCCAAGATGTCCTCTGAAACACCCAAAGCACGCACGAATGCACAGAGAAAGGCCACACCCGTCAACACGCAGAGGAGAGTGAATCGGGGTGCCCGGCTCCTGAACCTAAGGCTCAGGGAACATCGCAAAAGGGGCGTGGGGGGCACAAAGATTGTAAGAGTCAGAGAACCAGGAAGTGTGCTCTGAGATTGCTCCCTTAGAAATGCGAGGGAAACTACCCACGAAGTCTCTCCAGCATGGAAAGACCCCGAGGGAGGGGACCAAACAGGCCCCAACCCTTAACAAGGAACACAGCAGCCAAGGAGCCCTGAGAGTGGGGGACATTCTTCCCCAGGGAAAAGCCCCCAACTAGCTATCCAATGGTCAGCTCTGAAATCATACACATCCATATGTATGTGTATGTGTATATATGTGTGTGTATATACACACACACATACATACATATCTATCAACAATTAAAGAGGACAGAGACCATGAATTTGAGAATGTATTGGGCAGGAGACGAGTAGATGGGAGGGAGAAGGGGGAAATGATGTAATTTTTAATTGCAGTTTTTTAATTAAAAAAAAAAGCCAATTGTTCTTAAAAATTAAAAAAAAAAGTGCTGTCAAGCTGACTCAGGGTCCCTCCAAGCCATCGACCTAGAACATACACACACACACACACACACACACACACACACACACACACATTTTCCCAATATTTGCATTTTTAATCATAGTGGTCCACCCTGTGAGAGCTGGCAGTAATGGGTCTCCTGTGAGACCTCTCTCCTCCCACTGGCACGCGAGGTCCTTGGCCAGACCCCGGCCGGCCGCCAGCTGGATACACCGCTGAGGGAGAAAAGCGTCCTGTCAGCGCCCTCCATTCTGCCAGTTTCCATGAGGACGGGAGCATGTGTAGAGCAGGAGTGTGAGGTGTCATGGCACCCGGGCTCACAGTTAATTAGCTCATCTAAAGCCTAACTAATGCTTTGAGTCAGAAAGAAGACTCACATCCTAACACCGGCGAGCCAAGGCTCCATTTCCCCCACTTGGAGAAATGCGACATCATCGTTGCGGGGCCGTAGGACGCACAGCAGATGGGCAGTCACTTACCACCGTGCCAGGCATACAGGGCGCAAGCGGCTCGCTCACCCTGGGCAGAGGCTGCTTATCTTTACAGCCCATGCCTACTGGGCAGAGCCCAGGCGCCTAATTATTTACAGAATTGTAGAGACGGAGGGTCCTCTAAGGTTCAAAGGACAATATGGCAGAACGCAGTCTCAATTCAACACTTTAGATCACATTCCACAGCACCAGGCTGTCCACTTTAGGGGGAAAAAAGCTTTGTGTGTGCTCAGACTTAAAAATTCCAAATTAAGTACATAAAATATTTGTCTGGTCTGACAGAAATTCTCATTTTTTCCTCTCTTACTAAAGTCCTTATTCAAGGTAAAGGATCACGCATACCCAGGGAAAACTCTTTTTTTTTTTTTTTTTTTTTTTGAACATTAACTGTAGTCTTGTACTGGCTGGTTTTCATGTCGATTTGACAGTCTCAAGTCATTTTGGAAAGGGAATGGTCAACTGAGAAAATGACCCCCTCAGATTGGCAGGCAAGCTTGTGGGGCATTTTCTTAATTAATAATTGAGGAGGGAAAGCCCAACCCATTGTAGGTGGTGCCACACACACACACACACACACACACACACACACACCATACACCCCATACACACCACACACACACACACACCATACACCACACACACACACACACACACCACACACACCACACACACACACACACACACACACACACACACACACACACACACGGGCATGGCATCGGGAGCAGTCCAGCAGGCAGCCTTCATCCCTGGCCTGTGCATCAGCTCCTGCCCTGAGTCCCTGAGTCCCTGACTGGTGGATTATGGGCTGTAAACTGAAACAAACCCTTTCCTTCCCAAGTGGCTCTCACCTCCCCCTGCCCCACCCCCACCCCATAGTATTTTATCACAGCAATGAACACTAAGATAAATCTTAAGTCACAAGTCACGGGGCACCCAATATTAGCCTAGACTTCCAGCCCAGAGCCACAACCCACAACTACAACTGAGCTCGCTTCCAGGCGCCGGGAACTAGCTGGTGCCGGCTTGCTGAATCTCCCAAGGAGGGAACAAATCTCTGTAGCTTCCCCCAAGAATTCTCCGTCGACCGTCGACCGTAACAAGGGTGCTTTGTGGGCCGAGATCACAGGGCACCATCAAAGAGCAGAGGTGCAGGCGGCTGAGAGAGGAAATGTGAGAGACATTTGCATGCCGTGGAGACAGGAAGTGTGTAGGCAGAAGGTGCACAGGGCTGTTTCCCACCACCGCAGAGCAGGCAGCAATGTACAGTCGGTGTGGTAACGACTACAGAAAGAACACAGGAAATAAAAATAAACCACCCCACGGAGGAGCGTGAGCTCGCGGCTGCGGGAGACAGCAAGGCATCCCTCAGCCCGTACTGTACCCGCTTCAGCTGAGTCAGCAAAACAAGTCCCTCAGGACAGAGAGCCAGGCGGAAGGCCCTGCCCTCACCTAGGGAAAACCCACGGCCAGTCTTCCTGGGCGGATGGAACCGAGACTCACAGAGCAAGCTAGCTAGAGTCTCTAGCAAATTAGCAACCTATGGTGCATTTTCAAGTTTGAACTCAAGACTCTGGAAGTAATCTAGAGTTGTGGACTGTTGCACAAACAAACAGCAAGATGTGTCTGCCATCAAGGCCAGTCTGGGAAAATCACAACCCTAAGACAAAAGCAAGCCTGACACTCGGAAACTCGGTGCCTGGCCCACGTGGCTCTAAACCCACTGCCTTAAACTCTGATTACTTTTCCTATTTGAAATATCTGCTTCTTGAATCCAAACTAAAAGTCCTCCAGATCTCCCGGAAAAGCTGCATAAGGTCTGTGCGCAGGGTCGAGCCCACTGACCAGGCAGCCATCTTGGGGAAGTTCTCCTCACAGGGCCAGGCCTTGCCCGACAGAATCCCTGCCAGGTTTTGTTGCTATATTGAACCTAACCATTCCCAAAAAACTTAACTCTTTGTAGAGCCACTCGATCCGGAGCATGTCTAGCCAAGCAGAGAGCTAATGAAGAAGAAAGGAGAGGCTCCAGCTTTGTCGAGCTTCTGGGTAATTGCAGGACACACCCAGAGCTGAAAGTCGGTGCATTTCAGACTTGTGTGTGCACACCACCAAGTCGGTGCATCTCAGACTTGTGTGTGCACACCACCACCCAGGGACCCTGTTAAATGCAAAGCTTTGCTTCTGATGCTTGGGGGTAAGGCCTGGGCGTCTCCTTTCCAAACAGCTCCTAAGTGGCCAGCACTAATGGCGGACTACCCACTGAAGAGCAAACCTTCTAGCTTGACAGAACCTTCAATCTGCTAGGATGGGTAGTCAGCTATACCCCAAAGACTGACTTGATCTAGTGTGACCCAGGCAACCGAACTGTGAGTTCCTCAGCCTATGCCAGTGTGCGGTGGCCCACGGGACTCTGGAGCACAGGTCACTTGGTAATCAGCTCCAGTGGAACGGCTCCCCATATATGGCCAACGTGCTGCTCCTGAGCGGGACGGACGCAGAGCCCCCTGGATCCAGGGTGCCTAGACTCCAGCCAGCAGATGCTACTCCACTCTGGCTTTGTCCTTAATGTGACCTTCTGCTGCTTGTTTCTAAGACCTGTGGCCTTAGGCACAAATCTGAGCTTCATTTCTTCACCTATTTAATGAGAACTGGAAACTCTGAAGACAACTGTGAGGTGAAATGAAGGCTTGTGAGGGAGCTTTGGAAAATAACGTAAAATACACACACACACACACACACACACACACACACACACACACACGTACACACATACATGCCACGGTCACGTACCACAGACAGCACAGTCTCTCATACAGTCACACACAGACATGCAACACGCACTGAGACACCTGCCTCCGGTCAGTCACACGCCTCTCTTACCTCGACTGCTCAAGCACGCACATGCACATGCACATGCACACACACTCGCACAGGCACACTCTGCACTTGGCTTGTACTGCCAAAGAGACAAGCACGTATGCCACTTTTCCCCAGAAGCAGATGGAACAGAGCAAGGAGAGCGCACACAGCTCAGCTCCTGACGAGTGCTAAGCAGTGCGGCCCAGGCAGTGAAGGGTTAGTCACAGACTGCCTGACCCAGCAGAGGACAAAGGGCTGCCAATATCCAGGTTGTCAGCACTACCTTTAGTCCCTAACTCCAATGGCAACTACTTAACAAAAACAAAGGTGAAGGGTCACAGGTGAAGGGTCACAGTTGGGAGCAGGTCATGAAGAGCACATGGACCCGAGGGAACCGGATCAGCACACAAACGTGAAGGAACAAACGGCACTCGGAGGCTCGGAGGGGGCGGCAGAGAAACATTTTTTAATTTGGAAAGTAAGGGTTACACCGAGGGGAGGCAGAGTCTGTGCTAACAGACCTGCACTGTGGCGCTGGTCCGACGGAGCGAAGGGAGTTCTCTGGACATGCCACCTCACGGCCTGCGAGAACCACAGTTAAGCACGAATCTGAAGAAGCCATGTGCATTGAGATGCCGGCTCGAGAATTCTGATCCAGGGGACGTCAGAGAGTGAGTCTGAAAGAAGAGAAAGGTGTGTCAGGTCCCGAGCCCTTCCATCTGGACCCTCCCTCACCCATGAGACAGCTGCCGCCCTCTCAGTGCATAGCGGTGTTCAGACCAGTCACAGTCACAGGAACATGGCCGATGCTCACAAGCAGTTCTGAGAGGCGGCTATAGGACTATACTCACACATAAAGTCCAAGCTCACGAGAGAGGGAGGAAGGCCGTTGAGGCGCTGGCGACGCACCCAGCTCTGGACCTACCAGCCCCAACTGTGAACAGCCGCTCTCCTCCCTGCCCTCAGGTCTTCTGAGCACTGACGTCCAGTTTGAGGACAGACTCATGACTGTGGCTAAAACGTTTCAGAACCTCAGAAAGGGCCGGGTCTGTGAAGAGGTAATGCTGCTCCCACTTCTCACAAGTCACTTTGGGTAAGATGGGCCGTGGGGGCGGGCTGCTGCTTATAGCGGGTGGATTCTGATACTAAGACACGTGCCTTAGACACCAAGGCCAGTCCACACAGAAAGGAGGAGGGCTCGGGAAAGAGCAGGCCTTTGGTGGTAGTTTCCAGAAAACCCTGTTCCGTCTTTTCCAGCGTGGACGTACTCAGCAAGTGCTCAAACAGGGGCCTCGGGGTTTCTGAAATGTTGACATGATGAGGCCGGTGAGCAACTCAGGTTGCTTTAACTGCAAGCGAGAACAGGCTGCTATCAAAACCTGCCTCAAAATCTCTGCCCTGATGGGGCTACATGCAGAATGGAAGACACCTACTGAGAAAGGTGAGGGGGTCCCCAGTCTATCCCCCAGGAAGAAATAGCACTATCTAATCACCCTAAAAGAAAGCAAGAAAAAATACAAGAAATGATGACAATAACATTTTCTACAAATGAAAATGACAACAGCAGACAGAGCCCCGGTCCTGGGATTGTGGGCTCTTCCCCAGAACTTTCTCTAGACTGTCACCATCACTGGACAGATATGATCAAATGCTGACCTTTCCCTGGATTCTGATCACCCAATTACAGCCGAAACTGGGGGCCGATATAAATCAAAGACAACTGAGCATAACTCCCAGGAGCAGAGCACAGTCTAAATCATTCTAATGCTACAAGGCACAGCTCATAACGTCTAACAGTGAAGGACACTCCAGAAATCAACCAGGCTAATCCTCTCCTGTTAGAGATGGTAAATCTACAACTTGATAGCTTAGGAATTTTACCCACAGCTATTCTGTCCGACCCCGTACCCAGCAACTCCACAGATGTATTTAACGTTGGCTAAAGCCGCCTGAAGTCATGGGCGGGCAGGGCTGCAGGTGCAGGTCAGGTGGCACAGTGCTGTAGCATCGTGACACCCAGGGCCCACTGTGTCGGCATGCCGGCTCATGCCAGAATCCCAGGACTTGGGGAGAGACGGCACGAGGGTCAGAAGCTCAAGGTCTTCCTTAACTATAGCTGCGTTCAAGGCTAGCTAAGGATTCAGAAGAGACTGTCTAATAAAAATAATACATCAATTAAGGAAATTAAACCTTAGTTCCTTGGTTGGTGAGTCCCTTTTCAGATGTCCACCAAGCCACACCCAACCATGTGACCAATGGTCACTGCTGTGGTAGGGCAGACCCAGGCCCTGTGAGGTCACCACCGTCACCACTATGAGATTACCTCAGCTCTCCCAAGCTGCATTCCCCTACAGCTCTCCGACACCTCGGTAATGATGTCTGTCTTTGCACAGACACCTAAGATTGTCTGTCTTTATCCCTTTTTATAAACTGTTAACATTTCCCATTTAAGCAAGTTTACTACTTTAACAAACACAATCCTTTAAGTACGTATGTATATATAAGTACATATACACATATATATAATCATATATAAACATATAAATATATAATCACCACTCAAAAGTTCTCGAAAGCACAGAGTTCAGGATCCAACACCCACTAGTGAGCGCCCACTCCGCCACCCCACCAAGGACTAACGTCAGCTGAAATTTTGCAGAGGCCGAGTTCTCTCAGTACAAAGCAGGTACGCACATGGCTGTCCGGCTGTCCACCACAGGGCAGGCAGGAAAATTATATGCACTGATATAAAGGTACATGCAGAAGACACATGAACCCTAAAGATGTGGGGTGACAAAGCATCTTATCGACGGACGGCTCTGTAGCACTGCACATTAGATATCGAACAATCCCACCTTAATGTCCTCCCTTCGGTAACCCGTGAGATTATGATTAAAAAGTAACAACTGGATGGATGGATGGATGGATGGATGGATGGATGGATAGAAGGAGAGAGAGAAAGAGGAGAGGGGAGGGGAGGGGAGGGGAGGGGAGAGGAGAGAGGAGAGGAGAGGAGAGGAGAGGAGAGGAGAGGAGAGGGGACCCGAATGGAGCCCATGGAACAGTGTGCATCATAACTGTATTAGTGGAAGTTAACAGCTGTAAGAAATTACGAGGAGGGCCCAGCTCCTCCCTGTGCAGGCAGGGAAACCGAGGCCTGGGGTCAGCCTTAAAGTCCTACCCTCAGGAACCTGGGAGAGCAGTGGGGGAGGGGAGAACAAGAGCGAACAGCTTTAAAGCAACGTGACAATGCAGGGTGTGAGCCATGTGCACGCGGGCCTGAGAGCCCAGGGACCAGGCCCCTGTGCAGCCCAGTGGGTGACACGACTCAGGGCTGGAGTCCCCAGAGCCAGAGGTAGGTCCAGCTCAGGACAGAAACAGAATTCTTCACGGATCCACCAGTAAACTACAGTCTCAGCTCTCAGGAGGCAAAGGAGAGAATCCTGAGTTCAAGAATAACCTGGGGCACAGAACAAGACTATCTCGAAAAAAGAAAACAAAGTGAGAGAGTGAGAGAGCGAGCGAGAGATAGATAGAGAGAGAGAGAGAGAGAGAGAGAAGAAATCAATAAATAAATCAATCAGTGGGTGCTCCTGCTACTCCTGACAACCTGAGCTCCATCCCCAGGGCCCACATGGTGGAAGGAGAGAGCAACCCCTGAAGGCTGCCCTTAGACCACGTGCCATGCTGTGTGTGTGTGCGCGCACACACACACACACACACAAATCTACATCTGTCTAGCTCTCTGCCTTCAAAAGACCAACCAGAAGGGTTCAGTCACAAATTAAAAGAGTCAATTAATGCTTTTTAAGAACTATGAAGACCAGCCGGGTGGTGGTGGTGCACGCCTGTGATCCCAGCAGCAGAGCCAGGCGGATTTCTGAGTTCAAGGCCAGCCTGGTCTACAAGAGTGAGTTCCAGGACAGCCAGGGCTATACAGAAAAACCCTGTCTCGAAAAACCCAAATCCAAAAAAAAAAAGAAAGGAAGGAAGGAAGGAAGGAAGGAAGGAGGAAGGAAGGAAGGAAGGAAGGAAAGAAAGAAAGAAAGAAAGAATTATTAAGACCAATCATAGCGAAGTTACCTGACTTTCCTGGCCCTGCACTGAGAAAAGGTTAGGGAGCCACTCACTCCTCAACTAAAAACTGGATAGCACTGTCAGTGGGAACTCAGAGCTGGAGGCAATAAAGGGTCTAGAATAAACGAGAACCAAGTCCTGAGACTGACAAAGGGACCCTGTGAAATGCCACAGTTCATGCTCACAGGTGAGGAACACAAGCCCGGCGTCCCGCTACGGACCCCGAGCTCAGCACTGCCCACTGCTGGCCAGCGTGAAAAGAAACCCATGGGCCGCATTTCCGCTCTCCTGGGCCTCTGCTGCCCTCCCATGACTGTTGTTCCATACACTCCCAGCACGGGAAAGGTGCGCCCACTAGATGGCAGCAGAGTGCCGAGGGTGCTATCTAGACTGTGGCGGATGGCCACGCCCATATGCATGCAGGAAGCCCTAAATGGACTTGGTGGGTTATAAAATAATTTAAAGAGAAGAGAGCATGTGATGGGGTACTAGGCAGGGGTGATACTACCAAAATACACTACATAAGCGGGTGAAATCGTCGAAGAATGAATTAAAACTTTTCTTTAATTTAAAGTCCAGGCCAAGTGAGCTGGCTCAGGGAGTGCGGGCACCTCCTGGGCCCTGATGCCAGGGTGTGGTCCCTAGGACCCACAGTGAAGAGAATGTTCAGAGTAGTCAGTCCTGTTCACCAGATGGCTGTGTGTGTGTGTGTGTGTGTGTGTGCGCGCGTGCGCACACGCGCGCGCACACACACACACACACACACACTCTCTCTCTCTACAGCTTCTCTCTCTAAATAAAATCTAATAAATTCTAAACAATTTTTTCAAGTTCCAGGTAAGCCTTGGATAAGACCTTGTCTCTTAATTAATTAAAAATAGATATAAAGATGGAGATGGAAAAAGGAATACATTTTGAGTCCTTTCCAAGGTAATTCTCTACATTACTATAGTTTGGTAAATTTAAAAAAAAAAAAAGAAAGAAAACAGAAAGGGAATTCCTAGTTATAAACAGTACTATCAGTTCAAAGGTTCTGCCCAGCTCCATAGCCTTCTAGCACTAGCTAGGATTAAATGCTACAAACTTTTGAAGATAATAAAAGACTCTCCCCATAATATTAAAAAGCAGAACTAACAGAACTTCAGCCCAGGCTTCAGCACCCCCCACCCCCACCTCCACCCCAGGAAGGCAAGCACACTGCAGCCGTGTCGCTCCGCGGTGCCCACGGCCCACATCCCAGGAATGTCAACGCCCCAAATGCGACCCAAAGATGCTCCATCTCCCTTTTCATCCTTTCTTTTAAAAACCCTAAAACTGGGCAGGCTACCGCATACCTCTTTACTCCCAGCACCCGGGAGTCAGACACAGGTAGCTCTCTGAGTCTGAGGCTAGGCTGGTCTATAGGGCAAGCTCCATACAAGTTCTATAGCAGCCAGAGCTACACAGAGAAACCCTGTCTAGAAAAACAAACCAACCAACCAACCCTGACACTGGAGCTGGAGAGGTGACTCAGCAGTTAAGATTATAAACTGCTCTTTCAAAGGACCCAGCACCACAGTTATAGCTAACAGTTCCTAACTGCCTGTAACTCTAGCTCCAGGAGACCCGTCCCCTCTGGTCACTATGGGAACCCGCACTAACAATACACAAACACACACAGACACACACACAGATGCATGTATCGGGTGAATGTGCTAAGTGACCCCCAGACGAGAGCATCGCCCCACATTTCTGGAGCCTACCATTTTCTACTAAGTAACTGGACACTGCAATCTGGAATTGGGCGATTCTGCACACGCTTAGCCCATAATTCCCAGCTGGGCAGGGGGCCCAGGGCTGTTAATATGCTTTGCACTACACAGTTCTGCTGAGCCTGCTTCTCCTCTTCTGTCATAATTCTGAAATACTAAGTTCTTTGGGAGCAGAGTCCTCCTCCAATCATGGCAGCACCAGAAAAGAATTTCCCATGATTTGTGGTGTCTTTGTGAGCCTGGAGAACAGCCTGAAAATGCATTCTGCCCCTTTCTAAATACACACCATAACTCACCCGGAAACACCTTCACAAATCTAGAGTAAGGCAATCAGAAGACAGAGTTGTTTCTCCATCTCTTCAGAATGCCTGAGAGTTAGACCTGGTATCCATAAACGCAAGGTGGTCTACACTGGAGGCTACACTCAAGGTATCCATGGAAACAGTTAACTGGAACTGGTCAGAGCTAGGATCTGCTTATCAACTCCTTCTCCAGGCTCCGTAGCTCCTTCTCCACTCTCAGCACTTCCTCCTGCTCTGGGAACACTCATGTCATGTCCTGTTTTTACTGTAGCTGAGGATGAACTTGACATTCTAACCTCCCGCCTGTCTTTGGCCTGCATGCAGGGACGACAGGCACATCCCACTGAAGCTGGCTGTGCAGTACTGACACCGAGCCCAGGGCACCCCACCCCCCAGGGCACCCCACCCCCAGGGCACCCCACCAGCTGAGATGCATCTCCAGCTTTGTTTCTTTTGTTTTTGTTTATACTTTTAAAACTCTCCACTTTTAAAGGCATTTTACTTCCCTTTGAATCCCCACTAACTGGCACTGCCTGGGGAGGAGGAGGGGGGGGGGAACCAGGTCTCCTGTGACTGAAGCTCTACCAGGAGAGCAGAACGAACTGCTTCTCAAATGTTTTCACTGACTACAGCACCCCAACAACATACCACTACCCGTTAAACAGAACTGCTTTTAAGGTGCAGTTATGTGCAGTTTCCAATGCAGCCACCGTCACATCACTGCACGTAATCTGGTTCTTATGTGAAGTTTCTGAGGTTTTTAAGACCAATACACAGGTTTCCATGTAGTGATTTAAAGAGGCTGGCCCTGGGACATTTTCTAAGATTCTCTTCTCTCACCATCTGGAAGCAATAGCACTCAATCTTACAGCGCAAAGAAAGGAAGGAGGAGCACAGGCATTCGTCCATGAGCTGCACCCGCACAGGGCAGAGGCTCCGACATCCTGCCCCCATGCATCTGAGGAGGCAACTGCATTGTTGCCCATTTTCTCTTATTTTTTTTTAAGATTTATTTATTTATTATATGTAAGTATAATGTAGCTTTCTTCAGACACTCCAGAAGAGGGCATCAGATCTTGTTACATGTGGTTGCTGGGATTTGAACTCAGGACCTTCAGAAGAGCAGTCAGTGCTCTTAACCGCTGAGCCATCTCTCCAGTCCACCATTTTCTCTTATTAAAAGAAAAGCACTGGTGTGTGTTGGGGGGGAGGGGGGAATCATGTACTTATCACAGCTTTAAGACTCTGCTTCTGGGGTGTAGAGGTTTGAATGAGTGGCCACGGGCTCCTGTGTTCGAATGCCTCCAACCAGGAGGTGGAACTGTGGGAGGAGGATTAGGAGGTGTGTCCTCGTTGGAGGAGGTGTGTCACTAGGAGTACGCTTTCAGGTTCAAAAGCCCATGCCACCGGCAGTTAGCGCTCTGCTTCAAGCTGTGGCTTAGGATGTAAGCTGCCTGCTGCCGCCCCAGCACCAGGCCTGCTGCCGCCATGCTCCCGCCTTGACAGTCACAGACTAACTCTTTGCAACAATGGATATCAAATCAAACACTTTCTTCTACAAGCTGCCTCTGCCATGGTGTCTTGCCACAGCATTGGTAAAGTAATGAGACAAGACGGGAGAGTGGGGAGGAGGGCACACAGCCTATGAAGGGAGGGTAGACAGGGTTTTCAGCTCTGCAAAAGGGATCTAGGCCTACCTGTGTTTCCCTCTCAGAATTCTGTAAAGTTAGTTTGGGGGCGAAGATGGCTTCAGTGCCTAACAAGGGATGCAGCAAACGAACCAAATGCTGCCAGTCTGGTTCCAAATCTTCTCAAGTTAATCCAACGTTACCATTTACGTGGGGGCACACATTCATAAGGACCAGCTGTCGGTCATTCACACTCCTCTGAATACCTATCAGGCAACAACGGCCATATTTAATATTTAACATTGATGGCAATCAGAATTGGAAGAGAACTGAAGAACAAATCTAAAAGCAAAATCTGCAATTTATCTTTCTCCAAAAGCCTTCGGGTGCACACCTGTAGTCCATGGGCTGATGGGCATGCTGATATAATGCCCGCTTGAAGCTTAGGAAAGCCTGCAAAGACCCTACAGCACTCTGGGAATGGCCGACCAGGACCAGAACCAGCCGGCCTAATCCACCTGCTAGAGTCAGCATAGCAGGCCAAGGCTGGGGCCACCACTTACGCTCAGCCCATCTCCAGCTCCACGGTGAGGAAACGGGAACAGTTCAGCCAACGAAATTCATGACGACAAGGTGCAGGATGGTGCTGGCAAAGAGAAAATCGGCAAAGGCTCGCTCTGGAGAGATCCCTTGGAAATCCGCCTTGTTCTGGGGGTTGATCTGTATTCTCAAGCAAACTGGGTAAGAAACAAAACACGAAAGTCAGTATTCAGAAATATAAAACAAATGATTGCTAATCAATACACAAATATATCCCGTGTTGAAAATTCTCTAATAAAATGAAAGCACCACACCCAAGAGGCATGTACAGGAGTGACGCCTATGACGTGCACCATGCTAGAAAAGTTAACGTCAATTAACAGTGCAGAGGGGATTATATAGTACTTTCATGTGTGTGTGTGTGTGTGTGTGTGTGTGTGTGTACACATCTAGACACACAAAGAAATACAATACAGCAATGAAAAGGAACTTCTGCTAGATCCAAGTTGGATGAATTTCACAGTGCTATGCAGCCCAGTGCAAACGTAAAGAGTACACACTAGATGATTCCATACACATGGAGCCTTGAAACTAGGCAAACTGGACAGACATGGTGGTACACACCTGTAATCCCAGAACATGGGCGGCCGAGGGAGGACAGCCACAAGTTTAGAGACCAGTCTGGACTACAGAGTTAAGACACTCAGAAAAGCAAGACAACAAAAAATAAACAAACAAACAAAATAGGCAAAATAAATCTAGAGTAGCAGAAGTCAGACAGTGGTTTTCATCTCTCATGAACAGAAACATGGCTTCAAAACTGCGAGAAACCTTGTATGGTACTCATAATGTTCTGTCCTGATCCGGGCCATAGTTAGGCCACAGTGTTTAAAACCTCATCCATCCCAAACTAGGTGTGGTACTGCCCAGCTGTAACTGGCACTTCTGGGGCAATTGTAAGGGACTCATTCAAGGTCATCTCCAACTTCATGGCAAGTCCAAGGTGAGCCTGAGCCACATAAGACACTGTCTCAAAAATATAAAACTGGACTACGATTGGGAGGGAGCTTACTGCTGAGGGCATTTGCCAGCAAGCCTGACAGCACGCATGCGCGCGCGCACACACACACACACACACACACACACACCTAAAAACTGTAAAAAGTAGAAAATTAAAACCCATAAAAGTATAGACCTTTACAATCTTCACTATCCTTTGTTAAAGGAAAAGTGAAGGGGCAAACACCACGTCAGAGTTACCCTAGCAACCGTAAGCGTATTCCCACGTACACCTGCTAACAGCCTAGGCACTCTCAGGCCGGCTCACTTAAAGGTGTCTGATTATACCTACATGGGCTACGGAGACAGCAGTGACAAAGGTTGAGATGAATGATGGCCTATGACATCCTAACCATCCTCTGCACGAGGATACATGGACCACAAGGACCTCCTACTGTAGATAAACTGTCTTTGGTAAAGTTCTAGTGCCTTTATTTGTCTCAAAAGACAACAGAAGATCCAACACAGGAGCCTCTTGACTGCAATCTCTACTCCCGGTTTCTGTATCTGAAGGCTCTAACCAGGCGGCAGCCAGTCACCCAGACATGAGGAGACGCTCCAGGGGCATTCTCTGCTCAAACACCTTTTATGGCTTCAATAAATTACAGCACCTGCTTCAGGCCGGCATCCACTCCAACATTAACAAAGAATCCACACAGAAGACACACTGATCAGATTAGTCCTCCAGAGTTCATCACCATGGCAACAGTTCCCATCAACCTAAGCACGGAACCACTACAGAACTCTGCAGTGACCTTTATGAAGGGCACTGGCTGGAGTAAGGAAACCACTTAAAACCTTGCTGCAAAAGCTGGGTTAGCCCACCTTTAGGGAAAGCTCCTGGCAATGAATGTGTCTTACAAAACACAGTATGTTTGTAAAATTGAAAGAAGGAAAAAACATGGTCCAAATGTCACCAAGGGGAATAATTAAATCATACTTCACACCTGCAATGAAATTCTATGAATGACTTAGGAACTGAAGAACTCAGGGTTAAGATGATAAAGATAGGCAGAGACAGAGACAGAGACAGAGACAGAGACAGAGACAGAGACAGCCTATAATCCAGAGAAGACAAAGCTTGCTGGTGAAATGGATGTGGGAGTCGAGAGAAATTATGAGATCAAAAAGACCTCCTAAATATCTGGCTAGACAACCCCCCCCCCCCCCCCGTGACACTGTACACCGCTGGTGATCCAGCAGATGGCTCGAAGGGGATGTCCCTTTAGGATATATAAACACAAGAGGTCAAAGAGACATCAAAAAGAGAAATATGTCAGAACTGGACTTGGTATTTTGAACCAACTAGACAGATCCAAACTCAAATATCAATCCCAGGATAACTGTATGCATAGACATAGAACTTAAATTCACCTATGGGAAGAAATACAAACTGAGCGCCCAGCACGGTGAGAAGGAAAAGCCAGCAGGGGGTGAGGAGGAGCAAGGAGGAGGACCTCACGAGAGCGCTGAGACGGGGAAGTGTTGCACTCAGAAAGAACCAGCCATTTGAGCTAAACCAGCCTGGCCTCAAATTCATAGATATCCTCCTTCACAGATACTGAGTCAGCCACTCAAGAGCTAAGGCTAAAAGTATGCACCACCACACCAGGTTCAACTTGTTAAAATTAGACAATATTAGAGCAAGTCTAAGACTTGATTCAGTCGAGAAAACCCATGATGCTGAATGAAGGGCTCCCCACAGAAGCTGCTCAGCCACCACAGAAGACCAGCGTCTCTGAGTAAGCGCAAGAGCTGGCCGCTGCGCAGCCGTGGGAGGGGGTCACGGCAGAGGTGGGCGGGGGCAGGCAGGCTGCTGCAAGCCTTGAGATGACAGACTCCTGGCTACTCTCACTTTGCTTGTAAAAAAACTAAAATATAAGATCAACTGTGGATACAGGCAAAGAAATGGAGAAACTGAGAGGTTACAAAGCACATTCCGGGAAAGTGTGTCACGAGGGACACACTGCGGAGCACTGCAAGGGCCAGGGAGCCCAGCAGGCTCCTGTCCTCCTTCATGGGCAACACTTCCACAGTGACCCGTGCGTCCGCCTGCACACTGTAAGAGGAGGAACCGCATCTGTGACCCTCACAGCTGAGTCCACAGCACACCAGCACACGGCCTGGCAGTCAGTCCTCCATCTTCCTTAAATTAGACAGCTGTGCTGGCAATTTAACATGCACAGGAGGCAGGCATGACAGCCCTGCCCTGGCCTCCCGGAGGGATGCAGACTAATGCAGTCGCGTCTCTCTCCTTCCTTACCCTCACCCAGCACAGAGTGAGGCGAGGACACGAGAGCCCTGGGTCAGCAGGAGAGTCCGCAGCCGTGAACTGAGAGGTGGAAGATAGACCAAGGGACAAGAACCTCGGAATGGCAAATGGCCTACAGAGACTGGACAGTGATGAGGAGGGTGGTGCCAACAAGGCCAGCTCCCAAAAGAGCCTATGCGTCCTGAAAAAAACAAACTAAACACAAACTCTACTTTGGGAACCACAGACAGATTTAGTTAAGTAACACAATCAGGCGTGCAAATCAGATGAGGCTAAAAGAGCTACCAGGGGCGGCAAAGCCAGGAAGCAGCCCAAGGCACCAAGAATAAACAAGTCATGGATGTGACATTTAGTACCCAGACAATCAGCCACGAAGTGGGCAAACCCCCAATCTCCTTCCTGCACAGCAGCTGAGAGCGAGCCACAGGTCAAAGGACACTCCCTAAAGCAGCTCGACCCCAGTCCACATCAGCCAATGGCTTCCCTGAGACAGAAAATCCTCTGGATTAGTCTCCTTGTCTCTCAAATTCAAATTCCTTTGTGATTTCTTAACTGGAAGTACTAAAACTTTACTTTGTAAATGTCGTATGTGTGTGAGTGTGTGTGTGTGTATGTGAGTATATGTGTGGTGTGTGCATGTGTGTCCAGATGCACATGCCTGTGCGTGCATACTTTCAGAGGCCAGAGGACATCGGGTGTCCTGCTCTCTCTCACCCTTTCTCCTCTGAGACAGGGTCTCTTGTTGAGCCTGAAGCTGGCTGGCAGCAAGACTCTGCAATCCTCCTGCCCTGCGGCCCCCAGCCCGGCACTGGGGTCACAGGCACTGGGGTCACAGGCATGTAGCCATGCCTAACTTCTGACCTTGGTGCTGGGGATCTGACCGCACCGCTGCAAGCACTCTAACCAACTAAGCCATCTCTCCAGCCACTAAACTGTGGCCTAAGCAACAGAACAGAACAGAACCAAAGTTCTGAACAGAACAGAAGAACCAAAGTTGTAAAGTAACTTAAAACAATGATTTCACAGACTAGGGATCAGGCTCAGTGGTGGAGTGCTTGCCTAGTAAGATTCATTTTAAAGACAGACTTAACTAATTTCCACTTACTCTCCCTAAACAGCTCTTGAGATGAGCAGGTCCCAGCTAGGTACAAAAGGAAACTACAAGGACTCCCAACACTGTAAAGTTATCTCTGAAGCCACGCTGTCCCTCCTCTAGTGACAGCTAGCAGGAAGATAAGACAGCTGCTGACAAAGGAAAATGACTCCCCTAAGGTCCTTTAAACGCCTGCGACACTACTCACTGCTCAACAAGCCCATCCCTAGTGCCAGCGCACCTCACGCCCCTTCCTGAGACCCTGAATAAGCCACCCGGCCATGAGGAATCAGAAGACACTACTGTGTCTCTACGGGACTTAAATGTTTGAGGGCCCCACTCTAAACTGATTTACAGTGTTCTGACTAATCTCTAAAGAGCAAATGCACATGAAAAGAAATAACCAGCCAAATGGAGAGAAGCAAGCAAGCCATGCAGCTAACATCAACTTCAAGTCTGCCCTTTACTTCCGAAAAGAGAGCTGCTGTTGGGCAGCGGGTTTGATGTTAGTTACTCTTAGTGTGAGTGTATGGGGGGCGGGGGAGGCAGGAGTCCGTTCTCTCCTCCCCCCCAGGTCCCAGGGAGCAAACTCAGGCGATGCTCAGGTTTGGTGACAAGGACCTTCACCCACTGAGCCACCTCAGCTGCCTGTGCCGCCACTGTTAATTCTCAGATGATCTCCTACAGAAACAGGCCTGACACCCAAAGCTCCAGCATTAGTGCCTCTTGGTCTTTCAAAATCCTCCCCCATAATTCCCTACAACCTCCCTTCACCAAAAGTACCCCCTTCCATTCTCTTCGCCCCCCCCCAAAAAAAAACCATAGAAAAGTCAAAAACATCAGCAGGCATAAGATTTCCTGTCTCAACAATATGAACAAAGACTAAACAGCCGAATTTCAAATTTTTCATTAAAACAAGTTACCAGGCAATGATCTAGCCTAGCAAAAGAAGTTGGATTTAGTAAAATTAATGCTGTCACGGGAAACATGGCAGCCAGGCTGCTGATACACCTTTAACCCCAGCACTCAGAACATGGAGGTACATGGATCTCTGAGCTCAAGGTCAACCCCATCTACAGTTCCAGCCAGGCAAGGCTACACCTTGTCTCAAATAAATAAATAAATAAATAAATAGGATGGATGGCTGGATGATGAATGGATCTGAGGACGTAGCTCAGTGGCGAAATGCCCCATGTTCACTGAAGGCAGGAGAATGCAAATAACAACTTTTCTGCAGCAACAATGAATTATCAGAAATCCTTCTTTTCCTTAACCCCATTTCATTTGGAAATATCACTACTAACACTGATCTTACTACTAATAATGACCGCAGTACTAATAATGTCCTCACTAACCATAATGCCCTCACTACTAATAATGACCTCACTAAATACCCTCAATACTGATAATGACCTCACTAACAATATCCTCAATACTGATAATGACCTCGCTATTGATAATGCCCTCTCTACTACTAATACTCTCACTACTAACAGTGTTCCTTTGCTATGCAGTCGAGTCAATAACAAGCCATATACCTCCCACTGGAACCTGATAATTTCAGCCTCAACAGGCACAACAACAGGACTTAGGAGCTGGGGAGATGTTTCAGTTGGTAACGTGCCTACCTCAAAGCATAAGGACCCACGGAAAACCTGGTTTGCTGGCACATCTGTAACTGTGGAGCTGGAGAGTTGGAGAGAGGCAGACAAGACACCACACAACAGGAAGATACCCCCTCCCCAGAGTTCTCTATCCACCAGCCAGTTCAGTCTAAGCAACGAACGCTTCTGCTCTTTGACCTCCATATATACACACAGGCACAGAGACACATGACACTTTACAATACACTATATACACACAAAGATGCCCACAAAAATGCTTTTAAATTTAAAAAAAAAAGAAAAAGAAAAAGAAGAAGCAGGTGCCGGAGAGAAGGCTCAGTGGGTAAGAGTTCTGACTGCTCTTCCAGAGGTCCTGAGTTCAATTCCCAGCAACCACAGGGTGGCTCACAACCATCTGTAATGGAGTTTGCTGTCCTCTTCTGGTGTATCTGAGGACAGCTACAGCATACTCATATACATATAATAAATAAATCTTAAAAAAAAAAAAAGCAAAGGCCATCTCAAAAAAGAAAGAAAAAGGAAGACAGATGGGAAGAGTGAGAGAGCGAGAGAGCGAGAGAGTGAGAGAGAAACGAATGGGCGAACGCACTAACCTAACTTTCCAGCAAATCATTCTTTTCTATGTAGGCCTGGGAAGTCAGGACTTAAGGCAGAGGCTGTAAAGATGGGCAGCTTCAACAGGAGAGTACTTCCTTAAATCAGCTGTCAGGCCCACCCTGTTCCTACACTTCCATAACCAGAGGCTAAATAAATAAATAAAAAACCTTCTCAGCAAGATGCTTTCTCCTGGCTGGCTAATAAAGTTGTCATGAACAGTACTGGGCACAGTCACGAGGTCTGTCAGACCTGGCTGATGGTGCTAACACACCCTGATGGTTAGGGTGTAGCCTCCAGAAGCTGCACCAAAATCCAAAGACGATTCGATGACTGCTGAACAAGCTGACTCTGCAGCTCTGGCTCTGACTGGGGCACAAGTCAACTGGGGCCTATTTAAGTTCTGAAAAGAAAAATTGTTCCCAGTGTGCCTGAAGTAGCAATGTGAATGTGTACATGTGATGTGAGGCTTATGTTGACTGTAACTCAAGTCTCCAGACAAGTCCAATGCCCAAACCAGCTCTAATTCACTGAGGAAAACAATTACTAATAAACCCCCAAAACACTGCTGACCATAATACGCCTGGTAGTAACATTCCTGAGCCAAACCAGCTCTCAGTATTCTCTCAATTCCGTGGGCAAGAAAGGTCAGACTTCAGATGAAATTCATGGCAGCAATCCTCATTAGGATTATAGGTTATCAAATGTGCAGACCCGAAAGAAGAGCAAATACACAACTGTGTGAATAAAAATAGGGTTCAGGATAGTGAGAAAAGCACAGAAATTATGCCCAGAAATAAGTGGGAGTAGGGGTAACTAAAAACCAGCATCAATTGGATTGCCTCCTCTATCACTGAAGTCTTCTAGATGGTGTGGGGATTAGGCCAACGTGATAGAAATAGCTCAGCTTGGCTTTTTTCATTTAAAGCTCTACCAACTTTAAATTTGTATTAAAGTTTCATCAAGTCAGGATATCTTTCCTTAGAGAAATAATAATTGCGACGATCACCAGAAGAGCTATTTCTTTACATATTCAGTTTCAACTCCTAACCAACTGCTTGGCATTAGAAATGTGACATTTCTGAGCCTACTTCCTGGATCCCAAGAAGTAAGCGTGACTTCACAGACGTCGGCTTTCTACAAACTACCAAAGGGTACCGTGAGGACCAAGCTGCGCGCCAACGTGGGGCATTATTACCAGGATACAGAATCATTACCCGCTAGGATGAAGCTGCCCACACAAGAGATGAAGCCAGAGAGGAAAGAGTTGAAGGGGAAGGTGCCCACGAGGAGACAGTAGCCGAACTGCAGCGCCCCGGTCAGCAGTATATAAAGGAGATAGGCGTCCAGCAACTTCAGCCGCTGCGGAGTGGAGCTCAAGTACTCCTCCAGGAAACGGGAGATGACGGACACCACCGACGCCGACATGACGAACGCGGGCACTTCGGATACCGAGGGACTACAGGGTATGTGGCTCGCGCGTGCGCGGTAGCGGTGGCCACGCCTACGCCGGTGGGCCAATTGGCTCCGGCGTAAAGGCCAGCCTTGGCGCGTCACAATTAATGCGCAGACGCAGGCTGCATCCCCAGACTGAGAACTACAGCCGGAAATAAGTTAATGCGCCTGCGCATGGCCTATCTCCGCTCTGGAGACGTGTACTATATCCTTATTTCCGCCCTGCGTTTGTTGACGCCCACTGTTGCTCTGGCGACAAGATTTGTGACAGGAACAAGGGAGGGGGGGAGGTTTAACAGGGGACAGAGAAGCCTACCAGAGAGTTCCGGCTCTCTTTGATTCCCCCTTTCCTCAGTAGTCAAGCTTAGAGATCAAGCTGGCGGTCCAGGGATTTAACCTGCCTGGCCCTAATTCTCTTAAAAGCTCTGTCTGTGACCGACCATTAGAGCAGGTCAAGTTCCTCCGCAGTGAGAACTATGCTTAAACGGGGCAAGCGCCGGTTTACACTGGCGGGAAAGGGTTGACCTCTACAGGATACTGAACTGGAAGGCTGGATCTGGCCCCTACGGAGAACCTAAGCCAGCAGGTATTCATTCATTCAGCAAACGTTTGTTGGGTACCAAGGAGGGCCAATAGCTTGTAGTTAAATTGTAGGAATTTTTAGGATAATCAGTCACTGTCTAAAAAGAGAGTCACTTGTGCATAGAGTGAAGGGTCAGGATCAGCAGAAATCCACCCCAAACTGACATCATACAGTAGGTATTGTTATAATATCCCCGAGATGTCAACCTTGAAAGGCTCCAAAGAGCATGTTTGGTTCAACCTTACCCCATATGAATCATTTTATAGAAAAAGAAATGAAAGTTTGAGCTTTTAACAAGTACAATTAACTGCTTTTTAGAGTTTTAACTGAAGAAAACTTAAGTTCCGCCCTCTGGTTTTCACTGCCGTTACAAGTTCACAACAGCCCAACCTTCTAAACCTAGTATCTCATCTTTCAGTTGAAAAGTCTACCCGAATATAATCCGGTACTTCATTTCAGCATTTAAGTCACTTTCAACTGCCCTGCCTAACTAGATGGGCAACATTTCTAAAACAGCAACTGAACTACTGTCACTTGCTATCTGCATTTAGCCAGGAAATACTTAGCACCCAATCCATGAGTAAATAGCCCTGCCCAGGTTCCCGTGAATCACTCGTATCCTTGGAAAGCCTCAGTCTGTTAGAAGAGGTAAATCCATATTCACTACGGAGAAGTTTGCACTCCTGCAGAAATGTAGCCTCAGTGCTCATGAGCTACTGTCGAGCGGGTGGGATGTGGAAGGATGACCAGACTGGTTCCTAGTCCACATAATATGAAGTGCATCTAAATCAAACCCTTCCCCTGTCTCATCACAAGTAGAAGAGATTCCTCTGCTATTCAACTTAAGGCCAAATGGGCTAACTGGCTGTTTCTAATCATCCAGTAATGGATTCTTCCAGAAGTTTCTATGCCATCACTGCAGATCCTTTCAGTAATGTCTTAGCCTTTGATCTTTGTCAATTAGCATCAACATCTTCATAGGAACTCCCTAGGAAGACAAAATCAGTGCAAGACCTCACTTATTGAGACAATCATTCTCATTCTGAAACAAAGACACTCTGAACTACAGATGTTCTCAGCTACCTGAATTAACAATTAGGAAAAGTTTTGTTTTGTGTTCAGCGTATAAACTTATCTAAACTCTCTATAGGAAATTGTACCATCATTGGTTTTGAGTAGTGTGAGTCAGAACATTACTATGTATAAAAAGTTCATGTGCAGAAGATTAGTAGATAAAAGTTCAAGTTCCAGAGTCAGACAAGGAGGGTTTTGAACTTTGATTCTGCCTACTACTAATTATCTAACCCAAGACTGGTCACTTAACATTTAATTCTTGCTCTGTTCTTTTCGACAAGGTTTCTTTATGTTCCTAGCCTGGAACTTACTATGTATCCCAGAGTGGATTCAAACTTGTAATCCTCCTGCCTCTGCTTACTAAGTGCTGGAATTCCAGGTATAATACACCACTCTGATCTCATTTTCCATTTCCATGACATGGAAATAACAATACCTGAATCACAGCACTGATTTGTTGGGATTAAATGAAATAATGTCAAAAATTAAGCACTTAGCAAAGTAAGTCCAGAAGCCCGTGGTAAATATCCAGAAGATGTTTGCACTTGCTAACAATTATTCATTCTGACATGAACTTCTGCTTCTCCAAATAATTAAAAGCCGGCCATACTGCAAAGCACCAATAATTTGGGCATGCAAAAGATGGTCCTAGCACTGCAGATCAGATGGCTGGCAGAAGGCAGGGTAGGTTTTAAGTTAAATCAAAAGAGAAGACCTTAGAGGCTTTATAACTAAGATGCTCCACAACATAAGATATGAAAGAATAGCGGGGCAGCAGGGTACCCCTAGGGGGAGAGTAGGGGGGCAACAGGGTTCTCCTAGGGGGAAAACTCTGATTTTTTTATCCTTTGTCCTAAGAAATTATATTATCTACTAAGACAAATATAAATCCTCCAAAGTAGAAACTCTCTCTCTCTCTCTCTCTCTCTCTCTCTCTCTCTCTCTCTCCTCTCATTTGCTGCTCTCTACTCTAGCATGTAAGCATCCACTTTTTTTTTGTTTGTTTGTTTTGTTTTTCGAGACAGGGTTTCTCTGTGTAGCCCTGGCTGTCCTGGAACTCACTCTGTAGACCAGGCTGACCTTGAACTCAGAAATCCACCTGCCTCTGCCTCCCAAGTGCTGGGATTACAGGTGTGTGCCACCACGCCCGGCGTAAGCATCCACTTTTTAAACTTTGGTCCCAGTTAGACCAAAATTAATTCAGCAGATCAAACTTGCTGCCTAGTCATGCTAGGGACCGTGATGGCAAATACTGTATCTTCGCCTATGCCTCTAGCACTGGATTACTTAATAAAAAATGGAATCAAATCTCAATCAACACAAAGGGAAGTTTTCTCAAGTACGGTGTTTCCTGGTCCAATTTCTAGTAAAGCAGCAAATGTCTCCAGTGAGCCGGCATCCCTTTACCCAGTCATTCCTGAAGTATAGCGACTCGGAACCCGTTGTCTAGTTTCCTTCTCTTCCAGCTCTTTGGAGGACCCATAAAACTTCACTCTTGTCTTGTACATTTAACCTTCCCCCACGGTTACTAAGAATTGCTGAGCTCTATTCACAGATCTGAGCGGATCATGATTGAGCAGCACTACCCTGGTCAGTAGAATCTTCTTTAATGAAAACACCTATGCCAATCAATATTGGGACAACTAGACATGTGTGGCTACCCGAGTAGTAGAAATATAACTAGGAGTAGCCAAGGAAAGTCTATTTGGTTTTTGTTAATTTAAGGCTAAGCCAGAGGCTGGATAGGTGGCTCAGCAATAGGTTGTTCAGGTGTTCTTGGAGAGGACCTGAGTTCAGTTCCTGACCAGTATCCCAGGTCAGATAGCTCACAAACACCTGTAACTCCAGAGCTACTGAAATCTAACATGCTATTTTGGCCTATATGGCCCTCCACCCTCCCATGTGCTTCCCTCACTCACCCAACCCCCCTCACACAAAATTGAATCTTTAAAAAAAAAAAGGCACATAAATCTATCACTGGATATAGAACTTTGAAACTCCTTTATTTTGTACCTATATTTAGTCTAAGACTTATCGTGTTTATTAAAAAGCCAGCACGCTGGGTGGTGGTGGCCCATGCCTTTAATCCCAGCACTTGGGAGGCAGAGGCAGGTGGATTTCTGAGTTCGAGGCCAGCCTGGTCTACAGAGTGAGTTCCAGGACAGCCAGGGCTATACAGAGAAACCCTGTCTCAAAAAAAAAAAGAAAGAAAGAAAGAAAGAAAGAAAGAAAGAAAGAGGGAGGGAAGGAGAGAGAGAGAGAGAGAGAGAGAGAGAGAGGAGAGAGAGAGAGAGAGAAGTCAGCAACACCCATTTGAAGGAATGCTGTATTCTTTTCAGGTCTGGGATATCAGCGTGTCAGCTCCACCTACTTTTGCATGTTTAATAATAACTTGCAGGCACAGGAAAGGGCTTGACATATTAGATTCTATTCCTAGAAGCTACATCAATAGGCCACAGAAATTGCTCAGTGGTTAAGAGCACTTGTTGCTCTTGCGGAGGATCTGAGTTTGGTTCCCAGCACCATCATGGAGGGTAAGAACGGTCTATACATCCTGTTCCAGGATCAGACACCTCCTTCTGACCTCCTCGAGCAGCACATATGCATGTAGTGCACATTGGAGCAAAACACTCGTAGACATAAAATAATCTAAGTCTTTTAAAGAGTACAATGCTTTATGTATCAAATCATGTGTGTTTTAAAGATAGGATATATTCTTCCATATGTGTACATCATGTGTCTTGACTTCAAGATTAAAGGGGAGAATACATTTTCTCTCCAGAGGCCTGTCTAGAGTAGTACCAAGAGTACATTTCATTGTATATAATTCTAGCAGATCTACCCAATCCTGAGTTATATCAATTCTGGGAATGCCTTAACGGATAACTTTAGTTATAAAGAACATTTTTCACATATTTGAATTTCTTCCTTCTAAACAACTATGCTAAAGCTTATTGGCACATGTGGGGACAGAATACAAATGCTCTTGGCACTGTATTCCTGATATATGTTCTAGAATCTGAAGTCCTAATACCAGTTGCACCTGATCAGCCTTTCCCAAAAGGACCCACATTTGATAGGTTATCAGGATTATGGGAGCTTTTGTTGTCCTATGAAAACAGCTGGGAATTTCTGTAGTGTCGTTTAGATTGTAACCCCCCAGAATGCTAGCACTCAGTACTTCATTCTGTCAGCCACTTAGTACTTAGTACCCCCAGAATGTACATGCATTTATCAAGTGCCAAGCACGTACCCTGCTGTGGGCAGGGAGCAAAGCAGAGAGCTGAACAGACAAGACGCCCCCTGAAACTTAGTCTCTGGGGGAGGGGAAGATGGGTATGGATTATGTGCAAGAGCCTTTCAAAATGGTGTTCTGAGGAAAATAAACAAGTCATGTGGTGCCCTGATGACGGGGTCTCTTTTAGAAGGAGGGAAGTTTGAGCTAAGTTCTGACTACATAGTTGCCAGCTCTCCAAAACCAGCCTGGGGACTCTGTGGGGACCACCAGACAAGATTATTTCCTTTCTTTTGATCATTGGATTCTTCATGCCAACATAATGTTTGGCTTTGGACATAAGATACATCATTGTTAAAGTACACGTGCTAAATGCTTCTTTGGATTACCTTAGTTAATTCTCACAAGCCATACTCCTGAAGAGGCAGCCAGACAAAATGACTTGCCCAAGATCAGGAAATAAATGACAAAGCCAAGAACTTGAACCTAACCCAGACTTCTGGCCATGGGTTCTATTTGTTTAGTTGACTAGTGGGTCTTCTGGAACACCAGCACCTTCAGTGCTTCTAAAAAAAATAAAAATGCAGCTTTCAAACCGAACTGAGATAGATTCTGAGGGTGGGACTCAGGGGTCTGTGGCTGACAGTCCTTCCCATTGACTGCATATAGTGATTGTAGGACCTCTGGGCTTGGCTAAGATCCTGCTGGACATTTCTGAAAAGTCCAGTTCTATTAAACTTTAAACCCCTATAACAATCAGTTTGACATTGTGTTTCTGGAAAGAATAAATCTCAGACTCTCCTAAGTCTTTCAAGAAGACCAAAGAAAAATACAGTAGGACCAGGAACATAGCTCAGCTGCTAACGTGCCTAGCTAGCAAGCGGGAGGCCCTGGGTTCAATCCCCAGTCCTGAGTCGACATGCCTGGCCACACACCCTATAATCCCAGCACTCCAGAGATAGAAACAGGAGAATCGGAGACACAAGGTTGTCCTCAGATACACTTCCAATGTGAGGTCAGCCCAGGGGCATAGGACTTGACTTGTTGTTTGTTGCTCTCTGAGGAGCCAGCCGGAATGTGCTCAAAGCTTCTGGGTTAAGTCATTCACACCCCACATCCCTTATCCTATACCCACATACCTAAAGCACATCCAGCCTTGTGCCAAATGGAAGCAGGATACAGCTACTTTTTCCTTGGAAAGTAGATTGAGGCAAGACATCCCAGAACAGAGAAATGCTTATGCTGACAGATGTCACCCTCATCTTAGAGCTGTGGGTACAGGATGCCCCAAATACATGAAGCATACTTAGTCTTAAACTTTGCTGTTTAAAATTCAAATTTAACTAGGCAGCTTGCTTTTTGTATTTCTGGAACCTGGAAATCTTGGGTTACAATATCCAAGGCAAGCAGCCTCTGAACAAAGCCACTTAGCTAGGAACTTGGTCTGGCCTGGCTGCTGCCTCTCATTCTCATGGGGCAAACAGGTGCAGTTCAGCCCTAGGAGGAAGCCTGTTCTAGAGCCCTGTAACTGAGCAAGTCTCTGCATTTCAACGGGCATCAGCATCTGTAGCTTTATTTGTAAAAATGGAGCTGAATGACCTGAGTCTTCTCTGACTCTAATGCTGACTACGCGGACATCTAAACCATTTCCATCGGACTACCAAAGGCAGATGAAGCGTCTGTGACCTGAGATACAGAGGGAAGGTTGGGAAAGTGAGCAGGAGGCAAAGCGATTCCTTCACTCTTTAACTGAAGGAGAGGTGGAGGCCGGGCTGGTGGCATTCCAGTGAGGGACTTGGAGTTTTAAAATACCTGCCTCCCTTACTGTCTCCCTCGCTGTCCCACAAAGGTATGTGATCCAGATTAGGAGCCTGCTTTTGTGGGACCATAGTGTTCAGCCTGGATGCAGGCCAGAGGGAGCGGACAGAAGGAAGCACTCAACTGGTTCCAGCCCAGGAGCGGAGCCTGTCCGCCGGCCCCGGCACCCGCTAGAACCCCGCTATTGGCCCAGGCTCCGCCTCTGGCCCCGCCCCCTTTGTTATCCGATACTTCCCTGGGTCAGCTGGTTCTGGCGTCAAGCGGAGGGATGGGCTGGCTCAGCTCGACCCGGCAGGGCTTGTTTACTATGGCTGATGATCTGGAGCAGCAGTGAGTTACTCCTGTCCGTTTTTCTTTCTGTCTCTGTCTATCTGTCCGGGCCAGGATCCGGGGACTGTCTGTAATTGCGGACAGCTTCAGACTCCCCGCCTTTCCTTTTCAGGTTGGCTTCCAGGGAGGGATGGGGTGCGCTCAGGAGCCCCGGGAGCGCTGAGGGATGAGAAGGCTGCGGAGCTGGGGGGAGCGTTAAGGGATGAGCTTGCTTTCAGCCTGGGGACTCGGACTTTCCACTTAGTCTTCGAGATCGCCCCCTGGTAGCCCAGTTAGATTGGTGGTAAAGCACGAGGAATAAGCTAGCTCTTCCCGACGCGGACGTGGGGGCAGCAGCCGGGTGTTTGTTGAGACTTGCCCCGGGACTAAAGTCGTGGGTGTGAAAGGTCCTGAAGGACAAGGCATGGGTAGATGAAAAGTCTCCACTGCGATGGAATTAGTGTGGAACTGGCTGGCAAGTTCCTTTAGCCCTTGGCCGTCTTTACGTTCTGCTTGCAATCCTAGTTGATAGTGTCCTTAATCATAAACACATGCTTACCGTCCTGGTTTCAGAAGTAGGTTTGTTAGGTTGGGGTGTGGGGTTGCCACTCACCAAGGCCATCAAGCCTGAGATGCCACCTGTGTGATGGTGGTCTAACAGGATCAGGAAAAAGTTGCTTGGAGGAGAATGACTCAGCTCCAAGGGTTTCACGGGAACAGGCCCTCTCCTGACCTAATATTTGTCCTTTTGGATCTGCAGAACACATAGCCTGCAGAACGAAATAACTTTGCAACAATAGTAAACAATCGCACAAGGGACTTAAGAGAACTGCTCAAGAGAGTATTGCTTTCTAAGAGGGAACTTATGATGCCTATAGTGACTTGGGGAAACAGCATTAGAGTCAGAGAAGACTCAGGTCATTCAGCTCTACTTTTACAAATAAAGCTACAGATGCTGATGCCCGTTGAAATGCAGAGACTTGCTCAGTTACAGGGCTCTAGAACAGGCTTCCTCCTAGAGCAGAACTGCACCTGTTTGCCCCATGAGAATGAGAGGCAGCAGCCAGGCCAGACCAAGTTCCTAGCTAAGTGGCTCTGTTCAGAGGCTGCTTGCCTCGCTTCCCCACCTCAGTTCTCACCTCTCTAATGGCACTGGCACATAGTGTGACAGCCACTGTTCTCTTTCTGGGTTGTTTTTAGAGAAGAAAGGCAAAGCTGTGCACATAGCTCCCTGTCCCCCAACATCCCTTCCAAGACTGTGAGGACTGCTGCCAGTGGTGCTGTCCCATAGGAAAGCGTTTCTCTTGAGCTCTGCTGTCGAGAGTTAGAGATATGTGGGGTTCTTTCAGGCATCTTGGTCTGACTTGTTATAGTCTACAATGCAGAGGAAGTCTCTTTTGAGACTGGCCACTCTGGTCTAGGTGCTGGTGCTTCATCCAACAGGGAATTCTCGAAGACTGTTAAAAGGTGCTTGGATGTCCCTAGGCTCAGGTTTGTTGAGACTGATGGCTTTTATCTGATCAAAGCCATTGATGTCCCAACTCCCATAGCCACACTAGGTTTTTTTGTTTGTTCTGTTTTTTAACTGAAAACTTTCACTAAAAGTAGCTACTTACAAAATACTAATAGTATAAACAGGTAATGATTCAGGCAAGGGAAAATAATGTTGATTTGGAGTTTATCTATATACTTTAGATGTTAACTCACAAACTTTTTGGAAACTTAGGAAGTGGATACAATTACCTCCGCTTTAAAGAAAGAGAAACTGACAAAGAAAACTAATGTGCCACAGTCACATTGCCGGCAAGCAGCCGTGCTGGGATTAGAACTCCAGCTTCTGCCTTTAGACGGCACGCCCTTCAGAAAACTGAATCAAACGTGGTGGTTTCACATATGGCCTCCGAAGGCTGAGGCTGGAGGGCCCCCGGGAGGCATCCTTTTCCTAACTCGCTGTGTGACTGCTCTGTGCGTCAGATTGCCCACCCATGAAGAAGAGGCCGCATTAGGTGACTGCCAGGAAAGCATCCAAATCTAAAATCTGTGCTTCACATGATGCTCAGGGTACCCGTTGTACATGCTGTGAGGAGCTGGGATGGTTCCTCCACAGGATGCCATTGTCTCCTTGCTGCAGTTTCTGGCCACCATCCCATTGCCTTGATCTAGGCAGAGTTCACAAAAAGATAGCATGCAAGACAGGAAAGGTAGAACAAAAACTGCAACTCACTGAGCAGCTACATCTGTGGCAGGCACCTGTCAGGTTCATTATCTGTCTGGACCTCAGCCCCTGTCTGTTCCTCATCGGTAGGTCTGTAGTTCAGACCCAGGAGTTCTGGTTACTCCAGAGCTAGTGCCTGGAACTATTCTCTTCACTTCAGTGGCTTAGTCACTGGGTGTGAAGGAGAAAGCAGGATAAGTTATCAGTTTTACTCTAGGACATAGGCAAGTTTTCTCTTTTTACAACCTGAAAAATGGGCCAGAGGCAACCTGTGTCTTTTGGTGACATGAATCCAGATATCCTACCCCTGGTCCTTGCCTGCCCCAGCTCTAAGTTCATACCTGATGGATTCCCCAATCAGGCACTAACAGCACCCCAAATTTCCAGAAGCATGTGAAACAGCAGATGGCATGGGAATTTGTCTGTAATGCCCTAAAAGAACAGCTAGTTCTGGGGGTGATAAAAAAAATAATGGAAATATTAGTGAAAGGTCTCTCCCTCTCCCTCTGTAATCTCCTTGAACGTAAATTAAGATAACCAGAAACAAAAAGGAGTTGTAAAGCTCCAGGAAGATAATAAATACAAAAAAGTCAAATTTTGTGTACATGGTATCCACTATCTGCTAAGGGCCATTGTTCTCAATGAAACAATGTTCTAGGAAAGAGTAACAGTGTAGCAGACTGCTTAGGCATTGCTGACTCTGAAGACCATGACCGACAGGCCTCCTGAAGTTGGAAACACCTTGCACCCTGATAACTCTAGGAGCTATCAGCAAGGCTGGGGACAGTGCCTCCTTTCCAGTGTTGTCAGCAAGTGCCTTTGTGTCTTGTAGGCCTCAGGGCTGGCTGAGTAGCTGGCTCCCCGCTTGGCGCCCCACTTCCATGTCTCAGCTGAAGAATGTGGAAGCCAGGATCCTCCAGTGTAAGTAGAAGGGACACTTTGCTCCTCCCCTTTAAAAGGTCCAGAAAGGATACAGGATCTTCCCCAACCTTGTCCACTCAGCCCACGGATTCCTCATTAGGAGTATATGGGTTAGAGGAAAGGAAATGGGGGGGGGGATACAGACAACACCGTATTCCACGACGGTGGTCCCTCAGCGCCCTTGCCCTGTGGTAGCTCTCTCCATCCCTTCTACGGCTTCACCTTAAACCCTGTAGGCTAATGTGCATTGATTCACACAGAGATTTCACCCCTCCCTTCCTCTTTCCCTATCTCTTCTCTGCCTTTCCCTCTCCTATAAACTCATAGCCAAGCACTTTTCAATTTGCCACCTTCCTACTCGAGTGCCATCAATCCTGTGTTTTCTAATATTGCTCTTCCCTGCCTTCTGCTCGGGCCTAGCCTCTCACAGTTCTTTTGGAGTTCACACAGGCAGATCTCATGAGCAGTATTGAAGACGGGCACCCCATGAGCAGCAGTAGCCATTGGTTCAAACAGGACCCCGAGACCATGTTCCCCCCGTACCCTAACCCTCACCATGACCCCCTCTACCCTGCTGCTCTGCCCACCGCGAGCTGCTCTCTGAGCATTTGGAAGGAGCCACAGCTTCCAAGATGCAGACTGAGTCTTACACAGGCAGCTCTTTCTAATGTAGCCACGGCCGTGAAAACGCACTGCCCCACCTCAGCGTCTAAGAGGAATAAGCCCTTGGCTCAACCCACCCCCATCGCCACCTCCACCTGTTCTTCACAGTTCTCTGTTCATCTTCAAACACATGCAAAGTTAAGAACAGTGAGTCCAAGAAGTGTACACTATCAGAGACCCAAAGGGGATTGGGCATATCATCTTTTAAAATGGTATGGTCTCTCTTACTGCCTACAGACCAAAGGTCTGTACATTTTCCTTGGATTTGAAGTCATTAGTATATGAAGTATAAAAGAAAATTTATTCTGATACTTATTAAGTCTTTTAGAATGGCTATATAAAACCTGTTGTCCCTGGGACGATATTCTCAGTTCCCCATACTACAAGAACAGATGGAGGAGCTTACAGCTAAGGAATGAACAGGGTCAGTGGATGGAAATTTCTAAAGACATCAAGGACGGGGAGTTTTATCTGAGTGGACTCAGCAAGATTCTTGCTGAAGAAAAGTCAAGGACTTAACACAAAAAAGTAGGAGTTGATTCACTAGATGAGATCTAAAGATGGGAGAGCGGAGCATACAACACGACAGCTCTTGCTTAGGGTTCTGTCTAAGGCCAGGCTAAGGAGGCTCAGGACGGACAGGGGCTGGTTTAGTTCACTTTTTGTTCCTGAGATTAAAACATTGACCAAGACGCTGGGCGGTGGTGGCACACACCTGTAATCCCAGCACTTGGGAGGCAGAGGCAGGCGGATTTCTGAGTTTGAGGCCAGCCTGGTCTACAGAGTGAGTTCCAGGACAGCCGGGGCTACACAGAGAAACCCTGTCTCGAAAAACCAAAAAACAAAAAACAAAAAAAACAAAAAAAAAAAGCCATTGACCAAATCAAACTCTGGGAGGAAACGTTTATTTGACTTACAGGTTATAGTCCATCATGAAGTTTAGAAACAAGGCAGTAAGTAACCTGGAGGCAAGACCTGAAGCAGAGACCATAGAGCCTGGGGCTTCCTGGCTTGTTTCCCATGGCTTCCTTAGCACGTCTTCTATTCTACTACGACTACGACGACTACTACTACTACTACTATTACTATTACTATTATTACTATTATTACCCTTTTCTTTTGAGACAGGGTCTTTCTCTGTGGCCCTGGTTGTCTTGGAGCTCACTGTGGAGACTAGGAGGGCTTCCTAAGATAATCTGTCTAGGAGAGAAAACTGAAAAGTGCATTCCAGGCAAAGCGTCAGTGCCGTCCGGAAGCATTCTTGATGCTTTACCCAGGAATTCTTTCCTCTCCAGGTCTCCAGAACAAGTTCCTGGCCCGCTATGTATCCCTCCCAAACCAGAACAAGATCTGGACGGTGACTGTGAGCCCAGAGCAAAAGGACCGCACCCCTCTGGTGATGGTACATGGCTTTGGGGGTGGTGTGGGCCTCTGGATCCTCAACATGGATTCACTGAGTGCCCGCCGCACACTCCATACCTTCGATCTGCTTGGTTTTGGGCGAAGCTCAAGGCCGACATTCCCAAGGGACCCAGAAGGAGCTGAAGATGAGTTTGTGACCTCTATAGAGACATGGCGGGAGACCATGGGAATCCCCACCATGATCCTTCTGGGACACAGTTTGGGAGGATTCCTGGCCACTTCTTACTCTATCAAGTATCCCGAAAGGTAACATGAAGCTACCCCTCTCCCTCATGAGCTGACTCTCGCCTTACTAGGCACATTTCCATCTTTATTTCCAGTAATACTCGCATCCCCCAGCAACTTAAAGAGCTATATTACCTCCGCGCCAATGCAGTGTCTTCTCTCTTTATTGCTTCTGTTGATGTAGAGTTAAACATCTCATCCTGGTGGATCCATGGGGCTTTCCCCTACGTCCGACAGACCCCAGCGAGATCCGTGCACCTCCAACCTGGGTCAAGGCTGTGGCATCTGTCCTGGGACGTTCCAATCCACTGGCTGTTCTTCGAGTGGCTGGGCCGTGGGGTGAGTCACCTCCAGGTGAAGGGCTCTGTCTTTAAGCCAAGGCCATCTCGTTCACCACCAGCCACCTTGGTGCCCCTACCTGTCTCTCATCCTCATCGGTTCTTAAACAGTAGGCCTGTACCTAGCATTGTTCCTTAAAACCAATAATCAGAACCATATGTCTGGATTGGGGGTTTCAGGTGATTGATATATATTCCCTTCATCTGTAGCAGCAGATAGAACAGAATGGCTGCCTTATGTGTTGGCAGAACCCAGAGAAAGGAAGGGACTCTGATGTGCCACTTCTCTGCTATGTGAGTGAATTTGTATGACAACCTGGTAGAGACTCCAGGGCAGGCGCCACCATTGGATGGGTCCCTTTCCATCCTCCACCTTTCCCCCAGCACCTGCAGCAAGCAGGGCTCAGATCCTCAGCTTCTAACATAACACACCTTGGCACACAGGTCCCTCTGAGCCCTGCCCTGCCCCAGAGACACACTGCATCTCCCTCCCCTGGATTTCTTAGCACTCAGTAGCTGTCGGAAGATTAGGAGGAGGAGGCAGGACACACTTCAGTCTATAGTCACAGAGGCCCTGCCTGCTCTCTCCTCACGCTGACCACGTGCCTCCCTTGGAGGAGCTTTCTACACTGCTGACGTAAGAAGCAGATTTATTTGATTGAAAAGGTTGCTGGCCCCTGCTTTGCTCTGATAGCTTATGTCTACATAGAAATGTTCAACAGTCACTTGTTCCAGTGGCTGAAACAGACTGGCTCCTAACAGAGTGGAAAATGAGCCCTGACGTAAGGGACTTCTGGGACAAAAGGAGCAAGCAAGAGACATGGGTGCCGAAGGGAAGCAGGCAGACAGAGGGCGGAGCTCAGGCCAGAGGCCTTCGGCAGACTCACCACCATCCCTCCTGGTCTAGCCTCCCCTGGCCTTGGATCTGGTCAGGTCCATGCAACGCATCAGCTGTGGTGTTGGGTGGCCGCCTGGCAGCCATGGAGGACTGTGCTAGAGTGAGCAGGGCCTGTGGCTGTGTTCACGGATCACTCCCAGATACCGCTCACAGACAAACGGCCTGCCAGGACAGAGGAAGTGTCCGAGGCCCGGTCCTCACAGGCTGCCTGCAACTTCTACAAGCACTGTGGTGAAAGCCAGGGCCAGCGGGGCTGTTAAGGTCACCTTTCCAAGTATTCTGTTACAGCCTGAAAGTGAGAGAGTACCTGGGAAATGGTACGGTTTCATTGCTACCTTCAGAAAAGAAAAAAAAAAAAAACATAAGGGTGCAGGGTGGGGTTGGGGTGGAGGAGGGGGAGAGCATAACTCTGACTGTAAACAAAAATCCTCTCAACCACAGACCCTCACAGAATGTGAACCTGTAGGGAAAGTGCTGTGGCTTACTGAAGCGAAAATCACCAACTTCTTGGGGATAATAGACTGTCACTAAACTCACTGGTGACCAAGAAATCAGACATTTGAAGCCATCAGTTGCTTCCCAACAGGCTCCTACACTCTCTACCAATGTTATGCTGAATGTACGAAGAAACTAGGTCCTTAGATTTAATCTGGCCATGGTTGTTTAAACACAAGCAGGCTGGGGTTCCTCCTCTCTCCCTACCTCCACTACAGCCCACCGCTGACTGCTCCATGGTGTTTTGTTTTATTTTCTGTTTGGTTGTTGTTGGGGGTGTTGTTGTTGTTGTTCTCTTTATTCTCTGGTAGGGGCTTAAAATAGGGTCTCATGCATCCCCAGACCAACCTTGAGCTTGAACAATTCTGCCTCTGCCTCCTGAGTGCGGGAGTCCCAGGCGCAGGCCGCATGTCCAGCCTCACATTCTCCTACTCTGTCCCAGGGCCTGGGCTGGTGCAGAGATTCCGTCCAGACTTCAAGCGCAAGTTTGCAGACTTCTTTGAGGATGATACCATCTCGGAATACATCTACCACTGCAATGCACAGAATCCCAGGTGAGGGCCGCTCCCAGGACCGCCCGGGGCCAGGGAGTGGAGGGGGTGGGGGTGGGGGCTGAAAAGTAAAGGCTGCCCTACAGCTTCCTTCTTCCACATCACCTGCCTGGGGAACACAGGCACCAGCAGGCCTGATTGGCTCCAGAGTTCCCCAGGGGTGGTCACTAAAGCTATAGCAGATAATAGATTTAATTAAATTGCCGTCCCTCTCTAGAGGAAGACCTCGTGGCTTCCCTAGTGATTAGCAGCTGGCATGATGAGAAACAGTCTGGGAAACATTTAAAAGATATTTTTTAACTGAAAGACTGATAAAAAAAATTTTGGGGGGGTGTTAGTTTTGGGTTTTATTTTATAGGCAAATGTGGGGAGCTTTTTTGTTTGTTTTTAAAGCAAATAGAGAAAGTGAAGTCTTTGTCCATTCACAGCCTTCAGTTCTAGACTTCCTCATCTTTAGTCTAATGTTTCATGTCATATTGATTCAGAAAGATTTCTCTCATGCTCCTTTATGGGTGTGTGTGTGTGTGTGTGTGTGTGTGTGTGTGTGTGAGAGAGAGAGAGAGAGAGAGAGAGAGAGAGAGAGAGAGAGAGAGCGAGCTATAGAATATACTATATACTTTTGGACTACATTCAAAGAAAGAATGTGCATTTATTTCAGTTATATACACTTTGAAATAGTTTAGAATTGACATAAAAATCCTTTACCTCTTTTAGAGGTATAAAGGTGTCCTCAGATCTGTGAGACGTTCTCATCTCTGGCTGCCCCCAAGCCAGCCCACAAGCTTGCTGACCTGCAGTTTTGGCAGCTTCGGCAGCTAGGAAAGAAATCCTCCCCCACAGCCAGGCCCTGTGAGAGGCTGATACCGGCGGGGCATACTGGTAGCACCACCCTGTGGAGCCCTCTCCCTGACCCTGCAGGAGGCACAGACACTTTTCCAAGCCTGTACAAGTCACTGGGCCCAGGGCTGGAAGGAGGGTGAGGCTCGTCCTGTAGCATTGTTCTCACTGCCGCACCGCACGGAGCTGGCATCGCATGTGAGGATAGCTAGCAGCAAAATCCTGCCTAAACCACGAGCCAGAGGAACCCCGGCAACCTGAGCACCCCAGCTTCCTGTTTGGATCCGCTCAGCTTGCATGGGCTCGCTGTCAGTCCTGAAGGCCCTGCGGCTAGAGTTCTGCCTTCCCCTCCCCTGAGACCCCCTTCTGTGCAGTGGCCTCTGTATAAACCACAGACTATTTAATTGTACTAGTTGTGAGTGTCCCAGCCAAAGCACAGATGCCATCAGGGGGCCAGCTCTCCCTGTCCCCTCCAGTCACCACTCAGTTTTACAGCACTCAGCTCTGTCACTCCAGCTGGTGAGTGTTGTAAGTCCCATCAGTCCTTTGGAAGCCATGAACTCTGGCAGAGAGGAACTGCTCGAGTGTTCCCTCTTCCCTGTTCCTAGACGCGGGCGCTCTGCCTGTCTCCATCCTTTCCAGCCTGACCTGAGCAAGTGGACATAGTTCCCTCCGGTTTGTATAAGGAAATCAAGGTGTATCTTGGTTATATGACTTGCTGAGAAGACTTCAATTTAAATTCACGTCTGACAGACCAGAGAGTCTATGGTGCAGTGTCTCATAGAGCTGTTCTCTGCATCTGCTGGAATAGACAGAATAGACTCCATCCGGAGTACAAAGCAATACAACTGCACCAAACAGGCAGAGCCCAGGGGCGACCATTGTCCTCAGCCTCCCCACCTCCCACAAAAGCTGCAAGCTAGTGGAAACCTGGCTGTGTCCCAGCCTCACACAGGTCTAACAGGGAGATTAAGCTCACATCTGTGGTGTCCTCCTAACAAGCCGCTGAGCTCCAGTCTCAAAAGCCTGACACATTTTTCATTCTTTGCCTCAGAGTGTCTTTAGCAAAGCCCGCTTGGTAGAGCCCTCCCTCTTCAAGACTCACCTCTAGTGAATTCTCCCTCCGTTTCCTCATCAGCTAAGCCCCTTCCCCATGTTCTGAAGCTCTAGCCCCCTTTCATAATCCTTGGGAAATTGAGTTGAAAACACAGTTCATGATTATGTAGCTACTGCCTTCCAAAGACACACGCAACAATACAAACTCCAGGAGGGCGGGCACCACTTGTGCCCTGTGCCTGTGCCCCTCCCCCAGCCCAGGGGAAATCTATGCTGCACAAGTCCTTGCTGCATTCTGGGACAGCGCCCTATGTGGGCGGGGTTTCCAAGCATGCCTTATGGCCTGTCACTCACCTACCAGTCTCATCACTACCTGGTGAGCCTGTGCTGGCTACCAGGAGATAAATAACAAAAACACTAAGATCCAGCCCGGCCTCTGAAGAGCAGCAAGCTGACGTTTTATTTTCCTGTCCATCCCCTTGCTATTTTGTTCTGTCAGTGGGGAAACGGCATTCAAAGCCATGATGGAGTCCTTCGGCTGGGCCAGGCGCCCCATGTTGGAGCGAATCCACTTAATTCGAAAAGATGTGCCCATCACCATGATCTATGGGGCCAACACCTGGATAGACACCAGCACAGGGAAAAAGGTGAAGATGCAAAGGCCGGATTCCTATGTCCGAGACATGGTAGGTCGGCTGGCTAAGGAATGGGGGTTGAAGTGGATGGTGGGCGGGAAGGTCTCGGGTGACAAAGGATGATCAAAAGAAGGTCGGAAGTACATAGTGAGAGAGAGCAGTGGCTTAGAAAGGGCCCCCTTTCTGCTAGATAGGAATATCCTTTCTCTGTGCAGCCCAGTTCAGCCAAAAGGCATGTTCCCGACCAGCAGCCAGGCGTGTGCTGCTTCCGTTCCAGACCTCCAGCCTCCCCTACCCCGAAGCCGAGCTGTGAGCAGCAGGGGTTGCAGTGAAGACTTCCTACACACTTCTGTCTCCTGCACCTCCTGTCCCCACTGAGTCACACATGGTCCTGTTTCCTGCATAAAACAAGCATATCAGCGGGAAATACACAGTGGATGACTCCCTAAAACAAAGTGGGCTTTCAACATTCACTGGTTCCCAAAGGAATGTGTGTATGTAGAGAGAGAGGAGAGGCTTGCTCCTGAGAAGAGCTCAGGGTAACAGGCAAGCAGGAATTGGGGGAGAAGAAATGGTGGGACCATTGGGGGAGAGGAGACTTCCCCGGGGCTGGGGCTAAAGGAGCTGAGCCTTCGCTGTCATCTGTCCGCAGGAGATCGAGGGCGCATCACACCACGTCTACGCTGACCAGCCACACATCTTCAATGCTGTGGTGGAAGAGATCTGTAACTCGGTAGACTGAGATCTCTGAGAGGGAGAAGAGGAAGCCGGAGTTGCTGTCCTGTCTCCCCGTCTTAGTCAGAACCTCTGTCCTTCCTCACCAACTAACATGTGCCAGCCAGGCAGAGTCTCAGGCCGTCCCCAAGATAGGACCACAGTGCAAAAGAGCACTTCCAACCCCATGCTGAGGGCAAGAGGCGGAATCCACCAGAGGCCTTGAACTCCCCGCCCTGGGGAAAAGCATAAAGGGCTGCCTAGTACCGCCCGATCTCTCCACACCAGCTGGAGTCGATGAGGAGACTGGGCGAACCACGCCATCTCCCTGCGTGGCCTTCCCTTCCTCTGGACGGGGGAGGGCTCCCGGCAGCCTTTCTAGTTTGGGAATATATCTGAGAGTAGGTTCCACGCAGGAACATCTTTCTTCTCCATCACTCCACGCCTCCATCCAAGCTCCGTTTCCACTCACCCGCCGGGAGCAGCTCTAATCACTTGCACAACAGCTTCCAAGACCTTGAAGGTCATCTCCCAAGCTCTTATTGGCAGCCGAGGCCAGAGATCAGGGCAGGACATAGCACATGGTGGGTTCCAGCAGAACTGAGTCCATACCCCGGTCTGCCGGCTCGCCTAGGATCCGCAGACACCGCTGCCGTGGGGCTGACTAAGCTGACCCTGCTCCGGATTCTAACCTGTTCTGCAGGTACACTCTTATCTTGCCCTGTATCTCAGTCCTGGTTGCCTAAGTTGGGACACTTGAGTCTTTTCCTCTTGTTCCTCCCACTGTGAGGCTCTGAGCCTCTTCTGTGCCTTGGGCCCTAAAGCCCCATGTGTAATATAGAGCAAAGGTGGCTCCTGGTGGAGAAGGGGGAAGGCCCTCTACCCTAGAGTCATGTCTGTATCCACCAAGTCCACAAGTATCTGCAGCATTTTCTACCCGGAAAGCTGAGAGCCCCTCTATCCCCACGGCTCACTGAGGAGCTTTAAGCCAGCAGTTCTCTGTCCTTATCAGCCACAGAAATGCTTCTCACTGCCTGAACCTCTATGCCTGTCATCTGTCACCATGGTCTCCAACTCACTCTGCTTCACCCATCAGCCCCCTCCAGTGAATCCCATTCCAGGTCCTGCTCTAAGGCTCTGGGTACTAGGCTGGGCCTGGCCCCAGAAGCCGGGCAGTTCCTGCCTCCTCCTTCACTTTTATAAAGCCAACCCTTCCACCAGAATAGTATTAACTCCTGGTGCTTTGTACTACTGGTCCAGCTGCCTCGGGCTCCTTTTCTATATTAATAAAGAAGAGTAAAAACCGTCCATGATGACAATGTTTAATATTGATCCAACAAGAGCCCCGAGTGGTACTGCCTCACAGCAGTCCAGGCGACCCCCATACAAGAGAATGGACTCAGCGAGGTACTAGCTGGGAGCCACTCCCTCTCCCTGGTAGTGTACCTCCAGGTGTCCCGGAGAGCACAGGCTATCCTATCAGCTACCCATGCTGGAAGAGGAGTTAGTCCAGGAGAGCACAGGCTATCCTATCAGCTACACAGGCTGGAAGAGGAGTTAATCCAGGAGAGCACAGGCTATCCTATCAGCTACACAGGCTGGAAGAGGAGTTAATCCAGGAGAGCACAGGCTATCCTATCAGCTACCCATGCTGGAAGAGGAGTTAATCCAGGAGAGCACAAGCTATCCTATCAGCTACACATGCTGGAAGAGGAGTTAGTCCAGGAGAGCACAGGCTATCCTATCAGCTACACATGCTGGAAGAGGAGTTAGTCCAGAGCACAGGTGGGTGGAACCTCAATCAAAAGAGAACTGGCCGCTCCTCTCCACTCCGCTCAGCTCTGCCCAGCCAGTACCATCAGCTCCTCTTCATTCTCCCAGTCTCAACCCACAAGTCCCTTAAACAGGAAACCCTGGCCCTCCCCACCTCTCCTACCTAGAAGTTCCTGTTGTGTGACTCCATTGACACTCAGCTGCCCCTTTTTAACAAATATAACCCAGGGCTGAAGATAGCTTAATGGCTAAGAGCCCTTGTTCCTCTTGCACTACCCAAGTCCCATTCCCCCACCCATGTCCAGCAGCTAGCTACCTGGAATTCCTTTTCCAAGAGTATCTGATACCTTTGCCCTCTGCACTCCCTTGCACTCAAATGCACACACACACACACACACACACACACACACACACAATGAATGGGATGAAGGGATGGGTTAGCAGTTAACAGCTTTTGCTATCTTTGCAGAGAACAGAAGTTCAATTCTCAGCTCATAAACCCTTGTAATGTCAGTTCCCATTGATTGATCCAATGCCCTGAAGGCTCTGGGTGCACACATGCATGTGGTGTACATAAATTCACACAGGGACACACATACATATACATAGATTTTAAAATCTATTTTTGAAAGTTGTCACTTTAATGTCTGTGTTCCTTCCCTAGTTAGAAGCTATGGAAGGACAAAGGGGACATTTCTATAATTAATGTTGGTTTTGGTCAAGTCAAAAGAATTGAGATATATCAGATAACCAAAGCAATGCTCAATTCATCACCCACAGTACCTGCACTTCTGACTAACTTCAAGTCCTCTCAGAATCCCAGTTCTAACTACAAGCAATACATGCTGTGCAAGCAGATGATGACCTTGTGGACAGACAGACAGACAGAAACGCCTTCTAGGGCAGATACAGAGCCCAGCCTGTCCCGGCACCATCTTTGCTGGAGATGGTCGTGCAGTGGACATATTTTACCACCACTCCAGAAATGTGAAGAGACGAGAACTACAAAGGTGAAAAAACGATCCCTTCCTTGATGAGAAATCCCAGTCTCCACGAAAAGAAACGCTTAGACGAATTTTAAGTAAACTAATTAAAGCTATGTATTAACGATAGCAGCTGAAAAGCAATGCCTGGGATGGGGAAGCCTGTCACAGACGTGATGGCAGCTGTGCCTGAAGAGAGGGTGGCAGGCAGGGAAGGGCACTGTGAGAGAACCTGCTCACACGGATCCATGGCTGTGTAAAGAATGTGTTCATTCTCTGAGAGTGTGTGTGTGTGGGGGTAGGTTGTAGGAGGCACTGCCATGCTGCACATATGTGGAAGGCTGTGGACAACTGTGGGGTTGGCTCTCACCCTCCACCCTTCTGTGGGTTCCAGGGATCAAACTCAGGTCAGTTTGCAGTGGTAAGTGCTTGTACACACTGAGTTACCTCACCATCACAGCACGTGTTCATTCTAAGAAAAAAAACAAGACAAAATACTAGACCAGAGGGCTGACAGCATGACTTAGTGAAGAAAGGGAAAGGTATTCCCAGTGTGAGTCTAATTCCTGAAAACCAGATTTCAACATTTTCCAAGGAAAATCTCCCAAGGGGCTCAAAGTGGACAGGGCATTATTTTTCTTTTTAAATTTTATTTGTTATCGTGGGTGTATGTTTTGTGTGTGCGCACTGTGTGTGTGTGCACGCACAAATGCCTCATTATGCATGTGGACATCAGAGGACACCTGTGGAGTTGGTTCTCTCTGCCTTCCCTTGTGCTCCAAGGATCCAACTCAGGTTGTCAGGTTTACATGAAGCACCGTTACCTACTGAGCCATCCTGCCTATGCTCAGGGCTTTCTTTTGTTTCTATGATTTTGGTTTGGTTTGGTTTTGGAGGTGGTTTGTTTTTCATTTTATTTTTTTTTTTAAGACAGGGTCTCTCTACATAGCCCTGGCTGTTCCTACTTCCTGTGTACACTTAGCTGGTTTCACAGAGATCCCCTGCCTCTGCTTCTCAAGTGCTGGGATTAAAAGGATGTGCTTGCCAGGGCAGTCTTAAACATGCAACCCCAAAGGTTCCCTCTCTCTCAACAGATCTGCAGGGAACATGTGAGACTCTTTACCCATAAGAAAAAAAAAAAAAAGCCTCGTAGTTTATTGTCTGATGTGATCAGAAGTGAACACCAGATCACTCCCATAGCATAAGTAAAACTGGCAGGAAGCAGAGACAGCTCATGTGTAACAGCTAAACCAGCACAGAGGTTTGAGCAAGCTGGAGGTTCAGCTTATGGTACAAGGGAGTTAAAGTGCTACAAATACCCGTAGACCGTTAGGACTTGCTGTCTGCATTCACCAGGGGCCCGGTGACTCTACTCTTCCTAATCTGAATGTTGGGCTCAAAAGGATAAACATTTACATAACAGTTTGTTTCATGTAAAAAAAAAAAAAAGTTCCTATTAGAAAAAGAAAAAATAAAAGGCCAAGGTTGTAACTCAGAGGAAGTTTGCCTCGCATCCACAAGGCCTGGGCACATTCCCTAATACACAGAGAGGTCGGCTGGACAACATGGCAAGGTCTTAGAAAAGAGAGAGGAGATTAGGAAGGAAGGGAGGGGAGGAATAAGAGACAAAAATAAAGAATAGAGGGGGTGGGAGCTGGGAGAAAAAGAAAGAAAGGAAGGACACTCATAGGGAAATAGGTATCTGTCTCTATTTAAAGGGCGTGTGAATTCATAACTCATAAAAAGATACACCACTGACCACTGAGACCTGAAAGAGCTCGCCCTCACCAGTATCCCAAGCGCACACCTCTGGGGCTCTGTTTTTAACACTAGCCATAATGAAGACTAGCAATGGAAAAAGAAAGTAGGCGTTGTCATGCAGAGGTGGCGGGGAGAAGAAATTCTTTTCACATTTTTTGAAAATTGAATAGGTCAGTGTCTCTACCATCGAATTTTCCTCTGATAAGGAAGATGAACAAATAATAATATGCAAATGAGATGAGGTGCTGCTATGGACGCAGAAAACAACAGAAGACTGGAAATTAAAGCAGGGAAGGCCTCGCTGTGTTAGAGAAACGAGAACCCTCTCTAAAGAGATGAGGGCTCAGGCCCTGAGACAGAGCGTTGCAGCCTACTGGAGGTGAGGGAGAACAGGGAGTGTGACCCACCCGAAGCAGACAGACTGTGGTGGGCACCTGGTCCCAGCCACCCGGTACACAGGGCTCTGCCCTCGCCTGTAACCCCGCTGGCCCAGCACTTAGAAGAAACCTGACATTTTTCTCTCTCCTTCAGTGAAGTTCATTAAAGTTTATCCAAACTTACTTTGTTCTACAACTGGAAGAAAGGGGCAAGCTTCCCATGCTAAACGGAGAGCTAAGCGTATAGCCAAGGAATTCAGAACTTCCAATCCGAAGGCTTCTAGCAGCCAAGTGATTTGGAAACGGCTGGGGCCTAGTTGTCACGATTCGAGTTTTGAAACACAAGAGAGCACCCACAGCTTCACTCCAGAGATGGGAGAACTTTTGTTAAAGTAGCAATAAAAGCCACCTTGTGGAAAGCTTCTGGTCAAGATGCTAGAAACTCTGGCCTGGGTGGAAACCTAACGTTAAGATGGACAGAGTCATCTTAACCTTGGCTAGGAGACGACCTCTCAGGAAGGCAGGAGAGCCCAAACAAGGCACCTTCACCTTGAGCCATGCTAAAGAGATGGGCGGAGTGATTACCCCTTTAATGAGGTACTGTAACTTTCCTACCCAGGCTTCCTGACCTACCGGAGCAGCCCCTACATGCTGAGAAGGTGTAGCTGGGTCTGTCCGTCTTTCTGAAAGGAGCAACTTTTCCTTTTGTTTTATTTTGTTTTTACTTATTTTATTTGTTTGCTTATTTATTTATTTAGTCTCTCGTGTTCTGTTTGGGTGCTGGCCAGAGTCTCAGCCTGCTCCGTCTGGGTTTTGGACTTCCTCACTCTTTTAAAGCCCTCCTCCCCACCAGATGCAGTTGCTTGTTTCCCGCATGCCTTAAACACATCAGTGATTAACTGTGAGCCGCCAATGATGGGTCAGTGTCACATTAACAAAAATTAAAAATAAAAACCCTTTCCTCGGAGTCATTTAACCAAGAGCGAGAACAGATTTGAATTCTCTGCTTTGTGCTCTCTTGTGTTTTCCTTCTGGTGTCTTTCTGCATGAGTTGAGTCTCCCTGTGTACCTGCCTGAAGGCTGTCTTGTGAATGTGACTCTGTGTCTGTGTCAATATGTCTGTATGTCTGTCTGTGTGTATGTATATGCACCGTGACCCTACAGCACCCACAGAAACCAGAAGAGTATCAGATCACCTAGAACTGGAGTTACAGATGGTTGAGAGCTGAAGAGGGGGTACAGAAAACTGAACCCAGGTTCTCTTTAAAAGCAAGCGCTCTTAACCGTTGAGCTACCCCCACCAGCTCCTAAGGAGCTACTGTTATGATCTAACAGTATGATCCAGTTGTGGCCCTGGGACTGCAAGGTGTTGAACTCAGTGCATCTCCATACACTCATAGGCTCACATATTTGAACACTTGGTTCCAATTGCCAATGCTATTTGGACAGATCAGCAGATGTGGCCTTGCTGGAAAAAGTACAATGTCCCATTGAAGCCTCAGCCTCCTCCTAGTTCCCGCTCTGCTGTGTGCTGCAGTAAGGGATGTGAGCTCGGTAACCTGCCGGAGCCGCCATGCCTACCTGCTGTGCTGGACCCTCCTCCCTCTGCAACCATGTGCGCAAATGAACGTTCTGTAAGTTGCCTGCCAAGAGTCTCGTGGTGTTTTATCACAGCGACAGAAAAATACTAGGCCACCCAAAGGTACAAGAGAAAAAAAACAGGCACAAGAGAGAGACTTGAAAGCCTTCTCGACAGCATGAACCAACTGTTCCTCATCACCAGAAACTAATAAAAAAAAGTCAGATTTCTTTCACATAACGATTTAATATATTGATGGGTCGATGGAAACAGGAAGCCCAAAGGACTTAGAAATTCCCCTTGTGGGTGTGGGGGGAGGACTTAGAGAAGGTCAAGAGTGAACAGCTGCTTTGCAGCCCTGAGATCACACGTATTTGTATAAGAAAGCTGAGCGGCAGGAAGAAAAAAGGCATTGGACTCGTCAAAGAAGACACTGTGCAATCGTGTTAAGTAATACTAGTCTGAATGCACGACCACTTACTCTGTGCCACTCCAAGTATTTGGCGTATGTTATTTCATCATCTATAAAAACCTTTATGAGGGGTATCCTTGTAATTCCCAATCTCCCGGTGAGGAAAACAGGCCATGGACACATTAGGCGCTGAATCCCAAAGCTATATAACTAGTGACAAGGAGTGTTACTGTTCAATCAGAATCCAGAGCCTGAGTCACATATGTGACACTCTAGAAACTATCCACTAGCTCAAATGTTCTCATTATTTATTATTATTATTATTATTATTATTATTATTATTATCACTTTATATGCATTGATGTTTAGCTTGCATGTATGTCTGTGTGAGGGTTTCAGATTCCCTGGAACTGGAGTTATAGACAGTTGTGAGCTCCCAGGTAGGTGCCAGGAATTGAGCCAAAGTCCTCTGGAAGAGCAGCCAGTGCTCTTAACTACTGAGTGGTATCTCCAGCCCAGCAAACTAATTTTCATTTATTTTTTTTTTCAAATATTCTCAACATGATTCTGTATATGAGTTAATTCACACTATCATGGAAGTTTGCCTGACCGGTGACGTAAAGGCTATTTGCCTTAGAAAGTCCCCTGCTTTTATAAGTGCCAGCTTGGTATGAATTCTTCATCTTCCCACCCCGCCCCCAATTAATGACCTGGACTCTGTGAATGACAGGGTCCCTCTACCTTGTGCTCTTAGTTCTGATGGAGAAGGAAAGCAAGGGCTATTCCACAAAGGGGGCCTGAGGGGCCAGTGGGTCTGTGACTGACAGAATTCATCTGCATCTCCGCTTAGCACCAGGCAGCTAATGATAGGCACGCTTGGTGAGCCCCAGCAGAACCGGCTTCTGCCTGGGGAATCATCTTGTTTCTTCTCCTCTCTGTCAAAGACATACCCACAATTCTCAGGTACTTCCCATCATACTAGACAGAAGAGATCCAAGAACAATCAAGTGCTTCATGGTCTCCCACAGACGTTGCTTGTTGTGTCCGCTAAGTGAGTCCTGCCGCATAGCTGAGGCTCTCTGCTGCTCACCAGGGAGACAGTGGTGCTGTGACTGTCAGCTTGAACTCCAGCAGGCACCGCGCTCCGCTCCGGATTCAGACTGGCTCTTTTCACCACTTCAGTAGTAATCCTAGATCTTCTTTGTAATTATAAAAGTAGATGTAATTTTTTCCAATTTTTATTATAGAATAGTCAGATGTCCAGAAAGCTTAAATAATGAAATGAACATCCAAGACCTACCACATAGTTCTAATTAAAATTTCTTTTTATTTAATCTTTTTTATTTTATTATTGTCCCTTAAAAGCCTGTTTGTGCTTTTTCTTTTAATTTATTCACTTTACATCCCATCTCCCTCTCCTCCCAGTACCTACTTCTGTTTCTCCCTCCCTTCTCCTTTGAAAAGGGAGAGCCCCCCCTCCTTAAAGGTTAACTCTCCCCCTGCTCTCCCCCTCTCCCCACTCCCAACCAACACTCCCCATCCCCCTACCCTTAGCACATCAGGTCACTGCAGGACTTGGCTCAACCTCTCCCACTGGCACCAGCTGAGGAAGTCCACTTAGGGGAATGGGACCCACAGGCAGGCAGGTGATCGGCGGATTTAGGGGGAGCCCTCCCCCACTCCTGTTGTTGGAGACCAAGCAGCTCATCTGCTGCACGTGTGCAGGAGGCCTAGGTCCAGCCCATGCTCGCTCTTTGTTGGGTGATTGGTTCAGTCTCTGGGAGCCCCCAGGGATCCAGGTCAGTTGACTCTGTTGGTCTTCCTGTGGTGTCCCTGCCCAAGATGTTTTATATTATTTGTGGCTATTGTGAAGGGAATTGTCTCCCTAACTTCTTTCTCAGCCCATTTATTGCCTGTGTAGAGGAGGGCTACTGATTTCTTTGAGTTAACTTTGTATCCAGCCATGGTGCTGAAGGTGTTTCTCAGCTGTAGGAGTTCTCTGGTAGAATTTGGGGGGCCACTTACGTATACTATTATATCATCTGTGAAATAGCAATACTTTGACTTTCTTTCCATTAAATTAAAATGTATTAAAATTAAATTGGAAATTTAATTTTAATTAGAACTATGTGGTAGGTTTTTCCTTGACCTCCCTTAGTTGTCTTATTGCTCTAGCTTGAACTCTAAGTACGATATTGAAGAGATAGGGAGAGAGAAGACAGCCTTTTCCCTAATTTAGTGGAATTGCTTTAAGTTTCCCTCCATTTAATTTGATGTTGGCTATTGGCTTGCTGCATACTGCCTTTATTGTGTTTATGTATGCATCTTGTATCCCCGCTCTCTTTAAGACCTTTAACATAAATGGGTGCTGGATTTTGTCAAAAGGCTTTTTTGGCATCTAATGAGATGATCGTGTGGGTTTTTTCTTTCAGTTTGTTTATATGGTTGATTACATTGATGGATTTTCATATATTGAACTACTTCTACATTCCTAGGATGGCACCTACTTACTTGGTCATAGTGGAGGGTGTCTTTGGTATGCTCTTGGATTCAGTTTGTGAGCATTTTATTGAGTATTTTTTGCATCAATGTTCATAAGAGAAATTTGTCTCTTTGTTGAGTCTTTGTGTGGTTTAGCTATTAGGGTGACTATGGCCTCATAGAATGAGTTTGGCACTGTTCTATCTGTTTCTATTTTGTGGAATAGTTTGAGGAGTATTGGTATTAGCTCGTTTTTGAAAGTCTGGTAGAATTCTGCACCAAAACCATCTGGCCCCATAGCTGGTATTAATTGGGAGATTTTTAATGACTGCTTCTATTTCCTTAGGGGTTATAGGACTATTCAGATGGTTTACCCGATCTTGATTTAACTTTGGTAATTGGTATCTGTCTTGAAAATCATCCATTTCATTTAGATTTTCCAATTTTGTAGAGTACAGACTTTTGAAGTAAAACCTAACGATTCTTTGAATTTCCTCAGTGTTCATTGTTATGACTTCCTTAGGATTTCTGATTTTGTTAAATTTGGTACTATATCTCTGCCTTTTAGTTAGTTTGTTAAGGGATGGTCTATATTCTTGATTTTCTGAAAAAAAAAACAGCTCTTGGTTTTGTTGATTCTTTGTGGTGACTCTTTGTTTCTAATAGATTGATTTCAGCCTGGAGTTTGATTATTTCCTGCTATCTACTCCTCCTGGGGATTTTTGCTTCTTTTTTTCCCCTAGAACCTTCAGGTGTACTCTTAATTCATTACTATGAGAATTTTCCAACTTATTATGATCCTGTAAACTTTCATCTTAGCATTGTTTTCATAAGTTTGGGTATGTTGTGCCCTCACTTTCATTAAATTCTAGTTCTAATTAAAAATTATTAATAAAGTAAGGATTGTATGAAGTATAAAATGTTAACAAGAAGGTCAATTCAGTATACTCAATATTGAAATAGTAAAATAGTCCCAACTATGAAATGAGAAGAAAGACAGCATGTGCATTCACTTGATATTGGATACAAATTGTAATTGAAAACAAAAACTATGAGTTTTGTTTAGTAATTTCAGTTGCCTGGAAAGAAAGAACATTGAAACATTTGTTTCAAGAAAACAAAGTCCAAAGGCCTGCTATTAAATGGTTGGTGCTGTCACAGAGGAAAGAAGCTGCAGGTTAATAAAGGATGGAGATCAGTTCAGGATACATGTGAGAAAGTCAGCAGGGAATGGAGATTTTGGGGGAATCAGGCCAAATGCTAGAAATGAAAAACTCTGCTGAGTTAAATTATGTAACAGTAGAAACCAATAAATTAGAAAGGTGCAGGGGTAATGTCAGGAATAGAAGAAAACAAGGCTGAAAAAGTGCTGCACTTCCATAGGAGAGACATCAGCGGCCATGACCACACCATCCATGAACTATGGAACATAATCAGGACACCAAATCCAAAAACACACATGCTAGAAGAACCTGGAATAAAAGTTAAAATGATAGAAAACCCAAGCAATGAAATTATAGCAGAAAGTTACCCAAATCCGGGGGCAGGGGCAGTTGTCACCCAAATACCAAGAGTCACTTAAAATTCCAAGTAGATTTGACAAAGTAAGAGCCTGCCTGTGGCACAGAGCATTAAGCATACCCAACAAAGACACAGCATTAAAGCCTGCAAAAGAAAACCGTCAGCTCACAAGAGGAATCCATCAGAATCATATCCAACCTCTGAGCAGAAACCCCCAAAACCACAAAAGCATGATATTAGAGTTTAAAGCCCTGAAAATAAATAACCACCAATCAAAATTTACTAGCGTTATCTTTTCCAATCAATAGTAGAAAAGAGAAATTGTAAGACGCACACAAATTATGGCGATTATGCCTGGCCACCAAAGAGTGCTATAACCTAAGACACTGCACGTGGACGGAGAAAGGTGGTCTACATCAAGAGAGCACAGAACAAACTCAACAAGGGAACTAGGTGAGTAAAATTGAATGAGGAAAGAATGCATCATGTCTGACTCAATAAACCACTGATCGTGAGTCCCAAGGGGGGCGGGGGACAGAGAATGAGCACACATCAAATCAGTCAGGACAGGAAACATCAACACAAAGGAATCAGCAATGATTGTCTGCAGACTGTTTTTTGTTGTTTCTTTGGTTTGGATTTTTGAGTCAGATTCTCACTCTGTACCCTAGGCTAGCCTCAACTTATTATATAGCCCAAGCTGGCCTCAAATTGACTATGATCTTTTACCTCAACCTCCTGAGTGCTGTGATTACAGGTTTGAGCCAACACATCCATCTTTGTAAATAGTCTTATTTACAATTAAAAGATGTAGACCTGCTGACTAGATCATAAAAATAAATACAAATATTTTCTGTCTGAAAAGAAAAATGACAAACACTAAGGGTAGAAACTTATAAATTAAGCAAACGGAAGTCAAAACCAATCAGAAATACCCATAGTTGTATATCATGAGGTAGATTTTGAGCCAAGATCAGTCATAAGTCATAAAGAAGATCCCTACATATTAATAAAAAGAATAACCCATCAGGAATACACAACAGTTGTGAATAAGTGCAACGGGTGTCGATACATTCAATTTCATAAGACAAACAATACATAAGGGGCTGATAAGTCCAGATATTGTATTACAGGGTAGCTTCAATATCCAAGTTTTACTAGTAGGTAGATCATCCAGGCAGAAATATTCAACAATGAGACTGAAGCTGGCAGAGAATGGGGTGCTCTTGTGTGCCTGGGAGGTTAATAGGCTTTCCTGGGTGGAGACAACCAGGTACCCATGCTGTTTGCCATGCCGATGGCTGGAGTTTCAGAAACACCGCCCAGAAGCAATGAAGTATTTTTATCACACACAGCCTGTAGGCAGCTGGGCTCATTACATTTCCATGTAAAAAGAGAGAAAGATAAAACAAGGAATCAGAACATGAACCAGTGCTTTAAACATTTTGGGCATTTCTGGACTCCAGCTGGGGCAGAATTTGAGGTAGATACAAGTAGATTTCCAGCACTGTGCAGGACTGGGCTGCTTATCAAAGCCTAGACATACACAAGTGCTTATGTTCAAGAAGCCTGGCCACAAATATCTGGTCAGTCTCTTTCTTCTCCTGTATCAAATGGAATTAAGAGGCATTTACAGAATATCCAATATGGTAGATGCAGAATGCATATTTTCCTCCAAAACTCATTTACCATTATCTGAAATAACTTACATTTGGAAGATGGCACTGCACTGAAGAAAGAATCTGACTCTTAGGGTCATTTAAACAAAACCCAGGCCAATCTGATTATTCTTTTGTATTCTCCCACACAGAGGACCATCCTCAATATGTATTAAGAAGCAAGAGTGACTTTGTGCCTGGTACTGGAAACCTAGCCAGCTCCCCAGGGCAAGTAGAGTCATTGATCTTAAAGAAGAACCTATAACCACCAATTTGCTAAACCACTTATATTCCCTAACTTCATTCTAAATGCTTATCCTAATATACAAATAAGCACAGATCTCACCACTCCTTAAAAAAAAAAAAACAACTACAACAAACTGTCTTTGCAACAGTTGTAGACCATTACAGAAAACCAAACCCCATCAAAATGTAGAGAAGAAATGACTGTATGGTATCCAACCGCAGCTGATATAGCTACAACACAACTCCTGCCCCTACGGCTCAAGAATTCTCACATGGGGGTGGGGGGAAACATAAAGATTCTAAGAGCGAGCCGGGCGTAGTGGCACATGCCTGTAGTCCCAGCACTTGGGAGGCAGAGGCAGGCGGATTTCTGAGTTCGAGGCCAGCCTGGTCTACAGAGTGAGTTCCAGGACAGCCAGGACTACACAGAGAAACCCTGTCTCAAAAAAGAAAAAAAAAAGAAAAGAAAGAAAGAAAGAAAGAAAAGAAAAGAGAAAAGAAAAGAAAAGAAAAGAAAAGAAAAAAGAAAAAAAAGATTCTAAGAGCGACAGGAAAGAAAGTTTGTTGTGAGATTTTGATTCCTGGAAATGACAAAGAAGCTATGAAGTCTCCCATTTAGTACCAGAAAACAACAACACCCATGAGGTATCACCAATGTGGTTACTTAAACAAGAGCTATACAAGACATGTGAACATGGGAGTGGGAATCTCATCATATGTCAACCTTAGTCATACAACTAGAGTCAACCGAGCAATGTTGAGAGCAGGGAAAATTGTCCAAGTACAGAGTTGTTGGTTGCAGCCAAGGTATGCCTGCCACTACTGCACCCGTGGGAATCTGCACCATGCTTGTTGTTAGCACGGGCATCATTTGGGTAGGATAACTGGTTGTTAGCACGGGCATCATTTGGGTAGGATAACTGGTTGCTTCCCTCCTTGGAAGGCACCTTCTTGTACCATAAAAGCTAGTCCACATGAATGTGTTTCCTTTTATTTTTTTTATGATAACTTGCTATACTTAATTTTTTCTTGACTCTCTAAACTACTTAAAACCTAATTGAATTTCCTTGTTTTTATATTTCCTATGTACTAATTTCTGTTTTTATCTTTATCATGACCTTCATTATGTTTACTTTGGGCTTAATTTACTTATCCTTTTCTAGTTGATTAAGGTGAAAAATTTGGTAACTAACTCTGTACCTTTTTCCTTTTTCTAATGTAAATATTCATGTTGTAGTAAATCTCCAACCCCAATAAGCCCATGCAAAAAAACATACAACTCAGTTACAATATTTATAAGCTGCAGGACTAGATTGGGCAGATGTGCCACTACACTACTCTATTCCCCAGCTATAAGATGCCCTTGCTACTTGTGGCTTCTCCAGGCCATGTGCTTCTACTCCATCTTTCTTCCACCTCTTCTTCCTCCATCTTCCTCTGACTTCCCCCATCTTCCTCATTTTACATTAATTATAAAGATTTCTATGAATGTAAGATATGGCTATACAATGCTTTGATTAAGAGTAAATTTGATAACCTTTCTTCAGAGGTTAATTTGATCATATAATCAAACTACAATATAATTTTCCATTCATGCCAACTTAAAGAATGGTATATAATAACGTCATGAGAATTTTGTACCCAATAAGTGTTATTGACTGTGTGTAGACATTTTAGTCTCAATCAGTTCCAGAGCTGTCTCCCTATACAGAGACATAAACATGGCCACACATATATATATATATATATCACTATCTTGTTGATCTTGTTAGTCTCTCCACACCCAACAACATATTCAATGCTATAAATTTTTATAAGTACTGACTGAGCTACAGTCCACAATTTCTCTTACATTTTAACTTTCCTTTTAAGTGTTTTCAAACTTGGAAGTATCTTTCAATTTTGTTCCGATATTTTCTTTGACAGGTAGATTTTTTAGAATTATGTTTTCTGGCTTTCAATCAATGTTTGAGTTGTCTCTGATTTATTTCTTAATTCTGATTTACTTAAGAGATATATTTAAACATTTTGTTGTTGCTGTTGCTATTGTTTTCTGGTACTGAATATTGAGCCCAGATTTAATCAATTAAATGCTTTTCATAGCACTACTTATTTATTAAACATTAAATTTTTATTTCATGTATTTTGCGTGTGTGTGTGTGTGTGTGTGTGTGAGAGAGAGAGAGAGAGAGAGACAGAGACAGAGACAGAGACAGAGAGATCCCATGTGCACATATCTGTTCACATGGGGTAAATGATAACTGTCTTCCTCTAGCACACCCCATGTTGGTTTTTCTTTTACTGACCCTGGTGCTCCCCAATTCATAGAATGGCTGGGCAAGGACCTGCCTGCATCCATACAACCAGCTCCCACCAGGTTCACACATGAGCCGCCATTGTCCTACTGTTACGTGAATGCTGTGGATCTAGATGTAGTCCTCCAGCGTGTGCAGCAAGCACTTTACCCACCAAGCTCTCTCCTCAGCCCAAGAGAATATACATTTTTGTCTTACTAGACAGTTTTTCATTAATATTTGGAATCGGATAAAAAAAAAGGAAGCTCTTACAATATTGTTTAGTCCATGTTTATTTACTTTTACCATGTTGCCAGTTTTCCCATACATAATACTTCTGAGGTCTATCAATGACTATATTCTTTGGGCATACTTTTATCAAATTTGAAAAGAACCAGCAAAGAAGGGCCAAGTTTATTCTCAGCATTTAAGAAAGGGGAGATTATAAAATTCATATACAGTGTAGCATCTGAAATATCAAGACTTAACACACATAGTACTGGCATAGTGGAATTTGTGTCTTCTCTGAATGAGATGGAATGGATGCTTATAGTACAGGTCAGACACGACAGTGCATCAGAGCGTATTACACAAAACTGCCTTTGAGGAGAAAATCACTGGCTACCACTGAAAGTTTCATTAGCAGAGACTCAGGCAGGTTTGCAATAGCATTTTCTTCATGTCTTTTGGAGCTTACTTACACGTTCCCTAAATACCTGCTTCACCTGCTTGTTCCTCAGAGTGTAGATGAAGGGGTTGAGTGTGGGTGTCACTACAGTGTTGAGTAATGCCACCACCTTGTTATGATCCTCCCCCTGTCCATTCTTGCCAGACCGGACATACATGAAGATACAGCTGCCGTAGAAGAGAGACACCACAATAATATGAGAGGAGCACGTTGAGAAGGCTTTCTTCCTCTCCTTGGCTGAAGGAATGTGCAGGATAGTATAGAGAATGTGGCCATAGCAGCTGGCAGTCACAGCCAGAGTGCCCAGGAGGCTGAAATTGGCAATAACAAAACCCAGGAGCTCTACCAGGCTTGTATCTGCACATATGAGTTCTATAAGTGGAAAGTTGTCACAGAAGAAATGGTTAATGATGTTGGGGCCACAGAATGGCTTCTGAAATATAATAGAACTGGGAACCATGATGAGAAGCAATCCTGACATCCATGAGCAAAACACAAGCTGGACACAGACTCTTTTGCTCATGATGGTGGCGTAACGCAAAGGGTTACAAATGGCCACATACCTGTCAAAGGACATCACGGCCAGGAGAAAGAACTCAGTAGTTCCAAGGAAGAAATAGAGGAATGCTTGGAGGAAACAACCTGGTAGGGAGATGGTCTTATATCCTGTGATGATGTTGGTTAGCATCTTGGGGAAGATGACAGAGGTGAACCAGATCTCCAGCACAGCAAAGTTGCGGAGGAAATAGTACATAGGGGTGTGAAGGCGCCTGTCCACAAGGGTGAGGAAGATGATGAGGAAGTTTCCCAGCAGAATGAGGAAGTAGGTCAGGAGGAAGCCCAGGAAGATGAGCGCCTGCAGCTCACAGGCATCTGACAGCCCCAGCAAAATGAACTCAGTAACCGTGGTGCTGTTCTCCATGGCTCCTCCCCCCTCTGCTGCGGATGTTCATGGACCCTGCTGAGCATCAGAGCCTGCGTTCTGAGGACAACCCAAGGCCGGGAACACTGAAGAATGAGTGTTACACTTTTAGCTGGAGGAGTCCTCTAGAGGTTTCAGCTCCTTGCCTTCTCGTTCTTCAGGCCAGTGAGTAAGAGGTCTGCTGAGTCAACAGCAGATCAGAAACTTTGACTTCGTTTTACAAAATTTAGGGTAATTTTCTACCTCAATTGATTTTAAACAACTTTCTATATAAACTATTATTTTTCTGCTTGGAAAGTTATTCATCATTTTTGATCAGATGATACTTTTCTTCTATTCATTTAAACGTTGGAAAAGGTCTTCTAAATTCACTGACATATTTCCCTTTGCAAATCCTGTGTCCTAAGAAGGAAAGATTTCATCTCCATCGTTGATGGAGAGCTTTTCAAGCTTGCTCCGGAAGGCATTTTAGTTGAAACAATTGTGTATGTGTCTGAATTCCAGTTACCACAGCTTGAAAATCTCATTTCATCCCTATGAAAACAGAGCAAAGCAAAGCAAAATAATACCTGCGAAAACTTCTTGTAATATTTAAAGAAATAATTCACAACAAATACGTAGCCCTGGGCTAGACGGAGTAAGCGGCTACATAATGTCATAATTTCTTCCTTTGTGGCCAAAATTACTAGGATAATTACATAAGACTATTATAACAAAAATATAATATATCCAGGAGATATATATTTTTAAGTGTATCAAAATTATAAAATCATCTGTCAGCTGGTGAGCCTCACAACCGTAATTTTATCCCTGGAACCCATGTAGAGGAAGGACAAAACCAAGTCCACAAAGTGGTCCCCTGACTGCCACACTTACACTATGCACACAACAACAACAATAACAACAACAATAATAACGGTAATAAATAATATAAAATATTAACAGCTCATTATAGAATGTTTAGGAGTGTAGAGTAAGGGGAATAAAAAAAAAAAAAACTCCTTTGGAGCCAGGTGCACGCCTTTAATCCCAGCTCTTGGGAGGCAGAGAGGCAGTTGGATTTCTGAGTTTGAGGCCAGCCTGGTCTACAGAGTAAGTTCCAGGACAGCCAGGGCTACATGGAGAAACCCTGTCTCGAAAAACATACATACATAAATTTCTTTGTAGCCCCACACAGATAACATTTATAATGACTCCTTAATTTGAAGATCTATTTTTGTATTTTTACCTATGTGCATATGTCTGGGTGAGTGCAGGTGTGTGCATGTGAATGCAGATGCCTCAGAAACCAGCGGTGCTGGATCCCTGGTCTGCAGTTGCCCAACATAGGGCTGGGAGTAGATGTCGGGCCCTCTGCCAGAGCAGTATGTGCTCCTAACCTCTTCGCCGGCTCTTCACTCCAGGTCTGGGAAGATTTCCATCCAGGGCTGAGTGGGTAGCTCAGAGGCACAGCCCTTGTATAGTGTGTGTGAGGTGAGGCTGGTTTCAAGCACCACAGTTCTGTTTTGTGTTTCTTTGTTTCATTTTTATCATTATTTACATCTACATATATAAAATCTTGTTATTGTAAACTTTTTGTAATTATTTGGCTACTATTTTTGAAGACTTCGGGTACACAAAACTGGTATGTAGATTAGAAAGCATGCATTTTTATCATGTTTAGTGCTTTTGTATAATATCCTCAATAATCAAAACAAATAATGTAATGGGCATTCACAGTCATTCAATCTCAATTGTTCAGTTTATGTTTTTACCTTAAGGTCTGTCACATGTTCTGCAGGTCACAATCAGGCAGCTCTTGTCCCGTTACACTTTATACACCACCAAACCTTCAGGTTTTCCAGCAACCGCCTCCCTTGCAGTTCTCCCTCATTCCTCCCAGAAGTGAGTTGTCTCTGGATACTTACCAGAACTGGGATTACCAACTCCTTCGGTGGCTGCTAGGGCCCCTAACCCCAAGTGTCATTGCTGGGACCCTTGCCTGAGAAAGTAAATATACATCTATAGTTCCTGTCGTAGAAAGGCAGACATCAATGGATGACTTGTGTGGCTGGCTCTTACATGCTGTACATGATCTTTCAGTCCCATTGTGCCCACAGAAGACTCTGGGATAGAGTAATCATGGTAGACCCTTTGTCTCTGTGGGCTGAGGCTAGAGGTATTAGACATTTTCTTTGGTCTCTATGGGAATTCAGAGATGTGCAAAGATTCATAGCTCAGATTTGACTCATCTGAGATTCTCTGTTTTTGCTGGCTGGAGCTATCCTTCCCTTGAGATTCATTACCATCAGCGATAACAGGGACCTAGGAAGGTCCCTTTGCCCTTCATTCAAATCTCAGACTAAAAGTTTACTTTGTTCTGGGAAGAAGCCCAGAAACTTCTGATAAAGTTTTAATTAGGACAAAGATCTGCTGGGAAATTCAGCCTTGCAGACTGAAGAACCACTGAATTCTTGTACTTTCCGTTGGGAGACAACCATTGTTGAGCTGGACCATGATCTGTCAGACACTGTAGCAACTCCCCTTCATATATATGCGTGTGTGCATGTGTGTATGTATGTGTATGTGTATGTGTATGTATGCATTCATTCTATACATTCTATACATTCGATTCCTCTAGAGCAGCAGTTCTCAATCTGTGTGTCATGACCCCTTTGGGTCCCTTTCACAGAGGCCACATATCAGATATCCTGTATATCAGATATTTATATTACAATTCATAACAGTAGCAAAATTATAGTTAAGATGTACCAAAAAATAATTTTATGTTGGGGGGGTCACCACAACATGAGGAGTATTAAAGTGTTGCATGTAGCTGGCATTGCTACTTTGTGGGTTCTTGCATGTAGCTGGCATTATGGGTTCTTCTTTCTTCCACACTTCTCCAACCCTTTAAACCCTCTAACATTAGATAGGAGAGGGGAAAAAGAAAAGGAGAGAGAAAAGAAAAGAGTCCCTGAATCTATGTTTTCTCTTCTTGTTTCTTCTTTGAGCATTACTACTAACGAACTGCAACCAAACCCCTGTGCCAGTCTGCATAGGTCTGTCTATCGGAGTGCAGCTGGCAGGGTATCCCTTGTGGGAGCTAAAGGTCTCATAGGGCTCAGGTGTGACCAGAAGAACCAATGGATTACAGCTCTCTAAGGGGAAGCCAGAGCAAGGCAGGCTGCCAGGCCTCACCCGTTGTCCCGTTAGTGGCAGGCATGAGACAGAGTCACTGAGCAGGAAGTGGTGGCTGCAGTCAAGCACTTGTGTAGGATCAAGGTCCAGCAGAAGAACGCTTTAGGAGAGAAAACTCTTCCCTGAAGTGTTGCAGCCTAATAAAACAGACACTCTCAGACAATCTTTGGTGAAATAACTCATACACTTTATTTCTTGTGGACAAGGACCTTATAAATATTTTTGGGGTGGGTTGGGATCTAGGGATAGATCTTCCCATTGGCTCAGTATAAGAAATTAGGGACTCCTAATTACTTACATGGGGAAGGACTTCAGGTGTTGTCCCTACGTGACAATCCTAGTAGGATGTTGTAGTCACATGTTCCAGGACAGGAATCTGGTAGGGAGCTTGTTCAAACTCCTGCTGTTCTCAGTTATGAGAGTTTTTATCAGGGTTCAGAACTTCGCTGCAATCTAATCAGTCCTTCTGTCTGGTGGCATGGCCCACTGCCCCACACCCCTGAACAGCCAACCAACAACAAGCCCCTCCTCTCAGGTCCCTAGCATTTACATATCCTCTGAAAAGTCCTTAAAATTCCAAAAGCCACACAATTGCAGAAACTATCTGCAGCTGGCAAAATCATGCCTCAGCTTGAGCATGAGGCAAATCATAGTCAGCTTCTGTGGTCAGTCTGAAGCACCCCTATAGCACACACCTGGGATAAAAATGAAAAGAAATTTTTATAGTATTTCTGTGTTTCTTAAAGGAACCAAAATTCTAAAATTGTCACTATAGTTACAGCATTAGGAAGGTTGACAACCACTGCCCTGGTGAACCCTGACTAATATAATTACCAACCAATATCCCCTTTGAACTTGGATATAAAAAATACTTGAAAAATGAATCCAAGAGCACATTAAAAAATATTATCCACAAGGATCAAGTTGTTTTCATCCCTGAGATTCAGGAATGTTTCGAAATATGTATTCACCACATAAACAGAATGAAAGAAAAAAAAACATGAAAATATCTAATTAGGTACAGAAAAGACCTTTGACAAAATCTAACATTCCTTCATGATAAAAGCCCAAGAGAGACTATGAATACAAGAGACATACATCAACACACTAAGTGCAATTCACAGCAAACACACAGACAACATCAATCTAAACAGAGATAAGCTCAAATCATTTCCACTAAGATCAGGCACAAGAGATGGATGTCTGCTCTCCATACTGATTCCTTATAGTACTTGAAATTTTAAATAAAGCAATATGCAAACTGAAGGAGATCAAGGGGATAAAAATAGGAAAATAAGAAGTCAAAGTATTTTTCTTTTCAAATAATATGATTGTCTATGCTAGAGCTTCTATTGCTGTGATGAAATACCATAACCAAAAGCAAGGTGGGGAGGGAAGGATTCATTTGATTTATATTTCCACATCATAGTCTATCACTGAAGGAAGATAGAACAGGAACTCAAACATGACAGGAACCTGGAGGCAGGAGCTGATGGAGAGGCCATGAAAGAGTGCTGCTTACTAGCTTGCTCCTCATGGCTTGCTCAGCCTGCTTTATTACAGAACTCAGAACCACCAGCCCAGGGATTGCCCCACCCACAATGGGCTGGACCATCACTCATCAATCACTAATTAAGAAAATGTCCTACAAGCTTTCTGAGAGCTCCATTTTTTTTTTTGAGATAGATGAACAAAAATGCTACAAATTTAATTGTCAAGGAAGTGCAAATCAAAATATGGATCAGATATCAATATATGTATTTAATCCTGATGATATCAGGAAAATGCAGAATAACAGGTATTGAGAAGGTGCTGAGGAAGAAGAAATCTTGAATTCTGTAGACTGCAGTCTAAATTAGTTCAGTAACAGCAAAAAACAAAACACAACAACAACAGCATCAACAAAGTCCAGATAGTTCTCAAGACTAAAACTATAATTATCATCTTGTACATATTGGTGGTATAGCTATAGGAATCCATATCATTTTGTGTCCTAGTTTTGCAACTATTGCTGTATATACTGACCAAAAACAATTTTGGAAAGGAAAGAGTTTATTTCATCTTATATCTTACAGTATATTATGAATGGTAGTCAGGACAGAAAAACAAACATGAACTTGGAGGCAGGCACTGAAGAAGAGGTCATGAAGGAAAAGAATTACTTTCTTGTGCAGACCGATTTCTTATTCCAGCTGGTCAGGGATGGCACTTGCAATAGTCAATCATCAGTCAAGAAAATACTCAATGATCTTTTGCCTACTAGACAATCTGATGGAGACATTTTCTCAACTGAAGTTTCCTTTTTCAGTTTGACTCCAGTTAGACTATTTTGACTAAAAAAATCAGAGAGAGAGAGAGAGAGAGAGAGAGAGAGAGAGAGAGAGAGAGAGAGAGATTTTCTCAAAGAACCAGCTCTTAGTGTTGTTGATTCTATGCATAGTTCTTTTTGTTTCTACTTGGTTGATTTCAGCCCCGAGTTTGGTGATTTCCTGCCCGTCTACTCCTCTTGGGTGTATTTGCCTTATTTGTTCCAGGGCTTCCAGGTGTGCTGTTAAGTTGCTAGTGTATGCTCTCTCCAGCTTCTTTTTGGAGGCACTCAGAGTTCCATCTTATGGAGGCATTTTCTTTTTTTTTTTTTTTTTTTTTTTTTTTTTGGTTTTTCGAGACAGGGTTTCTCTGTGTAGCTCTGGCTGTCCTGGAACTCACTCTGTAGACCAGGCTGGCCTCGAACTCAGAAAGCCGCCTGCCTCTGCCTCCCAAGTGCTGGGATTAAAGGCGTGCGCCACCACGCCCGGCTTGGAGGCATTTTCTTAATTGAGGTTCCCTCCTCTTGGATGACATTAGCCTGTGTCAAGTTAACATAAAACTATCCAGCACAATGATTTTATACAAAAAAGCCCTTTAAAACTCCACCCAGAAGTTTACAGCTGATAAACATGTCTGCTAAAACAGCAGAATAAAAAAATTAACACACAAAAGTCAATAAATAGCCTTGTTTCCTCGGACTGGAGCCAACTGGTGGGCCTTGTAGTTTCTTCTGGATTGATCGGCTCTTGCTACTTTGTGAGTGGTGACTGCTGAGGGGACTGGCCTACAGCTTCTGATTTGTGTTTGGTGTTTTCTAGTAGAATGGACTAAGAACAATGAAGATTGAAATCGCCCCAAAGAACAATTTCTAAACAGGTCCACTTCCCCTGTGTCCTAATAACCTTTCCTTTCCACTACCTCTGGTGGGTTCTGGGCTAGAGGAGAGGTTGAATGCCTATTACAGTAGGTGTGAAAAAATATAAAACAACAAAGGTCGACAACAGGATGTCCAAGAGGAGTCCCAGTGAGGATCCAGTATTGATACTGTAGCAGAAGCCAGAGGCCTCAAAACAGACCAACGACTCATTGCAATGAACATTTGCAAAAATAGGCTTTATTTAGTCTTCTCTAGATATTGTCAAGATTAATTAGTAACTAGATAGAAACAAACAATTCAGATATACTATAGATAGATGGCTTCAAAAACCCCAGAGACCCACAGAAAATGGCATTTAAAGATATTCATCTATGCCTTTTATGAGACAGGATTGCTTCTAGTAGCACCCCATTCTACTTCAAAGAATAGGATAAACATTGAGGACTCTCCTTATGGAGTTTTCAAGCTGCCTCTGAGCAAGAAAATGCCCTTGCTTCAACTGCAGACAGAATGTTGTCCAAAATGAACAAATAAAATGAGGGAAGTCAACTGTTAATCTTTCCCAAGATGAGAAAAGTCCTTAAATATTTCTGCTTCACATAATACTCTGTCAGATACTGCACAAGAAGGCCAAAAATGGAAGCTCTATGACTCAGAGAAATTCAGGGGGACTGTCCAGGCGGCCAGCTCCTCTGTCATGTCTATAGTTTTGGAGGCTCCTTGACTGCTCTTCCTCCTTACTCAGATAGTATTTATTCCTTCTCAAGTCTTTGATGGGGTCGGAGACTAGATAGCTAAAATCTCCTGTATAAGCTTAAATTGTTTAGGATTAAAGAAATTGTTTAAGTCTGAGAAGATGTTTTAGGTTGGTAATGCAAGTTAGGATAGAAACTTAGTTACAAACCTCTAAACTCACCAAATAGCATAGATAACTTTCTTCAAGGTTGTCAAATGCATATGGACTAGACATTATGAATGTAAATCTTAGCTGATAGTTTTCATAATTGTTATGATTGTTTATAGTTTATTATTATAAGTAAGAGCCATTTATTGGACTAAAAGAGAGAATTGTAGAAAGAATCTCTTGTGTGCTCTATGGATACATCACCTGTCCAAAAACAAACAAACAACGCTGGCCTATAGGAAAGGGTAGAATGGAAGGTGGGACATCCTCTAAGCAGAAGAGATTCTGGGATAGAGCCAAGTGCAAGAGGATTTGCCCCAGGAGATGAATGTGGATAAACACATTGAGAACTGAGCAGAGGTAACCAGCCTTGTGGCAAAATTTAGAATAGAATAATTGGATTATTAAATTACAAGATAATCAGGGAACATGCCTACCTATATAGCCTAGATGTTTGTAAATATATTTGAATCTCAAAGTCATTATTTCCAGGAGTTTGGGGCCAGGAGAAAAATACACACAGAAAACTCCATATAAGGGTGGTGGTTTGAATAAGTATGGCTCTCGCAGACTCCTGTGTTTGAATGCTTGGCCCATAGGGAATGGTACTACTAAGAGGCATTGTTGGAATAGGTGTGCCCTTGTTGGAGGAAGTATGTCATTGTGAGGGCAGGCTTTGAGGTCTCCTATGCTCAAGCTATGCTCAGTGTGACACACAGTATCTTTCTGCTGCCTGAAGATGTAGAACTCTTGGCTTCTCAAATACCAAGTCTGCCTACATGCTGCCATGCTTCCTACCATGATGATTGTCTTAGTTAGGGTTTCATTGCTGTTAAGAGATACCGTGAGCCAGGTGTGGTGGCGCACGCCTGTAATCCCAGCCCTTGGGAGGCAGAGGCAGGCGGATTTCTGAGTTTGAGGCCAGCCTGGTCTACAGAGTGAGTTCCAGGACAGCCAGGACTACACAGAGAAACCCTGTCTCAAAAAAAAAAAAAAACACACACACACACAAAAAAAAAAGAGAGATACCGTGACCAAGACTACTCTTATAATTGGAGCTGGCTTACACTTTCAGAGGTTTAGTCCATTATCATCATGGCAGGAAGCATGGCATCATCCAGGTAGACATGGTGCTCTAGAAGGAGCTGAGAGTTCTACGTGACCTGAAGACAGCCAAGATGAGACTTTTCTGCAAACAGCAAGGAAGAGGGTCCCTTCCATACTCAGCAGAGTCTGTGCACTAGTAGACCTCAAAGCCTGCCCCACAGTGATACATTTCCTCCAACAAAGCCACACCTATTCCAACAAGGCCATATCTCTTAATAGTGCCACTTCCCATGGGCCAACCATCAAACCACCACAATGATAATGAACTAAACCTCTGAAAGTGTAAGCCAGCCCCAAATTAAATGTTTTTCTTTATAAGAGTTGCCATGGTCATGTTGTCTCTTCACAGCAATGGAACCCAAAGACACTAGGTTTCAATCTTGTTTTGGTTCAGTGTTTCCTCTCTCTTCTACCTTTCCTCCCTTTTAGAATGTTAATGTATATCCTGTGTTATTGTATGTTGGAAGTATTTGATATGCTTTTGATTTTATAGGGAGTTTCAGTTGAGAAATTGCCTTGAGCTTTAGAAAAGACATAGAACTTTAGAGTTTTAAAGAATGCTAAAACCATTATAGACTGTGTAGACTTTTAAAGCTGTACTGAACACATTTTTTTCATTATGACATGGCTACAAGCCTATGGGGTAGAATGTGGAGGTTTGAATAAAAATGGCCCCATAGGCTAAAATGTTTGAATGCTTAGACATAAAGGAGTAGCACTACTTGAGAGAGATTAGGAGATATGGCATTGCTGGAAGAAGTGTGTTACTATGGGTGGGCTTTGGCATTTCAGAAGCCCAAGCCAAGCCCAATGGCTCTCTCATTTTCTGCTGCCTACAGAATTGGAGATAGAATTTTCAACTTCTCTATCACCATGATGTCTGCCTATATGCCCCCATTCTTCCCTCCATGATGACAATGAACTAAACCTCTGAAACTGTAAATATATCCCAATTAAATGCTCATCTTTATAAAAGTTGCCATGGTCATAATGTATCCTTAAAGCAGTAAAACACTAAGACAAAGGATAAATATATAATTATGGAGAGATGGAGGGAGACTGGAGTGGGAGATTAAATGGGAGCATGAAAGAGGAGTAAAGAAGGGAATGTGGGGGAGGGGGGGACAACTAACACTAATGGCCATTCCAGAACACATATACAAAAATGAACGGAATCTAAGTGGAATCACAAAATAATGGGAGAAACAAAGCCCCATCTAGACCTCTGATGCCAATGAAGTGAAACTTCTAGTGCTAGGAATGCATTTCATCTATTTGAGTCATTGACCAAAGAGGCCTGATGAAAACCTGCAAACATCTCAGGCTACTGCCGAGGCCATTGGTCGCTCTCTATAAATTGATGGTCAGGACAATATGTAAGGATATATGTAAGACAACACTTACATATATCACTCCTTCATCATCAGAGATGCTTCTTGCAATAATTGGGCACTAATACAAAGACCCACAATTGAGCCATCGATGTACAGAGGGCAAAAGATACTTGCAAATCCATTCCAAAATGAGATATCTTCATCAAACCTTCCCCTTGGGGCTCAGGAAGCTATGAGAAAAAGGAGGCAGAAAGACTGTGAAGTGGAAACTTCTGGTTTCTTTGAAAAGTCGGTTGTGTCGGATGGTGTTTTGCTGGGGCAAACAGCTGTAGAAGTATTTTTACTGAAGTGAACACAGGTGAAAGGATGTTTCAATAAGGCAGAGACACATGAAGGAACATTCTGCCGAAGCAGACACACACGGGTGAAAGGATGTTCTGCTAAAGCAAGCACGTGGAAGCATACATGATGAAGGATCCACTAATCACATGCATGTATTGGTTTGCCTTACATTGCTTTGATGAGCTCTGTTTGTCTTGACTCCCTAGAGAGAAACAATACTGAAAAACTTCTGGTGGTGTTCTGGTGGCTTCTCACCACTTCAGTAGACTCATGCCAATTAACAGAGTGATGTCAGTTGATAGTCCTCACGCATGGAGGACCTGTGATGTTGGAGAGATTAGAAATAGGACTCAACAGACAGTAATGGAGGGCTTGCATAGCTAGCTTTGCACCCCTTTGTTTGATCTCTCATCTTCATCTTTGCTGATCTTCACTTTGTTGAGAGACACAGCAGAGAATTTCTCCTGGTGTCCCTGATGGTCTTTGTCACTCAGCTGAGACTTGACTGTTTCTGTTGGGTCATGCCACTGCTGCTGACTCATGCTTGCTGTCCTGATACTACTGAACTGGACTGCTGATAATGCAGATTGGACTGGCCTCCAAAGAACAATTTCTAAACAGGTCCACTTCCCACGTATACTAATAACCTTTCTTTTCCACTACCTCTGGTGGTTGGGGGGTTAGAAGGGAGATTGAAGCATTTCTGAAACCCTTATTAAAAGTAGGTTTTGAAAAAAATCTAAGCCAACAACTTTCATTTGTATCCCTGGCTAGTCTGGAACTCACTGTGTAGACTAGTCTAGCCTTGGACTCATAGAGATCTGCCTGCCTCTGACTCCTGAGCTCTTGGATTAAATGTACTACTATCCCCATCTGAGTCCTGAGTTGGTAGCCTGGCCAATGCAAGGCTTTCTTACAGGCACTGTTGAAATGACAAAAAAGAACACTATTTCTGTGTCTTCTTCAGGGCCTGACTTGGCAAAGTCTAGTCCGAGGCTGAAGCCAGAGCCTTGAAGGAGTCAAGGTTGCACTTCCTGGGAACTTGACTCTTCCCGTTGGGCTGTGGTTATCAGTCCTAAGGCAGCTGTGTCTGAATTATCCTGTGTTCTCTTTGCCAACATTTCTTAATTATCTTCCTGCTGACTCTGTCTCAATCTTCCCCTGCAAATAGAAGTAATGTATGAGAGACTGTATTTCTTAATAGACTGACTTGACATAAGACATAGCTTGGGCAAGACTTCCTGACCCTAACTTTTCTGTTTCTCCCCCTCAGGAACCTGTCAATGAAAAATGACCCGTAAGTCTAGGTCAGGTCTCCTTTTGTTGTTGGTGGTGGTGGTAGTTGGTTTTTGTTTGTTTGCTTTGTTAGTGGTGATGGTGGTGGTGGTTCTTTGTTTCATTTGGTTTTGATTTTTGGTCTTGGGCTGGGGGGGGTCTTTTTGTTGTTGTTGTGTGGGTTTTTTTTTGTTTTGTTTTGTTTTTGTAGGTACTTAGGACTGTGACCATTCCTCTTAGGGCTCCCTTCATGGTATTCCAGATTTCAATATGTTGTGCTTTCATTTTCACTCATTTCTTTCTTAATTCCTTCAGTGATCCATTCCATTCAATAGTTTTCACTATTGTTGATATGTAGCCTTATTTGATTGTGGTCAGATAGAATGCAAAAATGTTATTTTGGTTTATTCATATTCCTATATCTGTTGAGGTTTACTCTGTATCATACAGAGTGTTCTATTCTGGAGTCTGTTCTTTGAGCCAATGAGAAGAGTGTGTACTCCTTAATGTTTGGGAGGAATGTTTTGTATATGTCTATTATGTTCCTTTGATTTGATATTTAACTCTAATGTTTTTCTACTGGCTTTTTGTCTGGATGGCCTGCATTTTGCTAAGAAGAAGGTATTGAAATCTCCCACTATTACTCTGTTGAGATTAATCTGTGGCTTTACATCTAGAAACTGAGCACATCTGTGTTTAGAGAATATAGGTTTATAATTGTAGTATCCTCTCAATGAATTGTTCCCTTAATGAATATGAAGTGGCTTATTTCTTATGATTAGTATTAGTTTGAAACCTTTGTCTGATAATTGATTAGCCATTCCTGCTTGTTTCTTAGTCCCATCTACTTCTAGTATCTTTTCCTGGCCTTGAGTTGATATGTATTTGATAGTGAGGTGTGTTTCTTGGATGCAGCAAGAGGAGTGTTCCTATTTTCTAATACAGTCTGCTAGTCTGTATCTTTTTATTGGTGATTTGAGACCATTCATAGACAAAATTATTATTGAAAGATATCTATTCCTGTAATTTTGTAAATTTTTGTGGTATTTTTATCTCTTGATTAACTATCCTAACACTATTTGTTCTCCCCCAACTTCTTGAATGTATACATTTTTATCAGTCAAAAAAATTTCTCCTGCTGTCCTCTGTAGCAGTAACCTAGTGGCCACCTATTCCTTTCATCTATTTTTTTATCATGGAAAGCTCCTATTTCTCCTTCAATTTTAATAGAGTTTTTCTTGGTATAATAGCCTGGGCTAGCAGTTGTGGTCTCTCAGAATTGAAATACATCTTTTCAGGCTCTTCTGGTTTTAAATTTTCTATCAGATAATCAGCCACTATTCTGATTGTCTTGCTTTTATAGATGACTTGGCCTTTTTTCTTGTAGCATTCACTTGAGTACAGGGTCAAAAATGACTACCCCGTTCTTTGGACTGTGCTTTCAGTGTTTTAGCTATACTATTTCATGAGTTTCTTCTCTGCTCTTCTCTATTTGGTGCTCTGTGAACCTTTTGTTCAGGAATGATATCTCTTTCTCTAAGATTTGAGTTATTTGTTTTATGATTATATAGAAAATATTAACTATATCTTGACCTGGAAATATTTTTCTTTGTCAATGCCCATAATTCATAAATTTGGTCTTTTCATGGTGTCTCAAAGTTCCTACGCATTATGTTAACATGCTTTTTTAAAATGTATTATTTTCTTTGATTGGATGACCCAGATCTACCTTGTCTTCAAGCCCAGATATTCTGTCTTCTGCATGATTCTCTCTTAATGAAGCTTGCTGGGTCCTTCCCCCAGCCTTGAATAGGCTAAACAAACCTACAGGAGCCTTAAGGAGTTGACCACCCTCTGAGCTTGCTTTACAACTCAATACAGCTGAAAAAAGGATGCGGTCTGTGGGCTTTCCTTATATAAACGCAGTGCTGAAAATGAAACTTTGAGCCTTGAACAGAAACTTTGTCTTGGCTTCATCCTTCTCTCATTCACCCGTCCTTTTTCATTTCCAGCCTCCTTTCAGGTATATCCAGTTCATCCACGGTTGCTGGACAACTACAACTTTCCACTGGTATTTACTTCCACTGATATTAATATTAATATTTCCACTGATATTAATCTTATTAGATTTTCACTTTAGTTTTGGGTTTCTTCAATGTTTTTATCTCTTTATTCAATTCCATCCTGAATTCTCATCTTTATTTCATTCAGCCATTTCTGTTTTCTTAGAGATGAATAATTTTATTCCTGCCCTCTTTACATTAATTTAGGTGTTTATTTTATTTTACCTTTTAAAATTGTTTTTATGTGTATGGGTTGTTCTGCCTGAGTCTTAGTTAGGGTTTTACTGCTGTGAACAGATACCATGCCCAAGGCAACTCTTATAAGGACAACTTTTAATTGGGGCTGTCTTACAGGTTCAGAGATTCAGTCCATTATTATCAAGGCAGGAGCATGGCAACATCCAGGCAGGTATGGTGCAGGAGGAGCTGAGAGTTCTACATCTTCATCTGAAAGCTGCTAGCAGAATATTGGCTTGCAGGAAGCTAGGATGAGGGTCCTAAAGCCCACACCCACAGTGACATACCTACTCCAACCAAGCCATACCTTCTAATAGTGCCACTCCCTGGGCTGAGCATATACAAATCATCACAGCCTGCATGCATGTCTATGCACCAAGTTGTTTGTTGTCCTTTAGTATGTATTCTTAATTTGCTAGACTGAAATCTCAAGATGGTCTGGCAGCTGGGATGGCTTGCAGGAGGCTTTAGGAAATAGAGCCTGTGTTGACAGGAATGAGATGAGGGTTAGGAGCCCATGTTAGAGGGACTAAGTGGAACATTACATTTCACCAGTCCATAGATAGAGTGGGCTGGGACTGGAGGACCTATAGAAAATGGGACAAGAGGAAGAAGAGGCTAGGATCAGTGTGGGGTGGAGTCACACACGGGGTATGGCTGGAAGGACCCCGTGGAGCAGCCATGGAGCACCCGACTGGAGACGGAACAAGCCTGATGGACATGGGTACAGGCTGGAGTCACAGAGGATGGCTATGCTTTCTTTCGGGATCTAATTATCTCCTTAGTCTGATGGGACCTGGGATTCCCCAGACACTTGGTCTAATGAGACTCACTTTCCTCTTTCCATGTCTCTTGGTTGTTACTTATAACTTTTCTAACAAACGTCTTTGTTGTTTGTTCAGTTTCAGAATAATGGTTACTACCAAAGTAGATTATATACATAGCATGTCAAAAAGAATGGTTTTTAAAGTAATACATTTGATCATACCTCCAAGATAATTAACTGTATAATATTAAGTACTCTTCTTGTTATGGGAATGTAAGGGAACAGAATTTTGGCCAGTCTATCCTGACCCCAACCATACCCTATAGTTTACATATAAAACAAATATATGTATTTGTTTTGTGCATCTGAGTGTGGATGTGTGAGTACCACAGTAAAAAAAAAAAAAAAAAAAAAGTGGAAGTCAGAGGAGTCAGTTCTTTCTCTTCACTGTGTAGGTTTGGAGGATTAAGTTTGGATAATCAACATTGGTGGCAATTGGCCTTATTCATTGAGCTATATCATTGACCCTGATAGTACTTTTTAATATGTTTATTCAATATGCAACAATAAAGTAGTTAGCATATCCAACATCTCAAACATTTTTAATTTTATATGCTGAGAACACAAAATTCTGTTTTTTAGCCTTTTTTTTTTTTTTTTTTTTGGTTTTTTGGATTTGGTTTTTCAAGACAGGGTTTCTCTGTATAGCCCTGGCTGTCCTGGAACTCACTCTGTAGACCAGGCTGGCCTCGAACTCAGAAATCTGCCTGCCTCTGCCTCCCAAGTGCTTGGATTACAGGTGTGCGCCACCACCGCCCGGCTAGCCATTTTCAAATCTATATTATTGTTAACTATAGTTATGCTACTGTCCAATAGAACATTAGACTGCATTGTCTGAACTTTGTACCTGCTGTAAATCTCTCCCTGCCCCTAGCTTTGTAGCCTAATGACCAGGATTCTATGTGCACTTCATTTTCCTAAAATTAGAAGTTTATAATCATGTATCAATTATACACAACCCCTGGTTTCATTATGAACATTTTATATGTAGGATCTGGTTTTAAAAGACAACATCCTTCAGGCTCACATATGTTGCTGTAAATGACAAGACAGCTGAACCATCCTCTGCTGTGTGAATACATCATAGCTTTTGACCTCTTTACCCACTGATGAACATTTAAATTGATTTCATATTTTGACTACTGTGAAAAGTTGTAATAAATATGGGAGTTTAGGTATCTCTTCATTACACTGATTTCATTTTTTTGATTATTTGCTGGCTAGTTTTATGTCAACTGGATGAGCTAGAGTCATTTGGGAAGAGGGACTCTACATTGAAAAAAATGGCTCCATAAGATTTGCTTACAGCACATTTTCTTAATTAGTGATTGATGTGGGAGTATCCAGCCCATTTTAGGTGATGCTCTGCTGGTGCTGGCTTCTATAAGAAAGCAGGTTGAGCAAGTCATGGGGAGTAAGCCAGGAAGGAAGCAGCACCCCTCCACGGCCTCTGCATCCGTGCCTCCAGGTTCAGGCCCTGAATCCCTGCCTCAACTTCCCTGAACCTAAGGCTTATAAGATGAAATAAATCCTTTCCTCTGGAAGTTGCTTTTGGTCATGCTGTTTAATCACAGCAATGGAAATAGAAACTAAGATAGAAATACACACAGAAGTGAAATTAGAGAACGATAAGGGAATTCTCATTTTGTTTTTTGAAGAATCTCTCTCTACTGTTTTCCATAATGGATGAACTGATTAGCGTCCTCATCAGCAGTGTATTCGAGCCCCCTTTGCTCACAGCCTTGGCTGGTATTCTCTCTTTTCCAATTGGAAATGATTTTATTTAATTTTTTTCTTTTCTTTTATATGTATGAGTGTTTTGTCATCATGAATGTAGGCGCACCAGGTGAGGTGTGTGCCTAGTGCCCAAGAAGGCCCAAAGGTGGTACTAGAGCCCTTGGAACTGGGGTTATACATGACTATAAACCATCATGTGGGTGCTGGGAATTGAATCTAGGTCTTCTACAAGAGCAACAAATGCTCTAAACCACTGAGCCATTGCTCTAGCCCCTTCAAGTTTATATTTTTGATTTATCTTTTTGATAGTGCATTTCCCTGATTATCAGCATTGCTAAACATTTTTATGTATACCTCTTGGCCATTTCTTGTCTTCTTGGGGAAATGTCCTTTCCTGTCTTTCGCCTGTAGCTGGTGTTTGCTATTTTGTGATTTTTCTTTCTTTCACCCTTTTCCACCCTTTCAACCCCCTAACACTAGATAGGAAAGGAAAAGGGATAAAGAAGAAAGGAATGAGATCCCCGAATAAAGTTGGAGGTTGGGAAGAGGGGGGGATATTATCATTAGACTACTTCCTGCTGATTAGAGGCATCTAGCTCCTTGGAGCAAGTCTGATTTTTGCCATTAGGATATCTGATCTCTTCTTGTTGTTTCTTCTTCGTGCATGACTACTTAACAGATTGTGACCAATAACAACCAACAACCAGCCAACAACTCACCACTCCTCTCCGGGTCCCTAGCATTTATGTATCCTCTGAAAAGTCCCCAGAATTACAGACATCACACAATTTCAGAAACTATCAGCAGCTGGCAGAATCATGCCCCTGCTAGAGTATGAGGCAGATCATAGTCAGCTGCTGTGGACAATCTGAAGCAGCCCCATATCCCACACCTGGGATTAAATAAAAAACATATTCTTATAACATTTCTGTGTTTTTTTTAAATATATATATATATTTATTTTATGTATATGAGTACACTGTAGCTGTCTTCAGACACACCAGAAGAGGGCATCAGATCCCATTACAGATGGTTGTGAGCCACCATGTGGTTGCTAGGAATTGAACTCAGGACCTCTAGAAGAGCAGTCAGTGCTCTTAACCACTGAGCCACTTCTCCAGCCCCATTTCTGTGTTTTTTTTTAAAGAAACCAAAAACACCAAAATTCTCACTACATTCATCCATTTATAAATTGAATACTTATTTTTGTTGAGATGTGTTGCTAGCTTTTGTATTCTGGATGTTAACTTTGTCAGATGCATAGTTTTCTAATACCTCCTCCCTCTTGTGAGAGTTCTCTCTTCATCTGTTGTTTTCTCTGCTATATAGCAGCATTTTTTGTTTGTTTGTTTTTGTTTTTGTTTTTGTTTTTGTTTTTGTTTTTGTTTTTCGAGACAGGGTTTCTCTGTGTAGCCCTGGCTGTCCTGGAACTCACTCTGTAGACCAGGCTGGCCTCGAACTCAGAAATCCGCCTGCCTCTGCCTCCCAAATGCTGGGATTAAAGGAATGCGCCACCACGCCCGGCTTTATAGCAGCATTTTTAGTTTGATTTGTTACCAGGTGTGATGCCACATACTTGTATTCTCAGAACCAGAGAGATGAAAGGAGAAGGATCAGGAATTCAAGAAAGCAGTCATTTTCCCTTACGCAAGAGTCCAAGGCCAGTTCAAGCTGGCCCAAGCCAAAAAGGAAAATTACCATTTCTCATCCTGCTTTTGCTTTCTGTATGTCTGAGGTCTTACTCAAAGAGTTCTTGTCCAAATCAATGACATGGTATCCATCCCCACCCCCCATGTTTTCTTCTTATAGCCTAATAGTTTGGGATCTTGCATGTAAGTTCCCTTTTAGTTGATTTTTTTTAAGGTGGTGATTAATAGGGGTCTAGTTTCAATTCTTCTAGCAATGGAATAGCTATATTTTCTACTACCATTTATGGAAGAGTTTGTCCTTTCCCCAATGGCTGCTCTTGGCACCTTTGTCAAAATTTGATTGGCTCTAAGTGTGCTTGTGTATTTGTGAGCTTTCCATTCTCTTTTATTGATCCATACAAGTATTCGTATGGCCGTACCATGAAGTTCTGATTACTATTGCTTTGTACCAAGAGCAGCCACTAGTGAGCTTGTCGATGGCAGTGGCGACAGAGTTGGCAGTGGCATTGGTGATCTAGGACAAGGTTTCTTTATTCCCCAGGTTTTATCATGGAAAGGAAAACTAACAAAGAGAGGATAACTCAGAGCTAGTGAGCCCCGGGGAAGTACATTTACTCCCACATCCTGGCAGTCTGAAGAGAGAATGACAGAATCCCACATAGCACTGTGGGTCTGAGAACAGAGAACACCTTTGATTCACAGTCTTGTAGGGCTTCAAGGCAATGACCATAGATGAAGGGAAGACTGTATCATTGCTGTCTGGGGGGACTTTAAAGCAGGAGCCATAAATGGAGGAGGAAGGCTGTGTAGCATTTTCTAGGCCAGTGGGAAATTAGAGAGCATCTAGAGCATCAAAGTTTTCTGAAGCTCAGCATAGTCCGGGGAGAAAGCAACGGAGCCTGGAATGTCCCAGAGGGGTTCAAAACAACAGGGAGGGATTTCCCACCACCAAGGACCTCTCTGCGGAGAGGAAGGCTGACAGTCAGCTCCCTCTGTGAACTGATAACTGGAAGGCTTCGAGAGGGCAGGAGCAGGAGGGCTGGAGCCTTAGAAGCCCCCTCCATCACCCTCAGAACTCCAACACAACTCTGATGAAAAGTGTCCTGGGAGAGACCTCGAAATTAACTGTGATTTAATTTCTACTATCAAGCTAATAGGGTGTCTAGGGAAATTAAGCTGGATTTTTAAATACCTAGAAAATTAAATTTTGTGCACACATGAGTTTGCAAATTAAGATTAGTGCTTCCTTGGCACGAGATAGCATCGTTTAAATATTTACATGAAATTCGCAGAGTACAAGTATACTTATCATACCGCCATGAACTTTGCCATACAAACATAATTTAATTCAGTGATCTTTTCTCAATGAACCTGTGGGAGATGTTCAACTGCTCTGAGGGCCAGTGTCCTGTCCATTAACTGTCATATAGTGGGAAATTCGTTGATGTTAAAGCCAAAACAGTCTCCCAAGCTGGGGACCTTTTCTAAGCTTCTGCCTGTTAGTTTATTGTTTTTATTGTTGCATTTAGTGTGTGTGTGTGTGTGTGTGTGTGTGTGTGTGCGCGCGCGCAACGTGCACATGCATGCATGCATGCATGCATATCAGAGTGTATGTTTGGACAATTTGTAGGAGTCATTTCCCTCTTTTATGTAGGGGGTCCTGGGGATGAAGCCCAGATAATCAGCCTTGAGGGTAAGCACCTTTACCTGCTGAATCATGTCTTCAGCTTTACTCATGAATTTTTAAAGTACTTATTTTAGCAGGCTTGAGGAACTCTCTCCGTGTATGAGACCACTGCTGTGCATGCATGAAAGACCTGAGTTCAAATCCCCAGCTACACTTCCCTGTAACACCCATGCTTTGGAGGGACAGAGGGAGGAAGGTTTCTGGGGCTTGTTCACTGCCAGCCTAGCTCTAGTGAGAGACCCTGTCTCAAAAATTAAGGCCAAGGGTGATGGAGCGAGATGCCTCTTGTTCTCTGACCTCCATTATGTAGCAGATGTACATGAAACAGATATTCTGACACACATATGTGCATATACCACACACACATAATTTATTTCAATAATATAATCCATACTCTTGATAATAATCTTTTTAGGGGATATGTAATAGTGTTCATTGATGCCTTAATTTGTATCTTTTGATGATTAATGATATTGATGACCTTTAAAAGTTATTATTAGCATATATATATATATATATATATATATATGTCAATATTTTGCCATTTTTAATCCAGCACTCGGGAGGCAGAGGCAGGCAGATCTCTGAGTTTAAGGGCAGCCTGATCTACAGAGCTAATTCCAAGACAGCCAGAGCTACACAGACAAACCCTGTCTCAAAAAAATTTTTTTAAAACTGGGCTGTCTTTGTATTGAATTTTTTCATTTTGTTTTGTTTTGCTTTGCTTTACTTGTGTGTGCGTGCATGTGCGTGTGTGCGTGTGTGTGCGTGCGCGTGCGCGTGCGCGTGCGTGTGTGCGTGTGTGTGCGTGTGTGTGCGTGCGCGTGCGCGTGCGTGTGCGTGTGCGTGTGCGTGTGCGTGTGCGTGTGCGTGTGCGTGTGTGTGTGTGTGTGTGTGTGTGTGTGTGAGAGAGAGGGGGGGGGAGGGGGAGGGAGAGGGAGGGGGAAGAGAGGGAGAGGGAGAGGGAGAGGGGGAGGGGTGGGGTGGGGTCCACAAAGTAGCCCAGGCTGTCTGGAACTCACAGCAATCCTCCTACCTCTATCTTCCAAGTGCCAAAATCACAGGTGTAAGCTGGCATATCTAGTATAAAAATTTTTTGTATATTTTCTAGATACAAGAATACTGAATATGAGTTTCAAATATTTCCCCTTAGTCTATTCCTTATATTTTTACTTTCTTAATACAGTATTCTGAAATTTAAAAGGTGGGTTTTTTTCCCTTTTAAATCTAATTTGTTCATTTTTTTACATTTACAGATCATGCATTTGGTATCATTTCCAAGAAATCTTTGGTTTTATCCATTTTGTTCTGGACCCTTTGCCAACTTGGAACTTACGTTAAAATCACTGGTGCAAGCTGAAAGCTGATGGACAGTGAAGAGTCTGAGTTCTGTTTTTTAAAATAATGAACATCCTATTTCCCATCACTGTCCTAAAGATGTTACTGTTATTAGTGTTGCTGTGTGTGTGTGCATTGTTAGTGTGCCCTTGTCAGTAGAGGCACACATGTGCGGGTCAGAGGTCAAGCCTGAGTGTTCATCCTTGCCATCCACCCTGTTTGAAGTTGGCCTTCAACAAGATTTCCAGCATTCTGCCAGAGGGAGTGGCACTATTAGAAGGCCCTGTGGCAGTAGGTGTGGCCTCGTCAGAGGAAGTGCATCACTCTGTAGACTGGCTTTGAGGTTTCATATGTACTTGCCTAAGGCTATATGCCAGGTATGAAACCCAGTGTCCTTCTGCTGCCTGTGAATCAAGATATAGAACTCTCAGTCCCTTCTCCAGCACCATGTCTGCCTGGGTGATGCCATGCTTCCTGTCATGATGATAAGGGACTAAGCCTCTGAAACTGTAAGCCAGCTCTAGTTAAATGTTGTCCTCTATAAGAGTTGCCCTGGTCATGGTGTCTCTTCACAGCAATGGAAACCCAAACTAAGATAATATCCAATCCAAATACCCTCCTCCCGTTCACTTCAGCCTCGCTGAATACGTCTCATCTTTATCTCCCCCTCCCCTCCTCCTCCTCATCCTCCCCTTCCTTCCTTATGACCTATTGAGTCCAATAGTGACACCTTAATGTATGCGAGCCATGAGCCAGCATGGGCACCAGCAGAGCCTGTACTCCCCAAAGACAAATTACAACCTGTGCCTATCGGTCCTCCATCGCCAGGAGCTCTGCAGCTAAGGGCTGGACCTCATGAGACCCTCCCTATCAGGTCTGGAATGGCGACTGTCTTGCTCTTGTGCAGGTCACCACCGAAGCTGTGAGCTCACACATGCAGTGACCACATAGTGATCTGAAGACAGAATTTCATAGCGCTTTGAAATTGGAGGACTTGTCTTAGTTTTTTCTCACCCTATTTAAAGGTTTGGGATTTCTGTCTGAGGTGAGACCGGAAGAAGCCATAAGGTTTTGAGATGGTGGGTGATGTGGATTGATTCACCTTTCACAAGGATCCTTTGGCTTCCCCTGGAGACTGGGCTGTGAAGGGCAAGCATTGAGGCAGAGAGATGACCTCACAGGGGAGAGATGACCTTACAGGCGGAGAGATGACCTCACAGGGGGAGAGATGACCTCACAGGGGGAGAGATGACCTCACAGGGGGAGAGATGACCTCACAGGGGGAGAGATGACCTCACAGGCAGAGAGATGACCTCACAGGGGGAGAGATGACCTCACAGGCAGAGAGATGACCTCACAGGGGGAGAGATGACCTCACAGGCAGAGAGATGACCTCACAGGGGGAGAGATGACCTCACAGGCAGAGAGATGGCCTCACAGGGGGAGAGATGACCTCACAGGCAGAGAGATGACCTCACAGGCAGAGAGATGACCTCACAGGCGGAGAGATGACCTCACAGGCGGAGAGATGACCTCACAGGGGGAGAGATGACCTCACAGGCAGAGAGATGACCTCACAGGCAGAGAGATGACCTCACAGGGGGAGAGATGACCTCACAGGCGGAGAGATGACCTCACAGGCGGAGAGATGACCTCACAGGGGGAGAGATGACCTCACAGGCGGAGAGATGACCTCACAGGGGGAGAGATGACCTCACAGGGGGAGAGATGACCTCACAGGGGGAGAGATGGCCTCACAGGCGGAGAGATGGCCTCACAGGCTGTTTGTTGCCTGTGGTAGAGGTAATTCAGTTTGTCATGGAGACTGTCAACAGTTGATGGATTGAACGTGGGAGGAGACAGAGAAACTCACTTTCCCCCGGGTGTCTGGGTAAGTGGCAGTGCCTGAAGGAGCATGTGCTGGGAACAGAGAACAGCTCTTTCATCCTGTTGAGCAGGGGCTACCTAAGAAATAATGTTAGCTAGGATTAGATGCTGCTGCTCATAAACAACAGAAACTCGATAGTAGCTTAAATACACAGTAGTCTATTATTTGTTATATAAAATGCTCATGGCAAAGGACTCTACATCTGGAATGGCGGACACACAGTTAAGGACCCAGGGTCCTTTCCTAGTGTTGCTCTGCTGACCTTGCCTCAGTCACGGTGTCTCTTCATAGCAATGAAAACCCAAATTAAGACAAGAGGCAGGTCCACAGCCCTGCATGATGGAATCAAGGGGCAAAAGGTTTCTATGAGAAATCCCCACCAGGGCATCCCAGAGGGTAGAGGCACCCGCCACACATGCACATCCGGTCCAATCCCGAGAACCCATGTAAAGGTAGGAGGAGAGACTTAGCTACACAATGTTGCGTTTGAGCTCCACGTGTGCAGGGTAGCAGGTGTGCCCACACACACCACGCATAAGTGCGTGCATACCCACCATAATGGAATTTTCAAAGTTCTCACTCTCTAGGAATAATTCTGACACATCTCATGGTTAGAAGGAGAGATACAGCACTACTCCAATGCCCTCTAATTTACTTTTTAAGAGAAAAATTAATTTTCTTTTATGTGTATTGGAGTGTTGCATAGATAGATATAGATATAGATATAGATGTAGATGTAGATGTAGATGTGGATGTGGATGTGGATACGGATACGGATACGGATACGGATACGGATACGGATACGGATACGGATACAGATACAGATATAGATATAGACATAGATATAGATATGTGTGTGTACCATGTGACTGCAGTGCCATCGGAGGCCAGACAGGGACATATCTCCCGAGGAATGAAGTTACAGAATTGTGAGCTGATATGTGAATGTTGAGAATGGAACCTGGGTCCTCTGGAAAAGCAGCCAATGCTAACTGCTAAGCCATCTCTCCAGTTCTTGACGGATGCTTGGTGTCAGACAGGTCCGATCTAGAATCTTCTAGTACGGCTCAGGAAAGTCCAGAAGGAACTTCAATTGTTGTTGGCTTCTGGAACTTATATGAGATAATTAGTACCAATTGTATTTATGGTTTATGGTTCATTTTATTTTATTTCATACAAGGTCTCACTATCTAGTCCTGGCTATCCTTGAACTCACTATGTAGAACAGGCTGGCCTCAAATTCATACTATCCGCTGCCTCTCCAGTGCTGCTGAGATTAAAGTTATGCCCCTGGTACACCCGGCTGTGGTGTTCCCCAGCACCACCACCATCCCGAGACGTGGAAAATTCCACAGGAGATTCTATTATACACTAAACTATCTACTAAGTACTCTAATCCAAAAGAAATTATCAAGGCAAAAAACAAACAAACAAACAAACAAAAAATAACCCAGTGAGTTCAGTTTGCATGCAGGTGTATTTGGTTTCCTTTGACGCCTCCTCTTGAATTTTGAAGCACAAAGCAGCCTTTGTGTAAAAGTAAAATGTTTCGGATGTGGCTTCCCTGCTTGCTTTGAGATAATGGACTTGGATCCAAACTTTGCTGAGAGCATCTGCACCTATCAATCGATATATATATATATATTTAGCCTCTGTTTTCTCACCTTTAAAATGCTGCCCTGATGAAGTCCTGAAGTCCAGGTAAACTTCTTTATCGAGGTTTACAAGAGTGCTCTTAGGACTAGAAAAGTCACGGACTTTCAGACGCTATGAAATTTAACTGCAGTGGCACCGCTTTCCACAGCGATTTGGAGTGAGCGTCCAGACACGGGCCTACTGCTGACAAGCTCGCTGGAGTTGTCGAGCTGCGATGATTTAGTTGATGATTTAGAGTCGCCTGCCCTTGAGGTCAGAAATGGATGGCTCCGGCGCTGGGAAGCAGGCAATGGTGTTCTCTTTATCTTCCTTTAGCTGTGAAGCGTTTTCTTATCACTGTGAGTTGAAGAATATCTCCACACCGGACCCTTTTGAGGGTAATGACAAAACACATTTTGACTTGAATACATAGTCCGGTGCGGGGGGGAAAATGACACACACAATCTGTATGACCTTGTTCAATCGGGAGAGCTGTAAAAAGAGCTTAAACAAGGAAATAAAATAACATTTCTGGTTTTTATTTACTACAAAATAATTTATGTTTCTCATAAGAACATTTTAGGAGCCAGGCATGGATGTTTTAGCTGTATGTGTCTGTGTGCTGGCTGTCTAGAGTGCTAGTGGGGGCCAGAAGAGGCAATCAGATCCACTGGAACTTGAGTTCCAGGCAGTTGTGAGCTGTCATGTGGGTTCTGGGAATCAAACCTGGGTCCTCAGAAAGAGCAGCCAGTGCTCTCGACTGCAGCCCTGCATCTGAAATTTTTGACATAGTTTCTTCCCTGTCATGTATGTTTCTGGATTTTGATTTGATGTTTTTGGTTTTTTTTTACATTTTTTTTTATGTGTATGAGTGTCTGAATTTCACTTTTTTAAACTAGGGCTGGGCCGGGCGTGGTGGCGCATGCCTGTAATCCCAGCGCTTGGGAGGCAGAGGCAGGTGGATTTCTGAGTTCGAGGCCAGCCTGGTCTACAAAATGAGTTCCAGGACAGCCAGAGAAACCCTGTCTTGAAAAACCAAAAAAAAAAAAAAAAAAAAAAAAAAAAAATAAAACTAGGGCTGGAGAGGCTCGTCAGTGGTTCTGAGCACTTGGTAGTCCTGCAGGGTCCTGGGCTCGGCATGTATGTGTGTACGCCATTTGCGTGCCTAGTGCCTGCAGAGTTAGAAGAGGGATCGGGTTCCCAGAAACTACAGCAGCTGTGAGCCATCATGTGGGTGCTGAAAACTGAACCCATACGTTCTCCATGCAAGAGTAACAAACGCTCTTAACCGCTGAGCCATTCTTCAGCCTCAGTCTGGGTGGGGGATTTTGGTTTTGCTTTTTTGTTTTTTTCGAGACACGGTTTTTCTGTACAACCCCCCCTGGTTGTCCTAGAACTCCCTTCGTAGATAAGGTTGGTCTTGAACTCACGGAGTTCCGCCTGCCTCTGCCTCCCAAATGCCAGGATGAAAGGCCACCATGTCCAACTTTCAAGTTGAATTTTTAAAATAAAATATACCGTAGAGGTATTTTTATGTTAGTAAATGAAATCCATTTAAATTATTTGAATCACTCTCCTATTAATTCCCCTCAGGACAGAGCAACACTATCAATTATATCATTATAAACATTTTTAAATACTTGAGTAAAAACTAAATGATGTTTCAGCAAATGAAAATTCAAATGCTATTGAAGATATATTATAGATATAGATACAGATAAATCAAAATTTTATTTTCTTTGTCTTCTAGTAAATTTCCCATGTTTCATGAGGAATGCTTTGTGGCCAGGCATTTCATATGAGTACTATTTCATCTTCAAGTATTGTTTCTACCATTAGTAATACACCTGATTTTCCTTGATCTATCATCTTTAGAAATATTATGGGTATATTTTGAAACATGGAAAATTAATTTTACTTTCCTTGACCCTCCGGCTTCCTACTGGTTATGATTTGTTGGTGTAGTTAATGAGAATAGCGTGTTAGAATCCCTATTCCTAGCCGGGCAGTGGTGGCGCACGCCTGTAATCCCAGCACTTGGGAGGCAGAGGCAGGTGGATTTCTGAGTTCAAGGCCAGCCTGGTCTACAGAGTGAGTTCCAGGACAGCCAGGGCTACACAGAGAAACCCTGTCTCGAAAAAACCAAAAAAAAAAAAAAAAAAAAAGAATCCCTATTCCTACTGTCACCTTAGCTTCTCTCCCTAGCTAGCCCACTATCAAAGATTAATTAATTAGCTAGTTTTCCAATGGGTAGGTATTTGTGGTTGTGTTAGTATTTTATGTTCCCAAGATTTACAATATCCTTGTAATGTTCCATGACTTCAACTAAATTTTTGTATCTTCAGGTTTGTAGCTTTGTAGCTATAGGTTAACAAAGAAGTAGAAAAATCAGTACACAATTTATCTTATTGCTGGGTAAATAGTACTGAATTTGATTGGAGCTGGGAAACATGTAATTCGCTTCATTTACACTCTGCTGCTTTAAAAAAAAAATCATGAAAGTGGTAAGATCTAGCTAAGCACAGCCCCAGGCTTTGTTGGTCTTGAAATTTGTAAAATTCAGGAGCTCTGCCAAGAGGAAAAGATACAAAATTGCAAATGTTACACTATAGGGTTCATCCTTAGTCCTTTAAGAAAGCTTGGATCAGAAAGGGAGCCAGATCTCCAGCTTTTTCAGCTCCAGGATAAATTACCGTATTCCCTTGAGACAGGCGCTCCGGGCCCTGGAACTAGGATAGTTCACAAGCCTCAGTGATCCTCCTGCCTCCGCTTCTGTAGCACAGAGGTTATAGGTGCACATACGGCCATGCCCAGCTCCCTGCTCAGTTTCTTCACGTTTTCATGGCAAGTGCCCCTACTCCTGGAGCTGACTCTCCAGCCCCCAAGAGGCAGGTTAGCATAGATGATGGCTCAGAAAGGGGGGTTCAAGGAAAGAATAAGACACAGCCCAACATGGATGTGGACTTTGCGAGGCAGAATCGCACTTAGGTGTTACATCGACGGTATTTGTAGGGTTTTGGTGGTTCTCCGCTCACATCTGTAAAGGTTGCTGAGAATCCTTCCCCCTTTCAGCATTGCCCAAAGAGTGAAGCTTACAGCAAGGTTAAAAATTAAAGAATGTTCTCCTGTAAACAAAAGTATAAAGCAGATTTATAGGGAATGGGGTTTAGGTTGAGTAATGAACAGAAACACCAGAGGCACAAGGTTGTATGTCATTTTGGCACTAAGTAAGCACAGCTTATTTATTGTTCTCAAAAGATGTCCTTGGAAAACACTTTTCATCTCTGTGTGCAGTCTGGGCTATCAGGTGAATTTGAGTTTTGTTTCTCAGCGGATAAGGCAGACGAGACCCTAGGATGAAGGGCCTGTTTCCCCAAGCCTTCCTTCCATGTCACCATAATTTTCCAGTCTATTTTGTCTCAGTCCAGTTGATCATTAGGCTGAAATGGAAACTTCCAGTTTTTTTTGGAAAGTCATTTATGTCAAACTTTGGAAAGTCAGTTTGGTGGGGCTCATAGGTAAAAGGATGTTTTGCTAAAGCAGTCACGTGAAAGAATGTTTTGCTGAAGCAGGCACGGGGAAAGATGTTTCTCTACGGCAGACATGTGAAAGGACACATGATGAAGGAATATAAATATGACCCCACGGGGGAGGGGGGCAGGGGGCAGGGCATCAGTTTGCTTCACTCCACCTCTCTATTCTTCGCTGACAACATGTGTGTATTGGTGCGCCTTACATTGTGTTGCTGAGCTCCACTCCTGTTGATGCCACAGAGAGAAACTTGCCAAAGATCTTCTCATGAGGTTCCTGCGGCTTCTTGCCGCTTCTACAGACCCTGGCTGATTGATGAGCCTTGGGGTTTCTTCTGGATTGAACTGCATTTTCTGGTTCATGTGTGGTAACTGCCAAGAGGACTGGTCTGCAGCTGCTGATTTGTATTTAGTGTTTGCTCCTGGACTGTACTGCTGATATCCTGACAAAGAAGATTGGACTTGACCTCAAAGAACTATTTCTAGACAAGTCTACTTTCTTTGTTTCCTAATAACTTTTCTAATACATCTGATGGGTATTGCTCTAGAAGGGAGGTTGAATGCTTATTAAAGTAGGTTGGAAAAAATTTATACCTACATTAGACCTTTTTCTCTGTTTCCCATGGATCTATCTTCTGATGACCCTATGGAAACAACCAACAAGAGTAGTCACCCGAAACACTTTTATGCCCTATTTCATCCTGAAGAGGCCATTTCTTAAGAGATTTTAGAGTCTTAGCTCTTGAGGGGGTTGATAGGTAGTGTATTGTAGGGTTATGGGTCCTGTGTCATTTTGCCACAGGGTGGAACGCTAGAGTTGACTGTGTTTACCCCCACGATGTTGCTGGGCAGCTGTTGGGCCATAAGGCAACCCCAGGACACTGCTCTGGGGGTGGGGAAGCACAGCCTGAGGCATGGAACAGCTGGAGCTTGCTCAGGGGTCCCCAGGCCTGCAATGAGGCTGAGGCTGAGGTCAGCTGGCTTTCAGGTTCTCTGATACCCAGGCTCCACTGGGAGCCATGGAGAAGCTGAGAACAGAGTGGGGTAGTGGGCCTCCTGAATCTGGCCTAGGGTGGAGTGGGGGAAGCCAGGGGAGGTGGGGGGGAAGATTAGGGGAGTGGGGATGGGGGGGGCGGGGAGAGGCCTTCTATAGGAGATTAGACAGTGGCTCTATAGGTGAGGGCCTTCTCCATAGCTTCCTTTTTTAAGGCATTTATTGTCATGGCAGAAAGTAGATGGGTAAAACCATACTTCTCAGGGCGGGCCTGAGGTTAAATACCTTTTTCAGGGCGGAGTGTCTAGGAAGGAGATTTTATTGGCTAAGTCCTCCAGGCCTTTAGGTACCTCACTAAAATGGAGAACTGTCTTGAGCCTACATGACCACAAGTCACATCCTCTACCTGTGGAGGGCTTGGGGCATTGCCCTTACGTGACTGATGGCCACAAATCTATGGAGGGCTGCCGCTAGTGACAGGGGCCTGGTTCCCTGGGGAACAGGCAGAGCGCCTACCCTCCCTTCAAGGTCTCTGGGATTTCTAGCTTTGGCTCAACCAGGAACCAGGCTACCTTTCATGGTCCCACAGTGTATCAGAGGCTGCCATTATAGGACTCTGGTCACTGGTTAGAGGTTTAAGTCTTATCTCTGACCTTGGGTGGAGACAAGATGGTCTGAACTATTTACAAGGCCATAATGCAGTTTTCTAGCAAGACGCCTTCTGCTAAAGAACAAGAGCATGCCGCTGTCCCCACCCTGAGAGTCCTCCAAGGGAGCCTGCCAATCATCTGTACAAGAAAACGCCTCCGAGGAAAAGCTGTCTCTTTTAGAAACTTTAGAAATATTACAAAGCCTGCATAAAATACAGGTAGGTCCGCACAGTGTCCTTAGGTCGTTTTCCACCCTGACCCCGCGAGTGCACCCGATGGCAGTGGTCCCCTCGGCTGCTCTACTCTTGTGCTTTGAGTGTGTCATATGGCCCCTTGGCTCTTGATCCACTCTCGGTCCTCAAGAGTGCTTCCTTTTCCTTTGAAATGAACTCAAATTATCTTCTGTTCTGTGCTTTCTGTATTCATCTGAATTCCTTCAACAATGCGCACAAAGCCCAGGTCTCCGCAGTGAGACCCAAGGACAGAGAAGGTAAGCATTTTCCTTTCTTTTTCTTTCTTTGTAAAATTGTTCCCAAAGTTTTAAGATTACATCTATTTAAGGACCCAAGGAGCTGAAGGGGTTTGCAGCACCACAGGAGGAACAACAGTATGAGTCACCCAGTACTCCCAGAGCTCCCAGGGACAAAACCATCAACAATAGAGTACAATTGGAGTTACCCATGGCTCCAGACACATAGGTAGCAGAGGACAGTCTTGTTAGACACCAAAGGGAGGAGAGGTCCTTGGTCCTGGAAAGACTTGATGCCATAGTGTAGAGGAATACCAGGACAGGGAAGCGGGTGAGGGTTGATTGGGGAAGCGGAGATGACTTATGGGATTTTCGGGGGAGGGGGGAACCAGGAAAGGGGACAACATTTGGAATGTAGATAAAAAATATACCTAACAAAAAAAAAGATTACATCTATTTCTTTATGTGTGCACACATTCATACACACACATACAAAATGGCATGTACGGAGGTCGGAAGGCAACATGAAAGTGTTGGTTTTCTTCTACTACATGGATTCTATGGCTCAAACCCAGGTTATGAGGCTTGGCAGGAAATATTTTTACATGCTGACCCATTTTGCTGGCCCTAAAAAAAAATACATCTTAATTGATAATTTTTGTTCCTTTTATTTTTTTCTGTACATTATTCAATGCTTTGGGTTTTGTTTTGTTTTGTTTTGTTTTGTTTTGTTTTGTTTTGTTTTGTTTTTTTGATTTTCCTAAAGTGTTCTCCTCAGTGAGTAAATATTTTTGTTTACCCAATGAAAAACTCTTATATAAGACTAGGCAGGGTCATAAGTCCAGATTCAAAGAAAGAAAGAAAGAAAGAAAGAAAGAAAGAAAGAAAGAAAGAAAGAAAGAAAGAAAAGAACTGAAAGACTTTACATTTTAACATCGTAGATACAGATTCAAGAAAAGTTCATAGAAACAGACTTTACATGGAATCCTGTGAAACAAAAAAATTCCTTTTGAAAAAAGACATTTTCCCAGGCTTGGTGCTCACGCCTGAAATCTCAGCAGTCAGGATGCGGAGGCAGACGGATCCTGAGTGCAAATTGAGCCTGAGCTAGCCAAGGCATCCTGGGCTACTTAAGACCCTATGGCAAGAGGGGGGAATTAGTTTCAGTCCCAATGCACCAGCTGAGCGTGAAGTCTGGGAAAGGGTATAAAAGACTTAACAAAGGAAAGGATCCAACTGCATTTTTACTTATCCTTTCAATATTAGATAATTCCAATATTATTTAAATTGTATTGGCATAAAAATATAGAAATAATTTTGTATATTTCTATACATGTAAATGTAACCCATTTTGTCTAGTCCATTTTAACCTAAAACTTAAGCTAAAAGAATAGACTTTTTCTAAGCTTGCTGCAGAACACAAGGGAAAATTCAAAAGTAAATGCTAAGAAATCTGGTATTTACCAAAAAGATGCAAAAAAATGTAACACGAGTCATAAAGGATTATTCCAGGAATGCAAGTGGTTCCCTGTCAGGAAACATAGCACCATAATCTAAGAAAATGTCTAATTAAATGAAAGCAATGTGATTTTACCAATAGGTACTAGGAAGTCATTTGATAAAATTTAACGACCACTCTTAGTTTCTGAATTATAAAAAAAGTGGATAGAGACACTCTTCTTTGCTTTCTAGGAGTGTATGTGCACATATATTTTTGCCTCTGTGTATGTGTTTGCATGTTTATGTGTGTAGAGAAGCATTTGTGCCTCTCCTTCGTCCCCCGCCCTGTGGGAAGGATTCCTCAAGTACTGTCCACTTAATATGTGCATGAAATTATACATATAATTTTTTAAAGACAGGATCTTTCAGTAGCCAAAGCTGGCTGGCCAGTTAACCTCCAGAACTCTACCTGTCTCTGCTCCCAGATCTGGGGTCACAATGGCTTTGTTATATGGCTTCTAGGGACTGAATTTAAGTCCTCTTGCAAGTTCTTTATCAACTGAGACATCTTCCCAGAAGGAGATATTCTTTTAAAAATCCAAATCACCAAAACATGAATAAAAGGAATTGAAAGCAGCTTCACATAAAGAAATTAGGGCTGGAGAGATGGCTCAGAGATTAAGAGCACTGGCTGCTCTTCCAGAGGTCCTGAGTTCAATTCCCAGAAACCACGTGGTGGCTCACAACCATCTGTAATGGGATCTGGTGCCCTCTTCTGGCCTGCAGGCATATGTGCAGGCAGAATGCTATATACACATAATAAATAAATAAATAATTTTTTAATTAGAAATGAGATGATATGCTTGCCAATGATGTTATCTATCATAATCTCATAGACTTTTTAATAAAAATGTACAAAATTAAAATAGTTTATTCATTGGAAGAGCAAAGATAACATTTTTCATGGTGGTAGTACAAGACTCAAGAGATTTAGTAAAATACCACTAGAAATAATAAACAAATGGGAAAAAGAATACCGCCACAATAAGAACCATCAAATAGGAGGCCACACCTGAGAGAAAACCAGGTAGGCTAGCCACAGACCTTCTCAGCACTCTCTGTTCCCCACCCCCCATTCAGTCCCTCAGTCTCACCCCTAACACTGCAAGAGAACGCCCGCTGCAGGTTCCAGCAGATCTCCTGTGGACCCCACAGACCATTCCCTCCCAGCCTCCCTACTCTGATCCAACAATGCGTCTCAGCCTCCAACACCAGCAGACATTCCCTGTGAACACTCCAGTTGGGCAGGGCAGTAAAACAGGCAACACACAGCCATCACACTCCGAAAACTCAGAAAGGTGAAAGTGGTATGTACTTACTAAGAAGTGGATATTAGCTGCTAAGTAAACATTCTGTAGACTCAGAAAGGTTAGGTAAATAGGAAGGATGGGGGGGGGGAATACATGGATCCTAGGAAGAGGAAATAGATTTTATGGGACTGGGGGCAGAGGAGGACAGGAGCAAGAAGGATTAGGTGTGGGGGGTGTGAGTTGGAGGGAGAGATAGCTGGAATTGGGGGTGTGCTCTGGGGGTTTACATAGTGCAGTGGAAACTTTCTGGAATGGGGGTTACAGAGGTTCAACTGGCTGTGGTCCTCCCTTCTCCCCGGGATCATTGGCCACTGGCCAGTGAGGACAGAGAGTGGACAAACAGGGTTCTGGGAAGGCCCATGAGTACAATAGAGATGACAGCACTCTGGGGATAGCTTCGGGGAGACAGATCAACTTTATTCAAGGTAAGTCAAGGCTTGCATAGTTTGGGGGAAGTGGGTAGGGCTCTCCAGGGTGGGCAACGGTCATTGGCCGAAGGCTAAGGCACTGAGACGCATCACCAGCCTGGGACTCATTCCAGGAGCCTCGGGTGCTTGCCGAACGGGTTTCTTATCAGGAGAAGGAGGCTGACCTTGTCATCTCACCGAGGCTATGTGACATTCTGCAGGTAGAGGGTATGGAGGTTTCGAGCTCTCCAGACAAGGTCAGAGACGGAGAAGCTCAGCTGGGAAAGGGAGTCTGACGTTTTGCACCGAGCTCAAAGCTTTCTAATAATGTCAGACTTCAACCTTAGTTAGCAGGGCCCCCAAACTGGCCATGTCTTATAGCCAGGCAGGACTTCCAGCGGTGAGTCTGGGTTATATTCATTGTTGGCCAGGGGGTCCCAGGAAATTTCCCCAAACAACATGAGCTGATGCTAAGACAAAGGGTTGCTCTCCAGAAGGTGACAGCGGGGCCTTGCTGAGGACAGCATCCGCACGATTCATGGAACATGGAGAGGGCAAGCGGGTGCCTACGTGGAACCTTCACTCCTAGGTTCTAGTCTCTTTGGTGCGGGAAAGTTCTCTGCAGGCTACCCAGAGGGAAATGTAAACACCAACCCAGCCACAAAACCCTTGATCCACAGTCTATCCTGGCTGAAAAATATGCTAGAGCAATGGCGGCACAGAATGTGTGGGTGTAGACAGCCAATGTCTGGCGTTGAGGTTTTTTTTAATTTATGACTTTGTTCTTTTTCAGCTTGCTAAGATAGAGTTACCTTCTTCACGGGCGACATCCTGTTGTGTGAGCTCTCTTGCTATTGGCTATTGTTACTGCACCACCCTTTTGCGGCATATAGAGAAACAGCGGTCCCTTTTGTATTTACTGACCACGTAGGTGGGCCCTGGAAAGCATATCAGAAAGATGCCCACACCATAGCCACCCAGGGAGATGCCCGTGTGTTGGGTGCCCCAGAGGGTGTAGCAGGCTCCACAGAGAGGACACTTTAAAAGTCGGAGAGGAGAGACTGATGGTTGGAGCAGGGGGAGGTTTGAAGAAGCAGCTGAAGAGGCAAAGACTGGACTTTGGAAACAAATATGGTGGGTGGCAGAGCCCAGCAGAAGCAAAATTTCTATATACTTTAGGAGAGTCAAATCATCAACTTGGTTCAGAGAACTTGAGTCCCTCGGAAGGGGGCTCATTTATGCTACTCCCGTGGTTTCAGCACCAGATGAATGAAAAAATGAAATAAAAGGAGAACACGACCACTCCTGAGGTATGGACATTTTTATTGTAGATACAAGGGAGAAAGCAGACAGAGGGAAGAGTCCAGGCTGACATGGCCATAAAACTAAACTGAGAGGAGTTGTGGAGAAGGAGAACAAGAGAGGTACTGCCAGTCAGGAGAGGCAGCCTGGCCGAGAGACCACGGGAGCAGCGCAGCCATAATTGCTGAGTTGTATATGGGGATCAGGCTGGGAAGCCCAAGCTCGGACCCTGGGAGGGGCGGGACGAGAAGTGCTGGGCGGAGCCACAGGTCCCTAGTGATGCTGAGAGAGCAAACCAGCATTTGCTTTGCTATGTTGATAGGTACCTCAGTTAGCCATTTGTCCCGGGCTTCTAAGACCTAACACACATTTTATGTTTTGGACTTCTATTTTCTTTCTCTCAAAACAATCACAAAATTTTTTAGCTTCTTTTCCAGAGACTGAAAACTCGCTTCTGCTTTAATTCTCTCAACCACATACAGAGGAAATTCCAACTAAAACCCATTCCTTTCTCTCTTCCTAGAGAACTGGAGTCAGGAAGTCGAGTTAAAAAAAAAAAAGAAGAAGAAGAAGAAAGGAAAGACTGAGTCAGTGCTGGTGGGAGACCTGGTGGGATCTGGGGGATTTCTCACTGACTGTCCTCTGCAAACACTGGCTGAAACTGAAATGGCAGCCAGACTGGGAGAAAAGCATTAGCCATGGCCTCTCCATTCCAGAACGCTCCTCCATTCTGGTTAAATAATAGCAGTCTTTGAAACTACGTACAGTGCTTCTCTGAACACCGTGACTCCCAGTGACTCCAGAAAATGACTGATATGAGAGATGTTTATAAATCACTCGACAAGCTGATGAGACAGGCCGACTCCATGAAAAATTTCAAACTGGCATTTCAGGAGATTAGGCCTAAAAATCCAGGCTTCAGGAAGCCAGTCAGAAACTACCCCCACCATCTGGCCTGAAGCCAGGACAATATCAGCAGTTTCCAGCTGGCCCCACACCCGGGTAATGGAATCTCCTTAGATAGAGGAAGATAAAGCTCATCTACTCCGGCATTCCAACGTGCTTTAAATGGAGCCTTGGAGCTCACTTGGTTGTCCCTGTCTTGGTAATGGGAGACCCCAGCATGCTGAACTTCTGCAGAATAAAATACTCTTTGCATTTACATACGGTTTGAGTCTGAGGTGTAATCATTCGCTAATTCAGCTAATCATGGACAACAATTGTAAGAACAAAGGACTAACTCACTACTTATCACATTCCTCAGCTATGCCTTTCAACAGCCATCCACAGGCCAGGAAAGGAAACTTAGCACCCACCTCCCCTTCCCCTTTCCGGCCCCAAAGCTACCCTAACCTGCAAGCAGCCAATGGATGGACAGGCTCTGTGGTTCTTTGGAGATCCCTCCATGGGTCTTTTCCTTAGTAAATACAGCCCATGTTGCTACTGAATCTTTTCCCCCCATCCTTCCTTCTCTCTGACCTGACATAATAAAGGCAACTAATAGAAGACAAAAAAGGGGGGCCAGTCTCCAACTGCAGAATATTAACAAGCATGGTCTGGGAATCCCAGACTGGGAGCTCTTGGATGCTGTAACGTAGCACTTCAGAGTTGTGCCACATACACACACATACACACACACACACACACACACAAACAAACATACACATGCCCTCCACCCAAAGCTTAGACCAACACCGTCTTTATCTGCATGGGAGAGATTACATAAACAGCAATTACTATGTACCCAGATGCTTGCATTGACCTACAGAGGTGTCCACCAACCACTCTGGACTTCCCCTCTTTGTAAAGTATTAGTTAAATCCCAGGAAACTGCTCACAAGAAACTCACCCAAACCACAGACATACTTTTAAAATAGAACCTTAGACTATAGACATAAATTTAAAATAAATAAATAAATGGAAATACCTTTCCGGGCATAACCTACACATGCTATCTGTGATGTTGTATCCATCCTTACTCTTCTGACTTAGAAGGTAAGTGCCTCCCTTGCCCACCAACTCCTCTGCTGACTCAAGCTACTATACTATAAGCTGCCTATTCCCTAAGGCTACTATACTATAAGCTGCCTATTCCCTAAGGCACTTTGCCCCGTAATGGCCTCTACATTAGCTGATCACTTATTGCATACTCAGAACATAGCTGTGCATACAAAGGCTGATCGGTTAGAACTTCAGTGACAAGAAAGGTTGTATTTTTGCAGGTCCAGAGCCTAATTACAATACATCTTGGGCTATCTTTTCAACCCCTAAATAGCCATGCTTTGTGGTTTACCTCTGTGTCATGACTAACTGATAGAGTCAAACCTAACATCCTGTGACTAAGAGATTTTAAATAAATAAATGAATGAATAATTGACAAACTTTTGGAATTTACTAACAAACTAATTCCACCAAAAGGGCTCAAAAAGACTCTTAGATAGTGTCTAAGGGATATAACATTTCTCCCTGTATAGCTAAAACCTACCTACCTGACGTACCCACCAATGTGTTTAAAAAGTATCTTGACTCACAATTTTGTTTTGCTTGTTTATATTTTTGAAGACAGGGTTTCTCTGTGTAGCCCTGGGTGTCCTAGAACTTGTTCTGTAGACCAGGCTGGTCTTGTTCTACACAGAGATCTGCCTGCCTCTGTCTCCTGAGTGCTGGAATTAAAGGCATGTGCCACCACTACCCAGCAATTCATAACTTTTTGGTTTAGTTCCTGCAAAAACACCATGAAAGTGCTTCTATGTTGAAATATAGTATTTCCAGTGATCTAAATCTGTGTTCCCAGAACATATTTGACTCTATAATGAAGTGTTTCTAATCCACGTCGAGGTGAGAGCTATTTTTCATCCACACATTCAATAACTCACTAGTTTAAGAAGACCATGTTGCTGTGGCCTATGTTAGGAGGCAGAGCACAAGAATAATTTGAATGCTCCAGTAGCGCATGTCTACAAAGGCAAGATCACACACACACACACACACACACACACACACACACACACAAGAGGCATACAGTGTGAGCGGCGCAGTGGGGTGCCAAAGGGAGTGTTGACAGTGGGTAGATCCCAGGACAGCCTGAAGATGAAAAGAAACCCAAGTTCAGCCAGGAGGAATGAAGTAGGCAATGAAGGCAAAGCCAGAGAAGATAAGCAAAAGAAAGAGGGAAGTGCCCCTGGCTGTGGGAACAGCGCTGGCAAAGGCCAGAGTCTGGGGAAAGCGGAAGACCTTCCCAAGCACTGGGAGAGAAAGAACAAAGCAGGCCCCTCATTATCCCCACAAGCCAGTTTAAATCTCTTTCCCAAGGCACAGTGAAATTCTGTTCAGAGACTGTGTGTGAGCTAGGCATCTTTTAACAGTGTGGCTTATAATTACACCATTGTCTCTAGTCATTGTTAGGTAGCCTCCCAGAAAAGCCAGTTACCCCATGCTAATGTATAACTCCTTTGTTTTCTGTAAAATAGCCAGCTCTGGTCTAAAAAAGAGCTTCATGCCTCTATTCAAGTGGAATGAATACCCTTCTCTGGCTGAATAAGAGAAAATCTTGGGCTTTAATGATCTGTGGCCCTTTCTTGGATGCACATAGCCAGAGCACCATGTAACCTTGTTCCTTGTACGGCACGGAGAGAGAAGGCCTGCGGGGAGCCTGAAGAATGAGCCAAGGCCTTGCCATCCCTGGGCAGGAGCAGAAGGAGAAGCCTGAGTGAGCACTGTTAGAAGGAGCGGGGGAGGCTTCTGAGGCAGGTCAGAAAGGGAAGGGAGATTATGGGAACATGGAAAGGGAGGGAAGGAGAAGCCCCTTCCCCCAGAATTGGCGAAGCTTCTCTCCAGCTGAAGAACAAGAATTCCAGCAACTGGCATGCGCTGGAAAGGCTGGACGCAGACTACTGCTTCTCAGGTTTATGTTAAAATCATGCAAAGGCTTAAGACCTGAGGGAGGACCCCCCCCACACACATTCCCAGACATCTCCTAAGACTCTTGAGACATTAACTTGGTTTTTAACAAATATGTCCTACCTTCCTGGTATAGTCTTAGTTTATCCGTTGTAATCCCCACCCCCCGGGAACTGGCCTATGCCCTCATTAATGTTCCTTAGTGACCTTTTGAAAATAATAGCTTCAACCCAAAAAAAATCCTGTCTGTGCAAGAAACACCATTCTCTCGAAAAGGAAGAAATGTAATTCATTCCGTGACCAAATATGAGTGACCATGCCCAGGGTCGCAGATTTTGGTTACCCTAAATTCCATGTTCCCAAGGGATAGCTGTTTCATGAAGTTTTTAATAGTAAAGGGACGAAAAACTCTTTCAATACATTGGTGGGTACATTGGGTAGGTAGGTCACAGCCAATTGGGAAAACCTCTGTTATAGGCCTCAGATGTTATCTGGTGACATTCTTAGCTTTTGATTGGAGGAAGCTAGGGATCTATTAATGCACTGCAAAATTCTTCAAATAATCCTGAGGCTACTAGGTTAAACACAGAGGTGGACAAGAAGTGGCTATTAGTGTTGCTAAAGATAGCCCAGGACGAGGAATCATTAAGCTCTAGACCTGCACCATCCCGGTCAATGGAGCTCTAATCGGTTCACCAACCTTGCAGGGCATTCACTGTGAAGTTCATTTCTTTCCAGGAACTTCATCTACAGTCTTACACATGCCTACTGTAACAGCCCAGGACCATTCTCTCTCTCTCTCTCAGAGAAGCCCACCTATGCTCTCAGGTGTCTTACTTTCTTCCTGGGGCACCTTTTTCCTCTTCTTAGCCCATGTGCAAGAATGAAGTCATCTGAGGAGACTGGTGAGTGCTTGTGAGAAAACTCTTAAGAAAACAAGACTCTTATGACCTTAGTTTCTTCAAAACAGAATTGTTCTTGGAATGTGCCCCTCCCGGGTGTAGAGGATAAGAGTGAGTTGACTTCAGATTATGCATTACAACTGGCTCTTGTTTTTTGTTCATATGCCTCTGTGGAAAACATGTTTTTGCCATAAGAACCTTGTCCTTAGCCGGGCAGTGGTGGCGCACGCCTTTAATCCCAGCACTTGGGAGGCAGAGGCAAGCGGATTTCTGAGTTCGAGGCTAGCCTGGTCTACAGAGTGAGTTCCAGGACAGCCAGGACTACACAGAGAAACCCTGTCTTGGAAAACAAAACAAAACAAAACAAAACAAAACAAAACAAAACAAAACAAAAACAGAACCTTGTCCTTGTCGTTGCACACTTTACTCGAGTGATTCTTCTTAACTATCAGAATAGAAAATGTCTGATGCCCTGAATGAAGTTGGCTATCGCTCAAGACTTTAGTCCACCTTATATGTCAGCTCCATTCTCCCAGGTGCCGCCACCGCTAGCTCAGTGGCAAGGAACCAGCGCAGACCGTGGGGAGCACTGCTTCCTGACTTGCCACCCATGGCTTGCTCAGCTACCCTGCTTATACACAACGGACCACCTAACCAGCAATACCACTGCCTCCCCGCACAGGATCGGCTCTCCCACACTATTCAGCAATCAGGAACATGTCCCAGGGACATGCCCACAGACCAGTCTGCTGGAGGCAATCCCCCAGTTGAGTTTCCCCTCTTCATTACCACACCAGCCCCTAGTGTATTTCTCATCGTCTTTTTAATACTTCAGTACCATGGGAAGCAAAGTCACAAACTAACAGAAACGATTGCTGAAATCTACACAAGACGTTTGTTCTCACACAAAAATCTCCCTGTTCCTACCACCAAGGTCAAGAGAATCATCGGCCACTAGCCTTGAGCCCCAAGCGCACCTCCTCTTATCGTCCCATGCCTCAGCAGGCTGGGAAAGCTGCCAACAGACCCTGACCTGCCTTGACTCTGCCTGGCAGGCAGACTTTCTCTCTCTCTCTCTCTTTTTTTTTTCCCCCTTCTGCTTCAGAGAAGCAGCAAATGGCTCCCAACACTGGGCCCGATAAAACTATCTATTCAAATTGAGCTGAGACAGCAAATGGCAGACTTGGATACATACCAGAGCCCGGCAGTCCTGCCTACAGCAGCTTCAGTGGTGGCAGAGGGTACGATGAATGTGCTGGCGGCCATGGGTCCCAAAGCCAGGCTGCCCACAAAGGCCTCCTACACAGCCTACTCAGGAAATCCCCCGTTTAACATAACTCAGGACAGCACCGATGCTGTCTTTAAGGATCAGCCTATGGAGTGTGCAGCTAGTCCCAAAGAGGCAGGCAAACTTGAAGGGTTCTGTTCTGTCAGATTCGAAGGCATGGATGGATTCCCTGAAGGAGGCTCTGACGAAGGACAGTGCACTCTTGGGGAACTGGTCACTTCGAGTGAAAGTAGAGAAGGCAGAGAACAAAAGGAAGGTAGCTTTGGACTCAGGAAAGGTAGACTCGACGGCAGCGCAATGGGTGGCTCAGAAGAACCGGGGGGCAGATGGGGCATCTTCAATTCTAGCTCTAGGATAACTTCTTAAGGGTGGGCAGTCGCCCTGGGAACTGGCAAGCAGGCTCTCCGGTGGAGAGTGACTTTCAAGATGATCCTTCTTTTATCAACTCCAAGAAGAGAGCCCCAAGACCATGACTGCCCCTTAAACCTGGGCAGTGGCAGCACTGCTCGGCCTGAGTATCCACACTGACTCCAGCATCGTGGGGGAAGCCAGGAGAGGAGTGGTTCAGAAGGAACAAGAAGGGGATTGCGCTGGGAGGAGATGGGGTGTGGGGAGGCTGGAGCAAGCACACAGGCTTGTGGCACGAGCCAGTCACCCTTCAGGCTCCATTCCCTGTGCCTGGCATTGCCCCCCCACCCCTACAGCCAGAACAGCTAGTGAGTGCACCTCAGCTGTTTGCACATGGCTTCTAAATGAAGGAAGAAGAGAAGGGGGGGAGAAGGAGCAGGGGGGGGGGGGAGGGAGAAGGAGAAACTCACATTTTCCACAATGAAAACAGACTAAGGGATTTATGAACACTTCACCAACTCTGCAAAAGAAGGGATCCCTTAGACCAAAGAAGATAAAGCTGTCACCCCCTGGAGACAAACAATAGCAAACTGCTCACCAAACGTGGTCTAAGAAGGCACCACTAAAATCAGCAAAATAGCAGGAATCAACACACCCTTTGGATAATAACCCTGAGTATCAGAAATCTCAAGTCACCGATCAAAACGAGACAGGGTAGCACACTGTCTGAGAAAACAGGCTCCACTTTCGTGCTGCCTCCAGTTTTTATGACCCATCACGCATCCTGGAGTGGACTTTGGTGAAGTCTTTGAGTCATTTCTGCTCCTGTAAGTAACTCCAATATAACTCATTGGCTCACTAAGTTGGGTTTGATGGTACCCACGCTTCGGTCTGTTGAGGGCTCATGCTGGGTGAGTAGCTCTTGTTTACATCTCCCTGGGGATAAGTCACACAACAGGCACTAAGTGCCTATCTCAAAAAGTTCCAGAAATCTCAAATAAAGACTTAAGAGCTAATTAATTAAGACTTTAAGCCTTAAGACTTTAAAAACTAGCTGGGTAGTGCTGTCTCACACCTTTAATCCCAACACTAGGGAGGCAGAGGCATGTGGCCTAAGTTTGAGGCCAGCCTGATCTACAGAGTGAGTTCCAGGACTACACAGAGAAACCTTGTGTCAAAAGACCAAAAATAAATAAGTAAGTAAGTAAGTAAATAAATAAATAAATAAAATTTAAAAGACTTTACAAAAACAAAAGAAACCCAGAAACAATTAGACAGGAATAAATAATTCAAATCAGGGCATTGAAATGTAGCCCAAAGCTGGAATTGCAGGCATTTTGCTTTCCTCCTCTACAATCAGAGCCTGATAATTACTAAAAGCTCACATGAGCCGGATTTAAGGACTATCTACTATATAGCAGGCAGATCCAGCAGGAGTTAGACTCAGGGCACAAATCATATGAGCTATCGGTATTACAGCAGCAGCTGTGGGATGAGAAAGACATCCAATAAATATGGTGGAAAGTGCCAGACCCAGGAGGAAGATAAAGGCTGTTGCTCTCATAAGGCCATCCAGCGGAGGACAAGGAAGTGCCTATCTATTGTTTGCCCAGCCACTTGCTTCCAGCTTTATATATTGTCAAGAGTTTCTGCCTGTTTGTGAGAAAGTTATTCCTACAGACAAAGCCCTGGAAAGAGACTTACGATATGTCCTCTAGGTATGGGGATGTTCCCCAAGGAAAGGTGAGTAACTGCATAAGCCATTTCAATAGCCAGTGGGAACTTATAAAACTGACATCATTTCCATGTTAAAAGTCAGGGTAGAAACTAACGAACTAGGAGAGAATAAAATGGGCCAGAAAGAGAGTTCAGTGGTTATGAGTATGTATTCTTCTTGCAGAGGACTCAAGTTCCATTCATAGCACCCACACCGGGAAATTGCCAGGAATGCCAGCCGTACTGAATAACGGCAGCTCTAGGGAGTTCAATATCCTCTCTGGCTTCCATGACACTATCATTCATGTACACATACACACACACAGACACACACACAGACACACACACAGACACACACACACACACACACAGACACACACACACACACACACACACAGAGAGAGAGAGAGAGAGAGAGAGAGAGAGAGAGAGAGCTAATTAAAAACAAATATTTCTAAAAGAATGAAAGAAAAAAAGAAAAGCCCAAAACAACCTAAATAATGAGATAAAGAGTTGGTGGTGGTGCACACACCTTTAATCCCAGCACTTGGGAGGCAGAGGGAAGTGTATCCCTGTGAGTATGAGGCCAGCCTGGTCTACAGAGTGGAATTCCAGGACAACCAAGACTACACAGAGAAACCCTGTCTTGAAAAACCACACACACGCCAGGGGGCGGTGGGGGGGGGTGGCGCACGCCTGTAATCCCAACACTTGGGAGGCAGAGGCAGGCGGACTTCTAAGTTCGAGGCCAGCCTGGTCTACAGAGTGAGTTCCAGGACAGCCAGAGCTACATAGAGAAACCCTGTCTCAAAACACACACACACACACACACACACACACACACACACATTGGTTCTTTGAAAAGAGAAAAAAGATTGACAAATTAAAAGATGAGGACTGGAGAGATGGTTTAGTAGCAGAGAGGACTGGTGGCTGCTCTTAAAGAGGACCCAGGTTCAATTCTTAGTACTCACAGAGCAACTAACTCACAACTTACGCCTCTTCTGGCTTCTAGAACACCCGGCAGGCAAGTGGTACACAGACATACATACATGCATACAAAAATCCACATACATAAGTAAAAAAGAATAAAAGTTGAAAAATAAGCCGGACGTGGTGGCGCACGCCTTTAATCCCAGCACTTGGGAGGCAGAGGCAGGCGGATTACAGCCAGGACTACACAGAGAAACCCTGTCTCGAAAAACCAAAAAAAAAAAAAAAAAAAGTTGAAAAATAAATAAAATAAAACAAGATAAAAAGGGAGACATTGCAATAGATACCAATGAAACTCACAATCATAATGACATACTTTAAAAAACTATACTCCAACAAATTAGAAAACTTCAGAGAAATGGATTAATCTCTACATAATATAACCTACTGAAGTTAAGTCAAGAACAAATAAATAATTTAACTAGATATATAACCAACAGTGAAATTAAAGCCATAGTAAAACATTTCCTAACTAAAATAAAGTCCAGAAGTTAATAAATAAAATAATTAATAATTTAAAAAAGTCCAGCCGGGTGGTGGTGGTGGTGGCGGCGGCAGCGGCGGCGGCGCACGCCTTTAATCCCAGCACTTGGGAGGCAGAAGCAGGTGGATTTCTGAGTTCGAGGCCAGCCTGGTCTACAGAGTGAATTCCAGGACAGTCAGAGCTACACAGAGAAACCCTGTCTCAATAAAAAAAAAAAAAAAAAAAAGTCCAGGACTAGGTTCACTCCAGAATTCTAACAGAGCTTTGAGAAAACGAATACCATGCTACTCAAATTATTCCATAAAATAGAAAAGGAATGGTGGCTTCCTGGCTCTTTTTATGAACAGAAAGCAGTATTATGATATCAAAACCAGGTAAAGACATCACAAAAGAAAAAGATACAAAGGAAATAACAGACCTATCTTCCTATTAAATATCGATTTTTAAATTCTCAATAAAATAAAATATTGGCACTTCAAGATTCAAAAGTACATCAAAATGTTTGTTGTGGGGCTGGAGAGATGGTTCAGTGGTTAATCATGCTTGATGCTCTTGCAGAGAACCCAGGTTCTGTTCTTAGTATACATGGAATGGCTTACAACCATCTGTAAATCCAATTCCAGTAGATATGATGCCTTCTTCTGGCCTGCTTAAGAACCAGATGCGCACAGTGCATATACTTGCATGTAAGCAAAACACTCATAAAAATAAATAATAAATCATTCATTATGGCCAAGTAAGCTTTATTCTAGCATAAAGATCAAGTCCAAGTAGATCAAGAACCTCATTGTAAAACCAGATACACTGAACCTAATAGAAGAGAAAGTGGGAAAGAGCCTAGAACTCGTTGGTGCAGGGGAAATTTCTTAAACAGAACTCCAATGGCTCAGGCTCTAAGATCAACAATTGATAAATGGGACCTATGAAACTGAAAAGCTTCTGTAAGGCAAAAGACACAGTTAAGAGGACAAAATAGCAACCTACAGAATGGGGAAAAAAACTTCACTAACTTCACATCCAATAGAGGGCTAATATCCAAAATATATAAATAACTCAAGAAGCTAACCTCCAAAAAATAATAAGAATCCAATTTAAAAATGGGGAACAGAGCTAAACAGAGAATTCATAGCAAAGGAATCTTGAATGGCCAAAAAGCACTTAAAGAAATGTTCAAAGTCCTTAGTCATCAGGGAAATGCAAATCAAAACAACCCTGAGATTCCACCTTACATCAGTCAGAGTGACTAAGATCAAAAACTCAGGGGACAGCACATGCTGGCGAGGATGTGGAGAAAGAGGATCACTCCTCCATTGCTGGTGGGATTGCAAGCTGGCGGTTCCTCAGAAAACTGGAAATAGACCTACCTGCAGCTATATCATTCTTGGCATATACCCAAAAGATGCACCACCACACCACAGGGGCTCATGCTCCACGGTGTTCATAGCGGCCTTGTTTGTAATAGCCAGAAGCTGCAAACAACCCAGACATCCCACAATGGGAGAATGGATACAGAAAATGTGGTACATTTACAAATGGAATACTACTCAGCTATTAAAAATGAGGACATCAGGCCGGGTGGTGGTGGCGCACGCCTTTAATCCCAGCACTTGGGAGGCAGAGGCAGGTGGATTTCTGAGTTCGAGGCCAGCCTGGTCTACAGAGTGAGTTCCAGGACAGCCAGGACTACACAGAGAAACCCTGTCTCGAAAAACCAAAAAAAAAAAAAAAAAAAAAAAAAAAAATGAGGACATCAGCCGGGCGTGGTGGTGCACGCCTGTAATCCCAGCACTTGGGAGGCAGAGGTAGGTGGATTTCTGAGTTCAAGGCCAGCCTGGTCTACCGAGTGAGTTCCAGGACAGCCAGGACTACACAGAGAAACCCTGTCTCGAAAAACCAAAAAAAAAAAAAAAAAAAAAAAAAAGAACGAGGACATCATGAGTTAAGCAAGCAAATGAATTGAACTCATCCTGAGTAGGGTTACTAGACCCAAAAGGACTTACATGACAGGAGCCTAGCATGGCTGTCCTCTGAGAAGTCCAACCAGCCGCTGACTGAGAAAGAGACAGATACTTATACCCATCCATTGAACTTAAGTTGGGGACCCCTATGGGGAATTTGGGGGAAGGATGGAAGAGGCAGAAGAGAAGGGCGGCCCCATAGGAAGATCAGAAGTCTCAACTAACTGGGACCCCTGGGAGCTCCCAGAGACTGAGCCACCAATTAAACTAGGCAGCATACATAAGCGCGCATGCACGTGCACACACACACACACACACACACACACACACACACAGCAGGGTACTGCCTGGTCTGGCCTCACTGGGAGAAGATGCACCTAATCTACAGAGACTTGAGGCCCCAGGCACAGGGGAGGCCTGGTGGTGGGCGAGCATCTTCTGGGAGACAGGCGGAGGAATGGGATGAGGAACTGTGGGAGCAGGGACTGGAAGGAAGGGGCAACAGCTGGATTGTAGATAGACAGACAGACAGATAGATAGATAGATAGATAGATAGATAGATAGATAGATAGATAGATAGATAGATAGATATGAAGATAAAAAATTCAAAGCGGCAAGGAGCCAGGAGCAGAGAGCAAAAGAATAAGGGGGGTAGGGAACATTGGAGTTTTTGTTCATGGTCCTTTGGACTTTCTGCATTTAGACCTTGGTCAATGCAATAGCTCTGCCTGAAAACAAAAGTGGGAAGAAGATAGAGTGTCTGTCTTCAGAGTGGCTGGAAGGCCTGGATCTTTGGAACGGGTACCAGGGTTACTCATGGTCTTTGTTTAATCTGTAGTTCCAATGTGGATCTGAGTGGACCGTCAGCTGGGTGGACCCCACGTAGTAGGAGGCAGTTGTGGGATAAACTGCTTGGGTAGGCGGAACTCGGAGGAACCAGATGTGAGTCCGTGGGATGGGATAGTTGAACACACATGATATGGAAGAAGTGGGAATTCTGAGAGTTAAAGATTTACATGAGGATAAGGCCTAGAGAGATGATGGCTCAGAGTTCAGTTTCCAGCACCTATGCAGGGGCTCATAACCATCTGGAACTCCAGTTCAGCGGAGTGTTTATATTTCGTGAGCACCAAGCTCTCACACTGATACATTTATATGCATGCAAACATTTAGACATATAAAGTAAAAAATAAAAAATCCTTGAAAAAATGTTTTGACTAAAAGGCTTATGTGGGGATGGGGAGACAGGCAAAAGAGCGGGTAATGAGTGCTTGTTTTAGTCAGTGTTCAGTAAAAGAACAGAACTGATAGAATGAATATGGACATACCAGAGGGGGATTTATCAGACTGGATTATATGATCTAAGTAATTCAACAATGGCTCTCTCCTACCACCAGAGAAGCTGAAGATCCAGCGGTTGCACAGTCCACGGGGACTGAAGAGCTTCCTGGAGAGCAGCTGGTCTCAGTCAACATTGGAAACAGGAAGAATGTAGTTCTATTAGTGAAGGAATGCCATAGCAACAGAGTAGGTGGACTCTTCAACAAGAGCAAGGCTAAACAGGCAAAACCTGCTTCCTTCTTCCATGTCCTTTTAACTGGGCTGCCTACACTTATGATGTGTCGTCCCATTTCAAATGATCTGATCAAGAAAATCTCTCACAGAAGTGCCCAGAAACGTACAATTTAATTGATTCCAGAGCCAATCAAATTGACAACTAAGATCAACCATCACAACGGGCTAACCCAAAGTAAGGATGTATGAGAAACCATTATAGAAACTCAGTAGTCAGTAACCTAATTTAAAAATACAAAAGAGGGCCGGGCGGTGGTGGCGCATGCCTGTAATCCCAGCACTTGGGAAGCAGAGGCAGGCGGATTTCTGAGTTCAAGGCCAGCCTGGTCTACAGAGTGAGTTCCAGGACAGCCAGGGCTAAACAGAGAAACCCTGTCACGAAAAAACAAAACAAAACAAAACAAAAAAAACCCAAAAACAAAACAAAAACAAAACAAAAAAGATGGCTCAGTGGTTAAGAGCATTGACTGCTCTTCTAAAGGTCCTGAGCTCAAATCCCAGCAACCACATGGTGGCTCACAACTATCTGTAACAAGATCTGACTCCCTCTTCTGGAGTGTCTGAAGACAGCTGCAGTGTACTTATATATAATAAACAAATCTTAAAAAGGGGGGGGGGGAAATATGCCATTTTAAAAATACAAAAAAGAAAATGTAAAGGAGTTCCAACAGCAACACCCTGTATGGGTGGCCAATGCTTCTCCCAGAAAATAGATAACAAAACAAAATTCAGGAATGAGATTTTCAGTACCCAAAATCTACCATCCCACCCCCTTTCATCAATGCCCCCCCCAGGCCAGCCCCTCTCTTCTTTCCTGGCTTGCACTTGTGCTCCACAGTAAACACACAAAGCTTCAAAGCTGGGCTCTGTGACTGAGAGAGAGCACGCAGCCTTCGTCTTTCTGAGCTTCCCTATACATACACCGTTTGTCAGAGACGCTCCAGAGGCCTTCAGAACAGCACAAGCTGCTCTCACTGTTCTCAGTTGTTCACCATAACTACAGGACAAGACCTTTGTCCTGCTTAGATTTAATTGTCACCTTAACACAGCCTGGAGTCATGTGAGAGGACAGCCTCAGTTGAGAAAGAAATTATCTAGATCAAATCTCCCTATGTGTGTGTGTCTATGAAGGACTGTCTTGATTATTAACTGGTGCATGAGGTTCCAGTCCACTTTGGGCGGGCCCTCCCTAGGCAGAAGGTCCTGGGTTATCTAAAAAAAGTTAGCTAAACATAAGCCAGTGAAAAAATCAGAGAGCATGCCCCAAAGCAATATTTCTCCACGATTTCTGGTTCAGGTTTCTGCCTTGAGTTTCGGTCCTGACTACCTTCACTGAAGGACTGTTATAGAAGTGGAAGATGAAAAAAACCTTTTACTACTCTAAGTTGCTTTGAGTCAGGGTATTTTATCACTACAAGAGAAAGGAACTGTCATACTATTGCTGAAGATACCTCATACAATTTGACTACTGGATATAGAAAAATCAATTTTGAATCACTTTGGAAACTCCCTCCCTGTTGGCTAACATGCCTAATATCAGAAGGTACTATTCAGAGAGTTGTAACAGACATTGATGGTTGTACCCAGCGTGGGACCCAAAGGCTACGATGCCAACTTGCCAGGAGAGAGTTGCCATAGCGGCATGGTTGTTATGGCGCAACCAACTGGTTTCCAACTGGAATTGAGGCTGGCTCCACAGGAGGGAATTCATGCCTGACGCTTAAACCTGGTCAGAAACGCATGGCTGGGGCAGTCATAGGCACTAAAGTAGAACCTGCTGTTGTTATTTTGCTAAATGTTTGTGTTGTTAAGCTACCCTCTCTACACACATTCTTTGTGGATCCAGGACCCTAGGACTCCCCGGTGTGTTCTGCTGAATGGTGGAAGTGTCTAGACCAGTGCTTACTCTTGTCTTCTTTCACTCCTGCTTGCTGTATTCTTAGTAAACTCACTCACTGGAAACCCAAGGCTTGTGGATCATAAGGAACAGGGCAAAGGCTACATGTAGAATAGATAAATGCCATTTAACTCTTCTTACTTGGACTCCAGAACATGATACTCCTTCTCTGTCCACTTTAGTAAACACTGTGGAGGTCAGTTGACCTTTCAGGAGGTCCAGAAGTTTAACAAATGAACCTTGCTCGCAGTCAATCCTGTGGTGCTTTTCTGCCCTCCAGAGGCCATTTGACTTCTGGCCCAGGATCTGGGCTGGGTAAAGGCTATCCTGACCACAGAGCGATTGGCTTCTTTCTTATACCTCCCAAGACCATTTGCCTAGGAGTGACTGCCCACAGTGGGCTGGATCAACCAAGAAAACACCACACAGATATGCCTACAGGTCGATCCGATGGAAACATTCCTCATTTAAGGTTCCCTCCTCCCAGGCGACTCAGCATCAGGATAACAACACACCGAAGAATAGAACAGTGGCACCATCATGAACCATTTCCCACAGAATACTACTCAACTGCTCATGAGAAAATTAACTTAGCAGATAGCAACTTGACCAGGTGATCAAGGTTAATCACCAGTTGGGGCAAGAAGTAGGGGTCGAGGCAAGGATTTTGGTGGGTTTTCTGAGAATGAGTAGTTGGTGGGTGTAGAGAGAATCTCTTGTGTGCTGGATAGAAAGCATCGCCTGTCAATAAAAAAGCTGTTGGCCTATTAGCTTAGGCAGGAAATAGGAGATGGGAGTTCCAGCAGGGAGAAATGATTCTGGGACAGATCTGTCAGGTGTGGGAAGGAGATTCTTCCTGGACGGTGATGGAACTGGTCACACGAACCTGAGGAGAGGTAACTAGCCACTCGGCAGAACTTAGAGTAAGAGATAACTGAGTTCCAAGCTTATGAGAATGAGTCAAAGCTTTTGGCCTAGGCATGTAATCACGAACAATTGAGTCTCCGAGTCATTATTTTGGGAACTCGGGCACTGGTGGAAAAGCCCACCACTACAAGTGACACAGAGCTTTTCTGGATCTGAGGATGTAACATGGGTTGGGCTTCTTTATCAGAAGAGATGGTTGTTCTTCTCAAGGGAGCAGAGACTCCTTAGCTCGGGAAGCTACACAGTCCTCTGGACTTCCTTATCAGAAGGAGATGTTCTCTTTAGGAGAGAAAGAAAACTTCTTAGTTTACAAGACATAGACTCTCAAGGATGAGATTCACACACCATCATAAATCCATTGTACTTGCAAGTTTGTGGCTTGTTTTATTTATTTATTTTTTTCATATGATGTGTCTACATAATAAAATCCAAATTCCAAATGATTCGGCATTTTCCCAAAACCAGTGAGGTGATAATTAAGGCGTACGTAGCACATGTAAGAACAGCGAACAATCTATCACTGTGATATAACTGGGTTGGGGGGGTGGGGGGTGGGGGGAGGTTCTGATCCTAAGGTTCTTGATCAATCAATAAAGATGCCATGGGCCAATTGCTGGGCAGAAGGAAAGGGAGGGGCTTCTGGGTCCCCGCAGTAGGCTAAGAGACACAGGGAGAGAAAGGAAGATTTCACCATGCTTTGGAGGAAGAAAAGGTGACCAGCCATGGGAGTTCAAGGGTGGAGTGGCCATTGGTCGCTTCCTTGACTGGGCCTGGGGAGGCGGGAGGGATATTAAAAATATAATTAAGGGCAGATTTAGGGTGCTGAGCTGGGCATGAGATAGCCAAGGAAGGCTTAAAAGAGCACAGCAACTGAGCAGCGTGTGTGTGTGTGTGTGTGTGTGTGTGTGTGTGTATGTGTGTGTGTTTTTATCCCCAGATCTAATATTCTCTGGGCAGGGGCTGATAGTGAGATCTGCCTGGAGCTTAAAGCAGGATAGCAAAAACTATCTCTCTCTCTCTCTCTCTCTCTCTCTCTCTCTCTCTCTCTCCTTCCCTCCCTTCCTCCCTCCCTCTTCCTCTCCCTCCCTCTCCTCCATCCTGTGTGTGTGTGTGTGTGTGTGTGTGTGTGTGTGTGTGGTGTTCCAAATCTGGTTGTACACAATGAGCAATAACTATGCCACAGACTGAATGCTATGCCTTACAATCACTTCTGTAAACAATTTAGTTCATTACCTTTGAAATTCAACCTACCTCAGACGTCCAAGATGCAACAGAATGAAGCCAGGTGTTTTGCCAAAGGTGTCATAGGAATGGATTTTGGCCCAGCTCCTAACAGAGTCATTGCTCTCTGAAACTTCACAAGTAAGCTTTAATAATTACTAAGGCGGTCTTCCAAGCCTCCACAAAAAAATAGCCCGTTACGCTCTGCTGTCAACATTATATTCTCTAACCCACAGCTCCAAAATCTTCCACATTCCTCCAAAAATCCAGTCTCAGAAGCCTAGAAATCACACGGTTAGACTTATCGCACCAGTGGCCCCACTTCTGGTGCCAATTTCCTGTTGGTTACTTTTCTCATCCCTGTGACTAAATAGCTGACAAAAGACACTTGGAGGAGGGAGTTTATTTTGACTCACAGTTCACATGAAAACAGTCTATCACGCCAGGCAGGTATAGCTGTGGGAGTGTCTCAGTCCGAGGAAGGGCAAAGGAAGGCCAGCACGCCTATTTTACCTTCTCTCATCCTGCCGTCTACTACAGTACAACTGTAGTCAGATTTGCCTTGATTTTGCTTGCATATTATCAGTAACATATCCCTTACCTTTTAGAATAGTGCAGAGAGTGAATTGTGTCTCCTCCAAAAATCACATATTGAAGTCTTACCCTGGTACCTCCAAATATAGTTATATTTGGAAATAAGACTTTTAAATGTGATTTTTTTTTCATATTTAAGTGTGCGGTGTTGGAGTGATGTTTTTGTACACTGTGTGAAGATGTGTCTCTGTCCTTCCTTGCCCGCTTAAGGCAACTTCTGTTTTGTTTTTTGTTTTGTTTTGTTTTGTTTTTTTGTTTTTGTTTTTGTTTTTGTTTTGTTTTGGTTTGGTTTTTTTGGCTTTTTCGAGACAGGGTTTCTCTGTGTAGCCCTGGCTGTCCTGGAGCTCACTCTGTAGACCAGGCTGGCCTCGAACTCAGAAATCCGCCTGCCTCTGCCTCCCAAGTGCTGGGACTACAGGCATGCGCCACCACGCCCGGCTTTAAGGCAACTTCTGATTGGTTAAAATAAAAAAGCACCGTAGTGAGGTGGAACACCCAACAGAGAGAGGAACTCTGAGGAGAGAGGAATAGGAGAGTCACCACCTGGACCCAGAGGAAGGTGGACAAATGAGACCGAGGGGCAGTAACTAGCCACATGGTGGACACAGGATGGAATAAATGGGCTAATATAAGTGAAGAGTAAGTTGGGAAGCAAGCCGGGCTTAAGGTCTACCATCCATTAACAAGCATAAGCCTCCGTGTCGTTAGCCAGGAACTGGGGCAGGCACAGCAAAAGCCTGGATGGCTACAATGTGGTGCCATGCGATAGCATGTGAGTTCAGTGTCCACCCTGGAATTGGAGCTGCAGGAGGTCCTGTACCACCTGAGTGGGCGCTAGGAACTGAACTCAGGTCCTCTGCAAAAGTAGTACTAAACCACCAACCATAGTTCTATCCCTAAAACTAAGGTCTTTAAAGGACTGGCTAAACTAAAATAAGGTTTTTCTTTCTTTGGGAGAGTAGGGGTGGGACAGGGTTGTGTATTTGGTTGTTTTAGGAAGAGCCCTAATCCAATCTGACTTGCATTCTTACAAGAAGTAATTTGTTGGATGTGATGACATGTGCCTGTAAGCCTAGCACTCAGGAAGCTGAGACAGGAGGACCATAAATTCAAGGTCAACCTAGACTACGACATTTTACAAATGGTTTCCTGTTTGACCATTGCCATGGTTTGAACCCTGAGTGCTCCCCAAAGGATCAATGTTGGAGTCTGGCACTATTTGGAGCTTTAAGAGGTAAGATCCAGCAACAGAAGTTAAGTCGTGGGGCTGGAGAGATGGCTCAGTGGTTAAGAGCACTGACTGCTCTTCCGAAGGTCCTGAGTTCAAATCCCAGCAACCATATGGTGGCTCACAGCCATCTGTAAAAGAGATCTGACGCCCTCCTCTGGTGTGTCTGAAAACAGCTACAGTGTACTTAGACATAATAATATGAGCAGGGGCCAACCAGAGCGAGCAGAGGTCCTGAATTCAAATTCCCATCAACCACATGATGGTTCACAACCATCAGTATAAATAAATAAATCTTTTTTTTTTTAAAGTTAAATCGTTAATAGTGCAACTTTGAGAAGGATTTGGGACTCTGGCCATTTCCTGTCCCTTTGCTTCCCATCCACCATCAGGTGAACAAGACTCTTCTGCCATGAGCCCTTACCACAAAGTAATGTGTCACCATAGGCCAAAGCAATAAAGCCAAACAACTGTAACCCAAAAGCCCAGAAATGGAGAGCCAAGCAAGCCTTTTCTCCTTCTTAGTTGAGTTTCTTATCAAGGTGACAGAAAGTTAATGCAGTCATGCTGTGGTTTCCTGTGTTTTCTTTTCTAGATCCAACGTGAGGTCAGTTGGATCTACATGTGATCTTAGCCGAAGGTCAAGAAGTGATATCTGATTGGATCCGTACATTTATGACCTCCATCATCTTGAAAACTTTAAGCCACAAATTTTTACATCCTCCCCTGCATCTTGTTCCAAAATTCCAATTACATGTATACTAGACCATTAAATATTATCTCACAGGAATTTTTAGCCTTTTTCCCCCCTGCACCTTAGTTTAAATAGTTTCTCTTGTTATCTTCAAATCCATTGTTATTTTCTTTTACAGTCTAATATGCTGTTAATTGACCCAGAGAGTGAGTCATTTGTTTTCAAATATTCTGTTTGCTTTCCTCCTCCTTTCTAGGACAGTTTCATCACATAGCCCAGATGACTCAAACTTACTCTACAGCCAAGAATGACCTTGAATTTGTGTGTGTGTGTGTGTGTGTGTGTGTGTGTGTGTGTGGTGTGTGTGTGTGTGTGTGTGTGTGTTTGTTTGTTTGTTTTTTGTTGTTGTTGTTGTTGTTGTTGTTGTTGTTGGATTTGGTTTTTTTGAGACAGGGTTTCTCTGTATAGCCCTGGCTGTCCTGGAACTCACTCTGTAGACCAGGCTGGCCTCTGCCTCCCAGAGTGCTGGGATTACAGGCCTGTGCCACCAACGCCCGGCTGACCTTGAACTTTTGATCTACCTGCTACCTCCAAGTCAGGGGAATACCAGTACGTGCGACCAGGCGCAGTGTATTTAGTGCTGGGATCAAACTCGGGGTTCTGTGCATTCTAGGCAAACACTTTGCCATCTCAGTTGGGATCAAACTCGGGGTTCTGTGCATTCTAGGCAAACACTTTACCATGTCAGCTGCATCCCAGCTAACACCTGTGTCTTCAATCTAAGTTTCTCCGATTTTGTTTCTGGCTCTCATTATATCCCCCCCCCTCTTTAAACCCTGACACCTGGCACTGCAGCATCCTTTCTGCTAGTTCACTGTCTCTGTTGTTTCTGGGTTGGTTTGTTTTACTTTTCTCTGTTCCTATTGATATTTCAGGTTTGTTTGTTTGTTTCATTTTTCTTTGTTTTGTTTTTCCAGACAGAGTTTCTCTGTAACCTTGGCTGTCCTGGAACTCACTCTATACATCAGGCTGGCCTTGAACTCACAGAGATCCTCCTGCCTCTGCCTCTAAGCTGGGACTAAAGGTGTGTTCCACCACTGCCTGGCTGATATTTCAGATTTTTAAAAATCATAGCCGGGCGGTGGTGGCGCACGCCTTTAATCCCAGCACTTGGGAGGCAGAGGCAGGCGGATTTCTGAGTTCGAGGCCAGCCTGGTCTACAGAGTGAGTTCCAGGACAGCCAGTGCTACACAGAAAAACCCTGACTCGAAAAACCAAAAAAGAAAAAAAAAATCATTTATTTTTATTTTTATTTAGGTGTATGAGTGTTTGCCTGTATGTATGTCTGTGCACCACATGGAGTGCCTGGTACTTGATGAACTAGCAGAGGGTGTCAGATCTCCTGGAACTGGAAATAGAGAGAGTTGTGAACCCGCTGTATGGGTGCATGTGGGGAATCACACTCAGGTTAACTGAACCGACTCTTCAGTCCTGATTTGTTTTTTTTTGTTTTTTTTTTTTTTTGGTTTTTCGAGACAGGGTTTCTCTGTTTAGTCCTGGCTGTCCTGGAGCTCACTCTGAAGACCAGGCTGGCCTCGAACTCAGAAATCCGCCTGCCTCTGCCTCCCAAGTGCTGGGATTAAAGGCGTGCGCCACCAACGCCCGGCTTGTTTTTTTTTTTTTTTAAGCTCTGTTCATTTTTTGCATGCCTATTAAATTTTATCAAATAGGCAGTGGTGGCACATGCCTGTAATCCCAGCACTTGGGAGGCAGAGGCAGGCAGATTTCTGAGTTCGAGGCCAGCCTGGTCTACAGAATGAGTTCCAGGACAGCCAGCCAGGGCTACACAGAGAAACCCTATCTCGAAAAACCAATATATATATAAAATAATGTGACTTTTACATTGTTGAAATTTAGATTGTATTGTTTTCCTTAAAGTAATATTTAATTTTGCCCAAACAAAAAAAATTTTTTTCTAAGATTTGTTTGTTTGTTTGTTTGTTTTGCTTTGCTTATTTGTTGAGACAGACTTTATGTAGTCCTTACTATTCTAGAATCCACTATGTAGACCAGGCTGGTCTCAAACTCACAAAGAGACATCTGCCTCTGCCTTTTGAGTACTGATATTAAAGGCTTGTGCCCACCACATCTGAATATATGAGTGTTGTGCTTACTTGCATGTATGTGTACCACACACTTGCCTAGTGTCCATAGAGACTAGGCAAAGATGTCAGAACTCTTGGAACTAGAGTTATATGTGGTTGTGAGCGGCTATGTACATACATAACAATGTGTAACACACACATTCCAAAATAAAAGTCACAGAATAAGTTTAGGGGTTGGATATGGCTCAGTTAAGAGTACTTGCTGCACCATGGTGAATACCAGAGTTCAGATCCCAACACTCACGCAACAAACACCTCTAACTCCAGCTCAGGGAGACCCAAACACCCTCTTCCGGCCTCTGAGAATGTACGCACACACAACACGCGAAATCAATGAAATAAACTTCAAGTAAGTTTTAGTTCCTCCAGAGTATCTAGTAGCATATGAAGAAGTATATGTGTGCAACCTCCTCCTTCCTGAGCAGTAGTTTATTTTTCACATTACATTTTTTTAAAGATAAGGTCCCCATTTTAAACCCCGCTGTCCTTTAACTCACCACCTCCCTGCATCAGCTTCCCCGTCGGTGCTGGGATCACAGGCATGCAACCCCATGCCCGGCTTGCTTGACTTATGCTGTAAGGAAGCTTTTAGTTTCAAAAAATACACAACAAAATCCGCAAATAGATAACCTTGAAACAAGGCATCAGGTTCAACTTTCAACTTTAGTCTCCTCACGGCCACAGTTAATTCCTGGAAGCTGCCTTCCCTATAGCTTTGTACGATTCCAGGCGACTTTCGAATTTTATTGGATCTGTAATTACAGTATATCTTGCAGTAAGAAAACACTCACGCCAAGCGCACATGTAAAAGCTATTGTTTTCACCTTTCTGGTTTGCCTGTTTGTGGGCTTTATTTCTAGTTAGAGATTTTGTTTCTTTGTTATCTTCTTGTGACAGAGTCTCACTCTGCAGTCCAGGTTAGCCTTAAACACAGCAGGTAACCCAAGATTCACCTCGAACTCCCAGCAATCCTCCTGCCTCCGCCTCCCAAATGCTGGGATTATAGACTTGATGCACTATTCCAAGAGTAAAGGCTATTTTTAACCCAAGAATTATTTGAACCCAGGGAACAATTACGGTTTGGGAAATGAAAGGGAAAACGGGAAATATGCTGTTTACACTGCCACTTAACAGGGGTCTCCAACGCGTCTCTTAGCTTCGATCCCTGCCGGATCTTTCGAACCACTTCAGATAGCACCGCCTGGCTTCCTTCTCCCTCTCACTGCCAGATCTGTGACGACAGGGCTGACTTCCTGCCCATTTCCAAAATGGCCTCTCCCGCAGCTTCAAAGTTCTGAGTGCGCTTGCGCGAGACTAAGTTCTCTTCCTGGCAAAATGGCGATGAATTCAGTATGCGGTCGCTGGCAGTTTCTGCGACTCCTACGACCCCAGCGTTCGGTAAGGTTCCGTCCATAGCGCGGGGATGCTGCCTTGTCCTTGTCACCTGAGCTGAGGTCACGAGCAGATGCTGACCCGGTGACTGCGACCTGCGTGGCATGACCTCCGGTCGCGTGAGGACACCGCCGGGTTACGTCCGGGGCTTGGTGGCCGGGTTTCTCGGTAGCTGTCTGGGAACTGCCTTCGACCCTCAGCCATGACCTCTGGGCCCCGTCCCCGGGCTTCAGTAACGGGATGCGGGAGACCAGGGCCGGAGCTGCATCCTGCACGCTCCAGTGCATGCCCTCGGGGCCTGCAGTCTGTGCGAGCAGAGTTGCAGTGCCCCGACTGCTGCAGCAGGCTGGCTGCGGGAGAGGCGGGTCGGCAGGGACGCCAGGCCTTCCCTTATCCTCTCACACGGTCAGTTCCACAGCGTCGCAGGGTCCCTGAAACCGCTGGCCGCTGAGCTCCTCGCAGCCCGCCCAGGTAATGGGCGGCCACACTGCGCTCTTCTCGCCGTCTTAACTCCTCGCAGCATCAGTACATCCGCCGCCCTCTTTGCAGAAGCCCAGGTAAGAGGTTCCCACCGAAGAAAGGAGCACAGCTTCTTGGCCCGTTTCTTTTGTCCTGTGTTGTTGTTTAGTCTGGTTTGCGGGAGACGGTGAATGGGTAGCAGAGTTCTTTTCACACTCCACGCACTTCCTCCTAATAATAGCCTGTTTAGAATAGAAGTAGACTCAGCCAATTCAGTGGGGGAAATGCCTAAAAGTACATGACAAATTTGTGGGGCAGGCAAGATGACCCAGCGGTACAAAAGCTCTTGCTATGCAACCCTGATAACCTGAGTGCCAATCCTGGAACCCAAGTAAAGGTGGAGCTGGTTTTGGCACAATCCCAGTAACCCCAGCGCTTGGGAGGCAGAGATGGACAGATCTCTGAGTTCAAAACCAGCCAGGTCAAAATAGCAAGTCAGAGCTGTGTAGTGTGTGATCTTGTCTCAAAAAATTTAATAAATAAAGTGATGATGATGATGATGATGATGATGATGATGATGATGATGGAGCAAGGCAAGCACTGGCTCCACAGAGTTGGTCTCTGACTTCCACACATGTTGTGGCATGCGAACCTACACACATCATGCACACACAATAGAAATAGATTAAATCTTACATTATATTCAAGACACTGCCAGGGAGTGGTGGCAAGCCAATGAAGTGAAATGTGATTTTTGGTTTTTGTATTTGTGATATGTGTGATTCTTTGAATACTGATTCTTAGAATCCTTTGTAAGATTTTTCTCTCTTAAAGATTTCTTGTGCTGTGTTAGGTGTGTGTGTGACTGTGTACACGTGATCATGAGTGCCCATTCTAGACCCTGAGGCTGGAGTTATGGGTGGTTGTGTGCTGCCCTACAAGGGTGCTGGGAACTGAAAATGGATCTTCTGCAGGGGCTCTTAACCCCTGAGCCAGCCTCGGGGTGAACTCAATAACAGAGCTCTTGGTAAGCATGTACAAGGCCAACCTGAACACAGCACGATCAAGATCCTGCCCCCAAAACTAACCTCCCCACCCACCCACCACCGTTAAAAAGGATAGAAAGAGAAATTGAAGAAAAAAAAAAAACTGAGTTGAATTAAAGAGGATTTCGGGCAGAGGGCCAGCTCAGTCAGTGGTCTGTTTTCTTGCCAGATGTGTGTGAGACCCTGAGTTCAATTTCCAGCACAAAACAAAAGGATTCCTACTACTATTGATTCAGAATATGGGAAGGGTGATGGCCATGATGCTTAAATGACTGAAGTCTTGGAAGCCAGATGTGGGAAACAAGTTCCCTGCCTGAAGGGAAGCCATGAGACACACTCTTTTTTTTTTTTTTTTAAAGATTTATTTATTATATGTAAGTACACTGTAGCTATCTTCAGACACTCCAGAAGAGGGTATCAAATCTTGTTAGAGATGGTTGTGAGCCACCATGTGGTTGCTGGGATTTGAACTCAGGACCTTCAGAAAAGCAGTCGGTGTTCTTAACCGCTGAGCCATCTCTCCAGCCCCATGAGACACACTCTTAAGCTATTCTGCTAGAGGCAAAAAATAATGTCTTTTGAAAGCAGGAATGTATGGACACCATTGGCCATCCTTGAAGATCAAGAAGTAAAAGCAGAAAAATAAAGCTGGGGACTGGTTAGCGTAAGGGGCCTCACCTCCTGTACATACGACTTACGTTACTTGGTCTTGGTCCTCACAGGTCCAGGCCCCTCCTGTTGTTCCTGCTACCTCCACTCCTGCTGCAGTACCAGAGGTAGCTTCCGGAGGACCTGCAGATGTAGTCCAGTGTGCTACAGAACAGAGCTTCACAGAGCTGGGGCTTGGCTCTTACACCCCCGTGGGACTCATCCAGAACCTCCTGGAATATATACATGTCGACCTGGGCCTACCTTGGTGGGGCGCCATTGCCACGTGTAAGAATACATCCTGAGCGAGGGTGGAGGGGATGGGGCAGAACCTCAACAATGGTGGCTGAGTCGATGGACAAAGGAAATGGGTGCAGAAGTGTAGAGGTTAGAAAAGCAGGTGATTCAAAGAGGGGCGGTGCGCCCGGCTCCTAGTTCCTAGAGAGTATTAGAAAGCCATTTATCTGCCTCCGGTGCTTGGGAGGTATAGGAAGGAGGGTCAGAGTTCAGGCACCCTTAGTTCATTAAAGAGTTCAAGGCTAGCCTCGTACCTTAGTCACTGTGCTGTGGCCATGAAGAGATGCCATGACCAAAGCAAGCCCGCACTATGAAGGAAAGCATCTAACTGGGGACTTGTCTACAGTTCCATCACCATCATCTCAGGGAGCATGCAGGCAGCATGCAGGCAGGCATTGGTGCTGGGCGGGGAGCTGAGAGCTACACCCTGCTCCATAGGCAGGAGAGGGGGGAGGGGGAGAAAGCTTGAGATTACTGGGCCTGTAGCGTGCGCTTTTTGAAACCTCTAAGCCCACTGCTACCAACACACTTCCTTTCACAAGGCCGCACACACCTCCTAATCCCACTCCAATAGTGCCACGTCCAATAAATCTGATGACCAAGTATTCAAATAGATGAGCCTTCAGAGGCCATTCTCATTCAAACCACCGCGCCTGGGCTACAGCAAACTGCCTTTTAAAAAGTTTGCAAGCCTTCATTTGAACTAGGTCTGGTGTATGCCATTAATCCCAGGCTCAGGGAAGGGATGCAGAAACTGGAGGATCTTTGAGTTTGAGGCCAGCCTGGTCTACATGGCAAGTTCTAGGCGAGCAAAGGTAGCAGAAACCCCATTGGGAGGATGGGAAGACAGAGCTGAAAATGGCTCCGTGGTTAAATGGCTCTAGGTTCAACTGCTGTTGCAAAGAACCCAGGTTCTATTCCCAGCACCCCCACGCTGGCGCACATCTGCCCTACTCCGGTTCCAGGGAATGCCTTTTTGGCCGTTACGGGTATATAGACAGACAGGCGAAACACCTAACACATTAAATGAAGATAAGAAAGTTTCCTTACTTTATATTATGAGTATATGCATGTATACCCGTGTACCACATGCATGCGATGCGTGAATCCAGTGGCCTGCAGCTGCTAGGCAAGTGTGCTACCACTAAGACAAATTCCCAAGCCCCTTGGTTTTCTAGAGGTTTTTAAAAGATTACTTTTAGTGTGTGTGTGTGTGTGCGCGCGCGCGCGCGCACGCGCAAGTGCGAGCAAGTGTGCGAGTGCATCATGCTCTCCCTGTGAGTAAGTGCACTTGCCTGCGGAAGCTGAAAGGCGATTGGATCCCTTGGAGCTGGGGTGACGATGCGCAGTTAGGAACCACCTCTCACGGGGACTGAGAACCAAACTCGGGTCCTCTGCAAAAGCAATCACTCTTAACCACTGGGCGTTCTCTCCAGCCCACTCCCTTGGTTTTTTTGACGTAAGGTCTCACTGTGTGGGCCAGGCTGTCCTCAGACTCTTGGTACTCTTGGCCTCTTTGGCACTGAGATTGGAAGCTGGCGCTACCACCCTTGGTTTCGGTGCCTCCCTGTTGGCACTAAGTACACAAACAGGTTAAGAGTACCCGTGTGTGACTTGAGGGACCCAGTGGACCATCTTACTGCTTTCCAGACTCTGAGCCTCAGCCACTGAGGCTTTGCTGAAGTCACCTCACTGTAACCGCTGGTGGTGGCATCACTAAATCCACTTTTCTCATACTTAATTTTAATGCATCAGACATGTTAAAACTCAAAGGCTATCCTTAGATTTTGTGAAAACCTGCCCTATTGTCTCCCCCTAATTTCTTGTTTTTTCTGACCACATCTACCCGTATTTGTTACCTGATACTCCACCTTTCTTGGGTGGAGGTATTCTGAGTTATGTCCTTGGTTTCTTAGCCCAGACCCACTCAGATGTCAACAGATGGCATAAGCTAATTATTTGTTGGACTGGCCAGTAGACAGGAGCATAAGGACCGGGGAAGCGTTAAACCGCCAGAACATGGTGGATTACCACCCCGGGGACTTGTAAAACTGACTTCCCAGCATTGTGCTAAGTTGGGTGTGATGGCACAGACCTGTAATTTTAGCACCAGGGAAGCTGAGGAAGGGCAGTCACGAGTTCAAGGCCAGTTTGTACACACCAAGACCTTATTGTAGCCGGGCGTAGTGGCGCACACCTGTAATCCCAGGTAGGCAGATTTCTGAGTTCGAGACCAGCCTGGTCTACAGAGTGAGTTCCAGGACAGCCAGAGCTACATAGAGAAACCCTGTCTCGAAAAACCAAAAAAAAAAAAAAAAAAAAAAAAAAAAAAAAAAAGACCTTATTGCAGAATATGAACTCCTACTTCGTTCTAAGACTCAGAGTTCTGTAGAGATGCTGAACATGGTGGAGAGTCTGGGTGAATGTTTTTCCTTTATCAAGGAATTGGTTTGTATATTTTCATCTCCTATTTAAAAGTTGATGTGGGTGGAGAGGTGGCTCAGCGGTTAGGAGTAACTGGCTGCTCTGTCAGAGGACCTTAGGTTCAATTCCCAGCACCCATATGGCAGCTCACAGCTGTCTGTAACTCCAGTTCCAGGGGATCCAACACCCTCACACAGACAGACATATATACAGGCAAAACCCATTAGATGGATGGATGGATGGATGGATGGATGGATGGATGGATGGATCAGTCTTTAGAAAGAGTTGAGGAGCTAGGCGTGGTGGCGCACGCCTGTAATCCCAGCACTTGGGAGGCAGAGACTGGTGGATTTCTGAGTTCGAGGCCAGCCTGGTCTACAGAGTAAGTTCCAGGACAGCCAGGGCTACCCAGAGAAACCCTGTCTCGAAAAATGAAAGAAAGAAAGAAAGAAAGAAAGAAAGGAAGGAAGGAAGGAAGGAAGGAAGGAAGGAAGGAAGGAAGGAAGGAAGAAAGAAAGAAAGAAAGTTAGTTAGTTGAGGGAAAGTTTCTATTGATAGAAAAGTTTGAGCAGGGCGTGGTGGCACATGCCTGTAATCCCAGCACTTGGGAGGCAGAGGCAGGCGGATTTCTGAGTTCGAGGCCAGCCTGGTCTACAGAGTGAGTTCCAGGACAGCCAGGGCTACACAAAGAAACCCTGTCTCGAAAAACCAAAAAAAAAAAAGTTTGAAGGCTATTGAAGTACATAAGAACTTTTGCTTGGTGGCGACAATGGTTGTTTCGGGGAAACAAACAAGAGCCTTGCTCATCTGCTTAGAGAACTGATGCTGAACTTTTATTCTAGCACAGCGGTCTGAGCCTTGAAGAGCTAGCCATACCGTCCTTACTCCTGGGCCGCTTGGGTGAGAGCCACAGTGAGGAGTCTGGAGTCAGCCCTCTAGCTACAGGCAGCTTTTAGTTTCACTCCAAGCCTGTGCTGTATTTTCCAGGTACTGTCCTTGCCCGCTGCCTCGTTTTTCCTCTCATTGTGAAGGGCCAGCGAGAAGCAGCCAAGATCCACAACCACATGCCAGAGATACAGAAGTTTTCCACTCGAATCAGAGAGGCCAAGTTGGCAGGAGACCAGGCTGAGTGTGAGTTGGCTCCAGGGCAGGTGTGGGGAAAAGCAAGAGCGCACTTGACACATCCCACCCGGGAGGGAACAGGCGCCACGGTCGGGCGTTTTTGACAAACCTAAAGGGTTTTCCATTCCTTAGAAAGAATAGGATGTTAAGCTTCACTGATGTCACTCTTAACCCAGTGATCTGTCCCTCCCATCACAGTTTACAAGGCCACCATAGAGATGACACGCTATCAGAAAACGCACGATATTAAACTCCTCAGACCGCTCATTCTACCTCTCACTCAGGTGAGCAGAAATGTGCCCGCCCTGCTTATTTACTCCAAATCCGTCAAGTTGTCTCCCATTCCCCATGTTCCCAGATCCCCAGAAACGCAAGTGGTGGGGAAGTACATGGCTCTTAGTAACAGGGCTATAAAAATGCACCTCCTGTTAGGTGCACTGACTGTTTATCCTGTGTCACAGGCCCCCGTCTTCATCTCCTTCTTTATTGCCTTGAGAGAGATGGCCAACCTGCCTGTGCCCAGCCTCCAGACAGGTGGGCTCTGGTGGTTCCAAGATCTCACGGTATCTGATCCCATCTACGTCTTGCCACTGGTAGTCACTGCCACAATGTGGTGTGTCCTTGAGGTAAGCCAGGGCTGGCCAAGTGCTAGGCCTGCCAGTAAACATGGAGTAGGGATGGAGTAGTCTGCAGAATGTGTGTCTTCTGACTTCCATTCCCTGGAGAAGGAGAGTTGATGGGTCGGGCTTGGAATTCATCCTTCCTTCCCTCCACCCCTCTTTGGCAGCTAGGTGCTGAGACAGGCATGCAGAGCTCCGACCTTCAGTTCATGAGGAACGTTATCAGGGTGATGCCCCTGGCCGTCCTGCCTGTGACCATCCACTTCCCCTCGGTAGGTAATGACTTAGGAGCGGCCCCAGGTCCTTCCGCCCAATGCAGCCGCCTGGGGTGCAGCGCTGAGCACCTTCCCTTCGTCCGCGCAGGCGGTGTTCATGTACTGGCTGTCCTCCAACGTGTTCTCCCTGTGCCAAGTGGCCTGCCTCCGGGTCCCAGCTGTGCGCACCGTGCTCAAGATCCCCCAGCGAGTGGTTCATGACCCTGACAAGTTGCCTCCTAGGGAAGGCTTCTTGAAGAGCTTCAAAAAAGGTAAGGGGTATTGGACAACGCGTCCGCGGGTATCTGTCAGCCCGGCAAGCCAGAGGCGGAAGCAGGGTTGCACTGCCTAGCCGACCTAGGCTGCATAGTGGGCTATGCAACTTGAAACTTTACTCAAAAAGGAAGGAACAGGGGGATCAGGACCAGGAGAAAGTAGCCTAAACTGAGAGAGGAACTTCTTTTCCCCACACAGGCTGGAAGAATGCTGAGATTGCACATAAGCTCCGAGAGCGGGAGCAGCGGATGCAGAAGCACTTGGATCTGGCCGCCAGAGGTGAGGGAGGGGCCTCAGGCTAAAAGCCGTCTTCCATTTCTTCTTTCTCTTTTTTTACTGAGATTTTTTTCTCTTCTTCTCCCAGGTCCCTTACGACAGACTTTTACCCACAACCCTCTGCTACAACATGATCCGAGTCACCCGCCCAACACCCCCAGCAGCAGCACCAACAGCAGCAAAGCGAGCGCGAAGAAGCCTTGGCAGGACACACTTGGCTGACGCGTTCCGTGCTCGCATGGACGAGAACCCTGCCTCTGCACAGACTCCTCCAAATAGACTTGACGCCGTGTGTCCCTGCCCAGCCCCGGGGACTACAGCATTCGGAAGTGTTCATTTTAAAAATTGTTTCCACTGCAGACTCTTACTTGCGTGTATTAAAAGCTCTGGAGAGCCGAGCGACCTTTCCATCCACAGAGCTAGTAAACCTCTGTCTTGTCTGGGCTCCTTGGTGTTTGTTAAATATGGAAGCGGACTTGTGCTTCTGAACACTCCAGGGTGGAAAATGATTCCCCACACTAGCCCTTGCTCTCGGGAAGGACCTTCATATTTTATCCTGGACTTCAAAACTCAGACCTCTACCTCACACACGGCACCTCCATCCACATTTGCATTCTAGAGGTATGACGGGCAAGACTGTATGACAGTCACTGTGTGGTGCTGGGGATTGATCCTACATCTCCCGCCCTGACCGTGTTCCTTTTTCCTTTTTTAAAATATTTGCTTTAAAGCCGGGCGTGGTGGCGCACGCCTGTAATCCCAGCACTCGGGAGGCAGAGGCAGGCGGATTTCTGAGTTCGAGGCCAGCCTGGTCTACAGAGTGAGTTCCAGGACAGCCAGGACTACACAGAGAAACCCTGTCTCAAAAAAAAAAAAAAAAAAAAAAAATTTGCTTTATTTACATTTTAGATGTTATCCCCTTTCCTCGTTACCCCTCCAAAAAAAAAAAAAAAAAAAAAACACCCTATCCCATCCCCCCACCCCCTGTATACCAACCCCTCCCTCCCACTTTCCTGACCTGGCTTCCCCCTACACTGGAGCAATGAGCCTTCACGGGCAAGGGCCTCTCTTCCCTTTGGTGTCTGACAAGGCCATCCTCTGCTGCCTATGCATCTGGAGCCATGGGTAACTCCATGTGTACTCTTTGGTTGGTGGTTTTGTCCCTGGGAGCTCTGGGGGTACTGGTTGGTACATATTGTTGTTCCTCCTATGGTGCTGCAAACCCCTTCAGCTCCTTGGGTCCTTTCTCTAGCTCCTCCATTGGGGACCCTATGCTCAGGGCAACGGCTGGCTGTGAGCAATGGGTATTTTGATCCCTCCCGATCATGTTTCTTGTTTGTTTGTTTGTGTTTTGGTTTTTCGAGACAGGGTTTCTCTGTGTAGCCCTGGCTGTCCTGGAACTCCCTCTGTAGACCAGGCTGGCCTCGAACTCAGAAATCCACCTGCCTCTGCCTCCCAGAGTGCTGGGATTACAGGCATGCGCCACCACTGCCCGGCAATCCGACCATGTTTCTTGACCCCTCCACGATTACTTTTAGAATTTCTTTAAAAAGCAGATATGCTGAAATTCTTAGTGATGATTTAGAATGAAGGGAGTCTGGGGAAAATGGATTAGCAGATTAGAGTTCAAATCCCCAGCACTCGTGTGAAAAGCTGAGAATGGCCCTGTTCTTGTGCCTGTGACCCCAGTGCTGTGGGGTGTGGAGACGAGGACTGCTTGGCTTGCTGGCCATCAGCCCAGCTCCAGGGTCAGTGTGAGATCCGATCTCGGGGTATAAAGGTGGACATGACAGAGCAGGACGCCTGACACCCTCCTCTGGCCTCTGCACGTGCGCCATGCTGTGGGAAGAAGCTGAAGTGTTTATGCACTAGCTTTTCACAGTCATGACACTTTAGTACAACAGTTTGGTTGCCTTTGTAGAAATCGGTTTTACTGCCTTTGGCAGCTGGCCTCAGGGATAAATTGAATCTTTTAGTTTCCATGTCTGAACTGCATAAATACCCTAGAGTCACGAAGTAGAATAAAGCCACTCAGACCTTTTTATTGTTTTGCATCTGTGACAGTTTTGAGTCCCTCTGAAGGAGACAAGTTTGGAGCATGGTTGGCCCTTATAAAGGAAAAGAGGAGTGGGTAGGCACACCCGGGCGCTGCCCACAAATGGCCTGCTTCCCACCACAGTCTGCATTCTCCCTTTATGAAGTCTGAAACAACATGTAGCAAAACAAATAAATTATTCTTCATCCCTCAAAAGCAAGTTGAGAGTTGAAGCCTCCAAGCCTGGGCTCCCGGACGGTGCCTCCAGGGTTCTGGCCAGTGGGCGATAAGGAACACCTGTCTGTCCACGTCTCAGACTCCCTCCCGCGCTCTACTTAGACTTGGGATCTTGTTTGGGCAACTCTCCATCTTCCAAGTCCATTTCTGCAGCAACTGACATACAGAGGATCTGCAGGTACCGCGTGGTAGAGGCTACAAAGAGAAACCTGAATTAAAACTGGGAACAGGTTCAGGGGTCTGGGGTCAGGGCACCAAAGGGGACTGACTGCTCCAGGAAGGAGTGATTCACTTAAGCCATAACGGGAACCAGCTGTGGTAAGGTTTGCAGAAAAAGGCGAAAGCCAGTCTATGCGGGTAGCTGACCCACTTGGAGATGCCAAGCTTACCCACGATCCTGCGAAGGCACAGAGGGCGTTTGTGCTCCGGCACTCTGATGATGAGGAAGTAGAAGGGCAAGCCCGAGAGCGCGATGCCGATGCCGATGAGGGAGTTGATGGTATCACTGTAAAGTGGCACAGCCACCAGGAAGATGGTACAGAGGCAGAAGACGACGGGGAAGAAAAGGCTGAGCTAGGGCACAGAGGAAACAGCTCAGCATGGGTTTGTCCACTGTGTTGTTTATAAGAGTCTCACCTTGTAGCCTCAGACTCACAAGCCTGCCTCGGCCTGAGTGCTGGGGTTGTAGGCATCGATTGGTGTCTACACCCAGCTAACTCGGAATTGCTGACAACCAAAACAGTCTTTATCCCATAAAGCTGAAAGCACTGAAGGGCTTAGAGGCAGAGCACATTGGTATAGCACTTCCACCTTCCACTGTCCGAGCACAGCTGCCTCCAAGCCCTAGCATGTTTATTGGGTTGGGGGAGGGGACCTGCTTATTTTAGGGCATTGGGATAAGACGGTCCGAAGGCCTTGTGTACATTAAACAACCTCAGTCCTTGTTGGGGTTTGTTGGGGGGAGGGGGGGCAGGTTGTTGGTTTTTCTTTTTACTAAAAGAAAAAACAAACAAACAAAAACCCAGGGTCTCAGCCTAGCCTGGCCATTTACAGCTGGTCTTCATGCCCTCACCTCCCAAGGGCAAGGGCGGCAGGCATGTGCTGCCATGCACGGCTGCCTAGCCATTGTGTTTTGTTTCAGAGTGCTATTTTGGGGTTTGTTTTTAATGCATGTTTTGCTGCATGTGAAGCCATATTTTTATTGAGAGAGAGAGAGAGATTTGGGTTTTGTTTTTCTGGGTTTTTGTTTGTTTATGTTCATTAGTGTTTTGACTGCATGTATAAGGGTGACAGAAACCCTAGAACTGGACTCACAGACAGGTGTGAGCTGCCGTGTCCAATCTGGGAACTGAACCCAAGTCCCACGGAAGGGCGGCCAGTGCTCTTAACTGCCGAGCCACTTCTCTCTAGCCCCAAACACTTGATGACTGGTTTTGGTTTTTTTGGTTTTGTATTATTTTTAAGATTTATTTATCTTATATATGTAAGTACACTCATTCTCCTCAGACACCCCAGAAGACGGCATCATCCCATTAGAGATGGTTGTGAGCCACCATGTGCTTGCTGGGAATTGAACTCAGGACCTCTGGAAGAGCAGTCAGTGTTCTTAACCACTGAGCCATCAGCCCCAACCCTTCCTTTTTTAATTTGCAGACATGTGCTACTACTAGGCCAGGCCTAGAGCAAGGATAACTTCCTGTAAGATCCCTGTGGTGGCAGAGCTAGCTGTCCTAAACAGAGCAAAGGTGGGTAAGGAGAAGGGATTACCTTGAGAGGGCGAGGCCGGTCGGGTTCCTTCCAGCGTAGGTAAAGCTGACCCACAATAGAAAGACCCACAAAGAACCAGTAGCTGAAGCTATAGTAGTTAATGAGCTGGAAGATGTCCTCCACACACAAGTAGACCAGTGCCAAGATGCCCTGTTGGTGCAAGGCCCAAATCAGCTCCTCTCAGGCCCCCTCCCACTCCATCCCTCCCAGGCCACAGCTTCAGTCTGCAGTGGGCCTTCTGCCCCACCCCGAAGCACTTGGTACCGTACCCCGCTCTAGACAAAAGATAATTGCCTTCAGCTGGACAGTGGTGGCACACGACTTTAATCCCAGCACTCTGGAGGCAGAGGTAGATGGATCTCTGAGTTCGAGGCCAGCCTGATCTACAGAGCAAGCTCCAGGACAGCTAGGGCCACACAGAGAAACCCTGTCTCAAAAATTAAATAAGATAGCCGGGCATGGTGGCACACGCCTATAATCCCAGCACTTGGGAGGTAGAGGCAGGTGGATTTCTGAGTTCAAGGCCAGCCTGGTCTACAGAGTGAGTTGCAGGACAGTCAGGACTACACAGAGAAACCCTGTCTCCAAAAACAATAAAACAAAAACAAAAACAAAATCAAAGAAGATACTTGCCTCTCAACTAGATTTTTAGTATACTCTTCAAACCCTTGCCAAGTTAATCCTAACACGTTAAGTGTCTTAGGCAAAACCCTGTAGTCTCCCCCAACTAACACTTCTACTTCTATGACAGCTCTACAAAGCTTTGTCGCACGACTTTGTGATGCTGTCTGCCTTCCCTAAAGCCCACCTCAAACAAAAACAAAAAACAAAAACAAAAAAAAAAATAAAATAAAGCCCATCTCTACCACCCTAACCTTCATACTCCACCTTACAATGCCCTCCTCCAACAAATTTTTTTCTCAGCCAATGTCTTTTTCTCTTAAAGAATGCATCCCACACCACCGTGGCTGTTACTCATTACCACGTAGCCTGTGTCTCACTCCTTCTCTTGGACCACATGCGGTTGGCACTTTTCACAGACGTTTGAGTCTTAAAAACTCCATCCGCAGATAGCACAGTGCATCAGTAGTTTACAGGCCAGAACCCTACTTACGGCTTTCAGGAGCCTAGGCTAGCCACATCTGGTACTAGTAAGTCCCCCCCCCACCCCCCCACCCTCTCACCCACGATCTGGCTTCCAGTCTCATCCCTGAGATCACTCACGTTGAAGAGTAGAGAAGGCACGGGTGTGAACCGTTCAACATGAATCATGCAGATGGCATCAGGGAGGTGGCCTTCTCTCGAGCCCACAAATAAAAGCCTGTTGAGATACAATAAGAGAAGCTGACAGAGCAGTGGGGCACTTGGGCCAGCCCGGGTCACCTGCCACATCATCTCCCTGTCTCTTATCCCTCCAAAAGGTCTGAATAACAGAGAAGGGAGGTCAGTGTGGAGCTTAGAACTGGGCGGGGGGAGGGGTGGGGAGGAGGGTGGCTAATGGGAGCAAGAAGAAAGGGACAGGGAATACTGGCAACTGGAATCCCAGTCCTAGAGGCTTAACTGTCTCTGCCAAAGCTGTGAGCAAAAAGTGACGGTCATACCGAGAAGCAGCCACGATGGAAGCGTTGAGCCCACCGAAGCAAGACAGCGCAACTGCTAATGGAATCGTCCAGTTGAATACTCCAAAAACTTGATCTGCAAACGTCTAAGAAAAAGGAGCAGAAGTCATTAGCAGACCCTACCAGGGATAAAAAAGCATGCGCAGACGTGTGCCCGAAGTCTAGGAATCCAGTCCCCTCCACGGCGAAGGTACCCGGACCTTCCTGAAAGCCCAGTGTCCTTGTGCTCTTATCAGGCTGTCGAGTAGACAGTAGTCCTTCCCAGGACTGAGCGGACTGGAACATATCCAGAAGCCCACAACACACCCCCAACCTGCTAGTGAAAGTCCTTTACCACGGCAACAGCGTCACTGGCCAAGATGTCCTTTATGTCTAGCACACTGTAATAGGCCACATTGGTCAAGAGGTAGATGATGGTGACAATGGGCATGGAAATGCCAATGGAGAGGGGCAAGTTCCTACAGCCAAACAGAAAGAGAAAGGATCTGTCAGTGCCGCCACTGTGTCCCTACCTCTTTGTCCTTAGGTCTGCCGTGCCATCCTCTCTAGGGATGCAGACAACTCTGATCCCAGGCCCTTTGCCTTTGAGGTTGCCTTGAAGTATTGGTGTAAGCGCTAAACCCTTAAAAAACTAACAAGCATTAGGGGAAGAAATACTCCATTACAAACGTTATGCAGAGAAGGTGATGTTGCGTGTAGTAGCTCTGGCTTGTGGTTCCCACTACTCTGTAGAAGGATCCCGAGTTCAAGATCTGCAGGGACAATTCAGTGAAATCATCTCAAGTCAAAACAGGCTCGGTGTTAAGAGCATCTGTTGCTCTTGCAGAAGACCTGGGGTCAGATCCCAGCACCCATGTGGTAGGTCACTCACGGTGGGCTGTAACTCCAATTCCAGAAGACTTGAAACCTGGCCTCTGAAGACACTGGACATACACATATGCAGAAATAAACACCCACACAAAAATTTTAAAACTATTCTTAAAATAAAAAAGCAGGGCTGAGGGCAGAGCTTAGTGTACAGCATTTGTCTAGCATGCCCAAGGGCCCTGGGCCCGATCTCCAGTACCACTGGAAGACAGCAACGAAAGGGGGCACTGACCAAGGGTTACATTACGTTCCAACAGCAAGGTGGCTGCTGATTCCTTTCCACAACCAGTAGTCAGATAAGGATTCTGTCTCTGAACCCTGCAAGTGTATCTTCAATGTAAGACGCAGAAGAAGCTTAGAGAAGCAGACTGTGGAATCTCACTTCTTCAGTAAAAAGAAATGACTTCCACACAAGGAAGTCATTTCAGAGAATTCCAGGTGCCATCCTAACTGGCAGCCATGAAAAAGGCACAAAGACCCCTTAAAGTCTCTCAAGTGCAGAAAGGTCACTGTCTGTATAAATGCTAAAAGAAGAGGAACAAATATGGGGATTGAATCTGAGATCAAGGACACAATTGTAGTGGTCAACCTGGGGTCTCAACCCCATCTTACATATCAGATATTTACACTACAGTTCATAACAGCAAAACTACAGTTATTAAGTAGCAACCAAAATAACTATGGTTACGGGTCACCACAATACGAGGAACTATATTAAAGGGTTGTAGCTTTAGGAAGGTTGAGAATCAGCAGGGTGGTGGCACACGCCTTTAATCCCAGCACTTGGGAGGCAGAGGCAGGCGGATTTCTGAGTTCGAGGCCAGCCTGGTCTACAGAGTGAGTTCCAGGACAGCCAGGACTACACAGAGAAACCCTCACAGAGAAACCCTGTCTCAAAAAACAAAAACAAAAACAAAAACAAAACAAAACAAAAAAAGGAAGGTTGAGAACCACGTCTCTAAAGCCTTGAGCATGCTAACAAATGCTCTACCATAAGCCCTGCCCCAACCCCTCTGTTAATGTTGACAGGGTCTCAGTAAGTTGCTCTGAGAGGCCATGAATTCACTCTGTACTTGGCTTTGAACCTGTGATGCTCCTGCCTCAGCCTCCAGAGTGGCTGGGTTACAAGCCTTTACCACAAGTCCGGGTTGCAAATTATGCGGAGTCATTCAGCTTCTCGCCAGTAGGTGGAAGCACCACTCCCCAGGCTCCGCTCACTTTAGTACCCCTGCACTGCCAGAGGCTGTATGCGAGAAAAGCGCGGGTTTTCAAAGCCAACAGCTAACTGGTAGGAGGACTGTTATAATTTAGGGAAACTATTTCCTGGCAGATTTTAGTTTCTTGGATCATAATCTTTTAGAGCCAGGAAAGGCGATGGAGATCCTGTAAGTCCACCCCCTTAATGTTATATTACAGAAGCAGGCAAGGGCTAGGGAGATGGCTCAGTCGACGAAGGTGCTTGCTTGCCTTGCAAGGAGGGCCTGGGTTTGACCTCAGAGCCTACATGGAAATGGTTGGTACATTGTGGAGGATGGTGTGCACTTGTAATCCCAGAATTAGGGAGGTGGGGACAGAAGGACCCTAGGGTCCACGGCCAGACAGCATAGCCTAATTAGCAAGCTGCAGGCCAATGAAGGAATCGGACTCCAAAACAAACAAGAGATGGGAGCTGGAGAAATGGTTCAGCTGTTCAAACACAAGTTCCTTCAGAGGACCCAGGTTCTGTTCCCAGCATGCACATTAATGGCTCACAGCTGTCTAATGCACAGCCACGACCTTAGGCACACACATACATATAAAATAAATGCATTTTTTCGAGTACACAGTACCCGAGGAATAACACCAAACTGGTTTCCACAAGCATGTGTGCACACACCCCAGCCACATACACGTACAAAACAAGCACCAGGCGAGCTGGGCGTTGTCAGGAAAGTTACAGATTCGAGGCCAACATGGACTGCATACATAGTGAAATACTATCACAGAAAGGAAAGGGGGGCAAAGGAGTTTTAGTAAAGAAAATCAAGGAATGGCGGCGTCTGGTGGTGCGTGCCTTTAATCCCAGCACTTGGGAGGCAAGAAGAACTGGATCTCTGTGATTTCTGAGGCCAGTATGGTCTACATAGTGAGTTCCAGACCAGGCAGGGATACACTACCACAGCTTGTCTCAAAATAAAACAAAGGAAGAATGGAACAGCAAATTCATGGTTACAAAAAAAAAAAAAAAAAAAAAGGAATCTGCCAAGAAAAGACAAACCCCAAGACCTGCCCCATGGCTCACCACCCAAAGCTCTTCATCTGTGAATACAGGGCGGTTCAGAGCAATCCTGCAGAGGCCGTTGGTGACTGGCTGGAACAGTGCCACACTATCAGCGGGAATCAGGACAGAGGGAAAGGGCCCAGAAGGGAAACAGAAGAAGGAGTTCCGTGAAGGTAGTCCTATGACCTAAAATTATCTGTGTGGGGATAAGGGTGAGTGAAGATCTGAAGACAGAAAGAGCTTTGTGGGATTATCTCAGTGTTCCTCAGATTAGTTCACAAATCTGGAGGTAAAAAGCCATCCTCTTGCTTCACCCTCCTAAGTAGCTGACAAGGACCTTGTGGGTGTCTAAAGGCATATTTAAGCTCACAGTATACCTGCTTTATTTTAGGTAGGAATGCATGCATGTACAAACTTTTCTAAACGCATTTACAAAGCATATGCAAGAAAGTGCACATCTTAACATAGTTACTGCAACTGTGAACAAGTTCTATCTCTGGGTCTTAAATCTGTTAAAATTCAGGCTGGTGAGAGGAATCCCAGCGTTGAGGAGGCGTGCAGCCCGGCACGGAGAAGCTCAGGAAACGATGGCTAGCCCTGGTGTAGACAGGCGGCGGTGAAGTACCTACCTCTCGGGGTTCTTGATCTCTTCGGTGACATAGTTAAGGGTGTCCCAGCCCGAGTAGGAGAACAAAGCTGAGTACAGGGCCAGAGCAATGTCACCCATGGCAAACGACGAGCCCTCAAAGGAGTTCTCAAAGTGAGTCGTGGCTCCTGGAAGGTGAGAAAAAAGCGGAAGACAAGGCTTAATGGCCCACTCCTGCTTCAGCTGACCCTGAAGGGAGAAAATGCATATGGTAATAACAGCAGAGAAAAGGCTTGGAGGGGGCCACGGAGGGCGGGGACAAAAGAAGGCCTCGACAGAGGGCCAAGGTGCCACCCGGAGCCATGCACGCGGCCATGACAAGAAGAACTCAAGTGACTGTCTAGGATAAGAAACGACCACAGAGCCCAACAAGGCTAGAAACTGAGGTGGCCTTCTGCTCTACACTGCAGGCTGCCTGAGCCCTACCTGCCGTCTGACACTAGTCAGGGATAACATGGGAAGAAGAGAGAAGAGATGAGGTTCAGATGCCCAGGTCAGCAGAGATGTTGGGAAGGCCTCAGACCTGGAAACCAGGTAGGAGAGATGTCGAGGAGTGCATTTCTGACTGCTCGCTCCCAAGGGCAGAAGCACCAGAGCAGTAGCACTAGGCCCAGCAAACTGTGAAAGCCAATCCCCAGGGTGCGGCTGTCCCCTTGCCAAGGTCAGTTTCCTGTGGGAATCAGTGCAGTGGAAGGAGAGGGACAGGCTTTGGAGTGTCTGCAGGGACACAAGTTTAGGCTCTCCTACTTAACCACTGGGAACTTGAGCAAGATGGTCAACCTGGGTGATCCATTTGGGGACTTTGTTGTTTTGATTTAAAACAGGGTCTCACTGTGTAGACCTGGCTGGTCTGGAACTTGACATGTAGACCAGGCTGTCCTCAAACTCAAAGATGCACCCAACTCTGCCTCCGAGTGCTGGGACAGAGCATAAACTACCACACCCAGCTTTTGTTTTTGTTTGAGATAGGCTCTTCTGTGTCCCAGGCTAGCCTTGCGTTCTCTATATAGCTGAGGATAATCTTTAACTCCTGAGGCTCTAAGTGCCACCTCACAAGTCCTGGGATTATAGGCATGTACCACTCTGCCCAGCCTAAGAAAGGTAACTCCATGGCCTGTTTCCTCACTTATATAAAAGTAATAATAGTACCATAGTAAAATATGGTATTTGGGGATTTAAATAAGATCAGTTAGAGACTCCTAATGAAGGGATAGAGCTGAGATGTACCGCTTGCCTGGCATGACCCAGAACTCTAGATTTGATCCCCAACACTCTAAAGGGGGGGGAAAGGGAAAGTTTAATAAAGTTAGTTGCTATTTTTTTTTTCTTACCCTGGCCAAGTCTAACAATGCCTGCAATGATGACCGCAATCAGCGCCAACACTTTAGCGTAGGTGAAAATATCTTGGACCAGGGTTCCCCACTTGACATAGGCACAGTTAATGAAGGTTAAGAGACCTGAAAGAAAAATAACACTGACCGTGACCTACCCTCTGCACTCGGAGGGCCGTAGACTGCCAAGCAACGTTCCCAGCAACGCTCATGGAGATGAAGCCATCAGGTGGGGTCAGCCATGTGTTTGGGCTGGGCAAGGTTGACCCCGATTATCCACAGCCTCGTCACTGCAAGGCACTTGCTGAACACCTGTGTCTACACTGCCACATTCCCGAGCCCTAGCACCTTAAACTAGAGTCACAGAGCAAGGTGGCAAAAATTCCTGGTCACAGAAGTGGAAAGCACCTGGGAGTTGTACAGATTACAGATGTATTCTGGTCCTTCGCTCTTTAAAACCGTTTTCTCTTTCCTACCACACACACACACACACACACACACACACACACACACACAGGTCTAGAACCTAACATCCTGACTCTAGTCTGTTGTTAGTGACATTGACAAATCCTGTTGTAATTTATCCAGTGTCTAGGCCAGCAGATTAGTATGTGTGTCCAAGGATTGTAAAAGAGACCAAACTTCCTGCCCCTGCCCACCAGCCCCGCTATTTGTTTTGTGCTTTGTAAAACTCCTGCAGCTAAAACAAGTTTCCATAGAAAGAGGGCAGGGCACCTTTCCTGCCAGAGGAACGCACTGGTACGAGCCATAAACGTTCCTCGAGTCCTTCTACCCTGGGCCAGAGGCAATCCCTCTGCCTAGGCGAACTCTGGAGACGTTCACAGACCATCCTCAGAGAAAGTGCTCGCAGCAGGGCATGACAGTCTCTCGCCAAGTGCTGTGGCATATGGACATACGCATTCTTCGAAAAAAGGAGTTCATATCTTTCGTCAAAATCTGAGCTGTAGCTGAGGGTGTGGCTTAGTGGTAGATCCTGTGTTCCAATGCACGAAAGCACTTAGGTTCAAACCCTTTCACCCCAAAATAGTGATCTCAGGAAAATCCATTAGCCCAAGAGTTATAATCTATGACTTGGGAAGAAATTCAAGTAGGGAAGCCTTGCATGGAGTGCGGCTGACTGACTGCAGCTCAGGGATTGGAGGGTTGGGGGCGGGAAGAAAGACCCGTTGCAGCAGGCAGGCAGGCATCTGCATGCCCCCAACCCTGCGCCCGCCCCCACACCACAGGGAATCAATGCCGGCTTCTTCTAGCTCCCACTGGACCGCCCCACAGAGTACTTGACTGACTGAGAACAATGGTTCTCAGAGCAAAGCGGGCCTTGCCAATGAGGAAAGGGAAGTCCAATGTAGGTCTCATTTGGCTTGGGCCACCAACGCAATTTTTTGAAAATCAAAAGAACAAAACAAAAGAAAGCACTCCAAGCCCCAGGGCAGTGGCTCAGGCACTCAGTCAGGAGATACGAGTGCCTAGTGTTAGGTCCAGAGGAGACTCCAAGTCCCCAGACCCCAAAACACAATCCAAATATCCAGAAATGGGCTCAACCTGGACTAGAGGAGGATTTCTGGAGGTTAGAGAAGAGCCAGCATCCCTCAGGACCCTGCAAAGCCAGCTCCCCTCTGCCAAAAGGAGTCTTGTCACTGGCAAGGGTACAAATGGCTAGCTGTGGCACCCATCAGCTTACCCGCTTACTGGGCTCTAGGCCCCGCAGCGCTATGGGCACCTGTCAAAGTCCACCTTGGCATCTAGCTTTCCTCCCCCCTCCAGTTCACAGGCTGCCCTCCCCCAGGTACTCACTCTCCTTAGAACCTCTCCCCCCTCACCCCTCCATTCTCACTCTGCTCATCCTCCCCCTAGTCTCCCCACCCCTCCCCCATCCCCACCGCCCTCCTCTCTTGCTTTTTGTTCTATTCTCTACCTCTGCTGTCCTTCTCTCTCTTCAGAGAGGCCTGCCTGGACTTCCTCTCTCTCTCTCTCTCTCTCTCTCTCTCTCTCTCTCTCTCTCTGCTCTGGACTCTTCCAGGTGCCTCTGGCTGCTCTCTTTCTCCTGTCTACAGTAAAAACCTTCCCTTTAACCATACTGTCATCAGTTTATACACCTACAAATGTTAATGTGAGGCCACCTCGGCTTAGATAGTGAATCTCAAGCCAGCCTGGACTATAGAGATCCCCGTCTCAGAAGGAAAGAAAGCAATCTAACTAATGCTGAGTCCTGGAGATGCCCTTGGGCTCCGCAGACCTTCTACAATTAGGTCCTGGCCTTGTCATTCTGGCCCAGAGGCCACTCCACTAAGACACAGGGAGAATGAGGCATCTTCTCTTCCTTCTAACCTGTCTGTGTCTGTGTGTATGTGACTGCACGCAAATGAGGAGCGTGTGCTCACCCCTACAGGCACATGCATGAGCGTGTGCTCACCCCTACAGGCACATGCATGAGCGTGTGCTCACCCTGACAGGCACACGTGAAAGCCAGTGTCAGGTGTCTTCCTCCATCACCTCCCCACCTTATCTGTTATTACAGTTATTCTCGTGTACGTGTGCAAGCCACAGCACGCACGCGGGGGTCAGAGGACAACTTGTAGGAGTCAATTCTCTCCTTCTGCCAGGTGGAGCTCAGGGGTCAGCCTTAGGCTTGGTGGCAGGAGCCTTTCCTGGCTAAGCCGTGTCAGCCTCTCCGCCCGACGTTTCCAGATAACCTCCCCGCACCTAGAGCTCATGGACCTCCGAGAGCTCGGACGCCTGGCTCTTCCAGCAGGCGCCGCGGACCTAGGCTGCTGCTTTCTTGAACAACGGGCACTTTGCCCAATGAGCCAACTGCCCAGCTCCCTTTCTAGGCATTACCCACGGTTTTTTCTGTTGTTGTCTTTTTGTTTCGTTCTCATTTGTTTCCTAAGGAGATGTCTGGCTCTACTCAAGTACACGTCTTTGTGCCTAGTAGACATACCGTAAACAAGCAAACCTTATCGAAGGCTGAGCAAACATGCACCCGTCGCTCCAGGCCACCCCAGTGCGAGATTAATCATTAAAGACATTAATGTCCTGCCTCCTCAGTAATTCCACACAATAGCGTGTTTTTATCTTGTCCCTCACACGAGTGTCAGACATCGCTCTTCTAGTCAGTCAGTCATCCCTCACAATCCACGGGACTTTCCTCCTGAGCTATTCAAACGCCACGAAAGACACCTACCTGCTCTCCCTAGCCTGCAATGGCTACTCTTCACCTCAGGCTCCGCTTGGACTTGTAAACGCAGGGCAAACCAGGCTTGCATTAGAAACACCAGCACAGATGTGCGCTGCCACCACATGCTCAGGAGATGGGATCCCCTAGAGCTCGAACCCCCTGGCAGCAATGGAGACATTCTAAAGTGAAACTTACGTCCCTCCCCATTTGGGGCTCTCAGGCCATTAAACAGTGGCCCCCCGAGCCGGGTGGTGGTGGCGCACGCCTTTAATCCCAGCACTTGGGAGGCAGAGGCAGGCGGATTTCTGAGTTCGAGGCCAGCCTGGTCTACAGAGTGAGTTCCAGGACAGCCAGGGCTACACAGAGAAACCCTGTCTTGAAAAAAACAAAAAAAAAACAAAAAAAACAAAAAACAAAAAAAAAAACAAAAAAAAAAACAGTGGCCCCCTAAGAAGCTGGAATTTCCCTAGGAGCCTCGTGCTGGGAGAAGAAAAAGGCTGAGTGAGGCCTGGTGCCAGCTGGAGGGGAACCTTGAGCCTCAAAGAGATTTCACACAGCCTGGCATCTTCTCAGACCACTTTACGAGAGGCGTTAGAACTAAGGCAGTGAGGGGCCGGCGTGGGCGAGGCCACTCCTGTACTGGGGCTGCTTAGCTGTGCGCGTCTCTTAACCCTCTAGTCAAACCGAAACCTCATAGTAGGATCTACTGAACCTCTCTACTTGTTCAGTTTCCTTCCCAGTGTTGCCATACTAAGTACATCTCCTTCTGCTTCTACTCTTACTTTGTCTCTTTGAGTGACCCACTATGCACCTGTCTCTCCCTAGGCTGCAGTGGCTACTCTTCACCTTAGGCTTGAGTGGCCCAGCCTAGCAGGGTAACCATAGGTCACAACATGGAACTGGAATAGACATAAAGAAATACTTCTGCTTCGCAGAGTCTGCAGCTCAGTCACAGGGCTCTTGTCTCCCGTTCTGTTCACGGTCACGAGCACAGACACCAGACAGCTGACTGGGGTGAGCCCTCTGCTTATGGTGACCCCGGCCATGAGAATGCAGAGCGGCGGTTCTCGGCCCTCCTAATGCTGAGTCCTTTCAATGCAGTTCCTCGTGCTGTGCTGACCCTCCCTAACCATAAAATCTTTTGTTGCTACTTCATAATTTTAATTCTGCTACTGTTATGAATCATAATGAAAATATATGTTATTCAGGATATCTGATATGTGACCCCTGTGAAAGTGTCATTGGAACACACACACACACACACACACACACACACACACACACACCACAAGGTCACAATTCCCAGGTTGAGAATGGCTGACGTAGAGGTTGTTGATATTTTGATCTCCACTGCTGGGATCACTTCAGCTCTTCCTCTGTCACCTCCCATGTTCCCTGCTCCTGGACTTATTCTTCAGCCACAGACCCACCATCATGTCCTGGTCCGCTCTCTGTACTGAACTTGGGGAAGGGAGACTCAATTTGAATGCAAACTTCTGTACAAAGATCGGGGAGCCCTGAGAGAACTGGATGGAGAGAGCCGGCTCTCAGCTTCCTCCAGAGAGCCTGGCCCTGGGAACAGGAAATGAATAAGGCCAGCCTCGGTGCTGACTAGGCTCTTTGTCCCCACCCCTAACAGATACAGCTGACCAGAGTCCCCAGAGCTCAGCTAAAATGTATGGCTCTTGAAGCAAAGCCCCGCCTCCTGCTGCAGAGTCAGAGAAAGGGGACCGCGGGGTGAGAATAATAGGGATGGACGCAAGTCAGCCTGCAGCCCACAGACAAAGACACCTGCCCTTCTACCCCTGGGGTAATTCAGTCCCCACCCAATACTGAGCCAAGTCCACGGGAGGATTGCCTAAAGTGACCTTTAACCTTGACCCAGCTGCTACTCTCTCCCTGCTTTAACTCCAGAGGGAAAAAGGCAGCTGCTGCGATGACGCGCCTGTAGCCTGAAGAGGTACTCCAGGACAGGTCAACCCCGGCAGACGCGAGGTCCCCGGGAGGATGCTGCCGAGGGCCCAGAATCCACTCTAGAACAACATGGAAATGCCCAGCTCAGGTTGTTCTGAAATGGAAAGATGGGGGGCTGATCAGTTAAAGAGTACCTGCTGCTCTTGCAGAGGACCCATGTCTGGTCCCCATCACCCACACGGTGTCTTACAACTAATTGCCCATAACTCCAGTTCTAGGGGACCAGACACAATTTTCTGATCTCTGCAAGATCCTCCAGCACATGACACATACATACATACATACATACATACATAACATACATGTACATATACATAAAATAATTTTTAATCCAACAGTAACGACACCTTTAGCCTGCTCTGATCAATGCCCAGGTTTACTTCAAATAGTCTAAAGTCTCACCAAAGAACTGTGAGTCCTTATCCTGTAGAGATTAATCCTGAAGCCTTTATAAGTTAAATGTTAATGATGCCTTAGATAAGCTTCAGTAATCTCTCGGGACCACAGCAATGGCTTACACTGTGCTTGAATAGCATACGCTCCTCTCATCGGTCACTCTACTTTTGCATTAATGTGTGGTTGCATTTCTCCGTGATATGCTTTTCTTAGTTCATAGAATTCAATATCTAATAGAATATCTATTCTAGCAAAGGATGTCCAGGAACCCCGTTTCCTTCCCCTCTTGTTACATATTTTGTAATCTTTATCAGGAAAGCAGACTGTCTCTTTTCCTAATCTGATAATGTGTACCACACACAAGCCCAGAACTCTCTGGTCCTGCATCTGTTGTTCTAGCCTGCTTGCCTGCATGAACACCACAGGAGTGCCGGAGCCTGAGAAAGCCAGAGGCCTGAGTTACAGGCGTAGGTATGCCTGCGGTGCTGTGAGTCAAATACAGATCCTGGCTCTTACTGCTGAGCCTTCTCTCCAGCCCTGACTTTCCTGCACTGTTAGGAGATGGTTTACATTACATAGCAGACCTTGTGGTGTGTGGTCCTGGGAAGGCAGAGACTGGTGAACCTCTGTTTTTGTAGGCCATGCTGGTCTACATAATAGTGAGTTCCAGACAAGCCAAGGGACATAGTAATACCCTGTCTCAAAATTGAGAGGCGGGGAGAGAGTCTAGTAGGGCAGTAGTGGTGCTCATCTTTAATCCCAGCACTCAGGAGGCAGGGTAGACCTCTAAATTCAAGGCCATCTTGGTCTACAGAGCCAGGTCCAGTACGGGGTGTGGGGTGGGGGCCGGCGGGAGGCGGGGGGGGGGGGGGCGTGTCCAACAGTGAAAGTAACACTTCTCCCTAAGGTAAGGATACAATTAAGAGGCTGGCATCTTTGTGTCTCTTCTAGGGATTGGGCCACATTTGGTAAGTAGCAAGGGAGACTTCCTTTTAAGCACAGGAACCAGCCTTCCTGCAGGCAGGCAGAGAGCTGCCGGGAGCTCGGTGCTCAATAGCACTGCTTATTACATTAGTTAGAAGTAAAGAAGCCGGGAGGTGGTGGCGCACGCCTTTAATCCCAGCACTTGGGAGGCAGAGGCAGGCGGATTTCTGAGTTCGAGGCCAGCCTGGTCTACAGAGTGAGTTCCAGGACAGCCAGGGCTATACAGAGAAACCCTGTCTCAAAAAAAATAAAAATAAAAATAAAATAAAATAAAAATAAATAAATAAATAAATCCAAAAAAACAAACAAACAAGTAAAGAAAAAGAGCCATCTGCTGAGCAACCAAACCGGTTTTGTGGACAAGTTTCCAGCCTTTGAGGGAGAGTTCCCCCCAGCCCTGACTTTATATTTGGAGCTCCCCATTAAACGTTGAGCCTTGACAAAGAAGAGGAGGAGGAGGAGGAGGAGGAGGAGGAGGAGAAGAGAAGAGAAGAGAAGAGAAGAGAAGAGAAGAGAAGAGAAGAGAAGAGAAGAGAAGAGAAGAGAAGAGAAGAGAAGGAGAAGGAGAAGGAGAAGGAGAAGAATGGGAAAAATCTTTGGGCAGGTCTCAGTCAGTATCTTATTGGACTGAAATTTTCCTCTCACTGCAATCAAAGAATATAAATGTGACCTTGGCAGAAGGGGCAGGGTCACTAACAAGACCGCTGGGTACCAAACTCTGGTCCTGTGCAAAGAGCAGCAAGCACTGTTAACCAGTGAGCCTCCTGCAAATCGGCCTCTCGTTCATATGTGCACCCCAGTTCTAGCAATCCCTCCAGGTGTGATCTTTCACTGTGATTCTAACCAAGACCGCTCCAAGAAAGAGAGAGAGAGGCTGCTGCCTTACATCCACAGACACCATAAGCAAGTCCGAGAGACAGCTTTAACTATTTACTGACTCTTCTTTTCTGACGTCGTCCCCGCCCCCACCACCCCCTGCCAGGTGTCGTTCCGGGTCACGGAAGCATTTCACTGACTCACGTGTCATGGGTGAAGAAGATACAAACACGGAGTGACCATGGGTCACTGAGTCAGACCCCTCCCGGTGCCCTTCCTAGAATTCAGTCAGCACTTTCACCCCTGTGGCTCTGGCATCTCTAAGGAAGCAAGCACATGGTTTGTGAACCCCCTTTCTAATCAACTGCAAACCGGACAAGATGACTCAGTGGATTATCTCGGTTATCAAGGTACTCACAGCCAAGCCCGACAGCCAAAGTCTGATCCCCCAGGACCAACATGGTGAAAATGGAGAACCAACACCCACAAGTTGACTCCCGACCTTCACAGGTAGACCCTGGCACATGCGCACATGCGCGCACACACACACACACAATGAATAAACAAAATGTAATTTTATTAAAAGCAGCTGCACCTTTCATGTTTGCTGAGCAGTTCAGTTCAAGTCCTCAGACGCCAGGCACGAGAGTGGCAGGCCTGAGAGTCACCTGCCACAGTGAGACTCCGGGGGAGTTCTGATTCAGGAAGTTGGAATAGAATTTCCCAGAGCAGTCTGGTAATGTGCTGCTTGGCATTTAACTGAGGTAATTACCCCAAGAGAGAGTCACATGCAGACCAACTTAGAGCAGAGCATGCCTGAACCTTTCCTTTCACCTGCGCTCCCACAGCTCCGTGGCACACTGCCATTACTGGGCAAGTTCAGTGCCACCCACAGCAATGAAGTCAAGACCCCTGGGGCAGCACTGCGGTGCCCAAGTTGTTAAATCTCAGGGACCACGGCAACACTGAGACCTGCTCTCCCATTTCCTGCAACAGGGGACCCCCAGTTCTCCTTAGGGGTGATTTGTTTGGTTTCCTTGGGTTTTTAGTTCTTTGGATGAGAGTGATAGCCCACGCCATTCATCATGCCAATCTCCATGAGTTTGAGGCTAGCCTGATCTACATGGCAAGTTCCAAGCCAGTCAAGACTTCGTAGTGAGACCCTCTCTCAAAGGGGGCACAGGAGTGACGGCTACAGAGATGGCGCAGCATTGAGGAGCAGGATTTGATTCCCAGGGACCCAGCACCTTCTTCTGGCCTCCAGGGCACCAGGCATGAACATGCTGTATAGACCTGCATGCAGGCAAACACCCATGCACCTAAATAAATATGCATTTGTTTGATTCTCTTGATAATCCCAGTGTACAGCCAAGATTCAGACCCACTGTTCCAAGCAGTTCTCCCAGCCTCCTCCAGAACATTCCTGCGGTACTTCTGAAGTAGAGACAACGGTAACAGAGAAAAGGGACCACAAATGAACCCCTAAGAGCTGCCTGGGTTAAACCCTCCCACGGCTGTGCCCCTTCACTTCTGGGGAGGAATCTGCACTGATCCTATATTAGGAATAACCCTAAATTCTGATGCCACCCTAATTGCGAAGGTGACTGTGGGACATGGCCTAACCTCTAACTTAAGATGGATCCTTGGAAAACCTTCCCGAGATAGGAAACTTGCTTCCAAGAAGAAATTCAAGGGGCAAAAGTCAGTTGGAGGCCCAGCTGTTCCACCTCATTAGCCACAAGCACATGAGGTCAGCCGTTCTGGTCAGGAGAAACTGCATGAGGACTTCTGGTCAAAGATCTCAGGCACACAGAGATCCGAAGTCCTTCACAGTCCACCATCTGGCTTGTCAGCTCTTGATGAACTGTCTGTCCTCCCCTCTGCCCAGCTTCTCCAGCAGCCCTCAGGCCTCAACCAGAACCCCTGAGAGTCCACAGCATGAAAGGCCCCTGTCTCGAAGATGCTGGCTCCTGAGTTCCAGCTTCTGTATAGCTAGCAAGCCAGCATCTACCAAAAATCCTATTAGTGCACGCAGTTCAGTAGGGCCAAGTGTGAGACTCGCAAAGATACTTGTCCTGTTCACAGCCCTCAGGAAACGCTGCTGGTCGACTCGGGCAGTCGGCTGACTAGAGGCGTGTCCTGTCAACCAAGGGGGAAAAGGCTAAACCAAAATAACCAGTTTGCAGTGAGTGAGAATAGGAGCAGCAAAGCCCACCCACGCACAGGGCCAGAGCGTCCTGTTTGGGCAGGCACAGACTTCCAACTCTGCCAGCCTGGTCTACCTAGTGAGTTCCAGGCCAGCCAGTACTACAAAATGAGAATCTGGAGAGAGAGACAGGGACAGAGGCAGGAGCAGAATATTGCCACTCCCTTCCCTACAGTGGTCTAGCATCCTCCCTCCCCTGTCGTCCTGTCACACCAAAGTTTCCTTGAGCTCCTGCTTGGAATCTGTTAATTCCAAATGATAAACCATATCTTCCGGAAAGACTGCTTTGAGGATGAACGCACCATCCCTGGCATCCCGCTGCTCCGTGCTCCCTCTTTTCCTCGATACTTTGGCGGCTTAGCATGGTTTATGTGTCTACCTTGAGCTACATAAAGAGAGACTGTTAACGGATCTGTCTCCCCTGGGCGCAGCACAGAAATAAGCTCATAGTAACACTGAGTGGATTTTTCTTGGTGAAATAGTTCTGAAATCCAATTCCAACCTCACTGCCTTGAAATTGCCTTAGGAGAAAGCCCACGTGGGAAGTCATCGCTGGCCCCCTCTAACTCATCCTTATCTAGCTTGGCCGCTTAGCGAATGAGACACTGCGGCTCGCTGGTGATTTCTCAAAGTGCTCTCTCCCGGTCGCCACCTCTCTGTCTCCCCTCTTAGTGGGCCCTCCTCTGTCACCACTTTGCAGAACTGAGATCTCTCAAACATTGGTAATCTTAGAGTCTGCTCTTTGTCCTCCCTTTCTATAACCAGGCCCTGGGTCATGCCCTCCGTAATGATATGATAATGATTCCCAAAATGCAGTAGCAGCCAACTACATGATCCTAGAAGCATGGCTGGCCAATGAGTGACTGGAGAGACGGCTCGGCACCTGAGTACTTCTGCTCTTTCCAGAGGACCAGAGCACAGATCCCAGCACCCATGCTGGGCACCTTACAACTGTTCGCCATTCTAGCACCAGGGGATCGGGCATCTTCTTCCAGCCCCTGAGAGTACCATGTAGCATACATTCACATAGACATACGTATACATAAATAAAAAATAAAGCTTTAAAAAAACATCACTACTGGGGCTGGAGAGATGGCTCAGCAGTTAAGAGCACGAACTGCTCCTCCAGAGGTCCTGTGTTCAATTCCCTGCAACCCAACCATCTGTAATGGGATCTGATGCCCTGTTCTGGTGTGTCTGAAGACAGCGACAGTATACTCACATAAATAAAGTAAAATAAATAAATAACTCTTTTAAAAAATCATTACTGGATGTCATCAGGCACATCCAACTCAACATATTAAATTAAAATTAATCTCAGCAGTTGTCTCAAACCTACTCTTCCTCATATGAACGAGCAGTATCACCATCCACCATTCAGCTTACCACACGGGTATCACATCATCATCCAACATCACCATCCACCATACAGCTCACCACACGGGTATCACATCATCATCCAACATCACCATCCACCATACAGCTCACCACACGGGTATCACATCATCATCCAACATCACCATCCACCATACAGCTCACCACACGGGTATCACATCATCATCCAACATCACCATCCACCATACAGCTCACCACACGGGTATCACATCATCATCCAACATCACCATCCACCATACAGCTCACCACACGGGTATCACATCATCATCCAACATCACCATCCACCATACAGCTTACCACACGGGTATCACATCATCATCCAACATCGCCATCCACCATACAGCTTACCACGTGGGTATCACATCATCATCAAGCCCAGCCAATGTCTGGCCCAGCTAGCCCCCTTATCCCCAAATCATGATTTTATTATTCTAGTCCAAGCCACAGGATCAACTAGCTTACTTAACTCACCTCTCTGCGGTGGCCTGTATGCTTTAAAAAAAATCTTTTTAAAATCATAAAATTTAAAAATACAAAAGTTTCAGTGTGGAGAGATAGCTCTGTGGTCAAGCACATGTTCTGCTCCTGCAGTTCCCATCACAATATTACTAAGAGGGTCACAACCACCTGCGACGCTGGTTTCGGGGAGAAGCAACACTCTAGCTTCTGCAGGCACCTGCCTGAACTCGTGTGTGTGTGTGTGTGTGTGTGTGTGTGTGTGTGTGTGTGTTTCATGCATGTGTGTGTGTGTTCATGCATGTGTGTATGTGTGTGTGTGGAGGGAGGGAAAAACAAGTGCTATAAACAAAATGTCAGGAATCGACACACACGACTGCCAACAACAGCTCTGAACATTGGTGTCCTCGATTCTCCAGTCAAAAGGTACAGACTAGGAGACTGGATGGAAAACCAGGAGCTATCTATTTGCAGCCTCCAAGGAATTCCCCTCACCACAAAAGACAAACACAACCTTAGCTTGAAAGGCTGGAAAAAGATTTCCAAGAGCACTGACCTGGTAAACAAGCAGCTGCTCTTCCAATGACAGACAGACTTCAAACCAGAACTAGTGCGACGGAGAGAGCCACCACTTCATGCTGATTAAAGGACCGAGCCACCAAGACGACGGTACGGCTCTAAACATTTATGACCTGAACAAAGGAGCGCTCAGTTTCATAAAACACACAGTGGTGTAGGTAGTCACAGAGTGGCCCCAGCAGAGCAATCACGGGAGAGTTCAGTGTCCCACCTTCACGAAATGACAGGTCACCCTAACAAACAAATAACAGGCACAGCCCTGCGTGTCTTCTCTCATATGTAGTCCTGGCTTTGAATTTTTAATTTCTGCATTTAATCTGGAGAGTCTACGGAGCTCCTTCCAGAGGCTGGGGCCCAGGAGAGGGAGGTGACGAGGCCCAGTCGGTACAGGGGGAGCCTGCATGCATGTCTGTGTAGCATGCATGGAATACTGGTGAGGTCAGAAGAGGGTGTCGGATGAGGGATACAGATGATTAAAACAAAGTGTAGGCTAAAGGAACCCTGGGGTTAAGCACCTAAGCAGGACTGGGGGGCAGAGGAAAGGGGGGCTTTGGGGTATAGTAATCCAAACTAAGAATGTATGAAAGTCCCTTATGGAAAGCCATTATTTGGAGGGGCCGAGAGATGGCTCAGTGGGAAGAGCACGTACCGCTCTTCCAGAACAGCTGCGCTGCAACCTCAGCAGCCACGAAGGCGGCGCACGGCCACCTGTAACTCCAGTTCCAGAGGACCTGACACTCTCTTCTGATCTCACAGGATTACGTCCATGCTACAGACATGTGCAGGCCAAACACCCATACAACATGAAAATAAACATATCCCCCCCCAAAAAAAAGGTTTTAATACAAAAAATTTTAAAGAAATTTGAACACAGCAACCCTTCATGGGTGAACAATGGGTCTCAGAAGACATAGGTCACTAAATACAAACCTCAGTTCCAGGCCTGGGATAAATCCTCATACTCAGTTACTGCACACCGAGCACTGGTTAAGGAAGGCCCAAACCATGGCTATTGATACTACTCTTGGTTGCCCAACCAAACTAGAGGAGACCCTATTGCCATAGGCACCACACAGAGGAGGAACACCCTGGAAATAGAATGACAGGCAGTGACAAGCTACCATGTAGGTGCTGGGAATGGAAACCCAGGTCCTCTACAAAAGCTCTTCACCACTGAGTCATGTCCCCAGCCCTGAAAGAGCTTCATAATGGTGTCTGTCTCTGGTTTTGCCCCTGTTCCAGTCCAGCTCCCCATTTAGGACAACTCTGAACACCCAGGAAGGTGCAACTCACCATCTCCTACAAGTACACAGACCCCATATTTTCTCTCACCTGTGTGCCTTTCCCTGTGTCCAGAAAGTCTCTCCACCACTACCACCTCTTCTTCAAAAGATGTAATGATTCCTAGAAGGAGAAGGGCCCCGCTGTGGGTACAGAGTGCGGAGTAAACACTAAGCAACACAAAGTTCTTATTGATGTTTGCCTTGTAAAGGAAAAGGCGGGCAATAAACAAATGAATCCTTGGTGCTGGGTGGTAATGGGTGCCACAGAGCAAAATGAGCCAAGGAACTGGGGTGGGGCTCAAGGGGGGAGAGACTCGGAGAGGGGGAGGGGGGAAAGAGGAGGGAGAAGAGGAGAGGGGAGGAGGAGGAAGAGGAAGAAGAGAAGGAAGATATACAGAAAGAAGAGAGGGACCCAGCCAGATGACTCAGTGGGTAAAGGAACCTGCCACCAAGCCCAGTGACCTGAGTTGGATCCCCAGAATTCACATGACGGAAGGCGAGAGCTGATTTCTGCACATTTTCCTCTGCGCTCCACACATGTGCTATGGCATGCCTGAACACACTCACAACACCCATAGCTGCAATACTGAAGGGTTTTTTTTTGTTGGTTTTGTAGGGGGGGGAGGGTTGGTTGGTTGGTTGGTTTTTTGTATTTTGTTTTTGTTTTTGCCTTTTTCAAGACAGGGTTTCTCTGTGTAGCCCTGGCTGTCCTGGAACTCACTCTGTAGACCAGGCTGGCTGGCCTTGAACTCAGAGATCTGCCTGCCTCTGCCTCCTGAGTGCTGGGATCAAAGGTGTGCGCCACCACTGCCCAGCAATTCTTAAGTTTTTCAGGAGGGGCTGGAGAGATGGCTCAGTAGTTGAGCACACTTGCTGCTCTAGCAGCCTGGCATTCGGTTCTCCCCACCCACAGGCAGCTCACAGCAACCTCACCCAAGTCCCAAGAGGTCTGCCTGATAACCTCTGAGTGTACCCACACACACTTGGCATTCACACAAACACACACACATACACACATACACACACACACACCACATACCACACGCATACACACTCACAATATTTTGTAAAGTGTTTTAAAGAAAGAAAGGAAGAAACAAAACCAGATGAGAAGCTGCGGAGAGTTTCTCTCGTTCTGGCTCCATGGTTGGTGCTGAGGATCAAATCTGGGGCCCAACACGCCAACATGCCAGACACGTGCTCTACCTCTGAGCTACACCCTAGCCTCACAAGAAAGACCATTTTGACCCACGTCCTGGTAAGGTGGTATTTGCAAAGTGCATGGAGTGGGTCCGTGAACATCTGGGGTAAGAGCCTTCCCGGTAGAAGGAACGAACCAAGCACAAAGCAGAAACACAGCAGGCCGTGTCCAGCCACAGCAAGAACAAGCAAGGTACAGAAAGAGAATAAAGAGAAGGCAGGAAGCCGGCAGGGCGGAACTGAGGCACGGTAGAAATCTGAGGGCTTCAGCCCAGCGTCTTTCTTTCTTTCTTTCTTTTTTTTTTTTTTTTTTTTTTGGATTTTTGTTTTTTGTTTTTTGTTTTGTTTGTTTGTTTGTTTGTTTTCGAGACAGGGTTTCTCTGTGTAGTCCTAGCTGTCCTGGAACTCACTCTATAGACTAGGCTGGCCTCAAACTCAGAAATCCGCCTGCCTCTGCCTCCCAGAGTGCTGGGATTACAGGCGTGCGCCACCACGCCCGGCTACCCAGCATCTTTCAACATAGATGCAGAAACCATCTGCTGGGTGTCCGCCCCTCCTAGAAACTGCCACACACACTGTTGGATATATATTTGCCTGGCTACCACTGCCAGTTCCATTTCAGCTCCACGTTTTCTAAAACCTGCTTCTTTCTTTTTTTTAGGGGGGGGTGGTTGGTTTGTTGGCTGATTTTGGTTTGGGTTTTTTGTTGTTGTTTTTTGTTGTTTTGTTTTGTTTTGTTGAGATAGGGTTTCTATGTGTTAGCCCTTGCCGCTCTGCAACTCCTCTGTAGACCAGGCTGGACACGGACTCAGAGATCCATCCGCTCGCCTCTGCCTCCCGGGTGCTGGGGTTACAGGCATGCCATCACTTCAGTGAAAGCTTTCTCAGCTCAGATTTTTAGCCATTGTCCCGACTCTGTGTTCTACGGGCAGCTTCCTGATGACTACTTTGTGCTCCTGTGGCTTTTCACTCTGCTAAGGGAAGGGGGTGTCTTCACAGTGTTTTTGCTCACCACTGTATACTAACATCTGGCATGTCAATTTCTTTTTAAATTAAACATGACTCAGCTCCTCAGAAAATGACCCAACACTGGGTCACGGTGACCCGTGGCAGGCATTGTTTGTACGAACTAAGGTAGGATAGAAGGTCGGAGGAAATGAAGAGGACACCAGAAGGGAAGGAGCCCTCACACCAGAGTCCAGTTGAAACCTGCACCAGCTGAAGGCTGAGAATTTTGACACAACTGAGAAAGATTGCCACAAAGATTACCTAAAGGAACAATATTCCTTGCATGTAGAAATAATTCAAATAATGTTAGGATTAAAATGGACCATGCTTCTAAGGCCTTTTAGTTTAACCTCATTCTTTCCCCAGATGCAAACCTGTAATTTTTTGAGGATCTCACTAGTATGATTATTAACTCTGCTTGTAATCAAAACACATTTCTTAGCTCCCTTGTAAACCAGGAACCACCCTATGATCTCACTTACCAAAAAGGAGGGGAAGAAAGTTCTTGGCAACTCTTTGAACCACATAACTTCAGAAACCATCCAAATTATGTAAATGGATATTGTTATGAGCTCAAGAGCAGACTTTTCTAGAGACGCCCACAACCACACTTGGGTAATTAGCCCCTTTTCCTAAGTATCTTTCTTCCCCTCAATGGTCATGCTCAAACATATGTGAAAACCTTTTGTTTAGAAACTCCGACTTTGGGGACTGGAGAGATGACTCCGCCTTAAGAGCACTTAGTGCTCTTGCCAAGGTCTGGGTTCAATTCCCAGTACCACATGGTGGCTCACAACCATCTGTAACTCCACTTTCAAGTCATCTGGTGCCCTCTTCTTGACTCTGTGGACACCATGCAAGCAAGTAGTTCACTTGACATATATGCAGACAGAACGCTCATACATATAATATAAAAATAAAAAGTATGGAGAGATGGCTCAGTGACTAAGAGTCGATTTTTAAGGACCAGAGTTCAGATCCCAGCACCTCTATCAGTTTGTTCAAACACCTGGCTCCAATTTCAAGGTCTCTGACACCCTCTTCTGGATGCTATGTGTACCTGCACACACATCTGTGTAAATAAACTCACATACATATACATAGAAATAAAATAAGCCGGGCGGTGGTGGCACACACCTTTAATGCCAGCACTTGAGAGGCAGAGGCAGGCGGATTTCTGAGTTCAAAGCCAGCCTGGTCTACAGAGTGAGTTCCAGGACAGCCAGGGCTACACAGAGAAACCCTGTCTCAAAAAAAAAAAAATGTTTAAAGAAATAAAATAAAACATACAAATAAAATAAAAAGAAACTCCAAGTCTCCAGCTGGGGAGAGGACTCAGTGTGTGTGGTGAACTTGCAGAAAGCTAAGTGTCATGCTCAATACCCATTTCAGGGGGCTTACACACACCTATGATCCCAGGATCCAATGCCTCTGTCCTCTGTGGCACCCACACGCACATGCACAGAGCCACATACATGCACATACATGCACATAATTAAAAATAAAACAAATCTTCTAAAACATTATAGTGAATGCCAGATGGGATGGTGCATGCCTTTAGTCCCAGAACTCACGAGCTGAGGCAAGTGGATCTCTTGGGGTTTGAGTCTGGTCTACTTTTTTTTTTTTTTTTAAATGCCAAGCATGGTGCCATGTCTTTAATCTCAATACTCGGGATGCAGAGGGAGGCGGAGCTCTGTGATAAAGACCAGACTGGTCTAGTGATGTATAGAGTGGGACCCTGTCTCTCTGTCCCCCCATCTCTCTCTCTCTCTCTCTCTCTCTCTCTCTCTCTCTTGTTCTCTCTGTTCCCCCTCTGTCTGTCTGTCTGTGTATTTCTCTCTCTCTCTCTCTCTCTCTCTCTCTCTCTCTCTCTCTCTCTCTCTCACGGACACCTGGCTTCTCCTGAATGGAACTCTATAAAGAACTCCTCAGGTGGCTGCAGCTGCAGTGGGGGGCTCTTTGTTGACACAGGACAGGCCCAGAAGGCCCTACTTCCTCCCTCAGCCCCTCTGCCATGTTTTAAAGGGTGGTCCACCCACAACACCCTTCTCCCTACAAGAGTCCCAGCAATTCTCTACCCAAGGCCTCATCTCTCCCTAAAGCCACTCGCTCCTTTTTGCCGCTCTCCGTGAGGACTCTGGCTTCCTTTCCTGAGCCAGCCTCTCCTCCTTGCTTCTCACATTCTTTCCAAAAACACTCTCCACGCGCCCACCAGAGTTCTCCTTAGAACCCACTGTGTTCATTTCAGCACCTCCGGTCTCCTTCAACTTCGCCTGCTTTGTGAAACCAACAGCGCCCCTACCCTCAAGATCCAGTCCCTGCCAGTCACCGAGTCCAGCCATCTTGAGCCCAGGCGGTCGCTCTGCCCAGCCCACACTCCAGCCAGCAGCTGCCTAGAACTCTGAACGCTCCACACCTTGATGAGTCTCTGCTTCTCCACCAATAGGGTTTTCACCGAGAAATCAGCTACGCGTCTCCTCAGCTAAGACCCATGCCCTAACTGAGCACGACCCTTCTCTGTAAAGTCTTCTAAACCTCTCCTCCCTCAAAGAAGTTCTGCCAGGAATGGTAAGTAAACACTTGAAATAACCAGCAACTGGGAGACTGAGACAGGAGGCCAGCCTGGGCTACATTTTCAAAGCAAAAAATAAATAAAACTAAGGTTGTCCTCCTGGCTTCTGTCGTGCCTGTCACCACACTTACATTACGAGGCACGCTGCTGGATGGCATGTCTGTCTGTCTGTCTGTCTTGCTCCTGCCCAGTGAGTTCCTGAAAGGCCAGTGGTGTCCATTATTACTCTTTCCCAGCACCAAGTATGACATCTAGCACAGAGTGTGCCTACATCGTGCTTCCGGAAGGACAGAATAAATGAGAGCTGTATATTAAAGCCTTTCTCTTGTTAAACATGAAAAATTAGCTTGAGTCCTCACTTAGGCCCCTGGGAATCCGAGCATCTGACTTGTGCCTCGAGCTTATGAAACAGTGACTGAAGAACCGAGCCTGTGAATTGTGTCTCTGGACTTACTAAAGACAAAACAACGTCCAGATACTACTGCCTGTGTAATGTCTCATGCGCATGACCTCGAGCTACAGGAGGAGAAAAGGCCTACGAGACGAGATGCCAGCTTCAAGCATCAGATAATCAATACCTTACAGATGAGCTCAATGTATGGTTTTCACGGCATCTTTTGTGTGTGTGTGTGTGTGTGTGTGTGTGTGTGTGTGTGTGGTTGACACAGTTTAACTCTTGGCTGGCCTAGAACTCACTATGTAGACCAGGCTGACCTAGAACTCATTATGTAGATCAGGCTGGCCTAGAACTTACTTTTGTAGACCAGGCTGTGGCTTAGAATTCACTATGTAGACCAGGCTGGCCTTGAACTCTAAGAGTTCACCTGCCTCTGTCTCCAGAGCACTGGAATTGATGGAATGTACCACCACACCACCCTGCTTGTTTTGATGGTTTGGTTTGGTTTGGTTTGGTTTGGTTTGGTTTGGTTTGGTTTGGTTTTGAGACAGGGTCTCACTACATAGGCTAGGCTGGCCTTGAACTTATGATAACTCCACTTTCACCTTCCAAATTAGAGACAAGAGCAACATGCCCAACTTTTTCACCAAATCTTTCAAATATGTTATCTAGAATTCATGGGCTCGAGTAATCCTCCTGTCTCTGCTTCTAGAGCAGCTGCATCACAGTACCTAGACTCCGTGACTCTCAGGTCGTCCTCACTCTATACTGGGGTGGAGGCTCGCTGCTCCGTGGGCCCAGACGCACGTGGCTGTTGAGCTCAGCCTCAGACACAAGCGGAGCACACCCTTCACTCTACCGAGGTTGCCTTAAAAGTCTGCCTTTCGGGCTTTGGTCTGGCAGTCAATATAGAACAACTCCAAAGTCAAGGTCAGAGTCAGATCCACACACCAACAGGTCTGGGCAACCATCCTGCCAAAGCCACAAGGAAAACAAAACAAAACAAAACAAAACAAAACAAAACAAAAAGCCGAGAAAACATCATCATCCCCACCTCCCCCCCTCCCACACACACACACATCCACCAAACACACGTAGACCCTGTCCTGCACACGGGCAGGCTTTGGCACCGGAGGGCTTGGTGGCTGCACTCTCTTTGGTCCCCTCTGCCATGGAAGCATGGAAACTCAAAGAAGAATCCTGAAAGGGGTCCAGCAAAAGGCTCTCACCTGGCCTCAGCCTAGCCCCTCGGGAGGGCAAGATGCTCAACAGTGAGGAATGCACAAAGCTGAAAGCAGAGGAAACTCAGGAGATGACGACAACAGGGCCTCGGAGGGGACTGCACAGGGGCAGCAGACCCCCGCAGCTAATGGCTGCCCCCCAGCGGGGACCACAAGCAGTAGAAGACGTGCACACAGGACGTGGCTCTTGCTTCAGGCCCAGGACTCAAGCAGGAAGCTCCCACTGAGAACTCCAAGGCTGCAGATTGCTCTAGATTTGTGCTAACCATTTGTCTCTTGTACCTGGAGTGTTTTTGAATATAGTAGGTGCACAATAAAGCATTTTGAGTCACTCTCTCTCTCTCTCTCTCTCTCTCTCTCTCTCTCTCTCTCTCACACACACACACACACACACACACACACACACCCTTAACCCACATGCAAACCCTGTGCCTTTTACCGACAGGGGAAGTCCACAGATTCTTAGTAACTGTGGCTACTTTGCATGCTTTAGGTGGGAGTGTTATGTATGTAGGTATTCAAGAGTTTGGGTACATTCCCATTCTCAAATTAGAGACAGCAAATCAGAGGGGAGTGACAGATGTAGGCAGGCAAGAATGCCAGAATCAAGGAATGACAGGCAGCTGTCACAGGTGGCACAAACAGACATCAGGAAGGAACGAAGCCAGAGAACTAAAGCCAACAGTACGCAGCCCCTCAAGAATGTTCTTTCGTACCCAGGGGGCCTGAGGAGACTTCACAGTTACAGAAAAATCAAGATGTGTGTTTAAGGCCAGCCTTTGCTATTTAGCAAGACCCTGTCTTAAAAGGAAGGAAGGGAAATGGGAAAAGAGGCTGTGCAGTAATAACCCTGAGTCATCAAAAGAAATGTCAAATTACAAAGGCAAGCAAATGCTCCACTGGTTTTAAAGAGATGTCAGCAGAAGTGGTTAAAATAATAGAAGCCTGTCGCTTACAGGGATGCAGTCACCTTAAAAATATCACTGGGAGAATGATCCCTCTCTACACAGCTACGTTACTTTAGGCCACATCTGAGGAGCCCAAGACGAGAACAGATCCTAAAAGGAGGCTCAAAGATAGTGAGTGACCTACTAGGTCACACAAAATTGCCACAAGAAAACTTACAGACCACATCAGACACTTCAGGGGAAAGGCCTCCCCAGAGTGCCCTCTGCCCTTCTGACTGCAGCCTCGCAGGACAAACATCCCCCCACGCAGAGAGCCGCGTAGACTAAACAAGTAAATCACAAAAATCAGTCAGCTGTTTACATAACTGTAAAGGGGGGAGTGGTTAGGGAGGGGGCTAGGGAGGTGGGGGAGGGGCATGCTAAGCAAAGACAGTGATAAAGAAAGCAAAGGAGAACAGGAAATCCGGCCAGCGGAGCCAGGCCAGGGAACACTGCACGGGTGTGAAACTCCTGCACTCCCCTGTAAACTGACTGACAAGAGTGCAATTCTGGGATGAGGTCTCTGAGGACCCTGCATCTCAGAGTGCACCCACTGCAGCCATGCAAAACAGTGGGCCATCTCCAGAAAACTCATTTGCTTGCCATAGCCTTTCCTAGACAGCTTCTGACAGAGGAGGAGGAAGAGGAAGTGGAAGAGAAGGAGGAAGAGGAGGAAGAGAAGGAAGAGGAGGAAGAGGGGGAAGAGGAGGAGGAAATAATTATAAGTTTCCATCACCTCTGACTTTTACAATATTTGCACTCCTTCCACAAATATCCCTGATCCTTAAGGAAGCGGGTATAATACAGTCATCCCCGCTAGCAGCACTGAGAACGCCTCAGTCTCTTCTTCTCTGCCCTCTGACCAGTGTGGGTCTCTGTGTTACTTTCCATTTCCTGCAAGAAACAGCTTATCTGGTGAGGGTTGAGAGATGCATGTAGTGGCTCAAAGAGAACTCCCTCATAGGCTCAGATATTTGGGGTTTTTTGGGGGGAGGGGCTGTTTCGAGACAGGGTTTCTCTGTGTAGCCCTGGCTGTCCTGGAACTCACTCTGTAGACCAGGCTGGCCTCGAACTCAGAAGTCTGCCTGCCTCTGCTTCCCAAGTGCTGGGATTAAAGGTGTGCGCCACCACCGGCTAGGCTCATATATTTGAATACTTGGTCTCCAGTAAGTTTGAATGTTTAGGAAGGATTAGGAGGTGTGGCCTGATTGGAGGAGGAGTGTCACCAGGAGCCCACTAGTAGAGAGCTTTGCTGCTGAGTCCTGCCGACCTGGAGACTGAACCCAGGACCTCATACCTGCTAAGCAAGTGCTCCCCATCCTGTCACCAAGTGCTTTTGTTGCTGTTTTGTTTGAAGGAGGTTGCAGTGCCAGGGACTGAATGCAGCTCCTTACTGATGCTGAACAAACATTCTAGAACTGAGCCTCTCACCCAGCCCATGACATGGTGGTGCATGCCTGTAATCCCAGCGTTCAAGAGGCCAACGCAGGAGCAAAAATATTGCAAGTTCAAGGGCAGTTTCTGACTGCACAGCATGTAATGCTTTAAAAAAAAAAAAAAGCCAGATGTGGCCGGGCGGTGGTGCCACACGCCTGTAATCCTGCACTTGGGAGGTAGAGGCAGGCGGATTTCTGAGTTCGAGGCCAGCCTGGTCTACAGAGTGAGTTCCAGGACAGCCAGGGCTATACAGAGAAACCCTGTCTCGAAAAACCAAAAAAAAAAAAAAAAAAAAAAAAAAAAAAGCCAGATGTGATGGCAAGCCTTTATTCCCAGCACTTTGGCGACAGAGACAGGTTGATCTCTATGCATTCAAGGCCAACCTGGTCTACAGAGTGAGTTCCAGGACAGCCAGGACTATATGGAGAAACCCTGTCTCGAAAAACCAAAAAAAAAAAAAAAAAAAAAAGACCTTGTCTCAGAATAAAGTAATCAAATCTTAAAGGCTATCGACAATATTAAAGGGGATATTGAGATGCAAAAATATGTTAATGTATACAGTATATTGTCAGGCAGACTAGGAACATGGCTTAGTGGTAGAGCATTTATTTAGCATACACAAAACCCCGGGTCCATTCTCCAGAAGCAAAAAAGATGAGAGTAGGGAGAGGCGACTCTAGCACCCACATTTTGTAAAAACAACAAAAAACGGGGTGTAGGGCTGGAGAGATGGCTCAGTAATTTGAGAGCTCCTGCTGCTCTTAAAGACAACCTAGGTTCAGTTCCCAACACCCACGTGGTGGTTCACAACTGTCTATAACTCCAGCTCCAGGGGATCTGACTCTGCTTTATGGACTCGTGAACACTGCACACACGTGGTGCACTTATAAACATGCAAACACTTAATATACACACAAGCACTTATATACATGCAAGCACTTATATGCGCACAAGCACTTTTATACATGCAAGCAAACCACTCATATACATAAAAATAAATAAATAATAAATGTAAAAATAACCCAGGGTGTGATGCTAAGCGCTTATACTCTCCACACTAGGGACACAGAGACAGAATGATCTCTGGAGCTCACTGGCCAGCCAGCCTAACTTAGTAACCCCAGTTTCCAGTAAAGATTCTGTCCATAAAACAAGGGGCTGAAGCGATGGCTCCTTCAGAGGCCCCAGATTCCATTTCCAGTACCCACATGGGTCACCACGACCATCTGTAGCTCTAGTTCCAGGAAACCTGATACCCTCTTCTGGCCTCCTCTGGCACCAGGCACACACATGATACACATATGCAGGTAAGACAGCCATCTGCATAAAATAAAAATAAATAAGGCTTAAAAACAAAGGTGAATAGTTCCGGGGGGGGGAGAGAGAGAGAGAGAGAGAGAGAGAGAGAGAGCACTGTTTAGCCCAGCCAGGGATGCACAGTGAGAGAAAGTTGTCTAGAACTGAGTTGGAAGTTCCCTCCCTGCTGGGTAGCTTTTGTAGTGCCAGGGGTGCTACCCATCTGTCCATCCGCTGTTAGCAAAGAAAAGGCCGTCAATGGTCTAACCCAGCTGTGAACCACACATGCTACAATACCAACCTGCCAGACAAGGTGTCCCCTTTGGCACAATAGAAGATGTGACTGTTAATGTGGTTAACCAACCGCTTTGCGATTGGGTTTGAGGCCAGCTCTGTAGGAGGGGATTCATGCCTGTTACTGTAAACCTTGTCTAAAGCCCATGGTTCAGGGGGTCATCGATCCCTGGGGGAAGCTACTTGTGCTGCTAAATGGGCATGGCATCCAACTGCCTTCTAAATAGTAACATTTATAGCCATAGATCAGTGCTGCTCTCAGCCTTGATCAGGGAAGCTTCTTTTGGTCTGGGCAAGAATAATGCAGAGACTCCCAGCTGGTCAATGTCCTATGGACAAGTGACTGGTGAGTGTTTAGCCCTAACTAGGGCATCTATATGACCTGCTTCTAGGCTCAAGGAACTTCTCAGAAGAGAGGATGAAAGCAATGTAAACTGTGGAAGGTGGAGAGGAGGACTGTGGAGAATGGGGAGGAAGACTAGGGAGGATGGGGAGGAGGACTGTGGAGGATGGGGAGGACTGTGGAGGATGGGGAGGAGGACTGTGGAGGATGGGGAGGAAGACTAGAGAGGATGGAGAAGAGGACTGAAGGGAGATGGGGAGGAGGACTGTGGAAGATGGGGAGGAGGACTGGGGAGGATGAGGAGAAAGACTGGGGAGGATGGGGAGGAGGACTGTGGGGGGATGGGGAGGACTGCAGAGGATGGGGAGGAAGACTGTGGAGGATGGGGAGGAAGACTGGGGAGGAATACTGGGGAGGACAGGGAGCAAGACTTGGCGGGGAGGAGGAGAAGGAAGACTGCGGGGGATGGGGAGGAAGACACAGAAGTTGCACGAGATGAAGCCAGGAAGGGTTGAGGAGGGGCTCATGTCCCTGAGACACTGGAGGAGGAATTCTTTCCTATGGTGGTCCGACCACTGTTGCACTTCCTGTGAGCCAGTAAATAACTCCCCACCAACCTCACATGAATAAGCCTTACTAAACTCATCAGAGGGCAAAAAAAAGATCTGAAAGTGGGAGGGGAGCTTGTTGAGAAAAGGGGGATTCATAAGAGTGGGGGAGGGGATGAGAGAGGGCAAACGAAGTGAAGATGACCCAAATTCATTGTACACGTGTATAAAATTATCAAAAATTAATATTTTTAAAGACACCTTTTCTCAGGCAGATGGTGAGGCCTAACTCCTGATTTGTCTTCTGACTCCATTTACAAACTGTGTCACAGGCACGCCCACACCACAATTGAAGGTGTTCGTGTGCACACACACACACACACACACACAGATACACATACTACAGGGCTTACACACTAGGTCACAAAGCAAATTGAGACCAGGCCCAACTACATACTCAGACCTCATCTCAGGAAAAAAAACTTCCTGACCTTCTGCACCCCACCACCATCACCAAGCACTGGGATCCAGGCATGCACCCCATGCCTTCTTGACTCTTACAGAGTACAGCATGAGACCTGCTAGCCTTAAGAAGAAGGCATGCCAGCCGGGCTGTGGTGGCGCATGCCTGTAATCCCAGCACTTGGGAGGCAGAGGCAGTTGGATTTCTGAGTTCGAGGCCAGCCTGGTCTACAGAGTGAGTTCCAGGACAGCCAGAGCTACACAGAGAAACCCTGTCTGAAGAAGAAGAAGAAGAAGAAGAAGAAGAAGAAGAAGAAGAAGAAGAAGAAGAAGGCATGTCAAGAAATGGGGGCGCTGAAACACAGAGAGGAAGTCAAGCTGTCCCTGTTTACACAGGACACTGTGTTACACTCAGAAAAACTCAAGACTCCAGCCAAAAACAGTTGGACCTACGAATTCAGAAAGGTTAAAAAATATAAGACCAGCTTTAAAAAAAAAAAAAAAGCAGCTCTCTTAGACACCAAACTGAATGAAGTTGCTGGAAGACAAATCAAGACCCATTCTCTTTCATAACAGCTGCCAAAAGTAAGGCCCCTAGAATACATGTGAACAAGGAAATGAGTGATTAATACAATGAGACTCACAAAACAACACTAAAACTAAGGAGGATACACATAGGCGCACATACACACACACAGCACACACACCCTACATACACACACACACCACACACACACACACACACCCCAAACACCCACACACCACACACACACACACACCCCAAACACCCACACACACACCACACACACCCTACATACACACCACACACACACACACAAACACACACACACACACCCCAAACACCCACACACACACACCACACACCACACACCACACACACACACACACCCCAAACACCCACACCCACACACAACACACACATACACACACACACACACACACACACACACACACAGGAGCCAAGTTTGGTAGCTCATGCCTTTGATCCTTTGATCCCAGCACTTAGGAGACAGAGGCAAATGGATTTCTGTGCATTTGAGATCAGCATGGTCAACCCAGAGTTCCAAGACAGATGGGATACAGGGAGACCTCGTCTCAAAAAAGAAGGGACCAGAAGGAGGTGAGAGGGGAGGAAGGAGAGAAGGAAGGAAAGGAAGAAGAGGAGAAGGAGGGGGAAGAGAGAGAGAATGGATTGGAGAAGTGCTAAAATGTCTGTATTGCCCGAAACAACCTACAGAGCCAGTGCAGAATACACATTGCATTCCTTCACAGAAGGGGAAAGAAACTAGCACAGCCTGAGCACAGCCTGATGGGAGATGGTCACACAGCATAAGAACCTGAGTTCAAGCCGGGCGTGGTGGTACACGCCTGTAATCCCTGCACTTGGGAGGCAGAGGCAGGTGGATTTCTGAGTTCAAGGCCAGCCTGGTCTACAGAGTGAGTTCCAGGACAGCCAGGACTATACAGAGAAACCCTGTCTTGAAAAACCAAAAACCAAAAAAAAAAAAAAAAAAAAAAAAAAAGAACCTGAGTTCAAACCCTCAGCGCCCACACAGAAATCTGGGCATGGTCACACTATTGGTGGCAGACACAGAAGCATCCCTGGGCTCTCTGGCCACCAGCCTCCATCCAGATTCAGAAAGCCACCCTGTCCCAGTGCGTCTCAGTGGAGTAAGTTAGACATCAAGGGAGCAAAACCTGACATCTGCTTCCGGCTCTGCTTATGCAGACACGCGGATTATTTTTTTGTTATTAAATCACAAAACTTATATGGGAGGGGGAACTTAACAGCCGGAGCAATCCTGAACAGAAATGACACTTGGGAGGTGGAAGCAGGTTTGAAGCCAGCCTGGTCTACACAGCAAGTTCCAGACCAGCCAGAGCAGCACAGTAAGACCCTGTGTTTTGTGGGTTTTTTTGTTTTTTGTTTTTTGTTTTGTTTTTTTTTTTAATAGAACAGTGGTGAGAAAAAAAAAAAAAACAAGAGGGAGGAGGAGGGCTCCGGGAAGAGGCAGGGAAGGGGGAGGAAGGCTGGGTGGGGCGCAGAGGGGGGGTAGGAAGACTGTAGAGGAAGGGTGGGGCTGGGAAGAACAAATGACTTCAAAGATTATACAGCACTGTCAGCCTGTGGCCGGCCACAGGTTACTGAGGACTTTGAACATTCCTAACACAAAGAAATGACAGCACACATGAGATAGCAGGTATGCCCATCACCCGGCCGACGACGGTTCATGCTGTGCGTATGGATTAAAATGCCACACCAGGGCTGGAGAGATGGCTCAGCCATCAAAGGCTCAACCAAAAGTATAAAGCGCCACACTGTATCCCCTAAGACATATAGTAGCTACTAAGTATCAATAAACATAATGAAAACTCCGCCATGAGGGCTGGAGAGGTGGCTCAGCAGTTAAGAGCACTGACTGCTCTTCCAGAGGTCCTGAGTTCAAATCTCAGCAACCACACGGTGGCTCACAACCATCTGCAATGGAATCTGATGCCCTCTTCTGGTGTGTCTGCTGAAGACAGCTAAAAATGTGTTCACAGGCATAAAAAAAAAAAAAAAAAAATGAATCCTAAAAAAAAAAAATCACTCATGAACCAGGCACAGTGGCACATGCTTATAATCCTAGTACTTCAGAGACTGAGCCGGGAACATGCCAAGGCCAAGGTCAGACTGGTACGGGGGCGAGCTCCAGGTCAGTCTGCGTTACACAGCCAAGATGTGTCACAAAAAAAAAAAGGAGGGGAGGAGGAAAAAAGGAAGGAAGGAGAAACCAAAACTCCTGAAAGTACATAAAGGATAACTACCACGGTGAACCAGTGAACCATTACCCATGATCATCTCTAAATGTAAGCAGCCGGCATTACTGTACAAGGCCATAAACAGGCCTGCAGCTGGGTCATCTGATAATTGCTAGGAGTTACAGCAGTATAGGTTCTCTGGATCACCCTGCTCACTAAATAAATACCAAAACAACTCTCCTTGAAGGAGGGCAGTTAGGAGGAGCAACGGGCAACCAGCATCAGGGAACGTGGGCTGAGCTGCTTTCTTCCTTTTGCAGGGGGTGCAGGGATTCAAGATAAGTTTTCTTTGTGTAGCCCTGTCTGTACTGGAACTCGCTCTGTAGACCAGGCTGACCTCAAACTCAAAGAAGTCCACAGGCCTCTGCCTCCTGAGTGCTGGGCCTAAAGACCTGCGCCACCACCGCCCGACTCTACCTTTTTTTTTTTTTTTTTTTTTTTTGGTTTTTTGAGACAGGGTTTCTCTGTGTAGTCCTGGCTGTCCTGGAACTCACTCTGTAGACCAGGCTGGCCTCGAACTCAGAAATCCGCCTGCCTCTGCCTCCCGAGTGCTGGGATTACAGGCATGCGCCACCACGCCAGGCTTCTACCTTATTTATTTATTTATTTATTTATTTATTGGTTTTTTTCGAGACAGGGTTTCTCTGTGTAGTCCCGGCTGTCCTGGAACTCACTCTGTAGACCAGGCTGGCCTCAAACTCAGAAATCCACCTGCCTCTGCCTCCCGAGTGCTGGGATTACAGGCGTGCACCACCACTGCCTGGCTTTATTTTTTAACACTATGTTAAATTGTTTGTTTGTTTGTAACATGGTTTCACTATGTAGACCAGGCTGGCCCCCAAAACCTACCTAGTTGCCTTCTGGAATTAAAAGGTGTGCTCCATCACATCCAACCTACTGGCTTGCTTTTTGAGACAGGATCTCTTCTATGCAAGGCTGGCCTCAAACTTGCTAAGAAAGAAATGACCTTAAAACTGCTGGCCCTCGAGAGACCTCCATCTCCCAGATGCTGGAGTTACAGGTACTAACCAGTACACACAGCTTATGCAGTGCTGGGGAAATCAAAGCATGCCCTCGTGCGTGCTAGGCAGGCCCGCTAGCTGGCTACCTCACTAAACCTTAAACTAAATGAACTCAATTTTCACACAAAACTTTTAGGGGTAGCACCGGCCGATGAACCCAGAGCTTCGAACTGAGGTCTCATTAAGCTATACTCCCGCAGTGTACATTCATTTTTACAATTAAAAAGGTGTTCATTGCCCAATTCCTCCTCCTTGGCTGGACTCCCACCCCGCCTCTGCGCAGTCCTCCACATCACCGATCCTGCCCCATATCTACTTACAGATGCAGGCAGCGGCCAGCAGGCGGCCAGCAGCGTAGGGAGCGCCACAGCTCGGGAACAGGGGCTGCACCATGTAGTTGGCAAAGGTGATGGCGATGACGGCCTGGCTGGTGGGTTCGATGATGAGCAGCGACGTCCAGAGGCGGATGAACGCCAGAAATCCCCCGAAGGCCTCCAGGATGTACGCATAGCTGGCCCCGGATTTCTTAATAGTGGTTCCCAGTTCGGCATAACAGAGGGCCCCAAAGACGGAGAAGATGCCCCCAACGGCCCAGATGACCAGGGAGAGGCCAAAAGAGGCGCTGTACATGAGTACACCCTTGGGGGAGACGAAGATGCCGGAGCCGATCATGTTCCCCACTATCAGGCACACGCCATTAAGCAGCGAGATCTCCTTCTTCAGTTTTACCTGCTCAGCCGCTGGCCCGGCCCCTTCCCCCGGAGCAGAGCCATCGGCCTCGGCCTCGTTCTGAGCGGCCACTTCATACTTGGTGCTGCTGACCATGGCGGAGAGAAGGAAAGCCTTCACCAGCTCGCTCGCATTGCCCTCTAGGGAAGGAAGAAGGCTGTGTTGGTAACTGCGCAGAATCTCTCCCTCCCACGCCCCGGGGCCCAAGACGGTCAGCACCCACCAATCCAGACACCTTCCTCTCTTCTGTCTCCCTGCAACCCTTTCCCCCCAAGGCTTGTCAAGATGAACCCCCCGGCTTCCCCCCCAGAAAAGCACCAGTCTCTTTCATCCTTAGGAGGTAGCATACCTTATTTATCGGACAACTAAACCCTCAGCCTCCCATGACACAGGACAGGCACGAGGCGCTTGGGTACAACTTCTTCCTGTCTCCCCAACCCCTCAGACCCACAACCCCTGCCCCCAAAGTCTCTCCCCTCTGATTTCAGTTCCAAATGTCCCTATGCTGAGATCCCTGCATGAGGAACCAAGCCTGAAACCAACTGATTTGCTAGATCCTGTTTTTGCTGATCTGCTGCTCTTTCCCCTAAGGAGTCTATGCACTAGGCTGAGGCTTTTAAAGTGCTCCTGCTACGGATGCGCAGCCGCCTCCCTGCTCGGCTTGGGAATAGCTGTTAGTAAACGGTCAGCTGGCATCTCAGATGTTGGCAAGCCCAAAAGGCCCCACCCATCCTGAAAGAAGAAGAAGAAGAAGAAAAAAAAAAAAAAAAAAAGACAGGCAATTCTCTCTGTACTGCTTTTCTGTTTCCAGATACCTGTCCCAGCCTCTAGCATCCCAGGCCTCCTGTGCCGCCAAATCTCTCACATCCACGCCAGCCAGAAAGTAGGAATGATCTTTCAGAGGGGTGGCCCAAAGACACAGCAGATCCCAGAGATGACTGGAGGTGGTGGGTGGTGGCTGTCCACCCACCACAGAACTGCTGGAGACATACCAGAGCAAACCAAGGGAAGGAAAGAGCTAAAGCCAGGCAGCAGATGCCCCGAAATACAGAGCCAGAGACAGCTGCACAGCTGCACAAAATAGGAAAGCAATCAGACAAATGGCGGAACTACAGCAAGAGGCTCTGGGGCTTGAGGAAGTGGCTGGACAGAGAAGAGCAGAGGGTTTAGCAAGGGGACAGGGTGGGGCACACTCACTGCCTGGCTCTGGATAGAAGGAGGTTCCCACAGCGATGGCCAGCTGCAGTCTCCGAGACAAAGAGGCACACACACACACACACACACACACACACACACCCTCCAAGAACAGAGGTCTAACAGCTCCTCCTTTCTCCCGCAGTAAAAGGGAAATCCAGACAAATGCCTACCGGATTTAAGTCAGGTCAAGAAGGGAGGAGGAGGTGAGGGAGCTAGAAAAGGAAGGGGTGAGGAAAAGGGAGAGGAGAGTTAAGCAATCCTCTGGGTCCAAGGTTCACGGGCCTCTCACATCTGCGAAAGGGGCGGCTAGGAGCTCTTGGCTCAGCACTTTCTGTGATAAGAAGGTGCTCGATCAGGAATCTCCTTTGTCAGCCCCAGGACAGGAGGCCCAGAGGAAGGGACAGCTAACTGGGTGTGTTCTCTGAAACCCCCGGGAGAATCTAATAAGTTACCTACCAAGGACAGAGTTCTGGTGGCACAGACCTCTTCCCATGTGTCCTGCGAGTCCCACCCAAAGCTCACTTCTCTCTCTCTCTCTCTCTCTCTCTCTCTCACACACACACACACACACACACACACACACAAGAAAGGCAGGAAGGTTGTAGAATAGGACACATTGTTCACAGGCTGAGATTGGAGGAAGCTCGAGAGCGGCTCAGACGCCCTGTGCAGTGCTCTAAGTGAGAGCTCTGTACACTTCCCCATGCAGAGAGAGGGGTGGCTGCCTCTCAACTCAGGCATCACCCCAAAGTCTGACCCTCGAGCTATTTCAAGAGAAATGTGGTTCAGAAACGAGATCAAACTTCCAGATCCAACTCAGATCCACCAGTACGCTCTTTCATCCTTAGGGAAACACACAAACATCTGGAGCTTCCAAAACTTCCCGTGAACGTCCTGGCACAAGCTTTCTTAAAAATATATGGAGGCCCAGATGTGATTGGCTCACAGCTGTAATCACACATTCAGAAGGCTGAGACAGAAGGATCCTATTTGGTTAAGGCCAGACTGAAGACACCATGTCAAAAGGCAGGGGGTGGGGCTGCCAAGATGAAGCCCACAATGGAAGGAGAAGAAAACTTCCTACTGTTCTCTGAGCTTCACTCGTCCATGCGTGCGAGTGCACACACACTATAATAACAAAAAAAAAAATTAGCTGGGCACCGTGATACACAGCTTTAAACCAAGCATTCTGGAGGCAGAGGCAGGGAGTTCTCTGAGTTCAAGGACAGCCTGGTCTACAGAGTGAGTTCTAGGGCAGCAAGGGCTATGCAGAGAAACCCTGTCTCAAAAAAAAAAAAACTATAATAATAATAACTATATGTATATATACACTATGCTAGACAGCCCAGAATAAATAGAAAAAGTTCTACAATTTGAAATCACAGTTTCTTCAACTCTAGTACACTGAGCGTTTTTTGGCAGCCTACCTGTTCTGAAACCCAACTGTGCATCCCTTCTTCTTTTCTACCTCTTCTTCACTCTTGGTCCTTCTACAGGACTATACAGAGACAGGTCGTCTCTATGCTCACTCACCTTCCCATTCCAGCCCCTTAAAGCTTTTAGCTAAACCAAGATGGAACGCTGGGCTTGGCCTCCCGAAGACCGCGCCGGAGGACCGAGGGATGGCTCGGCAGTTAAGAGTACCGTCTGTCCTGGAGAAGCCCCGGGCTCTATACCCAGCACCCACATGGCAGCTCACAACTCCCTGTTTCGGGAGACCCTCTGGACCCCATAGCTACTAATACATACATGGTACACAATTGCATGCAGGCAAAACACCCATACACATAAAAATGATTTTTTTTTTTGAGACAGGGTTTCTCTGTATAGCCCTGGCTGTCCTGGAACTCGCTCTGTAGACCAGGCTGGCCTTGAACTTAGAAATCCGCCTGCCTCTGCCTCCCAAGTGCTGGGATCACAGACGTGTGCCACTACCGCCTGGCTTATAAAAATGAATTTTAAAAAAGTTTTAAAGATTGCATTTCTCACAAGACAGACCTACATACATCTAAAATCCATCTTGAAGACACTGTCCTTTCGTCCCAGCTTCCCCTGAAACACGTCCATGGTGGTAGTGCTGACACCGCCAGACACACCACTGTGCATTTCAGTGCATTAGCTCAGGGGGATGTGTGCAGCCATGAAGCAGGAACTGCACACTCTGCAGGGTGCCAAGTGGAGAGGAGGCAGGCAGCAAAGATGGCGGAACTATGCCGTCTGCCTCAGCTCCTCCATTGTCTCTGGTCACCTGACCATCCCTTTAGACAGGAAACCACTCCAGGTGGCTTCCTAATGCGTTACCTAGAGCAGGCTAAGATTAGATTGGAAAGCAGTCTGCAGTCTTTAGGGGACAGCATGGGCGGAAGCACTGTCACTGCCTTCGGGCTGCACCTCCCATTCTCATTTCAGGTAAAGATGAGAGGTGACAGTGTCCACCCAGGGTGCGGCGATTTCTATTGAAGACACAGAAACACACATCAGGACACCTGCCCTGTTAGGATCAAAAATGTACTTGCCGTCAACAGAGTACAGGCTCAAATGTGAGTCCCTGGTAAGAAAAAAAGAAGAAAAGGATGTGAGGGTCCATGAGGTTGAGCTCACGGTTGGCAAAAAACAACCAACCAAACCAACCAAATACCAGTGGAATCCTTTAAGGAATTTAAGGATGGATGGAACCCACACCCCAGCAAACAGCATCCCCTAGTGGTCTCACCAGGAAGTACAACAAATGGAACCCTCTTCCCGTCTTGCAACCAGGCCCGGCAGGCTGCCTTTCATGGAGATGTGCCCTTTCCTCAACCACTGCCTCGCACCAGAGGCAAGAAGACACTACTTTTGGCTCTCACTGGGACGCTTCCACCGTTCAGACAGCCTGGGAAAGCAGCATCCCCTAGCCTTTCCAGGAGGAACTCAGCCTGAGCAGATTTCACAGAAGCCGGCACACTGTTTGCCATTTTCCCTTTCTTTTGCTGTGCTCATCTCTAAGGACAGACATCAAGACTATTCCAGGAAAAACACACACACACACACACACACACACACACACACACACACACACACATTCTATAGCATAAAGAAGTTCCCGCTCCAGGGCTTCCAGGAAGCAGCAGAACCTCAGGCGTGGAGTACCTGAAGGAGTAGCCAGGCAGGGTTGAGCCCCCAGCCTTCAATAGCAACACCACACCCTTCCTCCAGGACCCCACACACAGCTCAGAGTCGAGACTCCGCTGCCAAGCTCAGTGAGCTACTGTGAGAACACACTGTCTCCCCCAGAGACCCCGGGCTCGCCTCCCACTCTCCAACCGGTCTGTGCCGCCTCCCTTAACAACAGAAAGAAAACAGATACACACTGGTGTAGTTGGATTCCTTATCAAGCCTCCATAGCTGCGCAGCCCCTCCCTCTCCAGTTCTCCATTTGTTTTTCTATATTTCACGATAGCTAAAACCGTTCCTTTTAAAAAAAAAGTGAATTTAAAAAAAAAAAAAGGAACTGTTTACTGCTCTAACCAGAGCTTCCATTAAACTAAAGCTTAAGTCTCTGGACAGAGAGCTTTACCTAGACAGTGCCAGGGCTAGGGGCCAAGAAATCAGGTTCTTCCTGTCCCTTTGGCTAAGTTTCAGGTACCCCGTCCTCCTCCTGAGTTTCCCTACACACCCCCTTTCCTTGCCTCCCCAGGCTCTTACCTGTCCGGAGATCTCTGGGCAAGTGTGGGGAGGAGGGGGCTAGCAGCCCCCTGGTGTGAGGAGAGGTAGTGTAAGAGAAAGGGGCGGGGGTGACTTCAGGAGCGGTCGACACACCGAGGAGCAGAAAAGGCAGAGGGTGCCTGGGACCGAAATGGAAAACAGGAAAACACATGTGTGACTCTGGCGGGCGGTGGGGAGGGGCCAGAGGCCGAGCTGGAGCTGAGACTGCCTGGTCAGACGGGGAGGACCTCGGAGCCCGCTGGCACCCGGGCATCTCCTCTGCTGGGCCCCTCCTCCCCACCTCAGCTCATAGCCTTCCTTGCTGCCCTGGCTTGCTGAGTGTGTAAGGGTACCGTGCAATGGAAAGCCCTCCTGAGTCCCTTCTGCCTCTCCTCCACGCTGGGTCCTAACTCTCCAAGCCTGCCTTCTGTGCTTACCGGCGGCGTCGGCGGCGTCTTTGATCTCAAGATGCCACTGTGAGGCTAGTGACGCTCTGCAGTCCTAGCTCAAGAATTTGTGCCATTTCCACCTCCAACACAAACCAAGGAGGCCAACGCACACCACCGGAGGCCACCTGTGGGCAGAGGCAGGTTTGTACCCCGATATCGGCGAGGGAGCTCCCAGCTCAGATCTCTAATGGGTCTGAGTTACTAGGTAAAAAAACCAACTAGGTTTGTGCCACCCTGGGCACATTCCTAAAGTTGGCAGCCTTTCAGACCACTGTTATTTAAATATCTGTTAAATGTTTACTTTGCAGAAACGGAGAAAATGTGACCCTGGACTCAAAAAACGAGGAGAGGTCTGGGGAGATGTTTCTGCAGGCAAAACTGCTTGCCTTCAAAACCTGACAGGCTCATCTCATCTAAGCCCTGAAACCCACAAAGGAGAGGGAAAGAGCAAGCTGTCCCCCGGCCACACACACACACACGGTCATGCAAGTTTTAATCCTTTAATTCCAGCACAGGCAGATCTCTGTGAGTTCCTGTGAGTCTGAACCCAGACTGGCCTACATAGTGAGTTCTAGGACAGACAGGGACACATAGAGAAACTTTGTCTCAAAAAAAAAAAAAAAAAGCAAAGCTGTCCTCTGGCTTGCACACATGCACTGTGGATACACACACATGCCTACACTAGTGAAAAGATGAGTAAAGAGCTGGAGAGATGGCTCAGAGGTCAGAGGTCAAAACAAAACAAAACACCACCGGCCACAATTCAATTCCCAGCACCCACCATGGCAGCTCACAACTGTAACTCCTGTTCCAGGGGATCTGACACCCTCACACAGACACACATGCAGGCAAAACACCAAGGCACATAAAAAATAAATAAAATAAAATAAAAAGAACCTAAAGCTTAAACTAGATGAGTCTCTTTATATTCAGAATCAGAAATATAATTTTCAGAAGATACTTCTTGGTAGGCATATTAAGTCACAAATCTCTGTCTAAGGGAGTGGCACTTCACAGCGCAAGAAGTATTTGCACAATCCAGGTGTGACGGCCGCCTTTGGGCAGCCATCAGTTCCGTAAATTACTCCAGATAAGGACTCAAGAATTCTGACTGGGGACTAGAGGGATGGCGTGAGGTGTTTGCAATTCCACAACTACCTCAGTCACCTCAGGCAGCTCCTGAGTGCCCGGATCTCCAGGTCATCTGACACCCTCTTCTGGCCTCTACAGGCTCTTGCATTCAAGTGCAATACTCTCGCACGACATATACACACACATAAAAATAATAAAGTAGCCGGGCGGTGGTGGCGCACGCCTGTCATCCCAGCACTTGGGAGGCAGAGGCAGGCGGATTTCTGAGTTCGAGGCCAGCCTGGTCTACAGAGTGAGTTCCAGGACAGCCAGGGCTACACAGAGAAACCCTGTCTCAAAAACCCAAAATAAATAAATAAACAAATAATAAAGTAAAATTTAAAAAGAATTCTGACTGTATCACTATATGGGGAGCCGAGTTACATGTTACCAAAAGGCAGAAATCAGAACTCACTGGCACCAAATCAGTATTCCAAGGAAAATGAGATGCTCTTTTAGACCCCAGGCCACTTCCTAACTGACCTGCCCTTTAATATTACCGGGGGTGGGGGTGGGGGTGGGGATGGAGGGCGGGTCCAGGCTGTCAGTGAGGGAGGTTCACAGGAAGAGAGACAGAGCTGCCCCTGCCGCCCCTCACAGAAGGCCGCCTCTTGCTGGGACCACACAGCAACCTCACTCCCATCACAGAGCTTTTGCAATATCTGTTTGACTGTTTGACTGTCCTCCCTACTGAGAACATTCTTCTCTGGCATTTTTCATTCCTGGTACTATTTGTTTGTCATCATCTCAGCCAAGAGCAGAAGAAAAGCATGATAAGAGCTCTGTTCCCCATTGTCCCCTAAGAAGGCGGGGGACCTCACCCAAATCACCAATAGGGAGGGAAAGAAAGGAAGGAAGAAAGAAAGAAAGAAAGAGAGAGAGAGGGAGAGGGAGAGGGAGAGAAAGAAAGAAAGAAGAAGGAAGGAAGGAAAGAAGAAAGAAAGAAGGAAGGAAAGAAAGAAAGAAAGAAAGAAAGAAAGAGAGAAAGAAAGAAAGAAAGAAGGAAGGAAGGAAAGAAAGAATACTGTCTCTGATTCCCCCGCCGGCTAGGCTCCTGGGGGGGGGGTCCTTGAATTTGCCCTCCAGACCACCCAGTGTTACCACCCTTAACCTCAGAACCGCCCCCCTTCACAGCCCCTAGGTTACTTAGAGTAAGCAGAATTCACAGATACTTAATCTTTCCCCATTTTGATGCATTTAAGGGGGTAATCTAAAATAAAATGCTTTTCATTTTTACTGACAGGTCTTAAACGGTTTGAACTTGCCTTCTCCGCCTGGTGGCAGGGCACTTACCTAGCAAGCACAGGACCCCGGGTTCCATCTCTGAACAGCCGGTGCAGGTGGAAGTCGGCAAAGGTTAGGGCTAGGCATGGTCCTTCGAACTCAGCCTTAGGGATGTGGAGGCAGAAAGATCTGGGGTTCGAGGCCAGCCTCAATACATAATGAATCCAAGGATAGTCTAGACTGCAAAGAACCTGTTTCTGAAAAAGAAAGGATAGAGAAGATGAAGGGAAAAAAGGAAAGGAGGGAAGGGTGCAGGGAGGACAGGTGAGACGGTTCTGTGGGGGAAATGGCTAAGTAGCTAAGATTAATGGCTGCACAAGCCGCAAGACCTGAGTTCGAATCCCAGCTCGATGAGAAAAAGCTACTATGGGTGGAGACAGGAAGATTGCTGACTCTTGCCGGCTGCCAGCCTAGCTCCAAATAGGGCGAGAGACCTTGTCTCAAGGGAATATGCCCAGGTGTGCACAGGCACAATCACCGCCCCCGCCACACAGAAACACATGCACATGCACGCGCTCATGCACCACACTCAACATAAATGTATGAAATGAAATTGAGCCGGGCGGTGGTGGCGCACACCTGTAATCCCAGCACTTGGGAGGCAGAGGCAGGCGGATTTCTGAGTTCAAGGTCAGCCTGGTCTACAGAGTGAGTTCCAGGACAGCCAGGGCTACACAGAGAAACCCTGTCTCGAAGAAGAAGAAGAAGAAGAAGAAGAAGAAGAAGAAGAAGAAGAAGAAGAAGAAGAAGAAGAAGAAGAAGAAGAAGAAGAAGAAGAAGAAGAAGAAGAAGGAAGAAGAAGAATGGAAAAACTAAAAGGCCCACACCTAACGTTCTCTCCTGGAGACCCTCATCCAAGTGAGCCCATCCCCCTCCACCAGCAGCCGGCTCGCCTCTGCCTCGCTCCCACGCTTCCTCCCCAGCTACTCCCATTTCACAGGGGGTGGGGTGTGCGCCCCGCACCTCTCTTTTTTGTTGGATCTTTCTCTTTGTCTGCAGCGCTAAAATATCGACCGCTCAAGACCCGACCTAGCCACAGTCACCCGGCTTGCCCTCAGATGGGCAGGCGCCAACCAAGGCTGGGCTCTTCCTTTTTCTCTAGGAAGCTCTAGAATAAGAACTGCGGTGAAGGTGAGCGAAGGAAGGAAAGGTCTCAGATCCCAGAGATCCTGCAGGCCGACCCCCAGCCCGGCCCCGCGCCTGCTCAACGAGTCCCCGGGGAATGAAAATGACTGCGGACACCCTTAGAGACGTGTCCTCTGCCCCAGGCACACTCAGCTCCCTCTTCCCTCCCTCCCACACCAGCCCGAGCTGTCAGCCAGACGGCGGTCTGACCAAAAATTCCAACCCTAGACAGTCCCTGCCTCCAACCGAAGAGCTGGCTGACGCTCGGGAGGAACCCAGGCCGGGAAGCCCCAGGGGCAGCGGGGGACAGGGGCGGGGCCTGCTTGCAGCCGGGGGGAGGGGTCCCCGGACTTTATCTCTGCCTGCCTCTGTGTTCTGACTCTCCGCCCCCTCGGGGGAACTGTTGCATCAGCTTCTAGGTCCCAAATTAAAGAAAGTGGCCACGGTGACCCGAAAGTGTCCTGAGTAGTCGCCAGGAGGCAGCACTTAACCAAAAATAGCGGCTGCAAGGGTGACATGAAGACTAAACTTGCCCAGTGAACCTTTCATCAAACCCAAGCAGAGACAGAGGGGACCCAGAACTTGGCAAGGTGGCACACGCTTATAATTCCAGCCCTTAGGAGGTGAAGACGTGAGGATCAGAAGTTGAAAGTCATCTTCGGCTAGTTGAAGCAAGTTGAAGACCCTCCATTCTCAGAAAAGAAAAAGAAGAAAAAGGTTTTGAAGGACCAGAGTGATAAGGCTCTTTAGGACGGCTTGCTCTGCGTGCCTGAGTTCCCGACAGTACTCTTCGCATTCCCTTGAGACAGAGCCTCTTACTGGACATGAAGCTCAACGTTTTGGTAAGGCTATCGGGCCAGCAAGCTTCTGGGACCTGCCTATTTCTGCCTCCCACGCCCCCCACCCCATAAGATCATAGGCTCATTGAGCCAATCCTTATTGTTGAGGTAGCTGCTAGAGACTCAAACTTGGGTTCTCGTGATTGTTTAGCAAGCCCCTTTTACCCACTGACCCATCTTCCCAGCTGCATAATTGTTTAAGACGTTTTATTCACTGGCACGTGTGCGTGTGCGTGTGCGTGTGCGTGTGCGTGTGCGTGTGTGTGTGTGTGTGTGTGTTGCTAATGCTATGTATGTATAAATGCAAGTGCATGTATACCACAGTGAGTGTGGAGATCAGAGAGAACTTTCAGTCGGCTCAGGGCTTTCAGGTTTACACAGGAGTATTTTTATCTACTAAACCATCTCACTGATCCCCATAGATTTACTTTACTTTTTTTTCCCCCAAAACAGGGTTTCTCTGTTTAGCCCTGGCTGTACTGGAACTCACTCTGTAGATCAGACTGGCCTTGAACTCAGAAATCCACCTGCCTCTGCCTCCCAAGTGCTGGGATTACAGTCGTGCACCACCACTGCCCCGCCAATCTTAAAGTCTTAAAAACTTCAAGAAAAGCTGGGCGGTGGTGGCGCACGCCTTTAATCCCAGCACTTGGGAGGCAGAGGCAGGCAGATTTCTGAGTTTGAGGCCAGTCTGGTCTACAGAGTGAGTTCCAGGACAGCCAAGGCTACACAGAGAAACCCTGTCTCGAAACACAAAAACAAAAACAAAAAAAAAAAAAAAAAAAAAGAAGTTGGTTTGGCTCCCAGCACCCACATGATGGTTCTCCGTGATCTGTAAGTCCAGTTCCAGGGAATCTCCTGCCTTCTTCTGGCTTCCATGGGCACTAGGCATATACATGGTACATGGACATACATGTAAACAAAACCACCAATACACATAAAATAAATTTCTAGAAAAGAAAGAAAAAGCCGGGCAGTAGTGGCGCACACCTGTAATCCCAGCACTTGGGAGGCAGAGGCAGGTGAATTTCTGAGTTTGAGGCCAGCCTGGTCTACAGAGTGAGTTCCAGGACAGCCAGGACTACACAGAGAAACCCTGTCTCGAAAAAAACAAACAAAAAAGAAAAGAAAAGAAAGGAAAGGAAAGGAAAGGAAAGGAAAGGAAAGGAAAGGAAAGGAAAGGAAAGGAAAGGAAAGGAAAGGAAAGGAAAAGAAAAGAAAAGAAAAATAAGTGTGTGGTGCTAAAGGGCAGAGACCCTCCCTGTCATGCTCAAGACCCCTGACCACAAAAGTAAAGGAAAAACCCACAGGTCTCTGTTCCTACTTATTTGGGAGATGAGGCAGGTCACCTTGAGATACAGAGTTCGAGACCAGTTTGAGCAACTTAAATGAGACCCTTGTCTCTAAATAAATAAATAAATAAATAAAGGATGTGGTCAGGCATGCTGACTCTCACACGCCATCTCAGCACACAGGAGGAGGTTCAGACTAAGACATCAGTGCAAAATTTGAAGCCAACCTAGACCATACAATGAGCTCTAAGCTAGTCTAGGCTACTGAGACCCCATCTAGAAAAGGGGGGGGGGGGCGGGTTATGTCATAGTAGTACCTCATAAACTTTTGTGGTATGTTTTGTTTTAATTTTTTAATAATTTATTTATTGTTATATGTAAATACACCATAGCTGTCTTCAGACACACCAGAAGAAGGCGTCAGATCTCATTACGGATGGTTGTGAGCCACCATGTGGTTGCTGGGATTTGAACTCAGGATCTTCGGAAGAGCAGTCAAGTGCTCTTAACTGCTGAGCCATCTCTCCAACCCCCTTGTTTTAATTTTTCAGACAGGGTTTCAGTACCACAGGTTGGTTTGGAGCTCATCACCCCCCCCACCCCCACCCAGTGCATGCAGAGCGGTCTCTAGGCCCCGCTCTCCCTTGTTTGCTTTTGGGTTGGGGAGGAGGGGTGCAATCTATGGCATCTCTTTAAGTTCCTTTTGTTCTTCATCCTGTCTTTTTAATTCAGTCCCATCCTGCATCATTTTGTTAGCAGCTTGGTTTGTTTTTTTTTTTTTTTTAACTATATTTATTATGTATACAGCATTCTACCTGCATGAATACCGCACGCCAGAAGAGGGCACCAGATCTCACTGCAGATGGTTGTGAGCCACTGTGTGGTTGCTGGGCATTGAACTCAGGACCTCTCCAGTCCCCAGTTTTTATTTCTTTTATTTTTAATAAGATTTGTTTATTTATTATTTGTAAATGCACTGTAGCTGTCTTCAGACAGCACCAGAAGAGGGCATCAGATCTTGTCACGGGTGGTTGTGAGCCACCATGTGGTTGCTGGGATTTGAACTCAAGACCTTCAAAAGACATCTTAACCGCTGAGCCATCTCTCCAGCCCGTTTATATTTCTTAAACGAGGATCCACCCTTCCCTCCTTCCAAAGCACAACTCTGAAACACTTCCAGGGTAAAAACTTCCCAGTCTTGCAGAAGGAAACGGCAGGCTGGGTACAGCCGAGGACAGGCCATGGCAGCACTCGTGTTCTCCTCGTCCTTGTTAGCCCAGCAACCCCATGATGTAGTTTTGTCGTGAAGGATTTGGCTTACATTACCACCCTTGAAATATTTTCAGAACTGCAATATTTATTTTCTTCTTAATAGTTATACCAATAAGCACATGGGAGACAGGAACTGAGTAAAATCCTGCTAGCTTAGGGAGGTAACTTTATCTTCTTAACTATATACAAAATATCTATTTATGAGCCTGATCCTACAACTAAACTGCTCCCTCCTGAGAAATTATCTCTTTCTATCTTTGTCACACTACTGAGGGAGGCTACCTCTCTCCTCAGCTCCTCCAAACCCAAGAGTGCTCCTGAGCTCTCTTCCCTAGAAGACTGTTCACCTGCGTCCTGACAGCTGCTTCTCTGTGGTTCCTGCCAGTCCAGAGAAAATCCCTCTCACCTGGAGCTCCTTCCCTAAGGCTCTTCCAAGCCAAAAGAGAGAGCTAGGAATTGTGGTAAGTCACCAGCTCCCCCCCCCCACACACACACACACATATACTCTTGGCGGGGCTGAACCAGGTCACCTTCACGCCTTCACTTAGAGGGGGCTCGCAGCCAAGTCAGTAGGGGCCCAGTTTGAAGCCACCCAGCTGACTTTACCTACAGTCACAAAGACCATAAGACCTCTCCTAAGCAATTTGCCTGAAAATAGGCAGAACTTCCTCTTCTTTTGCATTTCATCTATGTGAGGCTTTTAGAGGCACACCCTAACTGCACCTCTTCAGGACACACCTACCTGCATCTGACACACCATTATCTAAGCTTGTGTATATATATATATCTGACACACCATTATCTAAGCTTGTGTGTATATATATAGTTTGTTTTTCGAGACAGGGTTTCTCTGTGTATCCCTGGCTGTCCTGGAACTCATTCTGTAGACCAGGCTGGCCTCGAACTCAGAAATCCTCCTGCCTCTGCCTCCCAAGTGCTGGGATTACAGGCGTGCGCCACCACACCCGGCTAAGCTTGTATATTTTGTTAACAATTAGGTTTTCCAGGTATAATAATCAAATATCCTGTAACAGAGAACCAAGAATTCAAGAGTTTCTAGGCCAATCTGGGTTACAGAGCAGGACCCTGTGTCTCATAATGGGGAAGGAAAGGTTAGGGAGGAGAGATGGAGGAAATAAAAAGGGAAAAGGAAGGAAAAATTGAGTTCCTCAAAGGCAGAAATAAATATCAAAAGAAACTAAAGAAAACCAGGCGCGATGGTACAAACTGGTGACCTCAGTATTCTAAGGGCAGATGCAGAAGCATCAAGGGCAGCCAGGGCCACCAGGCAGGTACCGGGTCATCCAGAACTACCTAGCAAGATCCCCATCTCAAAAGGGGTGGTGGGGAGAAAGGCGGCTCCAGTTTACAGGCTGAGGAGCCTTTATTTGAAATGCTTGGTATTGTTGGCATCACGAACCTTGATCAGTCTTGCTTCCACTGCCAGTTCCACAGAACTAAAAGGCAGGAAAACCTCAAATGTGACAGGTAGCAGTGGAGAGATCTCAGACAGCAAACAGAGCAGACAGAATCAGCAGTTGAAGAAAGGCTTTTCTGAGGGGTGAAGAAACACATACATGCATCACACAGAGAGAAAAGTGCCTTTGCAAAGCCAAGAAGGGGGAACTCGGAAAACTGAAAATCCAGTCTCTTCTCCAAGGCCAGGGGGGGGGGGGGTTGGAGGGTGGGGGAGGGTGGGGGGGTGAGGTGGTGGTTGGGGGGCAGTGGTGGTGGGGTGGTTTAAGACTCTGAAGTTTTCCTCCCCTAATTTAAGGTTGGTCAGTTTCAAGAAAAATAGGATGGATGATTGGCCCACAACTGTTTTGTAACATGTACCGATCCAGTCTTCAATTTCTGGAGTCAGTCCATCAGCCCGAGATCTACTGGGAGGGAGAAAAAACCCACAAGGCCCTTGTTTTATGCTGCCAGGCTTTTGTCTCAGGCTAGGAGGGGAGGATGAAGCCAGACATCTTGGAAATTCATCATTATCTAGTCATGGTCTTATCTGTCTGCCTACCACGGAATCTAATCAATTCCTAGGCCCTTAACACAGAAATGTCTGATTTGGGAACACACTTGAATATATTGTATGTTGGGAATAGGCCTGAATTCTAGGCATAAAATTCTTTTTTTTTTTTTTTTTGACTTTTTTTTTTTTTTTTTTTTTTTGGCTTTTTTCTAGACAGGGTTTCTCTGTGTAGCCCTGGCTGTCCTGGAACTCACTCTGTAGACCAGGCTGGCCTCGAACTCAGAAATCCCCCTGCCTCTGCCTCCCAAGTGCTGGGATTACAGGCGTGCGCCACCAAGCCCGGCTATCTAGGCATAAAATTCTTTCATGCTGGATGTTATTTTGTGTATGCTGGAGATGAGCCCACAGGCTGAGCATGCTAGGCAAGCACTCTACCACAGCACCGTTATCCACCCTCAGTGGGCCTGGTTTTTTGTTTTGTTTTGTTTTGTTGACTAAAATTCCATTATGACTTCAGGTGTGTAATTTTCATTGTAGCATCGTGTTTGGATTCAACAAGTTTGATTTTGGAGCACTTCAGAATTCAGTTTTCAGGTTCAGACCACTCAAGGTATACTTAACCCATGAGAATGTGTGGTGGATGCTCTTGAAAAGTTAGAATCAGAGCCACCATATATCCCTGCATTCAGGAGCAGAGGCGGATGTATCTCTATGAGTTCGAAGCCAGCCTGGTCTACATACTGAGTACCATAGTTACATGGTGAGATCCTGTCTCAAGGGGAAAAAAAATTGGCACCAGTAAAACTTCCTCAAAAAAAAATTTTTAATAGTGTCCCCAGATCCGTATTTCCATACATATTCTTGCAAATAACATATACTTCCCTTCCCAGCATTGGGCTGTCTGTACTATGAATCATGTCTGTGATCATTTGTCTTCCCTTGACTCAATATCTTATGTGGACTGTTTTTGGCTATCCTTATAGTCTCTTAACCCATTCATTACTTCTTCGATTCTGTTGGATGATACCCAAATTTCTCAGACTCGTTCTACGCTAGATCATATCATGATCAGAATGCAAACGTTAAAATGATGCAGAAATGAGGTTCGTTGGATGCGACACTTCGGAGTTACCCTAAATTTCCAAAGTCTGGAGAACGTCCAGGAAAGGTCTTGGAAACAGCTGCGAAAGATTCGGTCACAGGTATCTCGACCACTTCGGAGTGTGCAAGATGCACGCGCGGGAGAGCGCCTCCTGTCCAGAACACCCAGCCCGCCGCTGGCTCTCACTTCCGTACGATGACCCAAGATGGTGGGATCCGTGATTGAAAACCACATTCAAGATGTCGGCTTCCGGCTTTCCCGGCAGCGTCCCGCGTGGCTACCGGGGCCACGCCCACTTCCGGCTCCCTTGCTCCGGCATGGCGGCCTTAGGGACCTGGCTGTCCAGTGAGTGTTTGTGGGGCTGGGGACGCGGGAGCCGCGGGGCGACCGGCCCGCTAACTCCCTACTTTTCCAGTAGGTGTCCGGAGGTTGCACAGCAGCGTGGTGGCGCAGGCCGGCAGCCAGTGGCGACTCCAGTGAGTGCCGGGCGGGGGCGGGGGCGCGGCGGGACCTGGTGTCCCCACCGCGTCCTCACCCCACTGTTCCCCCCACCTAGGCAGGGCCTGGCGGCCAACCCTTCCGGCTATGGGCCCCTCACGGAGCTCCCTGACTGGTCTTTCGCGGGTGAGACTTGATGTCAAGGTTTTTTTCTTTTTCCTCTGAGAGACCACCCCGGGTAGGGATTGGGGGTGTGTCTGGGAAAATATTGACCCTTTTACTTAGGAAAGAAGTCAAGGACTGGAACTCTAATTTTTGCCTGACTACGTAGCCTGGTGTTAAGTTCAGCTCTGAAGTTTAAGCTTGGAGAGCTGAGGCAGAGGGATTGCTGTGAGGTCAGTGCAATGTAGGGAATCCCTGATTATCCTGAACTACAGAATGAGACCCTTTGTATCAATCAATCAATCAATAGTAAATTGTCTAAGGAAAGCAAGCCGTAGGGAATCGTGTCCTGAAGATATAAGGTAAATCTAACTTGGGTTGTCCTGGGGGAGGAAGTGTGCATGGCTTTTACCCCCTCAGAAGGGGACATGTGTGGATCCCTGCAAGTCTACTGAAGATAGCAGATTCAATACAGAGAAGTCTTTTTCTCTTTAAAAGAAAAAAAAAAAAAAAAAAAAAAAGCTTATGGGCTGGAGAGATGCCAGTGCAGAGGACTCTCTCTCTTTCTCTCGATTCCCAGCACCCAGAGGGTGACTCACAATTGCTTGTAACTCCAGTTCCAGGGGATCTGACGTCATCCTTTCACTTCCATCTGTACCAGGCACCCACATGGTGCAAAGACATGCATACATGCAAGCAAAACATCCAATCACATAAAAATAAAACTTTTTAAAAAAACAAACAAAAAAGAGTATTGGCACATGCCTGCAGTCAGCACTCAGGAGGCAGAAGCACTGAGAGCTAGAGGATAGCCTTGGCTACATAGTGAGACCCTGCCTCAAAATCAAGGGTTGTGGGGAGGAACCCTGTATTTCATTATACAGTGGGATGAGGTTTAGTAAAGACTCCTATTGAGTGAAGGGTTTCTGAAGATAAAAAGTGAATTCAGCCTGGCAGACGACCCTAGGTCCATGCTAATGACAGGGTGAAAGGATAGAGCGTGCCTAGGAAGTCATTTTCATGATTCTGTTGTACCTCACCACTAAAGCGAGATCAGTTTTAGTTGTGGTTGTGAACTGGGACCCTCTTCAGTATTATTTTTCATGGGCAGAACTGGGGCCTGAGCCTAGGGCCTCACACATCGCTAAGCCCCGACCCCAGCCATAGTGTGAACTGGAAGAGAGGAGCGAGTTCCTCTCACACCAGTGTTTGGACTAGATGCCCACGCCACGTTTAACACTCTGCCTTTCTTTCGCTTTTGTCTGTAGATGGCCGCCCTGCTCCCCCCATGAAAGGCCAACTTCGAAGAAAAGCTGAAAGGGAGAAGCTGGCAGTGAGTGGCTGGAGCTCCAGCAAAGGCTGTTTATTATTGGAGGAGGAAATCTTAAATCATCATTTATCTTTGTTTTAATATTGATTTTTATCTTATGTGCTTGCCTGTATTGGTGTGTGTTCATCGTATGTGTTCCTGGTACCTGTTTCACTCAGAGGAGGGGTCAGATCCCCTGGAACTGGAATTAGATGGTTGTGAGCTCCTGGGTGGCTACTGGGAATTGAACCCGCGTCCCATGCAAGAGCAGAAAGTATTCTTTAACCACTGAGCCATCTCTCCAGCCCCATAAATTAGAATCTGTTTTAAGTTGTGTCGCACTTGAGCTACTGTTTGGTAGTGCTTGGGATAAAATCCAGGGCTTCCTACCTTCTTTCAATGAGGTAATATAGACCAGGCCAGCCTCAAACTCAGGAGAGATGGGCCTGCCTTTACCTCCCTAGTACTAGGATCAAAGGATGTTGTCACCTTACCTGGCCCAGGCCAGATGTTACTAGTACTGTGAGAAGGGAAGGCTGGAGTGGGGCGCTCCCAGAAGCCAACAGCAGCTGTTCCTCAGCCTCGCATTGTCCGTGTGAAGCACCAGTATCCAGCTGGACACCTGGCCTTGGGGGAGAAAGGATGTCTGCCCAGTGGTACATGTGCTTGAGCCCCAGATGTTAGCTACTTACTCTTTTCCTGTCTGTTTCAGAGACGAGTTGTACTGCTGACACAGGAAATGGATGCTGGATTACAGGCGTGGAAGCTCAGGCAGCAGAAATTGCAGGAAGAAAGGAAGCAGGGACACGATCTTAAACCTAAAGGCACTTTGCTGAGAAGCCCACTTCCAAACCAATAAAAAGCAGCTCCCGGTCCACTTTTCCAGCCTCTCTCTGCCTTTCTTTTTTATCATCTGAATGCTTTATCTCTGGTAGAATCGAGTCACTTTTCCTGCCATTTGTATTGACAGCAAAAGACCTCAGGCACCGGGAGCGACTGAAAATCCCTGCCTGCGAGGCTTGGCCCCGTGCCCTTAGTCCTCACTCCATTCCAGTCCGGCCAGATTTTGCTCTGAGATCATTTTGCCCGTGGTGCTGAAGAGCGTGCCCAGAGCCTTGCCAAGGCCAAGCGTGACTCCACCCTACCACTCCGGCCGCTTGGAAGTTCAATCCTCTTCGTGCTGGTCATAGGGCTGAGCCAGCTAAGAGCGGCCGCTGCTCTGGGAGAGGAGAGAGGGGCAGCACAGTTTCCCTGCTTTACCCTTGCGCTCCTGTCGCTAATAGCCCATGCACGGCTCAGATGCAACCAGCGGGCACGCAAGAAATGCTTTGTTGACAAAGCCTTTCTGCAGGGCAGTGGTGGGCACACCTGTAATCCCAGCACTTGGGAGGCAGAGGCAAGTGGATCTCTTTGAGTTCGAGGCCAGCCTGGTCTACAGAGTGAGTTCCAGGACAGTCAGGGCTACGCAGAGAAACCCTGTCTCAAAAAAAAAACAACAAAAGGCCTTTCCACCTGAGCTCCTTTTTTTCATTTTTGTTTTGTTTGTTTGTTTTTGTTTTTTTGTTTTTCGAGACAGGGTTTCTCTGTGTAGTCCTGGCTGTCCTGGAACTCACTCTGTAGACCAGGCTGGCCTCGAACTCAGAAATCCGCCTGCCTCTGCCTCCCAAGTGCTGGGATTAAGGGCGTGGTGGCGCCACCACGCCCGGCTTCTTTTTTCATTTTTGAGACACGGTCTCACGATAGTGCTGGCTGTCCTGAAACTGGCCAGGTTGACCAAGGTGCCTTACAATCACAAAGACCCTCCTGCCTCTGTCTGGATTTAGAGCCATGTGCCCCCACACCTGGCAGAAGTCCCTTCATTAACAAGCAGCTAATATCCAGGTTTATGGTCCAGGAGACACCTGCACTGGGAGGCTGGCAGGAAGGAATAAACTGATGGGACTAAATTCCAGAGGCTGGAGAGAGCTCTGGACTCCCCCACCCCCACACAGTGCCGCTGCCGAGGACCTAGTAGCCATTCATTTTATTGATCACGAGCCCTCCCTGGGATTCTTTGTTCCGGTTCCAGGGCTGGCTGTTTGGCTCCCATCTTTCCACCACAAAGCTGGCAGTTGTGGGTTCTCTGGAGCTTCCTACCTGGCCTTATCCTTCCCCCGGCCCTTCCCGCTTCCCTGGCCTGCTTTCCTTCCCTCTCCCCACTGCCTTCCTCTCTCTGACCAAATGCAATTCTTGGATCTTACATTTCGCTGATGGTCGAGTTTTCTGTCTCCCACACTTTTCCTGCCTCTGTCCCACTGCTTGGTGTTTTTCCAGATCCAGCTGTCAGCCTCTTATCTGCCTCCCTCTCTTGAGTGCCAGCGCTGTCGGTCCTCCCTCAGTCAGTCCTCCCTCTCCTTTTGTTCTCCCTGCTCAGCCGCTGGAAAGCCTGAAGGAAACTGCAAACCTCCACCACCCAGTCCTTCCTCTTCCAACAAAGTTCACCAAACTTCTATCTGGCTCCCCAACCCTGTGACCTTGAGCCCTTTTCCTGCCCAGGCAGTTCACACTTATGGAGCAGCCAGATTGTAAAAGCCATTCATAAAGGGCCGGACCCCCAACTCCTGAGTAATGGTGTTGGCCATAGGGCAGAGTGGCTTTTGTTAGTCTTTAAGTTTGGGGCAAGAGGAGAAGGAGGAGGCTGTCCACAAGTCTCAGCATTCAACCCCCTTGTTAGTAAATGTCCTTTCTCCCAACCTTCGTCACAGGCATGGAAGACTTGGTGTTTCTCCACCATCCCTGGCCATCCGGCCTCCCAATACTTCAACTCTCTCAAGAGAGACATGCTGAATACTACGGGAATCAGGCCACCCAAAAAATGCTTAGGAAGAGAAAGTCTTCCGCATCCCGTCCCCCGGGACACCCAGGCTCCTACTTGGTTGTCGGTTGTGGCCTCAACCCCTGCAGATGGCAGCCTGCACCACAGAAAAAGACAACTTTTTTTTTTTCCTTCTCTCCTGCTCTTAGCTGTAATTGGATTCGGGCTGAAACACCACGTCCCCACCAGGAAAGGAGGGCATTGGGGCGGGGGCGGAGGAGAGGCTGTGGGAGAAGGGAGGGACCAAAGGAGAGAGCAGAGAGGGCTTCCAACTCAGTTCGCCGACTAAGCAGAAGAAAGATCAAAAAAAAACGGAAAAGAGAAGAGCAAACAGACGTTTTCAGGAGCAATCCCCTCACCTCCAAGCCGACTGCGCTCTAGGAATCCACATTCCGTTCCTTTAGAAGACAAAGGCGCCCCAAGAGAGCGGCGGCGCGACCCCAGGGCGTGGGCCCCGCCGTGGAGTCCGCACCGCCCGGCGCCCCGACACCGCGGACCATGTCTCCCGCCCCTCGACCCTCCCGCAGCCTCCTGCTCCCCCTGCTCACGCTCGGCACGGCGCTCGCCTCCCTCGGCTGGGCCCAAGGCAGCAACTTCAGCCCCGAAGTAAGTGAGCTCCTCCGGCCCTTCCCGGAGTTTCGCCCGCCGGGTAGGCGAGCCTGGGGGTCTCCGAGGAGACAGCCCCCTGCCGAGAGCTGGGCTCGGGGCTTGGGGGGCTCTGCTACTCCAGCCTTTCCTTCTCTCCCCCCATCTGCAAACTTGCAAGTCGATCCAACTTTTGCCTGCCTCCAACAACCCCACTCCGCCGCCACCGACTCTTTCCCGTTCCTCCCTTCCCTGGAAGAACTCTGCAGCGGGGCCCGGGCCTCGCTTTCCCCAGCTCTGCGCGCACTGTGGCACTGGCGGGAGCCTCGGAAACACTGGACCCCGCTCCAGACCCCGCGCCGTCCGGGCCGGTGACACACGCGAGTTGTTCCTTCAGTTTGGCAGCGCTCAGTTGCCCGCGGCCCTGCACGGGCGCATCTGTACCAATTGGGGGCGTCGGGGGCTCCCGAGCGTACCCGCCTCCCTTGGACCGCCCTCGGTGCCGGCCGCCGGCCTTGGCGTCGAGGATCGCGGCGGGCTGAACTTCCGCGCACACAAAGCTCTTCTTGTGAGCAGCGGGGCTCAGCCTGGCCACCGCCTCCCTTGTCTTCCACACCCCGGCCGGCGCCTTGGGGGGCCTTTTGTTGTAGTTGTTAATTGTTTTTTTGCAATCGATCCCCTATTCCCGGGAGACGAGGGGGAGTCGCTCGCTCGGCGGCGAGTTAGTTGAGGGCGGGCCTGGGTCTCTCTGAGTGTCCCGACTGACTCTGGCGCCCCCACCCCCATCCCCAACTCTTCTGTGACCATAGCCCACCCCGGTCCTGAAGGAAGCGGCGTGGGAGTAGTCCGAGGAAGTTTTCCCTCCCTTTCTTATTTTGGGGTGAAGGTGGGAGACAGATTTAATCAGCTTCTTATTTTGGGCCATCCCAACCCACTCAGCCTGGTGAGGACCTGGGTGTGGTAGGGAAGGGCTGGGAAGGGCCCAAAATGCAGGATACGGTCTGGATTTGACTCCCTCTTCTCTGGGCCCAGGCCGGGTCGCACCCTTGGAATGAACCTCTCCTGGGCACATGTTGCCTGTATCACTGAAGAGGCCCGGGGCTGAAAGGACAAGTGTAGCCCTCGGGGGGGGGGGGGCACAGTGGAGCATGGAAACTAGAAAGTAAAATCCTCCCTGAGACTGGAAACCGAACCCAACTGTCAGAGAGGAGGCTCCTTTCCCAGGCCTAAAGCTACCATCTTAGCCCCAGAGAGTGTCTAACAAAAGGAGCCTCTGGAAAACTGCCCGCTGCCAGCCTCTTTTTTCCCCTCCCCAACCTCCAGTAGGTGCCCTAGGGGAGGGGCGGCAGCCCTGGCTCCGCTCTAAGTGGGTCATGGTCTTCCCAGAGCCAGAACCACCGCTTGCCTCTGGAACACTGTAGAGTGGGAGCTAAGGGAGGGCAGGGCAGACGGGGAGGCCAGGAATCAAGACTTGGTGCTGAGCTGGAGAGCCCCCACCCTCTCAGCCTCCTCAAGTGGGAGGCGGTCCTTGACTTTCGCATAGGGAATACCCTGCAGTTATTGATCGAGATAATGCCAGCCGCCCACCAGAGTTGCGCTGTCTTCCGGCCAAGCTGCAGGGAAAGGGGTTCTGAGGCGGCTGGGTCCCTTTCGCCAGGCCTCCACAGCTCCACAGTAGCTCCAGGACAGCCCTCTCCTCCCGTTGGTGTGTCTGGGGCTTTTCCCTTCCCCCCACACAGCCGCAGACACCAGAGTCCTCTCCTGTGGTTCCAGTCTCATAGTCTGTGGTTCTTGCTTGGCTCTGAGATGGAGAAAGAAATTTGCCCAGTCCGGGAGAGGAAGAAAATGATGGGGACAGTTTCTTTCCTGGCTTTGTGATACTCTTCCGGGGAGTCCTTTTCCTGACAAAGCATCCATTTCGCTCTGCTGGGTACTGGGCCGGGTTTATGAGTGTGCTTATTTAGACTTGCCTGCATCTCAGAGAGGCTCATAGGAAAGGGATTTATCCAGAACTCCTGTTTCTCCGTAAGACTCTAGGAGCCGGTTCCTCAATCTGGGATTGGTTCCTCAATCTGGCTAAGGGTTGAGGATCTGGCTTCACTCCTCCTGACTTTCAGCTTGTGGGTGGGGGGAAGCCGGCCACACCCACTCTCACCTATCCCCAAGCCTGTCACCCCAGCAGAAGTCAGAGCCTACAGGTGAGGCTAGGAGCGAAGGGAGTTTCCTGCATTCTTGGCACAGGCCACAGCACAGGTCAGGGCAAGCCTTCGGATCCGAGGGACCGGCTCCGGGTCCGGGGTTACGAGCCCTGCTAGGCCTCTGACACACAAGAGGTTAAAATCCCGTACCCGTGAGGAAGGGCTCTGAGATACAGGTGATGCTTGCTGGGGACGTTTGGCCAGCCTTATTGGCTGGGGGAAAGGCTGGGTTGTTTACAACTCAAGCCCTAACTCTTGTCAGCCTTGAGGGGATCACTTCTTGGAACTGTGTTGCAATTCCTGCCCTTTTGGGCTCAGGTCCTAAGTCAGCTGCTCCTGAATCACCCCAAGACCCCACACAAGAGCATTGCTCCACCACCCCTGCCTAAGCCCGAAAGGGAAGAGCTGCTTGTGGATCCCCAGAGCCATCGTAACGATCATGGGTGGGCAGGCCGTGAGGGCTCCGAGGCAGCTTTCACCATTTCCCTTCCAGATGCTCATTCTAGGCAACGTGAAACACCTGTGGAATCCTGGAGAAGGGTAAAACCGAAATAGGACCGGAGCCATCAGGGTCATGTCTCCCAAAAAGAATCCAGGCATTTCCCATCGTCTGTTCATAGATAGCTCTCCAAGCCTAGATTCCTAGGTCGTAGAGTATTTATTGTTATGGCTGATTAGCTACCACCCTAAAGAGTACAGCTGCCCCACCATCGCTGAGCCTTACTTACCCCAGACTCATTTCTGGCCCAAGGGTCCTGGAAGTGTGGCACTTCTGTTCCAGAAACTCCCTCACCCTGTTCCGGCTCCCTCAGCCCCACTATATCGTTCTGCCTATGAAGGGCATAACCTGTTTTCAAATGGGACATCATGCCGTATTTTCAAAGTGCCAGAGAGAAAGCCAGCTCTAAGAAGACATTTTTAGCCGGGCGATGGTGGCACACGCCTTTAATCCCAGCACTTGGGAGGCAGAGACAGGAGGATCTCTGAGTTCGAGGCCAGCCTGGTCTACAGAGTGAGTTCCAGGACAGCCAGGACTATACAAAGAAACCCTGTCTCGAAAAAACAAAAAATCAAACAAACAAACAAACAAACAAACAAAAAATGGAACTCACTCTGGGATTACAGGTGTGTGCCACCATGGCCCGGCTAAAAGAAGTCATTTTTAAAGCATGGCAAAATGCTGGCTTTGCAAGAATCGGGGCCTGGATTTGAAACCTAGCGTGTGTGTGTGTGTGTGTGTGTGTGTGTGTGTGTGAAGAGGTGGTGGTGACACTTGTGTGTGTGTGTGTGTGTGTGTGTGTGTGTGAAGAGGTGGTGGTGACACTTGTAATGTCAGTCAGTGCTGGAGAGGCAGAGGCAGAACAATCCGTGCGGCCTGCTGGCCATCCAGCCTGGCCTAATAGGTGAGCCACAGCTCCAAGGAACGCACCAGAGAGTGACCTCTGGCCTCCACCCACATGTACAGAGAGACTAAAAATATGCTACAAACTCTTCTCAACTCTTTCTCTATATGGTTTTTCAGGACAGGGTTTCTCTGTGTAGCCCTGCTTGTGGCTGTCCTGGAACTCACTTTGTAGACCAGGCTGGCCTCGAACTCAGAAATCCCGCCTGCCTCTGCCTCCCAAGCGCTGGGATTACAGGGATTAAGTGTGTGCTACCACTGCCAGATTCTTCTCAACTTTCTAAAGCTCTTATTCCCAAGAGCACTCAATACAACTCAGTCAGAAGCAGAAGTGCTCCAAGCCCCTACCCCTCTCCCTACAGGCCTGGTTGCAGCAATATGGCTACCTACCTCCAGGGGACCTGCGGACCCACACACAACGCTCACCCCAGTCGCTCTCAGCTGCCATTGCTGCCATGCAAAAGTTCTACGGTTTACAAGTGACAGGCAAGGCTGATTTGGATACGATGAAGTAAGTTCCTGGCCTCCACTGACCATGCTGAATGCCAGAAATGCTTCCCCTTGAACTCGCTTCCGGTGCCCTCTCCCTCACCTCAGTGCCCGGCCTTCCCCTACACTGACACGCACAAAGCCTCACCCATCACTGACCTGGGACCGGAGGCCAAGACCCTGGGTCAACAGCAGCACCACACTCTGTCCCCTTGAAGATGGTTTTTTTGTTTGTTTTTGTTTTGTTTGTTTTTTTGGTTTTTTGAGACAGGGTTTCTCTGTGTAGCCCTGGTTGTCCTAGAACTCACTCTGTAGACCAGGCTGGCCTCGAACTCAGAAATCCACCTGCCTCTGTCTCCCAAGTGCTGGGATTACAGGCATGCACCACCACTGCCCTGCTTTTTGTTTTATATACTACACTGACTCTGTTGTTTCCGCCCCAGGGCCATGAGGCGCCCTCGCTGTGGTGTTCCAGATAAGTTTGGGACTGAGATCAAGGCCAATGTACGGAGGAAGCGCTACGCCATTCAGGGCCTCAAGTGGCAGCATAACGAGATCACTTTCTGGTGAGTCCCCAGCCCAGAGCTGTTTCTCCCGCCGGGTACCCTTCCCTGTTAGATGTGTTATGTAGAGTCAGAGGCGGCCTCTGCTACTGTCCATTCCTAGGGAGTGGCTCTCATTCCTAGGGAAATAGCTCTAATGTTGCAGAGAAGTGCAGCCATTTTGGAGAACATACACTGTACTGGTAACACCCCAAGCCTGAAGGTCCCCTAAGCCTTGAGTCCCCTGGACTGAGCTATGTATGTGCCATAGCAGGGAAACAGGTCTGACAGGGTGGGTGGGCGGTTCTGTCAGAGCTAGGAGGGTAAAGGGAACTTGGCCTTCTTTATCCTAACGGCTCCCTTCTCTCCCCTCATGTCTGGATGTAGCATCCAGAATTACACCCCCAAGGTGGGCGAGTACGCCACATTCGAGGCGATTCGGAAGGCCTTCCGAGTGTGGGAGAGCGCCACGCCACTGCGCTTCCGAGAGGTACCCTATGCCTACATCCGGGAGGGTCATGAGAAGCAGGCTGACATCATGATCTTGTTTGCTGAGGGCTTCCACGGCGACAGTACACCCTTTGATGGCGAAGGAGGCTTCCTGGCTCACGCCTATTTCCCAGGCCCCAATATTGGAGGGGATACCCACTTCGATTCTGCTGAGCCCTGGACAGTTCAAAATGAGGATCTAAATGGTGAGTAAGGGAACCCTGGGTACTACCCCATGCAGAGTCTGCACTTGTATATAGAGGGTTCTCCTTCCAAGGTCTAAGCTAGCAGGGTGTAGTGGCCAGCCTGCTCTACATAGTAAGTTCTAGGCCAGCCTGGGCTACATAGTAAAACCCTGTCTCATAAATCAATAAAATTAAGAAAGAAATCTAGCTGGGCGGTGGTGGCACATGCCTGTAATCCTAGCACTTGGGAGGCAGAGGCAGGCAGATTTCTGAGTTCAAGGCCAGCCTGGTCTACAAAGTGAGTTCCAGGACAGCCAGGGCTACAGAGAAACCCTGTCTCGAAAAAAACAAATTAAAAAAAAAAAATTAAAAGAAATAAATCTAAGTGTTTAGGTAGGAGGATTGTTTGAAGCCTGCCTAGACTGTATAATAAAACTCTATCTCACCGGGCAGTGGTGATGCATGCCTTTAATCCCAGCACTTGGGTGGCAGAGGCAGGTGGATTTCTGAGTTCGAGGCCAGTCTGGTCTACAGAGTGAGTTCCAGGACAGCCAGGGCTACACAGAGAAACCCTGTCTTGAAGAACAAAACAAAACAAAACAAAAAAAAGACTATCTCAAAACAAAACAAAACAACCCAACAGCTAAGTTATTAGCCATAGAACCTAGTATGAGCACTAGGACTCTTATTTTAAGCTGTTTATTTCTGTGTATTTGGTCTGCCGTTACTACCTGACTGACTTGTGATCACAGATTTAAAAGCTGTCCCTTCTCCCCTACTTTTCCAGGCAAACATGGTGCCCAGCTTCTGGGAGAAACTGAGCCCCACAGTATAGGCTCTCTGGGGATTGGGATCCCGCCCCAGGTGCCCCACTTCCCCCAGAGCAGGATAGGGACTGCCTTTGGGCATTCCAAACCAAACAGGAAGCTGACCCTCAAGACTTGATCCCTTGAGGTGGAAAACATGACCCAGCAGGCTTATCTGTGAAACTGGAGCCCCTGGTGGGGAAGCAAGGAGCTTACCCGAGGCCTCACCCTCTCCACCCCTCCAGGAAATGACATCTTCTTGGTGGCTGTGCATGAGCTGGGGCATGCCCTAGGCCTGGAACATTCCAACGACCCCTCTGCCATTATGGCCCCCTTTTACCAGTGGATGGACACAGAGAACTTCGTGTTGCCTGATGATGATCGTCGCGGCATCCAGCAACTTTATGGCGAGTTACCCACCCCCAGTCCTGCTCCTCCGTCTCTGTATTTGTCACCTCTCGGCCTCTTGTCTGCATTTCCCCTCCATCGTGCTGTGAAGTCTACACACACACACACACACACACACACTCACACACACACCACTTTTCATTGCCTCTATTAGCTACCCCTTTTAAAAAGCACTTTTTGTTTTGTGTATTTAAGTGTATTGCCTCTATGTATGTGTATGTGCCACGTGCATGCCTGGTTGTGTGGCGTCCCAAAGAGGACATTGGATCTCCTGAAACTGCCACGCGAGTGCTGGGACACAAACTTTGTCCTCTTTAGGAACCGCAGGTGCTCCTAATCAGGGAGCCATATCTCCAGCCCCTCAACTCCCGCTTTTTGAGCACACCTGTTGGACACACCCAAGCCGACTGCTTTATCCTTCCCTAAAGCCTGTTTACACTGTCTTTTTAAAAAAAATATTTGTTCTTATTAGTGTGTGTGTGTGTGTGTGTGTGTGTGTGTGTCCACAGAGACCAGAGGCATCCGACTTCCTGGAACTAGGGTTATAGGTGGTTGTGAGCCACCAGTTGTCAGCTCTGGGGACCAAACCCCCATCCTCTGCAAGGGGGGTTGTCTGCTTTTCTGTCTGCCCTCCCATCCTCTCTGCTCCAAAGTCTGAAGTACCCCCTATTGTTCTCTTCCTCAGGAAGCAAGCCAGGGTCACCCACAAAGATGCCCCCTCAACCCAGAACGACCTCTTGGCCCTCTGTCCCAGATAAGCCCAGAAACCCCACCTATGGGCCTAACATCTGTGACGGGAACTTTGATACCGTGGCCATGCTCCGAGGAGAGATGTTTGTCTTCAAGGTGAGAGAAAGAGAGGAAGTGGGATTGTTTGAGGGGACAGATGGGCTCGCAGCAAGGAAGATGGATGGAAAGAATAACAGATTGAAAACTAAAACCATAGAGCCGAGGGCAGTGGGGCAACTTTGGGGAATGAGGAAGACTAGGGTATAAGCCATAATGTGTCTTTACCGGTTTCTAGGAGCGATGGTTCTGGCGGGTGAGGAACAACCAAGTGATGGACGGATACCCAATGCCCATTGGCCAGTTCTGGAGGGGCCTGCCTGCGTCCATCAACACTGCCTATGAGAGGAAGGATGGCAAATTTGTCTTCTTCAAAGGTGACCAGGCATTTCCTAGTCCTGGGAGGCTGGTTGGAAGGGTGAGCGGATTCCGCTCCACTCCCAAAGGCCTCCCCCTCAGGTTGGACCCAACTTCTCCCCTTCTCCCTTCTCCCAGGAGATAAGCATTGGGTGTTTGACGAAGCCTCCCTGGAACCCGGATACCCCAAGCACATTAAGGAGCTGGGCCGAGGGCTGCCCACGGACAAGATCGACGCGGCTCTCTTCTGGATGCCCAACGGGAAGACCTACTTCTTCCGGGGCAATAAGTAAGCCCACAGATCCTTAACCCTAAACCTCTCTACTCAGAAACTACTACCTGCCACCCCAAATAGCCCGACCCCTAAATTCTGAAGCCCCTCCCCCCATCCCCTACCCTAAGGTTGTTGCCCTGGAAAAGGAACTTGCTAATCCTTTACCGTTGCCTAGCAATAGACAGTTTTTCTTAGTGCTGCGTGCGAGTGGGATGTGACCGGGTCACCATTTCAAACCTGGTCATTTGATGCCTCCTGCTTAGCACTGTGCCTCCACCCCAGCCACCAGGCACTATCATTAAGGGGCTGCTGGTGGCTCCTTACAGCCTGGACCCTCCCTTCCGCCTCCTCCTTCCGCCTCTTCCAGCTGCAGGCCCTCATTACTCAAAACCCCTGTCCCCAACCGTGACCCGAGCTACCCTTTGTCCTGAGTCTGCTCACCTCCGAGGGCATGCCCAGTATCCAACCACTCCCCTTCCCTTCCCCTCCCCTCCCCCAGGTACTACCGTTTCAACGAGGAATTCAGGGCAGTGGACAGCGAGTACCCCAAAAACATCAAAGTCTGGGAAGGAATCCCTGAGTCTCCCCGAGGGTCATTCATGGGTAGTGATGAAGGTGAGTGAAAGGACACTCTAGGGAAGGGCAGGCTTGGGGAGCGGAGGGAAAGCGGAAAGGCAGGTCTCGCGGGAAGCCATTGGTGTAGCAGAGGGGCTGGGGGCTTGCCAGGAACTAGCCAAGGGTTTTCATGTGCGGTACCCGCAGTCTCTCCACTCTGCCAAGCTGGTGCTGGGATGGGTGGTAAGCTGAGCGGGCCATCACACTAACTGCTTTCTTCTCTCTCTCTCCGGGGCCTTTGTGGACTCCGTCCCCCCCACCCCTCCACCCCGGCTTGGTTCTTGTCCTCTTCGGCTGTCTGTCTTCTTGGGGGCCCTCAGTCTTCACCTACTTCTACAAGGGGAACAAATACTGGAAATTCAACAACCAGAAGCTGAAGGTAGAGCCAGGGTACCCCAAGTCGGCTCTGCGGGACTGGATGGGCTGCCCTTCAGGGGGCCGGCCCGACGAAGGGACCGGGACCGGAACCGGGACCGAGGAGGAGACGGAGGTGATCATCATTGAGGTGGATGAGGAGGGCAGCGGAGCTGTGAGCGCAGCCGCCGTGGTCCTGCCGGTGCTGCTGCTGCTCCTGGTACTGGCGGTGGGCCTCGCGGTCTTCTTCTTCAGACGCCACGGCACACCCAAGCGACTGCTTTACTGCCAGCGTTCGCTGCTGGACAAGGTCTGACCCCCACCACTGGCCCACCCGCTTCTACCACAAGGACTTTGCCTCTGAAGGCCAGTGGCAGCAGGTGGTGGCCGGTGGGCTGCTCTCGCCCGTCCTGGGCTCCCTCCCTCCAGCCTCCCTTCTCAGTCCCTGATTGGCCTCTCCCACCCTCGCCCCAGCACTGCTTCATCCATAGGTGGGTCCCTTGAGGGCTGAGCGGAAGATGGGTCGGCCTCTGGCCCTCAAGGGACCCTCACAGCTTGCTGTGTGTCCAGCCCTGTCTGAATGTTATCAAGGCTCTGCACTTGAAGGCAAGACCCCCTGACCTTACAGGCAAAGGCCGAATGGGGTCATCTGCTTCTTTTCCATCCCCCTGACTACATACCTTAACTCTCTGAACTCTGACCTCAGGAGGCTCTGGGCATCTGAGTCCTCTACGTACCAAGAGTACTCAGTTGGCAGCCTTCCGCCACTCTGACTTAACAGGAATCTTAAGAGTGTACGTTTGGAGGTGGAAAGATTGTTCAGTTACCCTAAAGACTTTGATGTTTTTTTTAAAAAAAAAAAAAGAAAGCAAGGAAGCAAGGAAGCAAGCTCACAGAGTCTTGGTGGCTTGGACAGCCGAGTTCCTCTCCACAAAGATCTGCCTCTATCCAACCGAGCCTGGAGAACTTCCCAAAGAGGCCTGAGCCATTAAGGACTAAATGGGTCTGAGGAAGCCCTGGCAGACCTGATCCCCACCCCCCACCCCTGAATGTTAGCCTTGGATATCAAGTTCAAGGTTGGAAGAGCTGAAACCAGGGGCGGTGGTCCCAGGCGGAGTGAGGTCCAGGGGAGACAGCAGGATCTGAAGCGTGGAGGGTGAGCCTCACTGGGTCGTAGCAGGACAAGGCCTTGTTCAGATGCGAGGGACCCAAGGACAGCAGGCAGAGGGGGACAGGGAAGGAAGTGTGCTGGTGGCAGTGTGCGCCTGGGAGCCTGAGCAGACTGCAGTGCACACACGTCCCCAGGAGTGCACACATCTTGATGTCTCAGAAAGGCTCTTAAGGAAGCCACACCGGCCTCTGTCTCCTTGCTCACTAACAGAGGGGGAGGGTAAGAACTGATACAGGAGGAAAAGAGCATGCATACAGGGACTCAGTGGAGACCAGAGGAGGCTGTCAGCAGCCTGGGCTTGCTCAGTCTTCCTCCACTGCCCTAGTGAGGGGGTGTCTGGGTGCTCTTGGTTAGGGTGGTCCTCCCTTTCCTGATGCAGGCACTCCTCAGCCCATTTTACCTATGTCCTGCCCTTCCTCCTCCCCACCCAGATGACCCATTTGAAGTCTCCTTCAGCCACTGGAGGTGGTCATGGTACTGGGGACTTGGGAGAGTGAGACCCTGTGGAGGGAGAGGAGAGGAGGGAAATTGTCTGGGTGGGGTGTGGGGGTGGGGTGAACGGTGCTGGCAGCCCAGCGAAATTTGTCTTGTTTGGGTTTTTTTTTGTTTTGTTTTGTTTAATGTATATTTTTATTATAATTATTATATATGAATGCCATTCAAATCGTTCCTTTTTGTTAACAAAGGGCATGGGGAGGGGTGGGGGGTGGAGGGGGGCTGAGGTGACTGACCCCAGAAACCTGCAGGGCGGGGCTGGGACAGTGCTCTCTAAGGACATTTTTTTGACCTTGTTCAACCTTTCCACGAAGAATAAACTGTGTTTCACATTCTTTGTGTGACTCTAGCTTGGTGTAGGGGGACACGGTGTGGCCAAGCAGGATTAGGAAGAGCAGACATTGAGAACAGCATTTCCCATGATGCAGGTTTTAGTATTTGTCATAAACATGTATTCTTAGTTGATAGAATTTAAGAGTTGCAGTTGGGGAACAAGTCATACCCCACTGGAGGTTAGAGGAGTGACTGAAAGAACCCAGTCCCCCCCAAAAAAAAGCCTTAAAAGGCTACCTTTGAGCCCCAAGGCTGCCAGATTAGGAGGAAGTGGTCAAGCTGAGGCCATTTGGAAAATCTTCCTAAATTGCATTATTCTGCCGTGTGATCCCGCCACGTACGCATTTCCTCATAAATCTGTCGAGGCAGCAAGAATGTTCCCATGGTCATATTAGTCTGAAGTTCAGTGACAGGTCCCAGGCCCTAAGAAGGTTCTGCTAACATCTGGGCATGGTGGCACACACCTTTACTCTCTGGGGGCAGGGGCAGGCATATTTCTAGGAGTTCAAGGCTAGCCTGGTCTTCCTTAAAAGGTGGGAGGTGATGGTTCTTATAGGCCTGAGACTCTGCTGTTGGATCAGGAGTCTAGGGGGGAAAAAAAAGGTTTCCCCATGGTCTGTGCTCCTAGGAGTGTCTTCTCCCTGGCACGACAATGTTTCTCAATTGCTCAGGAGAGCCAGGACCCTCAGGTTGGAAGGGTAGAATAGCAAGGCTTGGTTTCCACTTTCCATAGAAACTGCTGCCCTAGACAGGGTTCCCAGGCTGACCCTCCCTTCCTCCAAAACCAGCCTGAAGGGAGGGGCCGGCTCAGTTGCTGAGTCAGCTCAGCTGGAGGAGAGCAGCCCCCTCCTCCCGCCCTCCCTTCCTGCCTCGGCCCAGTCTTCCCTGGGCTCTGGCCCAGGTCCTCCACAGCCTGCCTTCCAGGGCCTGGCTCTGCCGATGCCCTCTTCCCTCCAGCTGCTCTGCAGGGTCGTTGGTATGATTACTTTGGCAGACGGAGTACCCTACTGTCCTGCCAGCCAGCAACCCTAACCCTGAGCCTGGTCACCTGTGCCTCCACTGCCAACAGCTGTTTGCCAGGGTCTGTGTGTCTCAGAGAAGTTAGGAACAGCCTCCACCACCACCCTCACCGAAAAGGATTGGAACTGAGGTGGCCCTGGGGAGACGTCAGGGGCATCTAGGGGTAACCAAGCCCTGCATGTGACCAAAAAAAAAAAAAAAAAAGTAAAAGATGAGCTAATGGCCCCTTTGTGTTTTTGTGGTCCACATCTGGAGGCAATTACAGATGTTATCCAGAGGGAATTCTGCAAAACACAGCTGGAGCCAGTGGAAGAGCCCAGGAGGGGGCATTGCCAGAGGGAGGAGGAGGGGGAGTCCAGGGAAGGAGTGCGGTTTCCCCATCACGAGGAAATTGTTTGGCTGGGATTCTGGAATCACAAGATGCTCACTGAAGCCAACGGGAGAAATGGGAATGCAGAACTGGAGACAAAGGGAGATGAGCTGGAGGGTCCGTTCTGCGCAGGCCGGACTGTGGGGTGGAGGCCCAGTGTCGGGTGCTGATGATGTACTGGAGCCTGCCCACCCCACCCTGGGACCTCGGAAGGTGCCTTTATGGTCATAAGGTCCCAAGTGAGCGAGCCACCATGTCAGGAAAGGATGACAGGAGGCAAAGGGCCCTCTGGCTCCCAAGGACCTGCAAACTGTTTTCGCTGGCCTGGCCTGGCCTGGCCTGGCCGATTTGTCTGCTGGGCCTGACCCAGTTTCTATGGTTCCAAGTTCCTTTATTCGAAAGCAGCACTTGTGAGTTGGGGCAGCCAGAAGAGCCATTTGGAATATGTGAGGAGGTTTGGGCTGCCCCGAGGACACTGGGCTAAGAAGATACCAGAGTGGGGAGTAAGGGCCACGGAGGAGCAGCAGTTTGCCCACAAACACACCCCGTGGGGTAAAGGGCTTCTCTGCACTCCCCCTTTCCTGGGTCCTCATACCAGCAAGTCCAAAGCCTCTAGGGCTACCAGCCAGGCAGGCAGGCCAGGGAACGGACAGTCTAAGAGGAACTGCCCTCTCTGAAAGACAGAGTATCAGAGAGACATCTCCACATATTACAACCTGGTTAGCCCCGCTGGCCTTTCCCTGCCCGTTCCCAATGCCTTGTCCCATCAGACTTTCCAGCTGCCTTTGTATCCGGCTTGCCCTCTCAGCAGACTGGAGAATAGCTACTGCTGAGGCCTTCAGTATACAGAGCAGCAGTGCAAGGTCTCAGTGTGAACAAGTTCCTCAGTTCAGATGAGTCCCCTATCAGGAGCTCAGGACGTGGCTCGGTGCTGGAACACGTGGCTAACAAGAGCAGTGCGGAATGTGACCCTCAGCTCTGCACAACAACACTGGGTGGTGGTTCTGTGGAAGCAGATGATGGCAAGGTTCCTAGGCATCTCTTCCAGCGAAGGCCCGTGCAGCCGAGATGCTACGGGGGAACTGTCAGTATATCTGTGTCGGCTTGTTGGACCGTGCGGCAGATCAGTGAAGGCGACCAGAGTGCGGGGTGGGGGTGGGGGTGGGGGCGTAGAGGGGTTCCTCAGAAAGGAAAGCCAATCTGCAGCCTACCCCTTTGCTTCTCAGGGGTGGAAGCAAGTCTTCAGAAGGAAGGAAGGTGAAGGCCAAAAAAAAAAAAAAAAAAAAAACACGACTCAGACACTAGAGGGGCTAAAGGTACTTGCATACAATAGCAGTAGGGGTGTGTGTGTTGGTGAACACCTTGATTAGGAGGAACCAGGGGCTGGAGAGATGGCTCAGCGATTAAGAGCACTGACTGCTCTTCCAGAGGTCCTGAGTTCAAATCCCAGCAACCACATGGTGGCTCACAACCATCTGTAATGAGATCTGATGCCCTCTTCTGGTGTGTCTGTCTGACAACTACAGTGTACTCACAGACATAAAATAAATAAATCTTTAAGAATAGGAGGCACCGGAGCCGGGCGTGGTGGCGCACGCCTGTAATCCCAGCCCTCGGGAGGCAGAGGCAGGCGGATTTCTGAGTTCGAGGCCAGCCTGGTCTACAGAGTGAGTTCCAGGAGAGCCAGAGCTACACAGAGAAACCCTGTCTCGAAAAACCAAAAAAAAAAAAAAAAAAAAAAAAAGAATGGCTATTCCCACAAGTCCCCAGAAAACAGCAGCCTTAGCTCAGACAATTGTCACGCAGTTCCTGCACCAGGTTTGTATTCATTCCAAACCTAAGTCTGTTTCTCCTTTAGGAAACCTCTTTTCTATACCTACCCCTACCCCTTAGTGCCTTTCTCCCTCAGTCTTGGGGCGTCCCAGTGGCAGACTGCACTAGGGTTAAACAGCCAGGGCCTGGAAGGCCTGACTGGACAGAAACCAGCTTCCCAATGAGCTCATACACATACTTTCCATGCTGGTTTGGTGCCAATGGCTTAGTTCCTTCCAAGCCTGCCTTCCCCAAGCCAGGCTCAGCCCTCTCCGTGCTCCCTTGCCACTAGTCCTGGTGCTCCACAGCAGGACTGTTAGAGTCCTCAAGCCAGGGCTGTCATCACATCCCCAGGGGGCAGCTCACTCTGCATCCTTGCCGAGGCCAGGCCATCCTACACAACTTCTCCCCAGTCAGTGTGGCCTTTGTGGCTTAAGAGAGATAAGCTGCTTCACAAAGACCCAGGTCTGTGGCTGGGGGTTATGCCAAGACCTGAGCTTGATCCCAGCACCACATAAAGCCAGGCATTGTGACATACATCCCATAACCCTAGCATTCAGGAGATGGAAACAGGAAGGTCAGGAGTGCCAGCTTAGGTTACACGAGACACTGTCTGAAAACAGACACCTGGAGAGCAAGCAGACAGAAGAGGTGGCACTGTAGTGGATGTCGGAAGGGCATCCTCTGAGTGCCTGAGGTAGCTCACTGACTCAGGGACCAGATGGGCCTGGGAACTGCCTCAGCACAGCTCATATCCTGCTCACTCACTGGATTTCCCATTCCAGGCACTTCCCTAACTCCGGGAAGGATCAGGGTCCAGTTGGGACAAGGCCAGACTGCCCACAAAAGAGGAATTAAAAAAAAAAAAAACAAAACAAAACAAAAAACGGGCTCCTTGCCTAGCTGTCCTGGTGCACACTTTTGTGCACTCTGGAGGCAGAGACAGGCAGAGCTCTAATTTCAAGGCCAGCCTGGTCTACAGAGCAAATTCCTAGATAGATGGGGTTATACAGAGAAAAACCCTGTCTTGAGAAACCAAAACAAACAAGCAAACAAAAAACTTGTTCCTTGCAAGTTAGTGAGAAAAGAGTCAATGTATCCACTGTATGACTTAGGAAAATAGAACCAGTAACTTTAAAGGATGGCTGTGTCCTCCACAGATTCTCTCCATCAAAGGTACCAAGTCCTTGAATGTTGTACTATTTCCTTGCCTTTCTTTTCTTTTTTCTTTTCTTTTCTTTTCTTTTCTTTTCTTTCTTTTTTTTTTTTTTTTGGTTTTTTTGAGACAGGGTTTCTCTGTGTAGCCCTGGCTGTCCTGGAACTCACTTTGTAGACCAGGCTGACCTCGGACTCAGAAATCCACCTGCCTCTGCCTCCCAAGTGCTGGGATTAAAGGCGTGCGCCACCACCACCACCCGGCATTTTCCTTGCCTTTCTTAAGGTTTAGTTTTATTTTATATGTGTGAGTATTTTGCCTGCATGTAAGTACACCAGATGCAAGTCCAGATTCCACAATGGCCAGAAGAGGGCATGGGATTTGCTGGAACTGGAGGTCCAGACCACTGTGACCTCCAAGTGTCTGCTGGGAGCTGAATTCAGGTCCTCTGGGCGAGCAGCCATGACCGCCTGAGCTCTCTGCAGCTCTAAGACTTTCTTGTTCCTCACTGGGCACTGTTGTCACTTGCTTTGTTCTTTCCTGTTGTTGTTGACCTTTACTCACGATGAGATGGTCGCATAGCTACATTTTGTTTCTTTGCTGTAGTACATCTCCTGCAGTTACCAGGCTTGATCATCTTCAAGAGGTGGAGCTCGCTGACATTTTAGTTTGTATTTTGTTTATATATCTTTATTTGTTTATTATATGTAAGTACACTGTAGCTGTCTTTAGACATCACAGAAGAGGGCATCAGATCTCATTAGGGATGGTTGAGTCATCTGTGGTTGCTAGGATTTGAACTCACAACCTTTGGATGAGCAGTTGGTACTCTTAACAGCTGAGCCATCTCTCCAGCCCTTAGTTTGTATTTTTGTAAATCCTAATGAAGGTGAGCACATTTTTTTTTTCTCTTTTTCATTGTACTGGCTGGTTTTGCATGTCAACTTGACACAGGCTGGAGTTATCACTGAGAAAAGGAGCCTCCATGAGATCCAGCTGTGGGGCATTTTCTCTATTAGTGATCAAAGGGAGAGGGCCCATTGTGGGTGATGCCACCCATGGGCTGGTACTCTTGGGTTCTATAAAGAAAGCAAGCTGAGCAAGCCAGGGGAAGCAAGCCAGTAAGGAACATCCCTCCATGGCCTCTGCATCAGCTCCAGCTTCCTGACCTGCTTGAGTTCCAGTCCTGACTACCTTTGATGAACAGCTGTTTGTGCAGAAATAGAAACCCTAAGACACTCATTCATGCTTTTGATATATGTTCTGTTGAGATAAGGTCTCACTATAAAACCCAAGAACTCCCGATCATCTTACCGCAGCCTTCTAAATTATGGGATTACAGGCCTGTACTGCTACTCATATTAGTGTGTGTCTGTGTATGTGTGCATGCGTGCGCGTGCATGCACATGCTCACACATGATGGGGGTAAGCATGCATGCACAGCACACCGTGGAGATGGCTCTCCCGCTCCACTCTTCATGGGTTCTGGGGATCAAGATGCCAGGCTTTCTCGGCAAAGGCTTTCATTTGCTGAGCCATCTCATCTGCCCTCTTTCTCGGTGAGTTTGTTTTGTTGTTGTTTATTTGTTTTTTTGTTTGTTTTTAAAAGCTGCTTTAAAGATATATCTTGGACACAATGATGTCTCTGTGAGTATATTCAGACATGACAGAGGATTCTTATCTCTCTACCTACCTACCTACCTGCCTAGACAAGATCTCAAACAGCCCTCCAACTACCTACGTAGCCAAGAATAACCAAGAACACCTTTCTCCTCCTCCTCATCCTCCTCCTCCTCCTCCTCCTCTTTCTCCTCCTCCTCCTCTTCCTCCTCCTCCTCCTCTGAGACTTTTTCTGTGAACTCACTCTGTAGACCAGGCTAGCCCACCCCCAAAACCCCCAGTGCTAGGACTGTAGACCAGGCTAGTGTCAAACTCAAGAGATGGGCCTGCCTCTGCTCCAACACTAGTGTAAGAACTAAAGGTGTGCACCACCTCCACCCATCTTAGCTGTGAACTTCTGTTGTTGTTAAGATTTATTTATTGTATATATGAGTACACTGTTGCTGTCTTCAGACACACCAGAAAGGGGCATCAGATCCTATTGTAGATGGTTGTGAGCCACGCCCATGTGGTTGCTGGGACTTGAACTCAGGACCGCTTGAAGAGAAGTCAGTGCTCTTAACTGCTGAGCCATCTCTCCAGCCCCAGCCACGAACTTCTGATCTTCCTGCATCTACCCTTTTTCTGTTCCTTTGGAACAGAATCTGACTTGGAGCTCATTACATGAGATCAGACATCTAAATCAATCAATCACTCAGCCAGTCAATTAAAGGAGCTGAGGGTGTGGCTCAATAATAAAGCCCTTGTCCAGCATGAGCAAGAGCCTCTGTGGGTTGGATTCCTAGTGTGGAGAAGGAAGTACATCCAGGTAGAAGTTCGTACCTTTTTTTACCTGCTGAGTCATCTACTGTGTCACCCCAGGACCCACCCCCTGTACTCTCTACAAGGCCCGTCCTTAATCTGGGAGTGGTATTAGGCTGTGTTGGTCCAGCTCTTGAGGAGATTTCAAGCCTTCGGGTGCTGTGCCACGGCCAGCCCAGCCTTCACCCAGTCCTGAAGAGACCGCCCACAGGATATCCCTTTCAGTATCGTTCTAACCTGTATAGCAGACATCTCCAACAGTCTCACTGGTGTTTACTGTCCTGTGACACAGAGACCCACCCACCCTCCACACCCACCTTGTGCAAGCCCACAGGTAAGTTCTAAGAAAAGGGAAGCTGGGCAGGAAGCTAGAGGGGTAAATGTCCCAGTCTGTGGGGACCCACCCACCTCTACAGCAGAAACCAGCAGGGCAGGGTTTGCAGGGTGGTATCGCCCCCTTGTGTTCAGCATCAGGATTGGTCGTCGACCCTGGGAACCCAGAACCTAGGCAAGGATAAAACTGGTCGGAGCCAAGGAAACCACCAGCCTCCCTTTCGCTTTCCATGTTTCCTCTCTAGACACCTGTACTTAAAGGGGTGGAACTAAGGGCTGTTCTTAGCCTCGCAACCACCGAAACAAAAGGTCAGAGTTTCCGTCGCTGTCCGCCCTGGCCTAGGTGCGGGGGTTAGTGGGCAGCCCTCACTAACTCCGAGAGTGTCCTGGGCGGTCCGCAGGAGGCTCTTCTGAATCTCCGAGCTGCCACACCGCCCCCCTGCGGGCTCCGTAGACGCTGATTATTCCGTCATGCCTGTGCCAGGGACCCCAGGGTCAGGAGTTCAATTGAGACTATATTCCCGAAGCCTATCTAGGTAAGGTGAGCATCTCTTGTGT